>CM061048.1:69298762-69967047 GCA_030762985.1 Adelphocoris suturalis | reverse complement strand
CTAACTACCGAAAAATGTCCCACGAGAGTGCAACGAAAGTAGCGCCAATAATTGTGATGATTTCCGCTTACAACCGAGTCGTTGCTAGGGATATGATACTTCGTCGTTTTTCATCCCACAAAATTCGTTGACCATTCGTTCGAAAGCTCTCGATTTATCCAACCATACTATATTAACTACTGCGAAGTGCGTGGCCAACAAGCTGAGTTATGAGCATGGTTATATGAATAATTGTTTACACACAGGTGATCATTCTCAATTATTGATATTGTGAACATGATTGCAACCGCTTGTTAATTTCTGATGATTTCATTGAGCTGGTGTTTCGATTATGTGATTCATAGCAGGTGATCCGAATATTGCGAGAACGGTTAGATTTGTGAAGCGGTGGTTAAATTATTTTAGTAGGTAATTTCTATACTTTACACTATAGGAAGCTGTAATTTCGTATGTAGCCTCTTTAGCCTCTTTCTATAATAAAGTGAATGTTTACTCGCGAGTTTCTATTAGGAGATCATCATCTCACAAGAGCTCAATCGTCGTGATCATTTCTATAATAAAGTGAATGTTTACTCGCGAGTTTCTATTAGGAGATCATCATCTCACAAGAGCTCAATGGTCGTGATCATTTCTATAATAAAGTGAGAGCGAGGAGCTAAAACATTTTTTTGTTTTGAATGATAAACAGAGTTCAGAGGCCGATGGGGGGTCGGGTTCAGAGAATCGACGAAGAGTGAGTCGTGTACGGCTAAAGCATATTCATGTTTTTTAATTTTAGCCGTCAGGCTCAAAGGAACTGTGGCTTTTTTGTATGAGCAAGATACGAGCAGTTTCTTGGCTGTTAACAATTTCTTGTGACAGAACTTGCACCGTGAATTCAAAACATTTGTATGTTCCTTCAAAATGCAATCGCAATTTTGAAGTTTGGTTGAGATTACGTCAAGGCATTGAGAAAAATAAGAAATGCCTGAACTTTATTTAAAGAATAGAGCTATCTTTGATTTCAGGAAGAATATTATATACTGTTTTCTTTCAGTAAGTATAGTTACTTATTTTATTTGTATTGAAAAAAGTCCAGTCATGCAGCATGACCCCATGAGCGAATTTTTGAAGAAATCTTCGACATTTCGAGCGGAGCGAGGCCTTGGGTCAGCGTGCTAGTACGTACATAAATAGAACAAACTTCTTCATAATTTCATGGCTGATATTTTCTAAGCCACAGTCAGTATTAAAGCTACATCAAATCCTAAATAGTTGAGCGTAAAACATTAAAGAGAGCGACCGAGAGAATCGGAGGACGGAATATTTCACAGAGGGAACTCATCAGTTGTGATTACTTTTTTTTTTTTTTTTTAATTTTATTTTTTAAGAAGCACCTACTACCTACGTTTTAAACAGCATGGTTCTAGGATTGGTTATACAGGGATACTTCCATAAGACTAGTTCAATCTGAATTTGGACAATGTTTCATGCAAATATTACCGATTTTTACAACTAGCGAACGGCATTATTTCGATTTTTGACTGATTTTTCAACTTTGAAATTTTTGAAAACTTGATACATATTCTTATAGGGAATTTTACGCTGATTCCGAATATACCACATGTTAGTATGCTGAAAAAATTATTTCGCACGACAAATCGCAAAAAACCGGCTATTTTGAGATTTTTTACTACATTTTTGAAAATTTCAACCCGAAGATGTAATCCGATCATGCTGGCCAACGAACATGAACTTTCGTTTTGAGTCCTTAACATTTTAAAATTTGTTTGAAGTTTCTAGCACAATTCTACGGACAGTTATCGTCTGGAATGACACATACATACATACATACATACATACATACATACATACATACATACATACATACATACATACATAAAAAAATGCGTTGAACTTCAGAATATGATTCAGAATAGCCTGAAACGGATTTCTGCATAACATTTTTTCAAAAATTCACATTCTACAAATTTTGAGGCGAGAGCAATAGCTTAATTTTCTTCAAAAATTCGCTAAAAATGAACTCAAAATATTGGGCAACTTATTTTATGCAATAAATATCTTTGAATCTTGAATCAGTAAACCTTCTCCTTAATAGAGGAAAGACATGTGATCATCCTCAAGTTTAGGCGGTTGTCTTCCGGCCTATCATTAACTCCCTCTTTAACTCGGAATCACGAAGAGGGACGCTGTACACGGATAAAAGATTCGCGAAAATACCGGGTGTATCCCGTTTATGGTCATCATATTTCGATTTCTCTGCGAAAAACGCAAAAAGTACGCGTAACTACACCTTTCAAGAGCGGTATAAATGTGTTATCCAACAAAAGCATTATCACCTTTTCCATATTATTAATGCAACGTGTGAGGTGCAACTGCGTGGCTCAGCCTTCCGTTGCGATTCTCACGCTCTCTCTTTTACAGACAAGGACAATTTCACAGAAAATTAGTATAATTATCAGCTTCGGATCCACCCTTTTGGGCGTTTATAAGCGTTTAGCTCCTCTTTGTCAATGAAAAAGGCCAAGAGGTCAGTGAAAGGAGGGCGTGGTCGCTACACAGGAAAACGTTGAAGCTAAAGAGGTTCTTGGCGATCCGATAAAAAAATAGGAGTGAAAAGAAACTTCGATTGTTTGATGGAAAATGATTATAAAACTCGTTTTTTCGTAGTCCGTACGTTATTCCCATAGCATAGAAGCTCCGGTTAATAATTGTTACATGATAATAATAGTCATCGGGGCATTATATAGCTGTGAAGCCTGACATGAGAATTGTACTGACCAGATATGTCTCGGAGGGGTGTTCCGTTCGTTTTTTCTAGAATACTTGTATAAAAAACCAAGGGTGAGAAACATGTTATTGAGCTTTGATGGATTCCGGCATTTCATCTTCAAGAGTTGTGCAACCGTGTGATATTACACTATTATTCCGCGTTTTGCAGTTAAAAACGTCCTCCAAGTCGGGTGGGCAGTATAGCTGCCTCCATATCGTAACATGAGCGCATAGAATTAGTTGAAGAACAAAGTACAAGTCGAAATGATTGGTAAGCCGTAGTTATAAGAAATTAACGTTTGCGATTGCGCACTGACTACTATTTTTTTATTTTAAAGATTAAGCCACCTCAACCAGAAGGGTCATTAGCGGCATTGAACAAGGTGTCTAAAACAAAGGTGTCTAAAGGAACACTGGGAGTGTCACGATTCTAAGATAGCCAAGTTGCCATCCTTGACTAGAAAGGAGCGCCATCATGAACTCTTTAGGCAACTCGGAGGGGGGGGGGGGGGACCCAACTAAAAAACCCAAACCCCCAAAAATAAATTAATACAACTAAGACTAGATGTAAAATAGGCTAATAGTCCAGGAAATAAAGACATTGAGGTAGAAAAAAATAGAACCCAAACCAAAATTGGTACAGACGTAGGTGGAGGTCCCCTGATTGACATACTAAAAGTCCTGGGGGGTGGGGGTGCCGCTCGAGGGGGGGGGGGTCATTAAAGGTCCCATTTTGTGGTTTTTCGCGAATATCTCGGAAACGGTGCATTTTTCGATGAACCATGTCCTATAGTAAATGAAAGCTGATAAAATTCTCTACAACTTTGATTATATACGTTTTATCGAAATTCCGAACCGTTACGGAGATATATGCATCCGAAAATGGACGAATTTTGAAAATTAGGTTTTTAGCTCACGTTTTTCGGATAACTTTGTTGATTTGCGTCCAAACCCTTTATCTGCGAAAAAAGTCCTCTTAGAGAAAGTTGTAGAGCATCAAATTTCCTTGAAGAATATGTGGCTGAATGCCAATTTATCATTCACCAATCAAAAGTTACGCCAGTTTCAAAATGTTGCCCATTTTTACCCAAATGTTGTCAGGCCACTTTTCTGTGTCCTCCAGCTTGAATCGTCCTTCTTTCTGTCATTTGTCGTCATACATACGTCCACACGACCCCAGAATTACATACCACCACATGGGCGGGGGGGGGGGGGGATGAGACGACGATGTAAAAAAGCGAGTAATTAATTATGAAGTAATTAAATAATACATGATTACATGATTAGATGATACATGATTAGAACATGTCGTATTCTTCGCCACTCTCCTCGTCGGGCAGTTCCGTGGGGGCGGCGTTTGAACATGTTCCGTGACGCCCGATGCAGGCGACGGAGCAGGCAATGCCTGTTTATTGAAGTTTAAGTTGGCCACTACATCAACTTGTGTTATGTTGTTAGGTTCCACATGTTCATATGTTCAATATTGAATAAAGTTCATTCTGTGTGTGTTCAAGAAAATGTAAAAAGTGTATTCTTCAAAAAAAAAAATATTAAGTACTAAAACACAGATCAACTGTAACACTAGGTACATTTACAAAATTCCACTGTTAGCACTTCATCTGCTTCAACTGGTTATGGGCCCAGCACTAATTTGTAGACAATCAACATGTCTCATGGGGATCCAGGAGCAGGTGGTTCTCCACCTGTGGCATCGACGAGGGTTGCAGTTGCAGGACTGGGAGCAATGCCGAACATTAAAAAATTGGTTGGTTCAGAAAATTATTCCAACTTTAAGTTCGGAATGGAAATGTTTCTGATCGCCGAGGATCTGAGGGCAGTTGTTGCAGGGACAGAGGTTGATCCAAGAAAGGATGCCAAAGCTCGATCCAAAATTTGTTTAATGGTCGATGAGTCTCTGTATCCTATGGTTCGTAGTCAAAAGTCGGCAAAAGATGTCTGGGCTAAGCTTGAGTCAAATTATGAAAGTAAAGGATTGTGCAGACGTTTGAGTTTGCTGAAACAACTGTTTTCACTCGAGTTGACACAGTTTTCAACTGTTGAAGAATACCTTAATCGAATCCTTAGCATATCTCAGCAATTAAAGTCAATCAATGACGAGTTCATCGGTGTTGTCATGCTGAAGGGGTTGGGTGAAAGCTACCAGCCCATGATAATGGCTCTGGAGAGCTCAGGGGCAAAAATCACAAGTGATTCAGTACGTACCCTATTGAGTCAACAAGCCAAGCCCAATAATGAAAATGATAAAGCTCTAACATTGAAGAAAGAGTCAAAGAAAAAGCATTTTATTCCCAAGTGTTTTGCTTGTGACAAGAAAGGACATTCCGCTTTGTCACAATGTAAAGCCAAGAAGAAAAATGCAAGTGAGCAAGGAACTTCAATGGCCTTAGCTATAGGGAGACTGGATAACGATGAGTGGATCATCGATTCAGGAGCTACTTCACATTTTACCATGAGAGACGATTGGCTTAAGAATAGACGACCAACAGAAAGGGAAATAAGGGTAGCAAATAACGAAAAAATTCTAGCAAAAAGCTGTGGGACAGTTAGTTTAGAGTTACCCGGTACTGTAGAGAAAACTGATATCCATGATGTGATGTTCAGTCCAAATCTCAACACAAACCTACTATCAGTCGGGAAAATAGTCAAAAAAGGCTATAAGGTAGTATTTTCAAGAGATGGCTGTAGGATAATGGATTCCCAGACTAGGGTCAAAGGAAAAGTTTTCATACAGGGCATATATGATTCGGGAGTGTTTAAAATTGTTCCGAAGAACCGTGAACAAGTTAATGCAATCACCTGTGATAATTCACAAATGCTTTGGCACAAGAGGTTGGGGCATTTAAACGTGAGATCCATGAACCTTTTGAGGAAAAATATGGCTCGTGGAGTGAAATTTGCCTCAGCTGGATTTCAACCCCGCGAAGCGTGCGTGAAAGGGAAAATGACAAGACAAAGTTTCCCCACAAGCAAATCAAAATCCAAAAATATTTTGGAATTGATTCATTCGGACGTTTGTGGACCAATGCCAGTGGAAAGTTGGGGAGGAAAGAGGTATGCCCTAACATTCACTGATGATTTTTCTAGGAAAACTTTTGTGTACATGATTAAAAACAAGAGCGAGGTAAAGAATGTGTTTCAAGAGTTCAAACAACTAGTGGAAAATCAAACAAACAAGAAGATAAAAGTTCTAAGGACCGACAATGGCTCTGAGTACGTCAACGTTGCATTGACAGGCAACATGGAATAAGGCATCAAACAACAGTACCTTATACTCCAGAACAGCTAGGAGTCGCAGAGAGAGTTAATACAACTCTAGTAGAGAAGGCTAGGTGCATGCTGCAAGAAGCAGGGCTCAGTGAAAGATACTGGGCAGAAGCATTAAGCACTGCAAACTATTTAAAGAATAGGTCTCCAACATCTGCACTGAAGAAGAAAACTCCTGAAGAAGTCTGGACAGGAAGAAAAGTTGCGTTATTTCATCTTCGTGTGTTTGGCTGCCGAGCTTTTGTTCATGTTCCAAAGCAGAAAAGAAAGAAATGGGACCCTAAAAGCAAAGAATACATATTCGTGGGATACTGTGAAGACACGAAAGGGTATCGATTAAGTGATCCCACTAATCCCACAATCGTAACGAAAGCGAGGGATGTGATATTCTTTGAGGCCGAAACGTTACAAACAAAAACCGACGAAAATCTTCATAATTCAACCACTGAAACAATAAACACTGAAAACGTACCTAGTGATCATAACAAATCAAGAACGATCTGAGCAACCGATAGAACATCCCATTATACTCGTAATTGAAACAGGGATCGGAGCTTCTCTTGATCTTCCATCAGAACACGTTCCAGAAGAAAATGAAGAATCGGAACAAGAAGAATGGTTTGAAACTGAAATAAATCACGCTGAACCACTACCAGAACTCGCCAATCAAAATTCAAGCACAGTGGCATTAAGGAAGTCAAGCCGGATTGTGAAACCAAAGCAGTGGCACTGTTGTATAGCTACAGCAGGGGATGAACTTGACGAACCAGCAAGTTATAAAGACGTGCTTGAAAGTGAAGAAAAAGAAAAGTGGTTAGAAGCGATGAAACGAGAATATGATGCACTAATAAAATTGAAAGCTTGGGAGTTTGTTGATAGTCCAAACAACGGTCAGGTTGTCAAGAACCGTTGGGTATTTAGGAAGAAAGTTGGAGTGGATGATAAAATTTCGAAGTTTGAATCAAGACCTGTTGCTAAAGATTTTACGCAACAATACGGTGTAGTCAATGAAACATTCTCAAGACCTATGTTGAAGTTCGAGAAGTTTCGGAGCCTGCAGACATGTTGAGTGTGGTGCCCACTTAAGGGGGAGTATTGAAGTTTAAGTTGGCCACTACATCAACTTGTGTTATGTTGTTAGGTTCCACATGTTCATATGTTCAATATTGAATAAAGTTCATTCTGTGTGTGTTCAAGAAAATGTAAAAAGTGTATTCTTCAAAAAAAAAAAAAATATATTAAGTACTAAAACACAGATCAACTGTAACACTAGGTACATTTACAAAATTCCACTGTTAGCACTTCATCTGCTTCAACTCCCCTCCGTTCCCTCGGCCATCCGGTCTTTCCTGAGCTCACCACCCAACAAATTTGAATGCAAAAGACCACTTCGTACGATCATTGGTAAGGGGTGAAAGAAGTTGAACTCGTGCTTACCATGGAATAACACTTTTTTACATCGTCGTCTCACCCCCCCCCCCCCTCCCCCATGTGGTGGTATGTAATTCTGGGGTCGTGTGGGCGTATGTATGACCACAGATGACAGAAAGAAGGACGATTAAAGCTGGAGGACACAGAAAAGTGGCCTGACAACATTTGAGTAAAAATGACAAAAATGGGCAAAATTTTGAAACTGGCGTAACTTTTGATTGGTGAATGATAAATTGGCTTCAGCCACATATTCTTCAGGGAAATTTGATGCTCTACAACTTTCTCTAAGAGGACTTTTTTCTCAGATAAACGGTTTGGACGCAAATCAACAAAGTTATCCGAAAAACGTGAGCTAAAAACCTAATTTTCAAAATTCGTCCATTTTCGGATGCATATATCTCCGTAACGGTTCGGAATTTTGATAAAACGTATATAATCAAAGTTGTAGAGAATTTTATCAGCTTTCATTTACTATAGGACATGGTTCATCGAAAAATGCACCGTTTCCGAGATATTCGCGAAAAACCACAAAATGGGACCTTTAATGACCCCCCCCCCCCCCCCCCCCCCCCTCGAGCGGCACCCCCACCCCCCAGGACTTTTAGTATGTCAATCAGGGGACCTCCACCTACGTCTGTACCAATTTTGGTTTGGGTTCTATTTTTTTCTACCTCAGGGCCCTTTTTTGTCTTCATTGCCTGGACTATAATAACTATATCTATACTATTAATAAGAATGAAACTCCGTTTGTTTGTCTGTCTGTCGTGTCTATGCACGGCCAAACGGCTGAGAGGGGGGAGTCTACGAGTGGGGGGATCTTCTTGGGATTTTCCGAAAGGTGGAACGAGCGAATTTAAAATTGTCTAATCCCACCCGAACCATGGGCCGTAGGGCGGGAGGGGGGTCGAAGTAAGAATTAATGTGCGCTTTTTGGACTTCCCCGCTTCCCCTACCCCTCTAAACGGCCGTTGACAATTCCGGAAAAATACGGGTTTCGTAGGTTTTCCTACGAGGAAGACGACGGCGCGATCGGATCGCGAAAAAAAGTATCGGGAAATGCGTCAAAAAAATGCGAGAGTACGGACCCGTTTTCTCGAAAAGTCCGACAAAAAACTACGTTTTTTTTCGATTAAATTATACCCCATAAAGGTACGTTTTTCGGAACGGTTTTCGCGGGTGAAATACAGCTTTGATCCCGCCGAATCTGAATCCGAAATCGGATATCGAAAAAAGTGACGGAAAGTAGGTCAAATCACGAGGGGAATTGCGAGGGAAGCCTTTAACATCAGAAATTAATTTTGCCGTGTTCGCGAGAAGGCTCTGGGAAGACAGAGGTCTTTGGGGTTCAATAACTCAGGTACAGGTTTCGGTGTTTGGGTGTTGCGAGCAGGTACCTTGCGAGCGAAGCGAGAGCCATTTCAACAGAATAAATTCGGATTTTTTCCTACAAATATACAGCAATACCTTGCGAGCGAAGCGAGCAACATCCCCGAATAAACTTTTCGTGGTTCCACGTAGTTTTATAAGATTTGATTTGTTTGTAAGAATTCCCAACTGAAAAAAACGTCTGCCAAGTTGGGTGGGCAGTATAACTTCCTCAAGGATATACAGGTATACCTTGCGAGCGAAGCGAGCAACATCCCCTAATAAAATTTTCGTGGTTCCACGTAGTTATATAAGATTTATATTGTTTGTAAGAATTTCAACAGAAAAAAAACGTCTGCCAAGTTGGGTGGGCAATATAACTTCCTCAAGCGAGCGGAGCGAGCAACATCCCCTACAGAAGTTAAAACTACCCTTAGAGATCTACCGTTTGCGAGCAACATCCCCTACACGTTTCAATTGTAATACATCGCATGTATTGCGAGCGAAGCGAGCAACGTTCCCTACATGCCACACTTTGCGAGCGAAGCGAGAGCCATTTCAACGGAATAAATTCGGATTTTTTCCTACAAATATACAGCAATACCTTGCGAGTGAAGCGAGCAACATCCCCGAATAAACTTTTCGTGGTTCCACGTAGTTTTATAAGATTTGATTTGTTTGTAAGAATTCCCAACTGAAAAAAACGTCTGCCAAGTTGGGTGGGCAGTATAACTTCCTCAAGGATATACAGGTATACCTTGCGAGCGAAGCGAGCAACATCCCCTAATAAAATTTTCGTGGTTCCACGTAGTTATATAAGATGTAATTTGTTTGTAAGAATTTCCAACAGAAAAAAACGTCTGCCAAGTTGGGTGGGCAGTATAACTTCCTCAAGCGAGCGGAGCGAGCAACATCCCCTACAGAAGTTAAAACTACCCTTAGAGATCTACCGTTTGCGAGCAACATCCCCTACACGTTTCAATTGTAATACATCGCATGTATACAGCCACACTGCGAGCGAAGCGAGGAACATCCCCAAATGAACTTTTTTTGTGGTTCCAAAAGAGATTTAATTTGTTTGTAAGAATTTCCAACAGAAAAAAACGTCTGCCAAGTTGGGTGGGCAATATAACTTCCTCAAGCGAGCGGAGCGAGCAACATCCCCTACAGAAGTTAAAACTACCCTTAGAGATCTACCGTTTGCGAGCAACATCCCCTACACGTTTCAATTGTAATACATCGCATGTATACAGCCACACTTTGCGAGCGAAGCGAGCAACGTTCCCTACATGCCACACTTTGCGAGCGAAGCGAGAGCCATTTCAACGGAATAAATTCGGATTTTTCCTACACATATACAGGTATACCTTGCGAGTGAAGCGAGCAACATCCTCGAATAAACTTTTCGTGGTTCCACGTAGTTTTATAAGATTTGATTTGTTTGTAAGAATTCCCAACTGAAAAAAAACGTCTGCCAAGTTGGGTGGGCAGTATAACTTCCTCAAGGATATACAGGTATACCTTGCGAGCGAAGCGAGCAACATCCCCTAATACAATTTTCGTGGTTCCACGTAGTTATATAAGATTTAATTTGTTTGTAAGAATTTACAACAGAAAAAAAGTCTGCCAAGTTGGGTGGGCAGTATAACTTCCTCAAGCGAGCGGAGCGAGCAACATCCCCTACAGAAGTTAAAACTACCCTTAGAGATCTACCGTTTGCGAGCAACATCCCCTACACGTTTCAATTGTAATACATCGCATGTATACAGCCACACTGCGAGCGAAGCGAGGAACATCCCCAAATGAACTTTTTTTGTGGTTCCAAAAGAGATTTAATTTGTTTGTAAGAATTTCCAACTGAAAAAAACGTCTGCCAAGTTGGGTGGGCAGTATAACCTCCTACCTTGCGAGCGAAGCGAGAGCCATTTCAAATAGTAAATACGGACTTTGTCCTACACATATACAGGTATACCTTGCGAGCGAAGCGAGCAACATCCCCGAATAAACTTTTCGTGGTTCCACGTAGTTTTATAAGATTTAAATTGTTTGTAATAATTCCCAACTGAAAAAAACGTCTGCCAAGTTGGGTGGGCAGTATAACTTCCTCAAGCGAGCGAAGCGAGCAGCATCCCCTACAGAAGTTAAACCTACCCTTAGAGATCTACCGTTTGCGAGCAAAGCGAGCAACATGCCCTACATGCCACACTTTGCGAGCGAAGCGAGTAAAATTCCCTACATGCCACATTTTGCGAGCGAAGCGAGCAATTTAAATGGGGGGTCGGGGGGGCTTGCCCCCCGGCTGGACGTGGAGGCGAGCGTAGCGAGCCGGAGCGGCTAGTATATTAATAAGAATGAAACTCCGTCCGTTTGTCTGTCGTGTCTATGCACGGCCAAACGGCTGAGTGGGCCGGATCTACGAGTGGGGGGATCTTCTTGGGATTTTCCGATAGGGTGTATAAGCGAATTTAAAATTTTCTAATCCCACCCGAACCATGGGCCGTAGGGCGGGAGGGGGGTCGAAGTAATAATTAATGTGCGCTTTTTCCACTTCCCCGCTTCCCCTACCCCTCTAAACGGCCGTTGACAATTCCGGAAAAATACGGGTTTCGTAGGTTTTTGAACGAGGAAGACGACGGCGCGATCGGATCGCGAAAAAAGTATCGGGAAATGCGTTAAAAAAATGCGAGAGTACGGACCCGTTTTCTCGAAAAGTCCGCCGAAAAACTTGGTTTTTTCCGATTAAAATATACCCCATAAAGGTACGTTTTTCGGAACGGTTTTCGCGGGCGAAATACAGCTTTGGGTCCGCCGAATCTGAATCCGAAATCGGATATCGAAAAAAGTGACGGGAAAACACGGAAGCGAGTGAAGCGTTTAATATGCGTTGGTTCCTGGTTCAACAACCTTCAGCGAAGCCTACCTGCTAACCGACGTTGCTAACTTTCTAATCCTCCGTGACCTCAGTCCATGACCTGAGTTCATCCTTGGGGTTTTTCCCAAGTAAGTTTTCAAGTAAGTTTTTCGACAAGTAATTACCCCCTCTACCAAGGAGAACCCCCCTATCCCTATGAGAACTGCCAGCGAGCCATTCAGTCCAGCAACGCTCCTCAAGCTATCAATTCAATCAATATTAAAATGCCTCCAAAGAAGAATCTTTCTTTCTCGACGAACAAGTCACCAAAAAAGAAGGTACGTGCACTTTTACATTACCTACGTTAGATTAGATTACCTGTTTGTATTACATCTGTTTGTATTGATTTATTGAATTTGGCTGGGGGTCAAGGAATTTTTCGCGACACGTTTTGACATGGATATAAACTGAAATTGTTTCGTAACCATAATGAAATAATCTTGTGAAAAGAAGGCACTACATGGTTGGTATACAATTGAGTAGTAGGTACCTACCATTACCTACGTTAGATTACATTACCTGTTTGTATTACATCTGTATTGGTCAACAACTATGAAATAGAACATTCAAAAATTTATGTACGAAATTATGCTAAAAACTTGAACTCCATTAATTTTGTTTTAAAAAATCTATAAAATTGCAAAAAATAGCCTAAAATCCAAAATCTCTTTTTGAATAGAAGAGTTTCATTTAGAATAGGAACAAATTTTAATGTAAGAACATATACTATCATTGCATAATGCCTCCAAAGAAGAAACTTTGTTTTTCGCCGGACAAGTCACCAAAAAAGAAGGTATTTTACCATTCGCATTTATTTGGCAGTTTTTATCGATTTTTCAGCATGATTGTGTACATACATTTTTGGATGTTCTATTTTATAGTTAATAAACTTTATTTGAACAATATTCTACCAAAAAATATAAATTGAACGATTTTTAGCCATTTTTAGAGATTTTTTTGAGTACACATTTTTTGAAATTTGACCAATTTAATGTGCTCAAAAAGGAAATCGTTAACCATTAATTTTATGGCAAACAAACGTATTCTAAATAATAACCTGCTATTCAAATAGAGGTTCTGAATTTTTAGCTTTATTTGGCAGTTTTTATCGATTTTTTAGCAAATTTTGATGAATTTTAAGTACATTTTTCAGCATGATTGTGTATATACATTTTTGGATGTTCTATTTTATAGTTAATAAACTTTATTTGAGCAATATTCTACCAAAAAAAAAATAAATTGAACGATTTTTAGCCGTTTTTAGCCATTTTTAGAGATTTTTTGAGTACACATATTTTGAAAATTTGACCAATTTAATGTGCTTAAAAAAGTGTTGTCCAACGAACTCATCCTTTCTTTTGAAATGCATGATTTTTTGGCAAAAGAACGTAGTTTTTATCTCAATTCTATCGAGAGTTATCGTCTGGAATGACACATACAGATACATACATACACATACCAAGCGGTACACATACAAGTCTTTCTTGCGGGTGTCAATGGAGAACCGGCGGTACAAAAATATTAATTCAGCAGCATAAGCTCTAAAATATGAAAGCTTAATTTTTTGTACCACCGCAGCGACTTCCTTGGTTGGAGATAGTATGCAAGGTGTTGATCTACAAGGTCAACACCTCCCATACTTTTATTGTACATCATCAGCAACGCTTGAGTCATGACGCTGCCCAGCATAGGAGCAGTAGGTCAGCAGAAACGGCTGAGGAAACCCAGGTGAGTAGTGATATAATTTACGTGCACTTTTCATTACCTACGTTACATTACATTGCCTGTACCTAGAGTACACTTCAACTGATTTTTCTTCTCTTTTCAGCGACGCTTGAGTGAAGTTGCAGCACGGCAGCGTGACAGAAGGGCAACAGAAACGGCTGAGGAAAAACAGGTGAGTAGTGATATTTATGCTGAGAAATGTACTTAATATAATTTCATTATTATTTGCCGAAAAATATTAAATGCTGTAACACAAGGGCAGCAGAAAGGGGAAAGTAATGTCGATGTAATAATAATCGATGTAATAATAATGTCGATGCGCTTAAGTAATATCGATTTCACAGATCTGTTTGTATTGATTTATTGAATTTTTCTTCTCTTTTCAGCAACGCTTGAGTCATAACGCTGCCCAGCATAGGAGCAGTAGGTCAGCAGAAACGGCTGAGGAAACCCAGGTGAGTAGTGATATTTATACTGAGAAATGTACTTAATTATTTATCCTGCGAAATAATTCTATTATTAAATGCTATTAGATACTATTTTATAAACTTTTGCTGTTTTTGCGTCTTTTAGGATCGTAGAGAGCAAGAAAGAACGCGATGGTTGCAGCGTTCAAAGGGTTCGTGGAATTCACTGAAAGGAATGGCTTTCTCTTATAATCCACTCATAGATTATGGAATACATCATTCATTACTGATTGGTACCATGGTTCACGAGTGTATGTTCTGCAAGGCACTTAAATTTAAAGGTGAATCAACTGGTTTGTGCTGTGCTTCGGGTAAGGTTTCTCTTCCACTGGTACCTTCACCTCCTGAGCCTCTCTACTCCTTGCTTTACGGTGACACTCCTAAAAGTAAGAAGTTCCGACAAAATTCCATTAAGTACAACACGGCATTTCAAATGACCTATTTTGTGGCTGGTGAGGAGGTTCACTATCAGGGATTTCAGCCCTCTTTTATTGTCAAGGGGCAAGTGTATCATTCAATTGGATCACTCCTTCCGTCTCCCCCCGAACAGCACAAGTTCCTTCAAATTTATTTTATGGATGGCGAGGATTCCCAACAGACCAGACGGATGAATATTACTGATGGTCTTGATGACACTATTGTCCAAGGTTTGCAGCAAATGTTAAATACTTCTAATTCCCTTGTTCGGAAATTTAAAGCTGCTCTGAAAGATGTGCCAGATGGCGACAATTACAGGGTGATTATAAGAGGTGACCACACTCCTGCTGGTGAGCATCCACGTTGCTTCAATGCCCCCACAGCTGAGGAAATCGCTGTTATTGTCGTTGGTGAGCCTTCATGCAATCGTGATATCCTGTTGAAGAAGCATGATAACAGTCTTATTCGAATTTCAGAGAGAAATCGTTTCTATGATGCTCTTCAGTACCCTTTGATTTTCTGGAATGGGCAGGAAACTTATTCTTGGACCATTCCTATGGTTAATCCTGTCGACAAGTCCCCATTACCTCTTACAGCAGGTGATCGTAAAAATGCTGTTTCTGCTACTAACTTCTACGCCTTCCATTTGATGACCAGAAAAAACGATGCTAATGTTATATTGCACTTTGGTACTCTTTTTCACAAGTTCCTGACTGATATGTATGTCAAAGTCGAAAGTGAACGGTTGGGTTTTATTTCCACTCACCAACGTGACCTCCGAGTGGAAAGTTATATTCATTTAAAAGACGCCATTTCTTCTGAAGCACATGTCAGCCCTAATGATCTAGGTAAGCTGGTTATTTTGCCATCTTCATTTGTGAACAGTCCTAGATATTTGGCAGAGTATAGTCAGGATGCTCTTGCTTACGCTAGAATGCACGGGACTGCTGATTTATTCATCACATTCACATGCAATCCTGAATGGCCTGAAATTAAATCAGCGTTGTTTCTAAATCAAAAGTCTTCAGAGCGTCAGGACATCATTGCAAGAGTTTTCAAACTCAAGGTCGACAAATTCGTTGATTTGCTCACGAAAGGCAAAATTTTTGGTGATGTTTTTGCTTTTGTCTATTCTATTGAATGGCAAAAACGTGGGCTGCCACATTGTCATTTACTTCTCTGGTTGGTTGATAAACTTCGCCCTCATCAAATTGATAGCATTATTAGTGCTGAAATTCCTGATCCTGAGGATGATCCTTCCTTGAGATCCATTGTTCTTAAACACATGATTCACGGTCCATGTGGTCCTCTACTGAACCCGAAATCACCCTGCATGAAGGGTAACAAGTGCACAAAGCGCTATCCACGGCCATTTTTAGAGGAAACTCGCACAGATCGTGATTCGTATCCACTATACAGGCGTCGTGACCCCATTCATGGTGGTCAAACTGCAAATTTGCCCATGAAAGTCAGCAGTAGTAATTTCACTGTTGACAACAGCTGGGTCGTTCCATACTCCCCAATGTTGAGCAAAATTTTCAATGCTCACATCAATGTTGAATGTTGCTCATCAGTTAAAGCTATTAAATATATATGCAAATATATCAATAAAGGCTCCGACCGAGCTGTTATTAACTTGCAGAATTGTAGCAAATCAGATCCACTTGATGAGGTTTCAAGTTTTGTTACTGGACGATACGTAAACAGTAATGAGGCTGCTTGGAGATTGTTCCATTTTCCTCTTCATGGCCGACATCCTTCTGTTACTCATCTTGCTGTGCACCTGGAAAATGGTGAAAGGGTTTATTTTACTCCGTCCACCCTCCATGATCGTGTTGCTAATCCTCGAAACACCACTCTAACAGCTTTCTTCAAATTATGCCAGGAAGATGATTTTGCCAAAACTTTGCGATATAGTGAACTTCCACAGTACTATAGGTGGGAGGAAAAAGTTTGGAAGCGCAGAAAACAAGGCGTATCTGTAAATGGTTGGCCTGACATCAAGAAGGGTGATGCTATTGGTCGAATCTATACTGTCCATGTCTCTAACTTTGAATGTTTCTGTCTGCGATTACTACTACTTCACGTAGTTGGGCCTACTTCTTTTGATTTTTTGAAAACAGTTAGAGGAACAATACATCCTTCCTTTCAAGATGCCTGCCTTGCTCTTGGCCTCTTGGCCGATGACAACCATTGGAAAGATACCATGGATGAAGCAGTTCTTTGTCGTCTTCCTAGCCAAATTCGTCAACTCTTCTCTATTTTGGTGTCATTTTGTGGTCTTTCTAATCCTGAAGAGATTTTTCAAACCTACAAACATGACATGTCAGAGGATATTATCCACAGACATATTCCATTACAAAACCGAATTCCAGATTTTCATGAATTTTGTTACAATGAAGCCTTAATTAACATTGAAGATCGTATTATGGCTATGTCTGGGAAGAAACTACAAGAATTCAATCTTTGTTCCCCGAATCGCTCAGATGAGACTAACAGTCTTCTAGCAAGAGAGCAAGATTATGATCGTTCAGCTCTACTAGACCAGGTCGAGTCCCACCGTACGACCTTACGCCCTGAGCAAAACATTATCTTCAATACAGTTATGGAAAAACTCAATTCCAGTACCCCCGCTTTAATTTTTGTTCAGGCTCCTGGAGGCACTGGAAAATCTTTTCTGCTCAACCTTTTACTGGCTTGGGTTCGAAGTAAGGGTGATATTGCTCTGGCTGTTGCTTCCTCAGGAATTGCTGGTACCCTTCTTAGTGGAGGGCGAACTGCACATTCTGTTTTTCATTTGCCCATAGACTTAGAGAAACAGGACACACCTATATGCAATATCAGCAAGCAGAGCGCTACAGCAGCTTTGCTTAGGAAATGCAAGCTCATTGTATGGGATGAAGCTACAATGTCCAACAAGCTAGCATTTGAAGCTGTAGATCGCTCCTTGCGGGATATCCGAAATAACGAAAATATAATGGGTGGATTAGTTGTTGTACTGGCTGGAGATTTCAGGCAAACTCTTCCTATCATTGTAAGAGGCACCCCTGCTAATGAGCTAAATGCCTGTCTGAAGTCATCTGTTCTGTGGGGTTCTATTGAAGTATTTCACTTGACTACAAACATGAGAGTTCATCTCCATGATCACAGTACGCCAGCTGATCACTTTTCTACGGATTTGTTGAAAATTGGAGATGGCAAGGTAGCTGTGGACTCCAAAGGTTTGATTGATCTCTCTAATGTAGGTCACATAGTTAAATCGGAAGAAGAGTTGATAGATTGCGTTTTCCCTGATATTGTCAATCGCTTCCAAACTGTTGACGGTACATGGTTGCGGGAAAAAGCTATTTTAGCTCCAACAAACGCTATTGTTGATGAAATCAACCTTCGCATTCTCCACTCTTTGCCAGGAGATCCATTTACATATACTTCTTTCGATTCAGTGGTCAATACTGATGAATCTACTGCTTACCCCACTGAGTTTCTTAACTCATTATCTCACTCTGGTATTCCCTCCCACTCCATTACCCTTAAAATAGGTGTACCAATTTTACTAATGCGCAACTTGGATCCACCACGGTTGTGCAATGGCACCCGACTGCGCGTAACTGGCATGACTAAAAACCTCATTCAAGCTTCTATCTTGACTGGAACTCATTGTGGCGAGGATGCTTACATTCCAAGGATACCCACTATTCCAAATGACTTTCCATTCCAATTCAAGAGAGTTCAATTCCCTATAAAACTTGGTTTTGCCATGACTATTAACAAGGCACAAGGTCAATCCCTTTCTGTTGCTGGTATTCACTTGCTGACCGATTGCTTTCACACGGTCAGCTATATGTTGCATGCTCAAGAGTATCGAACTCACAGAACTTGCATATACTTGCTTCAGAAGGCAAATCTCCTAACATTGTTTACAAACAGGCCCTCTTATAGTATTTTTCTTTGTACTGATTTCCATGGAAGTCATGTGGGCTTCATTTACTTCATTGTTCGACATTTAAGAGGAGTCGTGCAGCATGACCTCATCAGCGAATTGTTGTATAGTTTCATGGATAACAAATTTGCGTTTTTCGTCCTTTTTTTTTTTTTGCAATTTTCAGCTATTTTTAACCATATTTGTGCGCACATTAATGTATATGTTCCAGATTTCCATGGAACAGCTACAGGCCTGCTGCTTCCATGGGCGTGTCTCTTCAGAAGGGCAAGAAGGGACACGCCGTGTTTACAGTATGTGCCTCTTTGTGTATGTTACGGAGGTCATTCTGTAACCACGGCGAGACCCCTTCAATATCCACCATACCGAGTGAGCGAAGCGAGCAACATTCCCTGCATACATCGGATTCCAACGAGTGTTTTCCTACACATCTTTTGCGAGCAAAATATGCCACACTTTGCGAGCGAAGCGAGCAATTTAATGGGGGGTCCGGGGGGCTTGCCCCCCGGCTGGACGTGGAGGCGAGCGTAGCGAGCCGGAGCGGCTAATAACTATATACATGCTACTATATACAATCAGCAAAGTGAATTAAAACTACGACTAGATGTATATAAATATATCACAGTTCGTACTTAGTAGAACTCTGCGGGTCTCAGGTACAACATCAGGGATCGTACCTTGTCTGGTCCGGATAAAACGTCAACCCCACTGAAGAAGCTGACGCTGAACTCGGAGGTCCACAAGGGCTGGGTAGTCCTCCAGAAAGTGGCGGATGGACCGATCACCCCCACACCTCCCACACACAACATCTCGAGCTTCTGCACTAAGCAGGTGTCTGTGAGTAAGTCGGGTATGGCCAGTGGCAACCCGGTTGACCACTGCTCGATTTATCCAACCATATTATGTTAACAACTGCGAATTGAGTGGCCAACAAGCTGAGTTTTGAGCAAGGTTATTTGAATAATTGTGTACACTCAGGTGATCATTTTCAATAATTGATGTTGTGAACATGATTGCAACCGCTTGTTAATTTCTGATTATATCATTGAGCTGGTGTTCAGATGATTTGATTCATAGCAGGTGATCTGAATATTGCGAGAACGGTTTGATTTGTGAAGCGGTGGTTAAAGGTGGTTAAATCATTTTAATAGGTAATTTCTATACTTTACATTCTAGGAATCTGTAATTCCTAGCCACTTTAGGGTATTCACTTGACGATGCCCAGGGTCCGGATCAGATGAGTGGCTCTTAAAGCTAATTTCTATGCTTTACACTCTAGGAAGCTGTAATTTCGTATGAAGCCTCTTTAGGACATTCCCTTTACGATGCTCAGGGTCCGGATCAGCTGAATGGCTCTTAGAGCTTGCATACGAGTCTGCAACTAAAGACATAAAATGTCCCAATGTTTTGCACACTCGTATGCAAGCGTTTTTTGAATAGTTATGTCTTTGCTATGGCACATAGACTAAATTTTTTTAGATTTATATAAGTTGGATGAGTTATTGTTTTAGTGTGTTTGTAATTTACTGAGTGTATGGCTTTATAGCGAGCAAATTGTTTAGGTTTGGGGCTTTTGATCGGCTCGGGGGCGGTCTCGCCTGGTGATTCTCGGTTGCGCGATTTATGAATCGTAGTAAGGGGTGCTTACCTAAAAATAGATGAGCGCCCCCGGGAGGCCGCCATGGTGGGTCGGGTCCGGGCTCGGTCTGGAAGCCCCGGCCGAGCCTCCTTTTCGGCGGGTTAATGACCAGCCTACACTCTTTTATTTCATTTTATTAACATTATTTTAATTAATCCATTTTTTCCCTCTCCTTTATAGGCTACATGAATCTTAATTTACCTTATAGAACAATATTACATTGACAATTGTCATAATATTTTCCAAGAAACCTATTCCATTAACTTTTAACACACCTTCTTTAATAGTTAAAAATTTGGTCAGAAATTTGGTCAGAAATTTGGGTTTATTTTTTGATCCCCAACTGATATGGACTTCACATGTTTCCCATATTGTTAAAAAGGTTCATGGATCCTTATATGCACGGAAAAAATTAAGAAATTTCACACCCTCTCATGTAAAACTAATGCTGTCTAAAACATTACTAATACCTCACTTTGATTACTGCTGCGAGATTTTCTCCACCAACCTCAATTCTGAGTAGCTTCATCGCCTTCAAGTGTGTTGGAATTTCATAGCTCGGTATGTGTTTTGTATCAGAAGATACGTTCATATCACTCCATATTCACGATCTTTAGTGGGATGCTCCATGACCGACCATTTTACCATACGTGTATGTTTTTTCATTTTTAGATTGATACATGGTGTGAACCCTTGCCGGAGTACCTTGAGAGCATGTTTGCTTTCGGGCGCTCCGCCAGGCTCCATGCCTTAAATGTGGCGCCCCACCGTACTCTTTCGATGGGTCGTTCCTTGAAGGTGGCTAGTGCTAGGGCGCGGAATTCATTGCCTCTTCATTATTCTTATTTTTACATGCCTAAGAGCCCATGAGGCCTATTTGTAAAATGATTGCCAATAAAGGTCTTAGGTATTACATTACATCATGTTATGAGAATATATACGATTCTGGTTCTGATTCTGAATTTTCTGATCTCCAAACTAATCTATTCGTAATATCTCCAACTGGTGTTTTTAACACATCAAAGATTGTAACACAGTAGGTACGTATAGGGAGGGAAAAAATCGCGCGAGTCGCTACAATTGTGGGCGGGCAAAAAAGTCGAAAGCTTTTACGCATCTGCTGTGTCGCACAAAATGTACTTCACATCGCACGATTGGGGGGGCCCAAGTGCTCCACGGAGAAGGAAACCATCCACCCCCTTCAAATTACAAAGTTAAGTCCGCTCTCTTGACTCCTCGAGTCTCTTAACCCTTTTAAATCTTTTGTGGGTGTAAAAAGACCACAGAATTCGATATTGTTCCTCCCTCGCGCGACGGCTCGCCACCTATTACATGGTTAACAATCCCCCGCTCATCGACACCACTTCAACTCACCGCCCAGACCGACCATTATGCGATTGTGTATTACGACGAAGTTTTTTATGAAATATTGCTCTCCTAGGTCGTCACCCTTGACTAACTAACGACGTAAATGAAATAAAGTAACGGCCAACTGCACATATTAATTAAATGAGTGACTCCATGAGAAAACCGGTTGAGGTCTAGATTAAAATGCAGCCAACCGTGGGGGCTATTGTATATGATTATTGATTCGAACGATTTCATATTTCGTTGAATCACTAAACTAACAATCACGTCATTAGTTGGTCGAATGTGAACCGCGTAAGCTACCGCAGCTTTTTCGATTTTCTAATATCATTGTGACAGATGAGTGGGTTGAATGTTAACGTATGATGGATGAACATGTCAATATCGAGAACCAAGGATTCTAATCATGAGTTTACTCTCATTCGTTAGGAAAATCAAACTATAAATTGAATAGTGCTGCAGTTTTTGTTTAACATTTCTTAATTTTTTGAGACTTCAACAAATAAAGAAGAGCTGGATAATTGGTCAGGAAGGTTTAAGACGTAAAATAACTGAGGAAATGTAAAATTCAGAGGAAATTCTTCGTTTCACCCATTGCGTTTGCGCAAATATGAAATCCTTATACCAATAACAACTTCAATGGTCAGCATACAATATTAATAGGTCAACAGGTATGTTGTTGGTAAAGAGCCAAAATGTAACCTTTTTCTTAGTATCTACGGATCAATAGTAGGCTTAGCGCATGCGCAAACGTAGAATCTTGGTAACATTATGACACCTATATAGTCTGTATCCGGTTTCGCTTATATTATCGTGTGGGTTATGCGGATGGCATTACAGATTTCTCCTTTGAAAAATTACCACTTTCAGAACAGAAGTCAATCCTTCGCATGCGTAAACGCAAATCCTTGTGATAGTTATAACGACAGCTTTCAACAGTTGCCAATGAAATTTTGAGGTAGCATAGAGTAACGTACCCAACACTTGGACAGGGCTCAAAACAGCTTATGGCCAAGAACACGGAGAGTGTTATTGTTAATTAAATAACTGCAAATCTTACGGGCTAAGTCCTGGATGGGTAAGTTAGTTGAAAAATAATTCTACTTCGCATATCAATTATTGGAATATACAATAACCTTAAAAAATAATCAAGAAAACCTTATTGTATGATCACATTTATGCGTTATTTCCAAATTCTGAGGAAACATCAGCAAATTTCCATTGCTTGACTAAATAGTTTCAACCCAAACATCTCACCAGGTTTTCCCACATGGAGGAAAGATGATGTATTGACTTAGATGAAAAGATCCACAGTTGCCAAAATGACCGTATTCTTTATTATTAAAGGAAAAAGTAACCAACTGTCCTACTACTGGGCCACCACGTCCAAGATTAGGAACAAGTGTCCAAATACTGGGCCAAGTTAGGTAAGTTTTGACTTAGTTTGTTATTTCAAATTACCTACCACACTTATCCACTATGGCATTTTTCATTTCATACAAATATGTATTTCGTCATTTTCTCACAAACACTGAGAAGATAAGAGAAAAAAAGTGGAAAGATTTTATCAAAAACTGATTTCATTGCGAGGATTTCAGCAAGAAAGCCACCCTAAGTGCCCAACAACTGGGACCGTTACCCTACGCACGCGCAAACGTAAATTAATTGTAACAGGCATAACGTCCACCCGATTCCGATGGATTGGGGAATCTTCTTGGTAATATTTTATTTGCTCAATAGAAAGGTCTGAGCGAGAGCATTCCAAAAAGGTGTTATATGATGGGTATCTGACTGGTAGTCGTCACGGTCTCCACCCACCTGTGAAGAACCCTCTACCCTACCCCCCTTGCCATACTACGTCACGCGTGATCTTCCTACCCGTTTATTGGCCAACTAAACGGTATTTTGAGCTGAAAAAGGTCAGCTAGTATATATATATATATATATATCATATTGCTTCTACTCGACTATTTGACAAAGGCAAAAGCCGAAATATCGTAACTGTGAGTTTTTCCTTGTAATTTATATCCGACCCCTGGATTGAGCATGCACGCCATTATGAAGAATGTCCCCATGTCCTGAATGTCAAAGGATCGGCTTTTGTTAATGCTGCGAAGAGATCTAAACCTGAATGTACGTGGATTTGAGTTGATTTAGCAATAAAAACTTGAAAAAAAAAAATTCCCGCATTTATCATTTCAAAAGTAGCATACGCCAACCTTATATATAATACAAACTAGAATAATATATGATTAAAATACTTACTATAGTCGATCGAGCTGCAGCATACTGACCTACCTCGTCTGGATTGTGAGGTAAGTTGGCAATTTACCGTAGATTATAATGGGAAATACCAAAACAAAAGTATGAAAAAATGCGCACTTTTCGTGAATGCATTCGTTTTCTTTGCGAGGGAAAAACACCTCCTGCGTTCAATTTACACTTAGCTACACCCTGACGTCATGTGAATAAGGACGTTTCTTTGTGAGCAGAAAAAGCACCTATGCATTTTTGCGTATAAGACCTTTTTTACCACGAAAAAACGCCATGATCTGACCTCACTGGGAGTTACATGGTAGGCATAAACTATCCAACGAATTAAAACCTCTTTGTCCTAAGGCTTTACATTTTTTCAAAGTCAGGCCCGCAAAATTGATAATTTTTCGTTAAATGTATTTCAAAGGACAATTTATCTATAGGGCGACGTCACAGGCTGATGTCAAATGGGGGTGAAAAAGTTTGCGAGCAAAAAGCACCTATGCTATAGGGCTGACGTCACATGGAGCGAAAAAGTTTGCGTACAGCGTATTTATCTATAGGGCTACGTCACAGGCTGACGTCAAATAGGGGTGAAAAAGTTTGTGAGCAAAAGGCACCTATGCTATAGGGCTGACGTCACATGGAGCGAAAAAGTTTGTGTACAGGTTGACACTACTTGTATGTGCTATTTTCCTCCGCACATCTGTGCCAACGTATATATATATATATAAAGAAATCTGACAAATATATAACTGAATGACTATTGTAAACGTATTCTACACCTTCTTAAACGCAAAGAATATGCGGTTGGCAGCATTCTGCTCCTCCTCATATATATAGTTTCACCCCATTCATTTTTGTCACACTTGATCGTATCCACCCTGCATCTACCAGATGTATCTCACAAAAATCTGTTTACATCGAAGTGATAAACGTGGAACATTTACAAACTGGCTTCAACGTACACTCGTGAATCCTGGGATTCGCTCCATCAATCCGACTTCCCATCATTATCGTCATTAGGTATTTGAAAATTACATGAGAAAAAATTAATTAGGCCCATAAATTAAGAGTAATTCATCTAACTACATCCATTCGCTTGAAGAAGAGGTTAACTCAAAAGAGTTAATTAAGATGGATGGCGTAGTTAAGGAGAGTACAGGTCGGTAATTATTATAACGCGAAAAAAAGCAACTCATGAAGTCGTTCTCAAAACACGTCAAGCGCTTTGCTTCCACCACCGTTTTGCCAAAGTGTTTCCGATTTTGCAAGTTTTCAAGAGTCGTTCAACAGACTTCGAATCATCAAGTTTTCCGCATTCTAATAAACATACTTTCAATTTTCGTAAGTTATTTGTATTGATAATTTATTTTGGTTTCAATGTGTTTCAGTAAGAAACTAAATTCTCCATGTTGTTGAAAGGAACAGTAAGAAACCTTGACGTGAACCCACCGGAGGTTTCATTAAATAAAATAATAACAACAACAAACTTGATCAAGATATTTCATTTGTTTTTGAAATTAGACCGATAAAATAAAAATCTTTCACAACCTTCAGCGTAACCAAAAATAAATAAAACCAATTAATCGGTTTTTAAAATAAACAAAATTCTGTCACACAAGAGTACATTTTTATTGTTGAAATCATTTATTTTAAAGTTTTTACGCAATGAACGGTGGGTGGTTTCAAGATATGTGGATTGGGAACTGGGTGTAGTTGGCGTCACTTGAGTCAAGGCAGGTACAGGGTTGCAATCAGTACGGTAATTTCCGTAAACATATGGTAATTTCGATGCATGGAAGGTGTACGGTAGTAAACTCATTACCGTACGCTAGAGTACGGTAAAATGGAAAAACCTAGGTAAATATATTATTAATCTATATATCATTCCAGCATGAGTTCATAGCTAAAATTTACCTTCAACAGGGTTTGAGGAAGAAGAATTACAACCCTTTTGTTCTAGGTAGGGTGAAAAATGAAGGCAACTCCAACCATTATTTGTATTGAACTTATTTGCCCTCCCTCACTCAAATGCACAATACGAGAGGAATTTTAGCAACGTTAATGTTATAAAAACAAACCCATGACACATAAATGCATCTCGTTGCTGATGTTATTTGAACTTAATTTTGACCAGTGATGTGCGATTAATGATGATAATGTCTGCCTATGAATACTTCCTCTTTTGCCAATTTACAATCCAAGCTCGAACCACCTACAACTGGATACCCAAGCCTGAGAAGTTAATCGAAGATTTCTTTTTTTTTTTATTTATTTATTTATTTATTTTTTTTTGTACTAGGTACCTATTTTCGTTTTTCCCATGAAGTTGTACTGGAAAAATGTTGCTTTGTAAGTTGATTTAAAGAAATTACCAACTAAGTTTTGTCGGTTTTGACCAAATTCATATGATGAACATCCATGTTTTGTTTAAATATGAGTACAGTGAAAATACTGTAGGTTTTAGGATGGAAGTACGAGAATGTACGGTAATTTGGAAAATATTGGTACGGTAATGGATGACTATGAGTTGGCAACCCTGGGCAGGTAGATGCCGCTTCTACCGTTTTCCGTGTTCTGTGGTTGGCAGCGTCGGAGAACAACCGCGTCAAAAAGGTGAAGAAAGATGGATACTATACAGAGTTAGTCAGAGGACTGCACAGAAGACGAAGGGACTGCACAGAAGACGAAGAGGACTGCACAGAAGAAGAAGAGGACTGCACAGAAGAAGAAGAGGACTGCACAGAAGAAGAAGAGGACTGCACACTACTTGAGAAGAGTGTAACTACCATACAGGGAGGCAGTTGGAAGTTTGATTCACTTAACAATGTCTACCCGACCTGAACTTGCATACTCCGTTACTGTGGTTTCTGAAGTCTTGGATCGTCCATAAAAGTCCGAGCACTGGATCGCAGGCAAGAAGGTATTCAAATATTTGAATGGAACCCTGAAGTTTGGTTTGATGTACAAAACTGGATTATCATTGAACTTGAAGTGCTATTCAGATTCTGATTTTGCAAACGATTTGAAAACTGGGAGGTCAACAACTGGAATTGTCACAACCTGCGGTGGAGCAGCTGTAATGTGGTCAAGTCGAAAACAGGCAATCACAGCATTGAGTACTACTGACGCCGAATACGAAGCTGCTAGAGAGGCGACCAAAGAAGTGGTTTGGGTCGTTCGATTGCTCAAAGAGTCAACTGACGTGAATCAAATATGTACCAACTCTTTTTGTGGATATCAAAGTACCATTCGCATCGTTCCACAGAGGAACAAAGCACAAGAAGAACAAGTCAGATTTCTATGTGAGGGAGAAGTTCAAGAATGGAGAATCCACTGGTGGACAACTTGCAGATGTCTTGACGATAAGTCAACCAAAAGGGCCGTTTATCAAGAACGGATCGGCTCTAAGAGTCTCAGGTTTGAGGGAGATTAATGAATTCAAACATTAAATTCATTAGCCTATCTAATGTTGTCTGTAATGTTGTTTGTTGCAATGCATTATCACATGATGTGGAATGTTTTGAAAAAATAAACTCATTCGTTTCTGTGTACTCTTTCAAACTTGCCGTATAACATTTTTCTGCTTAACTAGAGTGAAGAACATGGCTGCTGATTTTTGAGGACTCATTAGAATACGCCATTTGTCGCATCAAGTACAGAAATTTCTGGTCTCGCCATCTAAACATTAGTTCTATGGGCTTAGGAGAATGGTTCTAGTCATTGATATTTTCCACTCAACCTTTTGATAAATTCAATTCGAGAAAAAATTAGTTTGGAATAATTTTAAGTGCTTTTCCACCTCCTTGAACGTATAAATTTAAAGGAATGCTTTCACCAAAACATGCGCAAACGTTAATTTCTTATAAAATTAATTTCTTATCAATTACTATGGTCTGGAAGTCTCGAAGGGCTCATATGGAAGGGACTTATATACACACACATATATATATATATATATATATATATATATATATATATATATATATATATATATCGATGATGTCAATTGAATGCCAGTCCACGATATATATATTAATTGCTATGCAATTCTTAGGCCGACCCCCAATAATTTTTTTTAAATGTCCACTTTTTTTGTGTAACGTTTTTTGTCCCGAGATGGGAAGCGAGAGGTCGTGGGTTCGAATCCCGGCCAGGCTTGAAATTTTTTTTTTCTTTTTTCTCGTGAGACGAAGGTTGTGGGTTCAAATCCCAGCCAGGCTTGATTTTTTTTTCCGTGAGAAAATATATATATATATTATATATATATATAAACTCGGCCCATCGGGCCTCGCAAGGGGCTCCGCCCCTTGACCCCGCCAGGTGGGCTTCGCCCCCCTGGACCCCCCTAATCTATACTCGGCGCTTCGCGCCTCGCCGGATCTTTTCTCTTTTCTACTGCGAAGAAAACGGGTATAATTTGCTATGCAATTCATCTCACGAGAAAAAAAAAAAAAAAAAAAAAAATGTTCAAGCCTGGCTGGATTCGAACCCACAACCTTCGTCTCACGAAAAAAAAAAAAAATCAAGCCTGGCTGGGATTTCAACCCACAAACTTCGTCTCACGAAAAAAAAAAAAAAAAAAAAAATCAAGCCTGGCTGGGATTTGAACCCACAACCTTCGTCCCAATAAAAAAAAAAAAAACAAAATTTCAAGCCTGGCCGGGATTCGAACTCACGACCTCTCGCTTCCCATCTCGGGACAAAAAACGTTACACAAAAAAAGTGGACATTTAAAAAAAAATTATTGGGGGTCGGCCTAAGAATTGCATAGCAATTAATATATATATATATATATATATATATATATATATATATATATATATATATATATATATATATATATATATATATCATGAAATTTTTATGATGATAAATGCCGAAAATCTTGCATAGAAGTCTGTAAGACATACTTAGAGACATTATTTATGTCTTCACTTCCCAGTCTAATAATGGTTGCAATCATGTTTACAAAATTAACTGAGAAGCACCACCTGTCTGTAAAAATGATTAGACAACCATGCTCTACCTCTTATTGTTGGCCACGCACTGCGCAGTGGTTAACGTTAACATAATACAGTAAGGTAAATAGAGAGCTTTCCAACGACTTGCGAACGATTTTTGTAACGATGATAAATGCCCAAGATGCAATAACAACGATTTGGTTGTAAGTGATAATCATCAGAAAATCAGAAGTAACACTTTTCGATTCTATGTGCCAAAGTAACGACATAAAATGTCAAAACATTTTTAGGTACATCAGGAAGTTATAAGGTGTGTTCCAAGCCAGTTTGAGTTCATGAACTCAGATGGGTTCCAGGAGCTCACGCAACTTTTAGGTTCAAGAACCCGTCAGTGAGAACACTATAGTTCACCTGACACACAATACACCAACCAGCGCTAGCGTCGTCTTTAGTAATGTGAAAACACATCATCGAAATCCTTAGAGCATTTTGAAGAAAAGGTCAAAAAGATACAAAAAACCGCATTTTCAACTATTTTTAAAGGTTATTTGCTAAATGCCACCCTCAGAGTATTATCCCAGGTATGATGGGTAAGGGATATCATACCTACTTAGAAGAAGAGTAACTGCTGAAAAGTTCATCAAAATCCCTCTAGCCATTGAGAAAAGGCAACAACAAAAAAGTTATACACCCTCATAAAATACATACACCCTCTATAAAAGAGGATGTATGTATGTATGTATGTATGTATGTTGCCTATAGACTCCGAAACCGCTCGACAGATTGTAATGAAACTTTCAGGTATTATTAGGCATGATTCAAGGATTGTTCCTGTAAAGTTTGGTGCAAATCCGTTCAAAGGGCTCTGACCCAGAGGGCATAAAAGGGTGCAGTGTCAGGTTTTAGAAATTTACTAGCGTTCCCCCCGCGCGCGTTGCTGCGCCCAAATTAAATTTGTTTATTGATCGTAATTTTAAACTGTTATTAAGAGGTGATTGGATGGACGGAAGCTTAGCCTTTGGTTTCTCCCTCCTCCTCATCCTCCTCCTCTCTCACTCCTCCTCCCTCCTCTTCCTCCTCCTCCTCCCTCACTCCTCCTCCTCCTCCTCCCTCCTCTTCCTCCCTCATCCTCCTCCCTCCTCCTCATCCTCCTCCTCTCTCACTCCTCCTCCCTCCTCCTCCTCCTCCTCCTCCTCCTCCCTCCTCCTCCTCCCCCCTCCTCCTCCTCCTCATCCTCCTCCTCTCTCACTCCTCCTCCCTCCTCTTCCTCCTCCTCCTCCCTCACTCCTCCTCCTCCTCCTCCCTCCCCCCCTCCCCCTCCCTCCTCTTCCTCCCTCCTCCTCCTCCCTCCTCCTCCTCCCTCCTCCTCCTCCTCCTTCGGTCTTGGCTTGGGTAGTTAATTTTGTAAACAATAAATTTCTAAAACCTGACACTGTACCCTTTTATGCCCTCTGGGTCAGAGCCCTTTGAACGGATTTGCACCAAACTTTACAGGAACAATCCTTGAATCATGCCTAATAATACCTGAAAGTTTCATTACAATCTGTCGAGCGGTTTCGGAGTCTATAGGCAACATACATACATACATACATCCTCTTTTATAGATATATAGATTGTTTAGAAAATTAACTACCCAAGCCAAGACCGAAGGAGGAGGAGGAGGAGGAGGGAGGAGGAGGAGGAGGAGGGAGGAGGAGGAGGGAGGAGGATGAGGGAGGAGGATGAGGGAGGAAGAGGAGGGAGGGGGAGGAGGAGGAGGAGGAGTGAGGGAGGAGGAGGAGGAAGAGGAGCGACTTTCACTCGAGAGGTGCCTTATAATCGATAGTTCTTAAAAATTTGTTCTTACTTTTCAGCGTGACGCGGTTTCTCGACCAACATCCCATCCCAAAGTGTCTAACGGGCGCAAAGAAGTATAACTTCAAAAGTGCTAAACACGACGTTTTAGCGAATTTTTGAAGAAAATTAAGCTATTGCTCTCGCCTCAAAATTTGTAGAATGTGAATTTTTGAAAACATTTTATGCAGAAATCCGTTTCAGGCTATTCTGAATCATATTCTGAAGTTTAACGCATTTTTTTATGTATGTATGTATGTATGTATGTATGTATGTATATATGTATGTATGTATGTATGTATGTATGTATGTATGTATATATGTGTCATTCCAGACGATAACTGTCCGTAGAATTGTGCTAGAAACTTCAAACAAATTTTAAAATGTTAAGGGCACAAAACGAAAGTTCAAGTTCGTTGGCCAGCTTGATCGGATTACATCTTCGGGTTGAAATTTTCAAAAATGTAGTCAAAAATTTCAAAATAGCCTGTTTTTTGCGATTTGTCGTGCGAAATAATTTTTTCAGCATACTAACATGTGGTATATTCGGAATTAGCGTAAAATTTCCTATAAGAATATGTATCAAGTTTTCAAAAATTTCAAAGTTGAAAAATCAGTCAAAAATCGAAATAATGCCGTTCGCTGGTTGTAAAAATCGGTAATATTCTTCAAAAATTCGCTCATGGGGTCATGCTGCATGACTGGACTTTTTTCAAGTAAGGTAGGGTGCGCCAAGTGCGTACTGGAAAAAAATTAGTTTGTCTTTGCCTGCCAATTACCAACTACCATTAAACAAATGTTTAATATTTTCTATGTGTAGACAGCTGATAAAAGAAAACCGACGGTTGTAATAATTATTAGATGCAGCAAATTGAAAAAAGAGATTTGAAAAACGATAACACAACAAGCATCAAGCAGGCTAATGACAAGGCATTAAGCGTGAAGGTTTGCGGTGAAATGAATTTTCGGAAGGTTTAGAAAGGTTTCCTTCAGTTCGTGATCTCAACTTAATCCTCGAGCAGGTTTGAAAAGTTCATGAACTCACTGAACTCAGTTGATGAACCCGACGCGGTGGGAACACCTTAGCGAGTGTTGAATTCCTGAACTCAAAACGCTTGGAACACGATTCACGTGCGCAAGCATCCAGAAGCGTGCGGTTCGGATTGTTTTGGGCTTGCCGCCCAACTCATCCTGCAGAGGTTGCTTCAGGTCTGAGGGTCTTTTGACTCTACCATCGATTTTAATTTCCTCACCGCCAGTCATTTTCTACCTGAAGCATCGAGATTCGTTTAAAGACGACACCTTGAACCATGAACATCATACCAGATCCAACCACATCCTTCTGCGGATTCCCCACCATCGTCTAGAATTTTTCAAAAAGAGCACCCACTACATCGTCATAGTCGTTATAAATCATTTTTTCCTCTACATTCAAAAATATGTTCTGCCGATTAACTCCGCACTTCATTTGTTTCAAAAGTCTTTAAAGAAGTTTTTAATTGACAAGGAAATTTATTCGGTCAGTGAATTTTTCAATTTAAAATGAACAGTCTATTCTGTTTGATGTTCTTTTTTGTTAATTTTTCATTGTTTTTATGTCAGCAAACATCATTATCTATTTATCAGCTTTGTTATTATTATTTTATAAAAAGTTATTTATGTAATATTTTTATCATCTTAGCATTGAGATTTATCTTGCAGCAGAGGAATTTTTTATGATAGTACTCTATGCTGGCTTGTTGTTATTTACTGTTATGTGTCTGTGATATTAGGTTTTAGGGTATGTTGTTTTGGAGTGAATGTTATTTATTTGTGTGACTGTGGGATGAGTGTGTTGTTGCTGGTGCGTGGCTTGGGTGTTCCGGCCGGCCTGGGGGCGGCCCCCTTGGCGTTTTTCCGGGTCAGAGTGACATTTGTCCCTTCATAGGGCTGCCTGTTCAGAAATGGGCAGGTGGCCCCGGGAGCCGCCATGGTGAGTGGGTCCGGGCCGGTCGGGGCGCTCTGGCCCCGGCCGGCTACACTCGAGAGCTTTGTGCCTCTCCCCTTTTGTTCCACCCTCCGCACCCTTGTCCTACTCCCCTCAGACATTTATTTACTTATCTTTCAAATTGACGTTTGCTCTATTGTTGTAATTGATGATTTTTATGGCAATAAAAAATTATTATTATTATTATGGGGTTCATGAACTCGCGGTGGTTGGAACACAGCTATAAATAGCTCCTGCGTAAATTAAAAACATGTTGAGAAAGTGGGAGAAAGCCTAGCACCAGGTGTTTTTCAAATATTTTGTGAAAGGATGAAGCCATTCATATTATCTTTGAGGAAGTGAATAAGAAATAATGAGAAGAAGATATTCGCCAGGTAAATGTGGCATCAGAGTTCGTGCAGAAAATGAGACTGATCCCACAATCATGGGGCGGCTCAACAACTAGCTCAGAAGGGTCATCAGCTCTAAATGGCCCTGCCATTTTCGTTTGTGCTTTGTTTCGCACCTTCCCGACATTTTTCGCACGTACCGCTCCTCGTCCCATCCCATGCACTCGCCTTCCTAATACGAGGGTTAGGTTTCATTTTCCCCATTCCTCAGCGATGAAGCGACTTCCCATCTTTAGGAGCGGAGCGTTTCCAGTTAATTAGGAGTGGTGTCATCAAAAGCAAATTAGAATCGGCTTTTGTCGAGTGAGGATTGGTTAACTATAGGTCCTGCGTGGTGAACAATCAACAATGCCACATTCAAAGTTGAATAGACTATAGAGACGGCTCCTATTATCGCCAGCCGTCTCATTTCCGCAATATGAAGACTGGCAATTTTCCGTATCAAATGATCGAATTCAGACTATGTGGTTAACCATACTCGCTCCTTTGGATGACATGTCCAGGTTATTGGGACATGTTGGAGGATTCTTTCGGAATGGACAGGACTTTCACAATATTTTTAGAAACGTGTGTTGCTGTTGAATAGAGAGTTTTGGCGACTTCAACTTAATGAAGATGCTAACCCAAATGGTACCGGGTGCCAGGTTGCCTTGGTTGGGCAACGCGATATTTCCCCCCAGCTGTCTTGTTGTCCACTGTTTGTCTAATCAACTTCTTTATTTCGATATCAATTGCCGATTTTCCGATCCTAAAATCGAATTTAATGTTACTTTCAGCACAAATTTCTCATGTTTTTAGTTTTCAATTCGTAAACAGGGCATGGATTTACTCAAAGATTGTGACCTCAAGCTACTTTACAGGTAATAATTATGGTCGTTACTAACTTCATGTTTTTGGGTTTTCCGTTGGGTTAATCATCTAGTATGAAAAAGTATTTTATCTCTATGATAATAAAATGAACCAAGAATGCAGAAGTTTCATGTGTTGGAATTTAACACTTTTGACCACAGATTCGAACTTTAGCACACTTGAAAGCCCCCTAGTTTCAATATTTTCAACTCAAAAGATGGTTTAGTTTAGCAAATAAAAGGGCAGGAAGATTACGCGTGACGTAGTAGGGCAAGGGAGCTGAGGGTTCCCCCCAGGACTTGCGTCTCTTTGCTGCGATGTAGGGAATTTCAGACCGCTCTTGCGGTTGCTGTGTAAGCTTCTTTCAGAACGTAGTAACATGATTCCTCGATAGGTAACTCTCGTTCCAACCTTCTCCTATTTTCAAATGATTATAGTTTGATTAAAATTAATTCAATTCTTACGTTAGTCAAACTAGTTCGCAACCTATAACAATGTGTAATACCGGAAAATCGTTGTTTGATTCCGTCACCCTCCGTCACCAAAAATTCTTCAAGCAAAATAGGTATAGGTTAGTTGGACAAATAGATCAGATCGATGTATATAGTTTGGTGGTTTGGATGCTCGAAAGCTCCCATCTCAAAAATGCATAATATCAAGTAGTCAATCCCTTAATAAAAATTCAGATTAGTTGGACAAATAGATCAGAATGGTTTGTATAGTATGGTAGACAAATATAAATAAAACTTCTAAATCAAATCCTTTTAGCAAAATACAGATTAATTGAGCAAATAGATCAAAATGACATTTATAAATATGTTTCAGCTATTGAAATAAAAAGTAAAGAAACCTTTGGTCTCGCACTGGTCTCGAACCCGGGACGACCTACCGTTCAGTAGCCCATAATGCTACCCACAATTCCTTAACTGAGATAGAACAGTATATCACTCAACATGTGGTCGAGGTTTAAAGCACTGCCCGTTTGGAGCGCTAGTAGTGCCGAGAAGGTCAAGCTCCAGCCTCTCCTGAAAATCCCTACATCGCAGCAAAAAAATGCAAGTTCCCCCCAGGCGGGAGGGAGCTGGGACGTCATCGTGCAAATGAATTTTAAAAGCCGTATTATTGGTCAGATACCCATCATATAGCACCTTTTTGGAAAGCTCTCATCAAGGTCTTTCTATTGAGCAAATTGAAAGAAACCATGAAAATTCCCCATTTACTTTATAATCATCACTGGAGACAGCACTTCACGCAAAGTTCACGACAAAACAGCTGAGAGATCAAGCAAACTGATAACAATACAGCGAAGATATAGTGTCTTAAAACTCAGGTTTCATTTAAAATGAAGTCGTGTCCGAGACCTCGGAGAGGAAACATCGCGCTCGAGATATTCGGAAGTTTGTTTCGCTAATGTGAATTATCAGTGAAAAATGAACCCACCGGACGCCGCCCGGTCGGTGACCCTTCGTGAAGTTATTGAAGAAACTGAGGCGACAGTTGAGGAAAATAAAGGCTGAGTTGAACGTGTTTACCGAACAACTACAAGATTCACCGCTCGTTCATCCAATTGGTGAGTTATTCAAAACCGTTCCTACTCTCATTTCATTTCTGAGTGAGACAAACGAAGTGGTCTTGGAGGAGAAAAGAAAGGTGACTCTGCAGTCAGGGTTATTAAAGTAGCGCGATGAGCAAATCGAATGTCTCAAGGAGAAAATCGAAGAACTAGGCTCACAAAAATCGCTGAAGCCACAACAGTCGACTGTGCGCTATTATTCAGACGAGAGCGAAGATGTCGACGAATCAGAAAAGGAATTTTCTGATCCCCAAAAGCGTAAAAGGAAGAAATCCAAGAAATCCAACGCAGAATAAAACAAAACAAATTTTAAAAACCAAGGACCCGAAACCCCCACCAATCTACTTGCATAAAATCACCGATAATTATAAAACGATTGAGGAAGCGGTGCATGAACATGCTCCAAATTCCAAAGTAACTGTTATGAGGGATAATCAGGTTAAGATTAACCCATATACCTCGGATGGATTTCGGAACCTAAGTGAATTCCTTCGAAACGAAAAATGTGAATTTCACACGTACCAAGATAAACAGACTAGACCCTATTCAGTCATGATCAAGGGTATACATAAATCTCTGTCTGAAACAGAGATAGAGCGCCGATTCCAAGTAGAATACCCTGATCTCGGAAAAGTAAAGGTCACACGCAAACTAGGGTGGAAAACGAAAAACGCCCTGGACATGTGCATAGTTGCCTTTGAAAACGGGACTAACATAAAAGACATACATGCTATTACATCCTTACATGGAGCGAAAATTGCTGTGGACAGTCTTAAGTCTCCTAAACTTGTTGCATAATGCAAAAACTGTCAAGGTTTTGCACATACAAAGAATTATTGTGTCTTTGAGACAAATTGTGTCAAATATGGTAAAAACCATGCGACAAAGGATTGCCCAAAGCCCGTTTCAATACATCCAAAATGTGTCAATTGTAACTCAAACGAACATCCCGGAAGTTACAGAGGATGCATAGTTGCGATCGAGGCCCAAAAGAAGTATAAGGAGAACACTGGAAAACAGCAAAGTAATTCACTGTCAAGACACCGTCAAAAGTTCTTCGGGAAAAAAATTCAACTCTCTACTTACAAGGAGAAGGGGGGAAAAACTTAAAAACATACGCGCAAGTCCTCAAAAACGTCCAAACGCTTCAGCAAAAACCTACGTTGAATGAGAAACATGCTGACCCATTAACTGTTATTCTTGATCGTCTAAACCAAATCGATCAACGATTCACTGAATTCAATAGAAGAATCGGAGCACTGGAAAATAAACTCCAATCCAAATCGAAAAAACAACCATGTGGCTGTGGCCCATTCTTAAAATTGTGGTCACCTTTGTGTCAGGTTATGATGACTACGCGTAGGACGGGATTCCAACTAGAGCATTTTTCCCGCCAACGCGTAGATAGGCCTCTTTCCCGTACACGCGTAGTTCTACGCGTTGACGGGAAGATTTGCGCATGCTCAGTTTGTGTTTCAGTCTTTCTTCGTACACCGGTAGAAAATTATGGGAAGAACAAACACTCTCTATTTACTTCACCTAGTATTCGTGTAATTTTTCGGTGAGTAGTGTGTAGTGTTACCTTTACAGGAAGGTTAGGCATGTGTCGTGTGTCTTTAAATCCCCGAATGGGTGACGTTAGATGAGCCATTCTAACGTACGACGATGCTCCATTCGATATTCAAAGTCAACGTCCTTGAAAGATTTCATCAGGATTCTGTTTATCAATTCCAATTGAAATCATTTCTGTTGAATTCAATTAATTAATTTAAATCAGTCGAGTGATTTGAACACATAACACCCATGCGTTCACAACCTATTGGGTTATTTCTGCAGTATATGCATAGCATAATACGTCAAATTGATCTACGAAACGAGTAATAGAAAGTCTTTACCTTGATTTTCCAGATTGATTACGGTACTTAAATAGCAGAACTTCTTATGTTGAATAAATCTCGAGAGTGATATAAATTCAAGATGAAGCAGCGAAACGGAGTGTATATTCTCAAAAAGCAGAGAGCTACAGTTCTACAAACATATGGGAAGGACGGAGGAAACAATGTAGGTAACCATTCAGTGGTGACATGTGACTGGAGTGCCTCATTTGAATCCAAGAGTCCAATTTGGGTGAACTGAGGATAGCTTGTATAGTCTTGCGGTCTTCTTAGGTAACCTGGATTCAATCGCCAATAGGTAGATAGGCATGTACGCAGTTAATACGTACGAACCAGATTATGAATATTAACTAAGGTGGTTTAGTCATGAGAGATGGAGTGGTCACCCTTCTAACACTCCCTTCACCACGACATCACCCTACACGAAAGACATCAAGGCTTTCCTTAGTTGTGGCGTCTTTCGTGGCGTCTATCTTTATAACGCATAATATTCCCAGATCCATTATCATTGCAATGCACAATCATTAGCAAACGAATTTTCGAGAATCGAAAGAGGAACGTTCTTACCAGAATAAGATGACATAGTTTCATGCAAGCACATCTTCGTTTCGTCAATGTTATGGAAGAGTCACAATAGTATTTTGCAGTTCTATAACTTGGTTTTGTAGTTCTATAACTGGATGTTTGGTCATTCTATTAATTCCTCAAACCTAGAAACGTTGCACAAAAACATAAATTAGACATAGTTTAAGAGCATATCCCTAAATTTTAAAAACTTGTCAGAAATCAGTGGCTTAGTGAATATGTCAGCCAACTGATCTGTTGATTTTACCCATTGTATGTCAAGGTTCCCTTTTTGAAACTCCTCTCGCACAAAATGATAGCAGAGCTTGACAATGTGGTGGAGTGTACGAGAGTCATCTGTCTTAGATACAGATATAGCTGGTTCACAGTCACCATACAGTACAGGAGTTATGTCATACTTTCCCATAAATGAGCATATACTTCGAACATTGGCTAATTCTCTGCATGTGCTTGACATTGCTACGTATTCAGACTCACATGTAGACAGAGCGACGTGAGTTTGCTTTTTGGAACGCCACATAATGACGTCTCCAAAGACTTGAATTACGTAGCCGGTAGTAAAATGCCCATTCAGAGAAGCATCAGAAAATCCTATGATACTATCTGATGACCCAGTATAAAGGAGTCCAAGGTCTATGGTACCCTTCAAGTACTGTAGTACTTTCAGAACTGCAGCCCAGTCATGTGCAGTGAAGCCTAATTGCTTTCTACTAAGGAAGTTGACTGCGTATGCTATATCCGGGCGCGTCCCATTTTGGAGATATAGCAACGAGCCGATCGCCTGTCGATAAGGTACGTCAGGCGATTCACCCACATTTTGGTGTTGGAAGGACAATGTTGCTATTTTAGGGTTCGTAGAAATTTCAGAAACTGTCGAACCTTCTAGTAGGATTTGGCCCAACATATCTTTGATGAAAGTGCTTTGACTCACAAACATTGTTTTGGCAGTGCGGTCACGAACAATGTCTAACCCTAAGAACCTTTTAGGAGTGCCTAAGTTCTTCATTTCAAATTGAGCATTTAATTTTTTGATTATGCCAAGAGCTTTATTCTCATTAGATGGGGCCAGAAGCCAGTCATCAACATAAACCAACAAAAGTGCAAAATCATTCTCATCTTCTAATCTAAAAAGACATTTTTGATGTGGGTATCTTATGAACTGCAAATCATTCATAACCGAGCTAAATCTCTTATACCATAGTTTAGGAGACACTTTCAGTCCGTATAACGATTTAATAAGTTTACAAGCGCGGGTTTGTTTAAATTCAGGGGGTAATTCTAGTAATTCCACCACCCCTTCTGGCACTTCCATATTAAACGGTTTTCTCCAGCTCTCCGTTCAAAAACGCTGTTTTAACGTCAAGCTGGAAAAGTTCAAGAATAAGTTTGTTTGCTATAGACAGCAATAATCTAACGTCCACTAATCTTGATACTGGAGCAAAAATCTAACTTTCGTGGTAGACATTCGTATCAGAGAATCCTTTGCAAACAAGTCTACTTTTATATCTATAAGTCCCATCCGCTTCAACCTTTCTTTTGTTGACCCAGCGAGATTTAATTATTCGAGTTTTGGGGGGTAGTGAGGTTTTGGGAACATATTCCCAAGTACCTTTATTTTGAAGGGCCTCCAACTCTTCACGAATGGCTTCCTCCCAAAAATCTGATTCTGGAGAAGAGGTGGCATCTTGATATGAGGCAGGTTCAACATACAGTAATGCTTTCATTTCTGTTGTCTGTTCCTCATAGCTTTCAGCCTCTCTACTATCTTCCTCTGAAATACTTTCTCCATCAGTTTCATTTTCCCAGGTTAACTGTTCTACTATGTCAGGAAACGGATGAGGAAAATCTTTTATATAATCCCTGTACACTACAGACTCTATACATTTTATACCGCACGTTCTTGTAACTGTTTTATTTTGTTCATCTAACACTAACAAGTCAGTTTCACCGCATTCAAGAACATAAGCTCTCTTAGCATTTGAGGCAAATTTAGATTTAGATTTGTGATTTACATACATACATAGCTAAGCACCCAAATCTTTTTATATACTTCAGGCTTGGAGGTTTTCCATGTATCATCTCGTACGGACTAATGTACCCATTGGAAGCATTAGGCATACGATTATGTACATGGATCACATGGTTTAGGGCAAATCCCCAAAATGAGTGTGGCATTTTGGCCGAGACCAAATTTACTCTAACTTTCTCTATAATTTCCCTATTTAATCTCCCCATTCAACTCAGTAGTGTGAGGGGTGTGGTTACTAATTTGATATTGTCTTTAGCAAGGATTCTTTTAAAGCCTCCATCCGTTCGAATTGAATATATACGAGCTTTCTCTTTTAAAATTAGTGAAATTTGGTCTAAGCAGTCTCGAAAAGCAAGATGTACTGACTTCTTATCATTAATGGCATAAGCAAAAGCGTATCTAGAATAATCACAAATGAAGGTGACTATATACCAGTTCTAAAACTTGATGGTGAAATTGGTCCGATTAAGTCTGAGTGTAACACAACAAAAGGTTTATCAACACGGTCTCTAACCTTATTGTGGGGGTTTCTATGGGTGTTGGCAAGTGCACAGTCATCGCAGTCTAAAATTTCATTCCCAAATTTTAAGCCTTTCAATTCAGGAGTGAATTTACTAGCTAGTTCTAGATAACGTTTAGATTCGTGATTTAACCTTAGGTGCCACATGGCACCAGGGTTATCCTTCACGCTCGGTTTAAATTTTTCCGCAATTTTATTTTGATCAAGCTTTCTTATTTCATTTGCCGGACTATAGTCATTTCTAGTAAGTACACCCTCATCTAACCCAGGATGTGATTGTTTACTCCCTTCCAAAAGATCAGTGGTGTTTTGCACTACAACTGGCGTGTTTCCCTCAATTCCAATGGGATTGAATTCTGCGCTATCGGTGGTCGTGGAGTTTTCCCCACTGCACCCGCTCCCTTCCAACCTGATGTCGAAGGTTTCTTTTGAAACACAGCCTGCACCTCTGAGTTTCTTTACCGACTGACCAGGCCTTGTGCTAACACTACTTCTTTTGAGGAAATTTGGTTCAGTCAATTTAAAGTCTACCCACCAGAGATTGTCAAAGTAGAAACCAATCTTTACTGTTTCGCCCGTATTGCTATCAATGAATTCGACTGTATTTTCTTTGAATTTAACAATCATTCCCCGTTGAGTAACTTTTCGTACTGAAAACAAATTATGACCAAGACCCGGAGCATATAGATCTCGCAATCAAGATTGAAGATTGAACCCCTTTTTCATTAAAGTGTACTTCACCCTTCTGTTGCACTACTGAATCTGCGTCCTCGCTATCGTTGGCGCATTTAAAAACCATAGAAGATTCAAGAACTCTTACATTGGTTAAATATTCTATCCTATTTGCGAGGTGTTCTATCACAACAGAGTTCTGTCTATTCTGGTCACAATTATAACTTGTTCTGTTGGCTTTGAAACAATTTAGAATCGAGTGTCCCCCTCTTCTTACAGAACGAGCAGACAATAATTTCCTTTGAAACACCCGAGCTATCTCGGTGAATCTTTTGAGAATTATGTGTACTATAAGCATTCGCTCTATTAGAAGAGGATGGACCCCCTTAGCAGGATTGAGCTTTCACGAGGGCTTTCGATATCCATGATTAGGTCTGCGTTTTAATCATCAATGCAAGATTCGATGAAGTACGTTATCTTTTTAGTGAGAATAGGTATCTCGTCTGCCTGGAAACATTCAGGCACTGGCGCATTACGGTCTAAGACGAACGAACAATCTTGCTCATCAATTGCGCTCATCACCTTACGCTTCCATGCCTTAAAGTTCGAGGCTGAGTCGAGCTTGTTCTCCAGGATATGAAATTTAATGGTATCCACCCGGCGAGTGCTAAATGTTACTTGGCGCACGACCGACTTCAGATTTTCGTTAGTCCTGAATCGGGAAAATCTATCCTCTAAGTTGTCTCTGTAAGGGGAGGGTTCGCGTGAACTTTCGACGGACTTTCCCCGGAGATGCTTTTTCGAGATTATCTCTTTCGAATCACGGGAGGTTGAAGCAGCCCCATTTTTGTCTGAAGTGCGATCACCTAGACGTTTATATAAATTTTTTGAATACCGCGGGGAATCAACGATTTCCATCGGTTCGTCCTCGGGTTTATCTTTCCTCGTACTATTACAGGAATCTGAAATCTGCCCCTGAAGAAGAGTGAATTGCCTCGTCAAAACGGGCCTGAACTCTTCCTTCCATCTCCTCTACCATTCTTTTAAGTGCTAACACAAGAGGATCGGACTCATTCCCCCCGGTTTGGTTAGAACCCCCTTCGATAGGTGAATGGGAATTCAGTGGGTCATAAATGGAATCCTTTGATGCCATTGTACTATAGTTAGTTCTGAAACAAACACATTTCAATTTTCGGTAATTTTAAAACTCCTTTCAAAATTACGTACTAAATATTTTATTGACCCTCATTCACCTCCTGCTTCAATCCAATTTCAAGTTCTAAAACTGAGCAAACTCTCAGAGCTATTTAAACATGCTACTCAAAAACGGACCAATTCCACTTAAAGTTCTGCAAAGCTTTTCCGGTACATGAACCTTACTGAATCGTAGATCATCGTAACCATTCACAAAATTTAGCTCTCCATAGCATTTAGTTTGAACCAATACTGTAGGCATGCGATAAGTGGTGCAAACGAATTGTATATACAACCCCCGGATGTCAACACTACATTCAGACATGTGGTGTAATACCCATTTATTCCATATAGCATGTCTGTCATCAATCAACTCTCGATAAGAAGTGTAAGTGAATAACATTTTAAATGGTTGAACACACACAAAACTTTGTACGACATGTCCAAATAAAATATCTAAATTTAGGAAATACGTCAAAATACAAAACATCGCAAATTGACATTGGCTACACGATCATTAATCGGACCTGTAGGTACGTCGCGACTGCTTTAATTCGCCAGCTATTGCTTATAGATCTTTTATCCAGCTAATATTACGTACCTAAGGGTAAATAAACAAAATGTATAACACTATGAGCAAAGAATATTGGGTAATTTAACTGAGAAGTTGATGGAACTTGATCGCTCATAGTGTTACTGACCCGTTTCCAGTCAGCGTCTGCTGGGGGCCAGGCCAGAGCTTATGTCTGGTTTTCCCGGTCAGCACACGGAAAGGAGTAAGCTTTCACACTAAGCTTCAAGTTTAGTTACCCCAAACCTCTAATAGTTGAGTAAATGATAGTGTTGACACCAGGACCCAAATCGGAACGTACGCAAGTGCGGCCAATACCCAACTTGCGGCGAGCTATCCCTGGTTGAGTTTCATTCTATAACAAACACAGAAATACTAAACTAATTCTGCTTAAATACTTAGCGAATATTCTGTACCAGTTTCGAAACAATTCATGCCCAAAATTGTTTCTAGTGAACACCGCTCCGTCACTTAATGGAACGGAGAAGCTCTTGTTGAACGTAGATCCCCGACCGTCTCTATCAGATCTGAACTGGTCCGATCACATAACAAGCGTCTAGATCTACTGCGCGCTATATTAAATTTTCAACATTAGCGGGTATACTCCCTTCAGTGTTCAGTGTTCGGTTCTCTTTGGGCCTCAGAGATAACCGAACCAAGCTTTCTTACCGATCAGGACTCGATCTCCCATAACTAAAATCTAGTCCCTCGTATTTTCTCACCTAGTATATACGGTAAAACTGGAATATTAGGGAGTCATAACGTACGTGCACTTATGTTTGACTACCCTTACGAAAAATACATCCTTCATTCATTCAGAGTACTATTACTTCAATTTCCATGCAAAAACACAACACACAACAATACAAACATATACTGACGTGTGGGTAACGATGTATGTGTGGCACCAACAGAAATTGAGTTGTGCAACGCACGGTCTACAAACCTACCGCAACGAAGACTTAGGTACCTACCTAGTTCAAGTTATACATTAGACAATTCAAACTACATACCTAAGCAAGGCGGAAATACGAATAAAAACTGTTGTGGCCATAAAATCACATACTTGCATAAACTTATTCACTGATTATTTTTCGTATATTTACAGAATATGAGCTAAGGACGTCCCTCCAGGTTGTATATCGGCCAATACCAATACCAAATCATATTTCACCGGACCAGACGGTGAACGGAAATTTAGGTTACAATACGCACTCATTGCAAAATTCGCACCGCTATTCGGCGCCGTATTGGGTTATTTCTGCAGATATGCATAGCATAATACGTCAAATTGATCTACGAAACGAGTAATAGGAAGTCTTTACCTTAATTTTCCGGATTGATTACGGTACTTAAATAGCAGAACTTCTTATGTTGAATAAATCTCGAGAGTGATATAAATTCAAGATGAAGCAGCGAAACGGAGTGTATATTCTCAAAAAGCAGAGAGCTACAGTTCTACAAACATATGGGAAGGACGGAGGAAACAATGTAGGTAACCATTCAGTGGTGACATGTGACTGGAGTGCCTCATTTGAATCCAAGAGTCCAATTTGGGTGAACTGAGGATAGCTTGTATAGTCTTGCGGTCTTCTTAGGTAACCCGGATTCAATCGCCAATAGGTAGATAGGCATGTACGCAGTTAATACGTACGAACCAGATTATGAATATTAACTAAGGTGGTTTAGTCATGAGAGATGGAGTGGTCACCCTTCTAACACAACCCTATAGCGCATCTCCAACTTTCCGTTTCGTAATATTGATCGAAACCATCTTATGACTCTAAGAATGATTTCCCTTGAAACGCGTATAATTTCAGCGGCACCGCGGAATCTGTTCCCCGGACGAACGGTTTGATGATTGCTCACAGGTGGAACAACTGTTCCGGTGGGTACACATGTTCGAAAAACCCGTCCACCTATAATGACGAGGCGGGCAACATTTGCTGAACCTCGCCAGCGATCTTTCCCAATCATCTCCTTACTCACGGGTGCTCTTCCTCCTCAACGGATAAAACCGGAAATTCAATTAACCGCTCGAAAGAGCCTTAAAAAACCGCCCATCTCATTCTCAACACATCGGTATTCCCGGAGTTCACCGCACCTCATCCACCCACGGAAAACTATCCGTATCAAACCCACTAAAACCACCAAAGTTATCGCAATCTCCTCAAAAACTGTGAGAAAAAAAATCCTGGATCGAATCAACTGACCAGGATATCTCATTATGACTAACTATGTGTTTCCTTTTTTGTGACCGTTTGTGTCAATGTTTGACCAGAAGAACCTCATCTTAGACACAATGGATTTCTGACGGTCTTTTGAACCTTTCCTGAAAATGATTGTGGGAAGACCATCAACGGTAGGAAATCGAGGTGTTTGAGATAGGATGAGAGAGAGAGAGAGAGAGAGAGAGAGAGAGAGAGAGAGAGAGAGAGAGAGAGAGAGAGAGAGAGAGAGAGAGAGAGAGAGAGAGAGAGAGAGAGAGAGAGAGAGAGAGAGAGAGAGAGAGAGAGAGAGAGAGAGAGAGAGAGAGAGAGACTTTATTCATTTAAAAAAATGTACAAAAAAGAAATAACACTATTTTTAACAATATTGCTCGTTATAGGTAAAGACCCGTGTTGACGAGACAAGAGCTGCAACTGCTTACACTTTAAATATAAATGAAGTCTTGCTAAGATTACCTAATATTAGTATTTCGATTTTTTACTGATTTTTCAACTTTGAAATTTTTGAAACCTTGATACATATTCTTATAGGAAATTTTACGCTGATTCCGAATATACCACATGTTAGTATGCTGAAAAAATTATTTCGCACAACAAATCGCAAAAAACAGGCTATTTTGAAATTTTTGACTACATTTTTGAAAATTTCAACCCGAAGATGTAATCCGATCATGCTGGCCAACGAACTTGAACTTTCGTTTTGTGTCCTTAACATTTTGAAATTTGTTTGAAGTTTCTAGCACAATTCTACGGACAGTTATCGTCTGGAATGACACATACATACATACATACATACATATATACATACATATATACATACATACATACATAAAAAAATGCGTTAAACTTCAGAATATGATTCAGAATAGCCTGAAACGGATTTCTGCATAAAAGTTTTTCAAAAATTCACATTCTACAAATTTTGAGGCGAGAACAATAGCTTAATTTTCTTCAAAAATTCGCTAAAACTATTTAAATGCAAAAAAAAAAAAAAAACTACATGAATAAAAAGAACATTTGATCTTTGAGAAATGACAATATGATCTTTGAGAACGGCTATAATCGTGTAGGCTTTTTCTACGCTCAACCTTGTGACCCGTGAAATGACTTTTTTCTTATAAGCAGAGAGTGTAAGTTTGGCAGGGTCTTTTAACTCTTCTGTCAAAGCACTATGAATTACGAAAAGAATATACAACGGACTTCTAGTTGTGGGAGTAAGTCGGATACTGGGATTTACCACGTTTCCCATTAATTGAAACCTGGTTCGATAGCCATGGGGATTGTTGAAAACTGGAACTAGATGTTGATTTTTGTATTAATACAACAAAATAGACTTAATAAATAAATGACGAAACGATAGCAATTTAGCCTCTTCAAACACCCGGCTAATAGATGAAACCTTAAGGGGCGAAACCTCAAAAAATACGAAGACATCAAAATCCCTTTGTAATATCCACATCTGCCCCCGTTCGCTGCAATGGTTTTCAAAGGAAGACATCTTTAAAAAAAAGACATCTTCGGGGTAGAAATGATATCCCGTACCCCTCATACCTGGGAAAATACTCTGATGGCGATAATTAGCAAAAAACCTTCAAAAATTGGTGAAAAACGCCATTTTTTAGCATATTTTCAGTACTTTTTTGGTCACTCCTTCAATATGGTCACTAAATGATGCAAAAGAACTATCCTTTTATCTTGTCACTGTTTTGTTCCATTTTTGAAGGGTGAAGTCGTGAAAAATTCTGAGTTAACGTTTTTTTACTTTCCTTACTTAACCCGAAGGGTAAGTCTTGCAATCACCCTGAAAATCAATTTCTGAAACTCAAGCTAGGATGAGTATATTGTTCAACCTGAACCCATATCTATACGTTTCATGAAAATGTATATATGCATGTGTGTGTATGTAACTCGTGTACACGATTGCGACTTTACGGTACGACATAAAAAAATTCCAATTTCGGGGTTGGGTTTTATACCCAAGAGCTCGCTACTGTAGAAAAATCAGCTTGAAATGATCATTCTTAGGGGGTTTAAAAAATGATAATAGGCGAAAAAACTCCGTTATTAGCACTTTTTTGCCTTTTCCCCAAAATGGCTAGAGGGATTTCAATGAAATTCACAGGAGTTACTCCTCTTCGGGGGTAGAAATGAATCCCCTGGATCGAATTAACTGACCAGGATATCTCATTATGACTAACTATGTGTTTCCTTTTTTGTGACCGTTTGTGTCAATGTTTGACCAGAAGAACCTCATCTTAGACACAATGGATTTCTGACGGTCTTTTGTACCTTTCCTGAAAATGATTGTGGGAAGACCATCAACGGTAGGAAATCGAGGTGTTTGGTTTGGATGAAACCTTAAGGGGCGAAACCTCAAAAAATACGAAGACATCGAAATGCCGTTGTAATATCCACATCTGCCCCCGTTCGCTGTAATGGTTTTCAAAGGAAGACCACACCCTTGAAAGAAAAAAAGACTTTAAAAACATTAAGGCTCCTTTTCATCGTGTGAAACTGACGGCGAATGACAGACTAATCAATTAGGATTTTTCTATTTTCTTTCCTTGGTGATGAGATCCCGTCCCGTAGGTGGAGGAGACAAAAGAATTCTCACATTTCAGGTAGCATCCAGCCGCAGATGACCCAACCGGCGATTTCACGGATTCACAGCTCAAACAAAGCTTTCATTTCTTGCCTGATGGCAGTAAAAACTGGTAAAACCGCGTTTTTCCATCTCATCCTCGCTTTGTTCCAACTTAACTTTGGTACCGTTTCTTTTTGACATTTCATGTCTTTGCTATGGCACACAACCAAATTTTCGTTATGTTACGTAACGAAATATGCTCAATGATTATTATGATTCGTAGAAGTGAGGTAGGTAGGTACCTATATGATTATAGCTGAAATTTGGTTTTTAATGTTTTTGACATTTTATGTCTTTACTATGGCACATAAATGAAAAAGCGTCACGCGGGGAGCGTCACGCGGGGAGCGTCACGCAGGGAGCGTCACGCGGAGAGCGTTACGCGGAGAGCGTTACGCGGAGATTCCCTAATGATCCCACGATTCTGAGATTTGATATGTAGCCCCTTGAGGGACTTCTGAACACAACTGACCGATCCCAGATCAGCTGAGTGGCTCTAGAATCCAGTTTTTTCCCTAATGATCCCACGATTCTGAGATTTGGTATGTGGGCCCTTGAGGGAGTTCTGAACACAACTGACCGATCCCGGATCAGCTGAGTGGCTCTAGAATCCAGTTTTTTTCCCTAATGATCCCACGATTCTGAGATTTGGTATGTGGGCCCTTGAGGGAGTTCTGAACACAACTGACCGATCCCGGATCAGCTGAGTGGCTCTAGAATCCAGTTTTTTCCCTAATGATCCCACGATTCTGAGATTTGGTATGTGGGCCCTTGAGGGACTTCTGAACACAATCCCAGATAGCAGGTGATCCGAATATTGCGAGAACGGTTTGATTTGTGAAGAGGTGGTTAAATCATTTAATAGGTAATCATTTTAATCGACGAGTCTGCAACTAAAGACATGAAATGTCCCAATGTGTTGCAGACTAGTATGCAAGCGTTACTGATGATTATCGTTTGCTTGCTCACTACCGAAGGTAGGGAAGCTTTGTGTTCGTGACTGATTTTTATTAGTCCTTGAACAAATTGATGATAGCATCGAATACACAAGTCACGGGTAGGGATATAGGTACATACCTACATGGAATGTACAAATACAGTTGTAAAATAGTGTTATAAAATAGCCAACGGCTCATCACAATTTGAAATGACACAATGTGCCTAGATGGTGTCGTAGGCTGTTGTCATTGAAGTGATGGGAGATACAAACATAAAAATACCTAGTTATGCAACTTGACAATAATATTTCTGATGATTTCCGCTTACAACCGAGTCGTTGCTAGGGAAATGGTACTTCGTCGTTTTTCATCCCACAAAATTCGTTGACCATTCGTTCGAAAGCTCTCGATTTATCCAACCATATTATGTTAACTACTGCGAAGTGCGTGGCCAACAAGCTGAGTTATGAGCATGGTTATTTGAATAATTGTTTACACACAGGTGATCATTCTCAATTATTGATATTGTGAACATGATTGCAACCGCTTGTTAATTTCTGATGATTTCATTGAGCTGGTGTTTCGATTATGTGATTCATAGCAGGTGATCCGAATATTGCGAGAACGGTTTGATTTGTGAAGCGGTGGTTAAATCATTTTAATAGGTAATTTCTATACTTTACACTCTAGGAAGCTGTAATTTTGTATGTAGCCTCTTCAGGACATTTACTTGACGATGCCCAGGGTCCGGATCAGATGAGTGGCTCTTAAAGCTATTTTTTATGCTTTACACTCTAGGAAGCTGTAATTTCGTATGTAGCCTCTTTAGGACATATAATTGACGATGCCCAGGGTCCGGATCAGATGAGTGGCTCTTAGAGCTAATTTCTATGCTTTACACTCTAGGAAGCTGTAATTTCGTATGTAGCCTCTTTAGGACATTTACTTGACGATGCCCAGGGTCCGGATCAGCTGAGTGGCTCTAAGAGCTTGCATACGAGTCTGCAACTAAAGACATAAAATGTCCCAATGTGTTGCAGACTTTTTTCTTGAACTATATCTAATTTCTCCCTTGCGAGGGAAAAACATTAAACATGATTTAATGTTTTTCCCTCTCAAGGGAGAAATTATGAAATCGTTGTAGATTTGAGAAGTACGCTTATATGACATGTTGCTGGCATTACTACGGGAGTTGAAGATTTATACATACATTGCCGTTTTATTTATTTTTAGAAAATTAATGTATGAAGTGAAAAAATTGATTTATAAAAAAAATACTCGCCCCTAGTCAGGAGTCTCAACATGGGAAATGGAAGAAATTTTTCTGTTTTCATATAATTTTATCGAATTTTAGTAGAAACTGAAGCTATTGCAATGAGTCGGAAAATTTTTAAATTAAAATTTTAGAAAAAATTCTTTATTGAAATCCGTTTTGAGGCATTCTGAAACGAATCCTAGAGTTTTACGCATATATATATATATATATATATATATATATATATATATATATATATATATATATATATATATATATATATATATATATAGTATATATATATATACCATATCGATGATAGGAGGGGTGTTATGAAAAATAAACCTTTTAAAACGAAACTAAGGCTTTATTCATCTTAATTGGTGATACAATGAATTATAGATTATGAATATTAAGAGTAGTCTAACAATGGGTTCTCCGTTATTTCCTCTGCTTGCAGATATTTACATGGATTATCTTGAGCAACAAATATTTACAACTTGTAACACAAATAATCTTCTCTATTGGTATAGATATGTCGATGATATTGTCGTTCTATGGAAGGACACAGAAAGACAACTAAATTCTTTTCATGAAAAAATCAATAAATTAGATCCCTTTATCAAATTTACCCTCGGATTCGGCGGAAATAAACTCAATTTTTTAGATCTGTCCATCTCTTTGGTAAACGAAAAGCATGATTTTTCAATTTATAGAAAAGATACATATAGCGATATAACTATCCATAGTACTTCAAATCACCCTTTAGTCCATAAGCATGCAGCCTTCCTTAGTATGATCAACCGAGCACTATCTATTCCAATGAGTGAACAAAATTTATCAAAAGAAAAATCCATTATCAAAAGCATAGCGGCTAGTAACGGATATGGAGGAGATCTCGTTGATACCATATGGGATAATGTTCTTAGGAAAAAGAGTTGGGAAAAAGTTTCCAATCTGGCCAGGGAAGATGTAAATTTAGAAGAAAAGCAATGGATAAGTATACCTTATTATGGGAAAATTTCGGATAAAATCGGCAAAATTCTATCATCGAGAGGTTACAAAGTAGGTTTTAGAACTAAAAATAGTCTTAAAGCATTACTAGGATCCGTTAAGGACAAAATCAATGTTCAGGATAAAAGTGGGGGTTATAAACTAAAATGTTCTTGTGGCTACGAATATTGCGGTCAAACTGGTAGGAAATTCAGGGAAAGAATAGACGAGCATCAGGAGGATTTCAGGGAAAATAAGGGTAAGTCTACATTTGCGAAACATCTTAAGGAATCCAATCATAGTTACAATTTTGATTTGACAGATAGACAGTTTGTAGAATTTCTTCATTTTTGTCCGAAGAGGAATGTTGAATGTACTTGAAAAATTCGAAATTATCAAAATGAAAGATCTGGTAAATGTTTAAATGAGGATATATACCTCAATATATTTCACCACTAATAGATCCATTTTTATAAAGCTTGGAATCATCCCTTCACAATGTTGAAACCATATTTAGTTATTCCCCCCTTTCACTTCATCTAATTAGCTATAATCCCCCGTCACCTTGTTTGCACTTCATTGGTTGTACCTCCTGCCCCCTTTCCTTTCTCTTGACCAATGGGATTCAATCTCCCTTCACCTGTTACTATAAAAGCTGTGTCATTTCTAATGTATCTTCAGTTATTGTTTGTTACTGATGATGGCCTAACCGTCGAAATCGATTTAACAGTGTAACTCTTTAATTTTCGTGGAAATAGACAACGTTTTTCACTAACTTCCGTTTTTAGTCTAACAGCTCGTCATAGAAACGGAATATTGAAAACATAAGATTCAATGTGGAGTTGAATCACACCACATTCTTCCACCCTTCAAGAATTAAGTACATAGTCCTTGAAACGTGAGGGCACCCGACGCTCTCTCGTTGAACGTCGGAGATGAAGCTCTAGGTCATTGTGAGGTGGCGTGGGAGAGACATTTTCTGCTAGTGGAAGAGAACCATGGTCTGGTGGCTGAAGAACTTGACTAGGATTTGAAGATACAGTGTTTTCGAGTCCAGCTTCTTGATTAAAACTTCTCTCCTGAATTTTATAGAGATTAGGTTTATTCAGATGATCCAAAAGGACGTCGTCACATGGTGCAAGATGTTACAGAGACACCGTCATCTCCCGTCTATCATCCAGCTGAACCCTGGCGTATTGTGGATTAGCATCTAGAAGTTATACTTCCTCCACCATTGGTTCATAATTACTAGAGCGAACATGCTTTTTCATCAGAACTTTGGATGATGGGACCAGCCAAGTGGGTAAAGAGTTGCCATTGGTAGATCTGCGGTGGTGTTTAAACATCCACTCATGGGGTGTTTCGTTGGTTGCTGTGCATAACAGAGATCGTATAGCATGGAGAGAATCAGGGAGTACAGATTCCCAATCAGATACATTTGTTGCATGAGTGCGAGGGAAATAGTCCTCCAGATTGTTCCATTCTCTCGCTCAATTTGTCCATTACCTGTAGGATTGTATTGTGAAGACATAAGTAGTAGACAGAAGCAGGAAATCTTGGAGTTCTCGAGATGTAAAAGAAGTTCCTCTGTCCGTATGAATGTTGGCTGGGGTTCCGAAAATCGAGAACAAGTCTACGTGGCAGTTTATTACGGAAGAAGAATTCGTGTTTGGGCAAGGTCGGCAAACGGGAATCTTGAAAACTCATCAATTATCGTCAGCTCAATTTATTTCTGGATCTAGATGTGAATGGGCCTTTAAAATCCATGCTGATTCTCTCAAAAGGATGAGTCGCTTTGATTAGACTACTATGATTCAATCTGATAAATTTTGGTTTAATGGCGTTGCATGATGGACAGGAGGCTGTCATTCTACAAATTTCTTCCACTGAATATGGCAAGTTGTGAGTTCGTATCCAGTGTATCATCCGGGTCACCCCAGGATGGCATAAATCACAATGAAGCGAGTAAAGTTTGTTTGGCTGAGGGGAATTGCACACCCTTGAAAGTGCGTCAGCGACTTGATTTTGACTTCCCGGCCTGTATTTTATGTAAAATGATAACAAGACATCTCGAGGCGCCACCTCTGAATTTTTTCATTTTGTATTTTGTTTTGGTGATGCATGTCAAACATGAATGAAACCGCTGATCAGTAATTATCTTAAAATAACGTCACAATAGGAAATGTCTCCATTTCTTCAAAGAGCTCACAATTGCATAAGCTTCTTTTTCAACAGCCGAGTGGTTCCGTTCACTATCAGTAAGTTTTTCTGGGAAGAAAGCCACGGGTCGACCAGATTGAAAAAGTACAGCTGATATTGAGAAATCTGATGCGTCCGTTTCAACAACAAAAGGTTCTTTATCATCAATAGTGTTCACCATCGATTTTGATATCACATTCTTAAGAATCTCAAATTCGGAAATAACCTTTGGTGTTAAGGGAAATGATTTACAATTTAATAGCCCCCGCACCTTGTCTGAATAAGTCTGAATTGTTATGAAAAACCTTTTAAAACGAAACTAAGGCTGTATTCATCTTAATTGGTGATAGAATGAATTATAGATTATGAATATTAAGAGTAGTCTAACAACACGTTATAGAAAGTTCCAGTCATGCAGCATGGTCGTATGAGCGAATTTTCATGAACTATCTGTCGTATACTATAGTATGTTAAATTGCATTGAAATTGGAGCAATTTTAGTTGACAGAAATGGTTAAAAACCCATTTCATGGCAAAAAACTTATTCTAAATAAAATTCCACTGATTCAAAAGGGATTTTTTATTTTATAGATATTTTAGCAAATTTTAATGACATTTAAGTACGTTTTTCATCATAATTTTGAGCAAAAATTTTTAATGTCCTAGTTAATCGTTGAAAATTTAGTTTTGACTAAAATTCTGCAAAAAAATAGAAATTTAACGGTTTTCAGCCATTTTTAGTGATTTTTTGGGTACATTTTTCGGAATTTGACCAATTTAATGTGCTTAAAAATTGTTGTCCAACGAACTCAACCTTTCTTTTGAAATGCTTGATTTTTTGGCGAAAGAACGAAGTTTTTATCTCAATTCTATCGAGAGTTATCGTCTGGAATGACACATATATATATATATATATATATATATATATATATACATACCTATAGAATATATAATTATATATATATATATATATAATATATATATATACCTATAATATATATATATATATATTTAATCAAATACATGTATATATATATATATATATATATATACATATATATATATATGTACATATAAAAAAGCGTTAAAATCCAGGAATCATTTCAGAATGCCACAAACCAGATTTCGATGAAGAAAATTTTTGAACGATAACTCTCCTTGGGATTGATACTTAAATTCCGTTCTTGCTCCAAAAAATCAAGTTTTCCAAACGAAAGGGAGAAAGTTTTCCACGAAAATTCGCTGAAAGGAGAAAACAAAATATGAACAGGATTTTCAGTAGCAGGAGGTATTCGAAGAGGTGGTCAGTGCAAATTTAATAGTGGAGTGAAATTAAAGTGTCTCCCTCAACACTTCAACGTTTAACTCAAGATTACAGTGCAATTAAGTATATTCCGATGGGAACGAATCTGGGAGGAGTACAGTGTTCGATCATTTACCCGAGCTGGTATTAATCGGCCTTGCATCAAAGAAATGTAGTCACATTACTGCGGAAAACACCTGCGGTTTCTTCTCCCACGCATAACTCACTTCTCAGACGTCAGTAATTTCTTTATCACATGATAATAAATTACACGCTCTTCTCGTGAGTGGTAATATCACGTGAAACCTGACTACTTTCATTCAAGTATACAAAGACTGGCTTCTTGAGATGTTGTTTCCGAGTTGTGGCAGGGGCTTATTATTTTTAGCCGGTGTAGCAAAGAAGAAACGAATGCGAAAGTTGAGTTGAGCTAGAGCTTCCACGTTTACCTATCATCTTCTGTCAACTATCATCCAAATTTAAGCGAACTCGAACGAATAGAGAGTAAAAAGATGGAATACGATGGAATTTACGTTTACGCATGCGCAGAGTGGAGTATTGATTTCGCAACAATGCAACTGATAGAGGACCGTCTACACCCTATCCCGCACGTTCCCTAAAAATTTCATCTAGATCGGATGAAGACTGTGGAAAATAAGCTTGTTATAAGGATTTCATATTGGCTCATGCACAGTAGTTATTATTGATTCAGTCATAGTGAAATTGTTATGGAATGGTCAGATCGTTATCCCCCAGCTATCATCCAGATTTGAGCGAGATCGAACGACTAGAGCGTGAGGATATGATGCTTGGTAGAATTTACGTGTGCGCATGCGCAGAGTGAGGTATTGGTCAAGACCGATGAAGCCGAAAGGGGACCGTTTACCCCCTAGCCGGCACATCTAAAAATTTCATCCAAATCGGATGAAAACTGAGGAAAATAAGCTTGTTACAAGGATTGCGGACACATGACAGACAGACAGACACACACACACACGGAACCAAAGTTGCTCAGAATGGTCTAAAACGTAAAATGCGAGTGGAAATTTGATTTTGGGGACCAAAAAATTTTTTTCTCCCTAAAGTGAAAACAATGCTTCCGCTACCTTTAGGTAGACCAAGGCCCAACAACTGTACGTGGATCTCAGATGCCGCCTAATGCAAATTGAAGAGAGCATTGGCGGACACTTTGGGGTCAACTTCACGCGCCCTTTTTGAATTGTAAGGCTAGCTAGTTTGTGAATAAGTGTTCGTAGAAAACATATTTTGTATTATCTTGATGAAAACTAGTCTAAAATCATTAAAAACGTCAATTATTATGATGACAACACAGTTTGTAAATGAATTTTATGCAATATTTTCAACAGAGACAAACTGTGGGAGCTGCTTGTCTTTGGAATATCTAACCAAATATGACGATTCACAAACTTATTTAGGCCACAATTCTCGTCCGATTTTCGTGATTCTTTTTTTGTTCAACTATGAATTTAGTCTAGTTTTGGATCTTATATCAGGAATTTCAAATTTGATTATGAAAAAGGGTGAATGGAGGGGGTAACAGTAAAATATCATGATGTTTTAAACTAATATTGTCAGATTTTTGTGATTCTTTTTTGTTCAACTAAGAATTTTGTCTAGTTTTGGAAGGTATATTAGGAGTATCAAATTTCATTATGGACGAGGAAGATTGGAGGAGGTAATAGTAATAAATCATGATGTTTTAACTATTCAAGAAAGGTTTTCGAGATCATTTTTTAAATTCGATTATAAATTCGGTCTAGGTTATAAAAATATGTCAGGAGCTTCAAATTTCATACTGGAAGTTTTATTATTTGAATTTGCTGTCGGTGGAGGGAGTTAATTGGGGGGGGGGTTCGAAAAGTCATGATATATTTGTTTTTTCTCTTATTTTAACTCTCACCAAATATATATAAAATCCTTTCATAGGGACGTCCATGATGATGATGATTGAGTGTACGCACTACATGATTTCATGTAGTTTTGCGCAGTGGCGATATTGTACTTTTCATACCTTACTTTATAATAGTTAGGGCATAAGTTAGTTAGGTATTTTAAAAGAAATATCCTTCCATTTTTCAAAAGCAATTATCTTAGAACCATTCTTCCAAAGTAACAGAAGAATCGCTCTGCATTTCAATATTGAGACAATATCTTGTACATAAGACACAGTTTTACAAACACCATGGGTTCACCTGGATGGGGCAAGGAGTATGATCAGAGGAGCTGAACAATTCGATATATGAATAACTACTTCATGGGACTTTCTATGTTATTATATTATTTTCATTTTACATACAATTTCATACAATTCTGTCAATACAATACAATACAATATACAATAGTACAATACAATGTCAATACAAAAAACAATTTCATACAATTCTCTCAATTTCTTGTTTAAAGGAAATCTGTGGAAAAAACAAAACGAAATTTAGATTAATTTGAAACTTTGTAGCTCATACATATTGATAAGTTAGTAAAAAGAAAATTATTATCAACTACAATAGGTACTGAGTTACCACATCAAGAGGCCTACAACGGACCAAAATAATCTTTAGGAAATAGTGAAAATTTATACTTACTTAGGAAATGAGAGTGTGCAGTCTTCAGTTTTGCGATTTGTGCATTATTTTGCGACCATTGTGCATTATCAAAGAAATTTCATGAGTAGATGAAATATAATAATATAATCTTCATTGCACATAATTAAACGATGTTGCCCCCAATATGGCCGACTACAGACCGTTCAATTTGCAATGCGACACTAGCGCTAAGAGTGGGTCTAGTTTACTATTACAAGGTCTTTGAGGTAGACCCGGAAGCAATATGTTTATATTAGTTGATATCACGTAACAAATGTACATAACTATCTCAATAAATTCAAATTTTCTACTGAAATTGCAAGTATAATTGCGATGTACTTCAATTTCATTAATATCTGCTAAAAAATCTATAAAAACTGCAACAATAAATAACCTTAAAATTCAAAATGTTTTCTGAATCACCGATTTTATATTAAGCTTTTTTTCTTCTTTTTTTTTCTCATAAAATTGGTTTTTAACAATTTCTTTCTACTGAAATTGCTCAAATTTCAATACAATTTAACATATTATAATACGATAGATAATGTAAGAAAATTGGCTCATACGATCATGCTGCTTGACTGGAAGTTTCATTATTGGATTGTCTTCTACTAAGTTTCGTCCGTTCAGGTTGATTCTGAATGACAGGTATATTGTTTAGCTAGGCTTAGTTTCATAGCTTCAAAATCTGCTTGAGGAACCTAAGTAGAGGAAAGTAAATATAAGTATTGTTTGCTAAGTATCTATTTGCATAGGTTATTGCCTTAGTTGGTAAGCAGCCTCGTTCGTTAACTTTCTTCTCTCACCAGCGAAAAGGAAAAGGGTTATTCATCCCGGAAGGGAGGAAACATATTTCACAAGGGTGACATTGAGTAGTCACGTGTTGATATGGAAACTGGAGGGTTAGACACCCTTGAAGTAGGAGGGCCTATTGATTAGTCAGACACAATGGCTGGCTACGCCAGATCAGCATCCTCTTGAGCGGGCTTCCACCCCTAAATGCGCCTTCTTCCCATCCCACTGATCATCCAATGCGAGTGTCATAACTGTATGTAACTGTTATTGTTATTACTACAACAGTCACCGAGAATGATGAAATTTTAAGTCATGCAGCATGACTGAATGAGCGAATTTTCATAATTATCGATTCATGGCCGGTTTCACCAACAATCCTTAACCATGGTTAAAGTAGATGATTGTTTTACGGAACCAGAGTTTTGAACGTTGATTTATAACAAGCGGATTTCACCAACGTAATCAATGGTTACTCAGTTATCAGTAAACATCGATTTACAGCGTAAACGTCGATTTAAAGTTTAAACGTTGATTTAGACGATATCAAGGAGGCATTTGCCCGCAAAATGAGGGTTATAACGAGATAATAGTGTGGAAGCAGCTGTTACCTACCTGAAATCTTCAATGCTTCTATTTTTTTTAATCCATTCTGATAGTATAATGTTTTATAAACTCGTAGGGGTTGTCCTTTACTGCCCTATCATTTTGAAACTAGGGAAGCGATAATTATGTATGGGTTTCTTCAAGGATTCAGGATTAGAGTTTGAAATAAAAACCGCGAAATTTTGAACCACTGCGATACTCCAATCAAACGCGATTTCGATTCGCCTCCATTGGAAATTTCGAGAGTCGGTCTCCTAAGAAGCAGTGGTTGGTATCTGATGGATTTTATAACTGTAGCCTCTGCAGAAGTCGAGATCCCAAAGACATTTCAACCCAAAGAGCGCAGGAAACAGGTTATAATAGCCTCGTAATATTCATTCTGGTCAATTTGCATAACTAGGTATTTTCATGGTGTTAGCCTACATGCCATCTCGGCACATTGTATCTTTCAAATTGTCATGAACCGTTGCCTATTTTGTAACACTATTTTACAACGGTATTTGTTCATTCCATGTATGTATCTATATCCCTACCCGTGACTTGTGTATTCGATGCTATCATTAATTTTTTCAAGGACTAACAAAACAGTAGTTTTATTTCTATAGAAAATTGATTTCATTGAGATTGAAATCCGCAGTACTCTCTCTAAACCAACGAGGACGGTCAATTGTCAAGTCTTCATGTCATCCTCGTCGAATTCTTCCTCAAAAACGAATGCTCTAATCGATCCTCTGTGGCTCATTTTCGTGCGTATAGGAATACGTAGGAAATAACTAGAAAAATTAAATAACTAGAGGAGAAACTAGAAATTAGGCGCATGCGCTAACGTAAATTCTTCCAAGTATCATATTCTCTCGCCCTAGTCTCGCTCAAATTTGGATAATAGTTGGGTGATGTTAATTTGATCATTTTATATCAATTTCTACATGATTGTATCATTAATAACTACTGCGCATGCGCCACTACGGAATCCTTGTAAAAATCTTATTTTCCACAGTTTTCATCCGATCTGGATGAAATTTTCACAAAAATTTGCTAGCTAGGGGGTAGACGGCCCCCTGTCAGTTTCATTGTTGCCAAATCAATACTTCATTTTGCACATGCACAAACGTAAATTACATTATGCTTCATTTTTCACACTCTAGTCAGTCGATTTCACTTAAATTTGGATGATAGTTGGAAGAAGATGACTTGATTACCTCATATTATTCTCAGCACGATTGTATCATTAATCGCTATTTACCATCCGCCAATGTGAAATACTTGTAGTGACCTTAATTTCCACAGTTTTCATCTGATTTTGATTAAATTGTCAGCAAATTCGCGGTTTAGGTTGTAGATGGTCTTGTATCTATTCCATTGTTTTCAACTCATCAGTTCATTCTGCGCTTGCACAAACGTGTGAATCATTTTTTGTTTCTTAATTGTTCAATTATGATATTTCAAGCTACTTCTTGATTTACTCTTTTCCGCTATGGAATTTTTCGAGATCATATAATACTTCTCAATGATCTGTACATCCATGATAAGTAATCGAGGAAGCTATGTGCCACACCCAACTTGGCAGCCGTTTTTTCTCTGTGGCTGTATGGCTTGCCAATGCCAAATAAAATTTATAAAAAAGTGATCAAATTTCAACACAATGAATCGTTATAATATACGATGATTTACGAAAATTTGCTCATATGATCATGCTGTACGACTGGAACTTTTTTTTTTTTTTTGTACTTATCCTATTCAAACAGGCTGATCCAAAGGGAAGACCTATTGTGTAGCGCCCAATAAATAAATGGATGGAAAGAAAGTGGCGAACGGCTTGGGGTTAAGTCGGTAATGGAGTGGCTATTAGGGGTGGAAAGGCTTCTAAGTGCAAGGAGGCCTTAAGTGATTGAGTGGTACCTTATAAGTGGACTCTAATAGGCCGGCTGACTGATGTGCGGTGGGCTGGACCTCTGCGGGCGGCCCTTCGATAGGTCCGCAGCCTGATAGATTGAAGGGGTGAAAACTCCAGTTCCGAATCAATTCAATAGTGTTTTAACCAAATCAACAACATAATGTATATGAACATCTAGTTCCTTGCATGAGGTGTAGCATTTCTGCACACGAAACAGGGAAGTGTTGTTGGGCCCTGTTGCTTTCTGATTTTTATTAATGATTAAGCCTATCAATTTGATGAGTCTAGCAGGGCATTTTTGTTCGTGGATGACATAACCAGCTTGGCTGTTGATTCTAAACCTGACGAGCCACTGCTGAATTTGAGTATGATTAGAGCTTTAATTGGAAAGATGGTGCTTAAATAATGAAAAAACTCAGATCCTCAATATTGGTCTAAATCGCCAGCAGGATCAGTTCGTAAACTTCCTTGGATTTACGATAGATAGCCGCCTATCTTGGTGTCCCCATATCAAAGCTCTTGTCTCTAAGCTTACGTCCTGCGCATTCAAGCTTCGTTGATTATCAAGGGTTGTTTCAAAAAATATCCTTCTGTTATTTTACCACGCTAGCAGAATGTCCTAGTGCTTGGTGTCTCTAATAGGCCGGCTGACTGATGTGCGGTGGGCTGGACCTCTGCGGGCGGCCCTTCGATAGGTCCGCAGCCTGATAGATTGAAGGGGTGAAAACTCCAGTTCCGAATCAATTCAATAGTGTTTCAAGCAAATCAACAACATGAGGTATATGAAAATTTAGTTCCTTGCATGAGGTGTTGCATTTGTACATATGAAACAGGGAAGTGTACTTGGGCCCTGTTGCTTTCTGATTTTTATTAATGATTTAGCCTATCAATTTGATGAGTCTAGCATGGAATTTTTGTTCGCGGATGACGTAACAAACTGGGCTGTTGATTCTAAACCTGACGAGCCACTGCTGTCATCACTCGTTTGTGAAGAACTTTGATTTGTTGAATCCATCCCCATCATTGTACGATAGTTTCATCAAGGAATCCATTTTTCACGAATCCGCGAACAGAAATCCAACCACACACGGGAAAATGGACGATAACGGTGAATGACGACGAGACGTTCGCGAACAATCAAGTTGAGTCACGAGACTCTAGACCCTAACCAACTAATCTAAATGTTTACTAAGGGATTGACTACTTGATGTTATGTATTTTTGAGATGCGAGCGTAGCGAGCATCCAGAATACTAACCTAAGTAAAAAACTGATCTGTGTACAATCTCATGACGATTGGAGCGCTGGTAATGCCACGCAGTGGGTAGTCGAACTAAAGAGCAAGTTCGAGAACTTCACGTTGAATGACGCTGCGGCAGCCATCTAGCAACAGCTAAGGTGCTGCAATATAGATAGCAGATAGCACTTCCTCTCCGTCTCAGATCTGTCCCCGCGATCAGCCAGTTCAAGAGTGGCCTAATTAAATTTTATGACAACATTGAATAGTGTATCCTCCCTACCTCTTCTTCTTTCTTCCATATTAATCCGCTTTTATTTTATTTTATTATTTTCTTTTTCTATCTTTTATTAGGGACTCCTTTAATATCCCCCAATCATTTATTATCTTTTATAATAAGTTCATTTTGTAATACTCTTCATGGCCGCAACACGCGTGTTATGTAATTTGTAATTGCTAACATTTTTATACTTTTTTATTTGTTGTAACAATGGCCACCAGGCCTTTTCAAATAAATGATCATTTATTTATTCAGATTAGCTGTGTTCCAAGGGCCCGTTTGAGTTCATGAACTCGTAAGTTCACCTGACACTCAATGCACCAACCAGCGCTAGCGTCGTATTTAGTAACGTGAAAACCTATTCATGGTTATTTATGTGAGCGATATTCCCTCATTTTTACGTTTATTCATTATTACTTTCAAGATTAGAAGAGTCAAAATAAAAGTGTGCATCTATCCTGCTCATCTAACTCCTCCTTCTCATCAGAACTAAGGACCCACTCCCAATCGGCAATGGAAACATACACTTCCGATTCCGAATCAGAATCTTCTAGAACAGGGGTTCCCAACAGGTTTTCCGCGGACCCCCGGGGGTCCGCAAAGGGAGACCAGGGGGTCCGCGAGCTGCTTTAAATTATTTAAGCTTATTTTTTATTAGGAACTCTAATGACAGCAATGAAAGCGCAGTCGCCTGAAAGGTTGCAAAAAACATTAAACGAAATAGTTAAAATTATTAACTTTATCAAGACTCGACCTTTGCAATCCAGGTTATTCTCTTTGTTATGCAAAGATATGGGGAGTGAGCATACACAGCTTCTCATTCATACGGAAGTTCGTTGGCTTTCCCGTGGTAAAATCTTGACAAGGTGTTTTGAGCTCAAAGATGAAGTCCGAGTCTTCCTCGTTGAAACACAGTACTCCAACCTACTTAACAACTTCTCTTGGCTTTGTTCTCTTGCATACCTGTCTGATGTGTTTGAACATTTAAATTCTCTGAACCTAAAATTACAAGGAAATGATGTTCAGGGTCGAAGATAACATCAGCGCGATGGTAAAGAAGTGTGAGATCTGGGCAAAAAGGGTGGAAAAAGACCTACTAACTAACTTTCCGAATTTGAAAGGGTTTTTGGAATCATCGGAACTGAATGTGCCCCATGAAGTAAAAGATGACATCAAGTCTCATTTCCAGTGCTTGGCTACTACATTTCGGGAGTATTTCCCAGAGCCTAATCATGAGAACGACTGGATTCGAAATCCATTCAAATGCCTTGAAGTGGACCAAATCCAAACCCTTACAGAAGAGCAACAAGATCAACTTGTGGACCTAACAAGTTGTGGTACAATGAAAACCGCTTTCAGTGATGGAAATATCACTGAGTTTTGGTTAAAAGCCAGCAAAGACTACAGTGACGTTAGTAAGAAAGCGTTACAACATATACTTCCTTTTGCTACTACCTACCGTTGTGAACAAGCATTCTCTGCAATGTGTGTAATGAAAAATAAATACAGAAATAGACTCGACATCAAATCTGACTTTAGAGTTAAAGTGTCAAACATCCAGCCCAATATTTCCGGTATAATGGAAACCAAGGAACGATTCAACTCTTCTCATTGATCTTACACTTACACACTTCAAAAAGACATTCTTACAAGAAATAAGTTAATCTGAGAGTTATAAATTTGTCCTTATGTTTTTGTATTGATGTGACTGCAATTAAGCAATATACTTTCAATGTAGAATAAATTATTACTTGTAACAGTCGCCTGTTTCTCTTTCCATGTGATCTACAACTGTATATATAAAAATACATAATAACAGACTGGTATAAAAATTAACTAAAAACTACAGTTTTACCAAACTAGAAGGGTAGGCCTAATTTTTTTGTAACGATAAAATTTCCCTTTTTGTAATTTTATATAAACTAATACGTATTTCACTGTATACCGGTATATTAATATATTAAATGCATTAGTGGTACAACATAAATGCGTGCATAATGTATACATATAAGTAGGGGGTCCTCAAAATATTTGTAATATTTGTAATTTTTTAGGGGTCCCTGGAAAATTTGTGTTGGGAACCCCTGTTCTAGAAAGACCCCCGCTGTTAGGATTCATGACGTAAATAAAGTGCAACACAAGCGAGGATTAAAATAGATGGGAAAAACGATAACGCAACGACCATCAAGCAGGCAAATGAAAAGGCAAGTAGGCTAGTATTTAGCGTGAGGGTTCACGATGAAATGAGATTTTTAGAAGGTTCAAAAAGCTTTCCTTCATTTCGAGTTCTCAACCCTATCCCCGAGCAGGTCTGAAAAGTTCATGAACTGACTGAACTCAGTTCATGAACCCGATGCGGTGGGAACACCTTAGCGAGTGTTGAGTTCCTGAACTGAATGTTGAATTCCTGTGCTTGTTATCCCATACCTTGTTCTGAGGAATGTAAATACCTTGGCGTGAAAATAGATCAACTTTTAAATTTTAAGTCACGTGTTGATTATTTAATAACTCGCTTGCGAAAACTATTTTATGTATTTAAGGAAGCGAAAAATTTTCTATCCAAGGAACAAATGTGTATGATTTATTACGGTTTAGCTTATTCAATTATAAAATATGGCATATATTATGGGGTGGAGCGTGTAAATCGTATGTCAGTAAAGTGCAACGTATGCAAAATCAGTTAATTGAAATTATTCTAGGTAAAACTTCAAGGTACTCTTCTCCTAAACTCTTCAAATATTTTGATATTAAAACTATTAAACAAATTTTCTTAGTTCATTCATGCATTCATGCATATTGTACTGTAATCTTGAAGGAACAGTTTCTACATTTCTATGTACAAGAAACTATTGTAATTCTGGAATAGTTCTGCCAAGAGCTCATACAGAGTTCTACAAGAGAAGTGCGTATGCTCGTGTTTTAAAATCATTGTTTGATAATAATATTAATTTGTCATACTTTCATAGTTTGTCAAGTTTTAAGAAGGTGGTAAAATTGTACATATAAGTTTAGTTACCCTTCTTTTCAGTGAATTTTTGTTTTTCATGGGAATTCATTTCGAACTTAGTGTTTTAGTGCTTTTCTTTTTTCTTTCATAATTAGGCTTTCGAGAGTTTTTGTTATTTGGTCTTAATGTATGACGACTATGCTTGAATTTGCGACTCCACCAGATAGCACAAGTTCTTCAGTTGTTTCATTCCTATTTACCTATAACTGCCGACAATTTTCAGTATAATTTTTAAATTGAATAACTGAAGCGTTTCGTATATTTTTATTTGTATAAAATGTAGTGTATATGTATTATTTTGATCCAATAAATGAATAAATATAACATAGACTGTTTTTCGGCCCTGCTTTTCAATTTCATTAATTTATTCAAGACATATACATGTCAAACACATACGAACTAAATCACTCGCGACGAAGTTGTGGAAACCCATTTCAAAACGGGAGTTAGTTAAAAAACGTTGCCTATTTTCACGAAAAAATAAAGAGTTACAATGTTATCGATTTCGACGGTTATGCCGGGAGACCGCCCGAGTGCTCCCGAGGGGCTGAAAAAACACCTGAGTGCTCCCGTAGAAAAGTCACGCCAGTGCTCCGCCTAACCTGAGTGCTCCCCTAGAAAAAAAGCGCGAGTGCTCCGACACGCCTGAGTGATCCCGTGTTTGAAAAGTGGCCAGTACAATGCGTTTTGTAAATGTAATCGACTATTACGTGCATTAGGTTCAGTACACTATATTTTCGAACACAGAGTACTACTCAAGAAAAGGTGATCGGACATGAAGTAGGGCATTTAAAAACTTACATAAAAAATTCAACAGAAAAATTTACTTCAATTTCATTAAAACAAGCTAATAAATTAATAAAACCCCAAAAATTGCAACAACCTAAAAATTGGTTTTGTGCAGCTGAAAAAGTTTATTAGGAATAACATGTAAATAGCGATATATTTTTCCTCTAATTTCCCGATTAGAGGAAAACTTACGATGGGCGGGAAGAAAATTCATTTGCGATTACGTTTCTTTTGACGGCCGCCCATAATTCGTTAGTTTCTATTGTGGTATTGGGTTCATGGTTATGTGGGGTTTTGTGAATCACCTCACATCCATCTGTTTTAGCGTAAGATTTACATCGGATTTGCCCACCCCTTGCACTACAATTCCACCTTCTTACACCCCCAGGTAATAATTTATGATAATTATATTTGAATCCGTCAATAAATGCAACAGCCTCTTGACGGCTTCCGCCACTAACAAATTTCACGTCCGACATGGTGCACGGAGAGAGGTAATCGACAAACTGATGGTAAATGCCCCAAGGATCCATGTCGATTCCAGTGCACTTTCTCTTATTGTCTACGGGATCACTCGGGACAATCTATTTTCGAGATTGCGAAGTGAAGGGGATCACTCGGGTGTCCAACTTTCGCCCCTCCTACTCGACGGGAGCACTGGAGCCGTCGACGGTTATGCCATCAACAGTAAAAAACAATAACTGAACACACAATAGGTTAGAATTGTTGAAACCAGAAATTCTTCATCTCCTTTCACTTCAGCTATAATCCCCCTTCACTTTGCTTGCGCTTAATTGGTTGTACCTCCAGCCCCCCTTTCCTTTCTCTCGACCAATGGGATTCAATCTCCCTTCACCTGTGACTATATAAGCTGTGTCCTTTCTAATGCGTGTTCAGTTATTGTTTGTTACTGATGATAGCCTAACCGTCGAAATCGATTTAACATTGTAACTCTTTATTTTTTCGTGGAAATAGACAACGTTTTTCACTAACTTCCGTCATGTCAAACAATTAGATCATCCAAAGCTTATATTAACTTGAAAATGTTCAAGACGCTCCACGTCCATCACACGATGTTCGGAGGTTAATCCATTAATTCAGAGGAGAAAAAAAATCCTCACCCACTGAGGCCAAGGCGTTTTTACCTGTCCAAACTCCTTCAGATTAATGGTCGAAAACCTCCCGAATAATTTAATACCCTATTCCCGACCTCACTTATAGCGATCATTAATTTCTTGTCACCGGGGAGGAGCTCGTGGGATATGAGGGCTCCCGAAGGTATGAGGAGACCGAGGGGGTGTAAATAGAGCGTATTACAATGGGTCGAGAGAGTTAGTTTTCATTGTCCCCTCACCCCCGAACAGCCCTTCAACCCTCCATTGTGCGGCGGCTAATTTCTACTCGATATCCCTTGGGAGTTATTCCTCATAATGTTCGTCCCTTTCCCCCCTTTTGAATGCAATTTAGGGACATTAGGGGAGCGGGAGGGCCGTTTCTCTCGAATGTTTGTACATTACTTGCTTTATATTTCGGCGTTTCGTATTACTTCCTCCACACCCCCCTGTCGCTCTCTTGTCCCACATTAAACTAACTACATGTTACCCTTTTGTTCCCATTTAGTCCATTTGCAACTCATCTCTTCGTTCTACGTCTCATTCAACTCACCACTCCGTTTCTGAATTGGCTCAAACGCAAAGCAATGGGGGGCATTTGGTTTTTGCTTTGATAATAAATAATATCATTATGTACCTATCATATCACAATTCATAATAATTGCACAACGAAGAAACTGTCATTATGTATGATCAAACGAAACTATTGCCGCATAAAATCTGTTCATTTCCTATCTGTTCCGCTGTAATAAACAGTTAAACACTGAATGTTTGAGTTGTAACTATCTATATTTTTGTGTAAGCTATAGATAGTTTACACGATGTTCAGCTTACTATCTGGCTCATCAAAACCTTAAAGCCGCTAGCTTGTGTACTACTGGCGTGATCATTACAACGGTAAAATATTTCTAGCTTCAATACAAATACAAGATCAATACAACGCTATTATGTATCATTATGAAGATTCACTGACTCACTGACGATTTCAACCTTAATACAGCAACTGAATACTGTATTTCCATATCCAGATATGGAATGCTTTATTTAGTATTTCTTCTTATTATTGTCTGTTACTGATGGTGACCTAACCGTTGAAATCGATTAACATTGTAACTTTTCGTGGAAGTAGTCACATTGGCGCATGCGCAGTAGCTTTTTTTTTAAGGTTTAAGCCACACCTCAACCAGAAGGGTCATTAGCGGCATTGAACAAGGTGTCCAAAGGGACACTGGAAGTGGCACGATTCTAAGGGGAGCAATGCTAACATCCTTGACCAAGAAGGAGCGATGGACTCCACCGGTAACTCAGAGGGGGGGGGGGGGGGGGGGGAGGAGCACAGTGATGACTACTGTTCAGCCCCCAAACTGGTTGAAAAATAAATAAATAAATAAATAAAGTAATACATCTAAGATTAGATGAAAAAATAAGCTAATTATATGCATGCTACTAAATACAATCAGCTAAGTGAAATAAAACTACGACTAGATGAATATAACTATATCACAGACCATTTATCACAGTTCGTAGTAGAGCTTAGCGGCTCTCAGGTACAACAACAGGGATCCGACCTTGTCTGGTTCAGATAAAACGTCAACCCACTGATGTGGCTGATGCTGGACTCGGAGGTTCACAAGGGCTGGGCAGTCCTCCAGAAAGTGGCGGATAGACAAATCACCCCCACACCTCCCACACACAACATCCCGAGCTTCTGCACTAAGCAGGTGTATGTGAGTAAGACGGGTATGGCCAGTGGCAACCCGGTTAGACCCGGTTGGTAACCCGGTCGCACGGGGTGGCGATCCCTCCTTGGAAGTTGGGTTACGAAAGGGCACACCGGGCTCAAGTCCTGGAGGACACCACGCAGACCAGTGACCTCACCCTGCCATTGCACTTTCCGGATCGAATTGGCTTTATGTTGCATGTAAGAGATTTGATCCTCTATGCGTATCGGCAACATATCGATGGAGTTATCACCAATAACTCTCCTTGTAGGGGCATCTGCATGCTCATTGCCATCAATACCCACATGGCTCGGCACCCACTGAAAAGTTATGGTTGAACCCAATGTGGTGGTTTGTTGTAGTGATACACATAGGATTTGTATTAGGGGATCATCAGAATATGAGTCCCTGATCGCCGTGATGGTACTTAGCGAATCGCTACAGATCACATAATTCCCAAATCCCAATAAATGGCAGTGTCGAACAGTCAGTGTCACTGCCCACAGCTCTGCTGTGAACACAGACGCAGTATAATGATACAATAATGTTGAAATTGATATGAGATACCCCAATCATCATCTAAATTTTGAGCGAAATTGGACGAGTAGGGCGTGAGAAAATGATGAGTAGTAGAATTTACGTTTACGCATGCGCAGAGTGAAGTATTGACTCAGGAACAATGACATTTATAGGGAATCGTCTCCTCCCTAGCTCGCACATTTACTGAAAATGTCAACCGAATCGGATGAAAACTGTGGAAAATGAGCTGGTACAAGGATTTGCGGACACACGACAGACACAGGCAGACACGGAACCAAAGTTGTTCAGAATGGTTGAAACGTAAACTGCAAGTCGAAATTTTGATTTCGGAGACCAAAAATGTTTTTTCTCCCGAAAGTCAAAACAACGCTTCCGCTATCTTCAGGTAGACTCAGAAGCAATATCCGGTGAAAAATAATAATGAATTAGCTTCTCCAACAGCAATAGCTTCATTTCCTACGAAAATTAGCTGTTTGGAACTCCCTTAACGTCTCTATCCGTGGGCTGTGCTCGCTTGGGTTATTTGTGGGCGCGGTACATCATCAGCAATCAGGGATCAGTAGCGAAACTTCCTTCACCTCTTCATTACTTCACCTCACTTCTGATGCGTTTTAGCGAATTTTTGAAGAAAATTAAGCTATTGCTCTCGCCTCAAAATTTGTAGAATGTGAATTTTTGAAAAATTTTTATGCAGAAATCCGTTTTAGGCTATTCTGAATCATATTCTGAAGTTTAACGCATTTTTTTTATGTATGTATGTATGTATATATGTATGTATGTATGTATGTGTCATTCCAGACGATAACTGTCCGTAGAATTGTGCTAGAAACTTCAAACAAATTTTAAAATGTTAAGTACACAAAACGGAATTTCAAGTTCGTTGGCCAGCATGATCGGATTACATCTTCGGGTTGAAATTTTCAAAAATGTAGTCAACAATTTCAAAATAGCCTGTTTTTTGCGATTTGTTGTGCGAAATAATTTTTTCAGCATACTAACTTGTGGTATATTCGGAATCAGCGTAAAATTTCCTATAAGAATATGTATCAAGTTTTCAAAAATTTCAAAGTTGAAAAATCAGTCAAAAATCGAAATAATGCCGCTCGCTAGTTGTAAAACTACACGATCAATAGCGACTGAAATGTCGAAGATTTCTTAAAAAATTCGCTCATGGGGTCATGCTTCATGATTGGACTTTTCTCTCTTAATTTTTCCTTACTTCCTTCTCTCTTCCTAATTGTATTCTCTCCCTCTCTTATTTTTGGAAAAAAACTTTGTAATTTTGTATATTCAGAGCCATCTGTTCATTTTTATTGTTAATTATCTGTACAGATAACTAGAGGGGTCTAAGACCCTACATCTGTGTTAAGAGCAATAAATAAATAAATTGAATTGAATTGAAATACTACAAAATTTACCAAGTTAATATAGCTCCGGAATACGATGTTAGAATATGACAACAGAGTATCAAGCTAATACAGAATCGATCGTTGTAGAAGGCTAATGAATGCAGAATAATCATTTACCTCCGTAAATGACGATAATTCAAGGAAATCCACTCCTCCAGCCACTTTAGCACCCGGTTAGGTCGACCTAGATGAATGGGGTAACCCTCTCAACAACCCTTCACAATAGCTTGAAGGGCCATTGTCTCCCGCCGAGCCCAATATTAATGTCTATCCACCTTCAAGTTAACTCCTATTATACAAAGATTAAACTCCCTTCCTCCCCGAAAACTCCCTCTTTTCTCTTTAGAAAAAAAGTCACATTTTCTCTGAGCGCATTGTTTTCAGAGGCTTACCCTCCTGATTACGGTAATTAATCTTCTCTACCTTTTCCCGTTAATGAGCCCGATGGGGGAGGAGGGGGTGGGGGTGGCCTCCCTTGAAACTTATTACGGACTTATTGCCGACCATTATTCTTTTAATGGACTGTGTGAAATCAGGGATGAGAAAGAGCATTAACTTCTGGATAAAGCGATCCTCGTAGGGTAAGAGAGAAACTTTTTCGAAGTTTCTCCAACCGTATCTGTCCTTGGCAATCGATCGACTTTATCCGTCTCCCCTTTCGTTTTGAAGTTTCGGGTGGTACAAGGGTAATAAAGTAAAATATAATATGTTTTACTTCGATACTATATTATATACACATGGATGTTCTCGCATCGTAATTAAATTGAGGTGCATTCGTTTGTATGTAATTTTACAGTACTGAAATTCGGGTAAAATTGTAGAAATTACATACCTAAAAAGAATCAATGGATCACACTTTCTTGTCGACGACGAAAACCCGAGATCAATCGGACAAAGCTCACAATATATTTTATGATTAAGTACCTAATGGAGATGGGATGCACCCTTTTCTTTTTGATTTTCCTCAAACAATGAGAAAGACCAGCGATATCAAGCTCCGAATTGAGCCAAAACAGAATGAAATTTGAGCGTTTTTCTTAAGAGAAGTGACCCCCTTCCTCCATAATTTTTTCCGCACAATCTTTCAGATATTTGAAACATAAAATGTTGAGTTGGAGGATTTAACTTTATTTTTAATTATTATCGATAACGTTCTGTGTAACAATACTTTCTGATGTGATAGTATTTATGCTATCTACAGCACAAAAGTACACTGGAACTTGTGCGAGAGTGGCTGTCCAGCGACAGTCCCACTTCGATGTATTGTACACTAAATAATATACCTATCATTAAATTAGTTAGTGAGAGTTAAATAGTACTAACAAAATTATCAATCTAGGTAGTACGTATACTGACAGTATTATAATCACAGAACGTTTATGCTATGTTAGCTGCGTATTCCTGTTAATCATATACGCTGTTCTCTTTCTTTTAAGGCGTGAAGGATGGAGTTGATTATTCCATGATTCTAGTAGGATTTCTAATGGAGGAGACTGGTGTGAGGGTATTGAGTCGTACGTTCGATTCATATTAAGTTTTAGCGAATTTTCGTATAAAATGAAGCTATTTCAATGGCTCAGGAAATTGAAAAATCAAAATGGTTGACAAATTTCTTCATTGAAATCCGTTTTGGATCATACTGAAACTATTCCTGAAGTTTGCGCTTTTTCATATATATATATATATATATATATATATATATATATATATATATATATATATATATATATATATATATATATATATATATATATATATCGAGACGGTAATACTCTCCTTAGGAATGAGATGAAAATTCCGTTCTTGCAATCATGCTTTCCGAACGAAAGGATGATTTTGTTGGCCATCACTTTTTGAGCACATTAAATTGGTCAAATTTCAAAAAATGTGCTGAAAAAAATCACTGAAAATGGCTAAAAACGGCTAAAAATGGTTAAATTCATATTTTTAGGAGAATATTGCTCAAATAAAGTTCATCAAATATAAAATCGAACATTAGAAAATTTATGTTCAAAATTATGGTGAAAAATGTCATTAAAATTTGTTATATAATATCTACATAAAAACATTTTAAAAAAGCGAAAAATCCAAAAGCTTTGTTGAATAGCAGATTGCTATTTAGAATACGTTCTTTGCCGTTGAAATAATAGTCAACATTTTCTTTGCACTCAAAAAGCTAAAATTTCAATACAATTTAACATGATATAGTATGCCAACTTACGAAAATTCGCTCATATGATCATGCTGTATCACTGGAACTTTTTAAAATCATTTCTTCCATTGTTCGCACATCTAAGTCTCTGTAAATTATTGAATAGCGCACAAATTGGGGCGTCGGTTATCAATCGAGCACTCGATTTTGTTGTGCTTGTATATTTGTTGTTTTGATTTAACAACCTGGATTGTTACAAGTTTGGATACAAGTTTGACATTCTACATCTACAAGTAGTTGGCCATCTGCGGCCGCTTAGGTTCGCAGTACATGTCCTGCGCACAGCCTCATGCCAGCGTCGGACTTCCCCCATAAAGTACAGGAACTGTTGGCAGCAAGGATTGCATCAACCGCAGGAAGAGTGAGGGGCAGCTGGGATCGCCCAGATTGGGGTGAAGCCGGGGAATGTAGGTTCTGAAATGCGGATTAGCAATGGGGCACCGAGGGGAAGTAGCACAATAATGATGCTAATGCGCCTGTTGTGGTGAGAGAACCCGGAGGGTTGGAGTGAGTGAATCCGCCGAGCTGATTGATTGCCTTTATGGCCCGTGCAAGACCAACGTTCGCCGAGGATCATTGGCTCCACACAGAAGAAAACCGCTGCCCCCTTCTGACCGCCGACTTTTCCTAATAGTTTTCCATTAGCGAACGTTTAGTTCCGAACCCCAAATAACAACTAATTACCCTCGTCATGTTCCCATGAAAATATTCATTGCTTCCTAGCGACGCTCCACTTTGCGTCATCTCATCAATAATCCAGACCGTAAGGGGTGGATTCGTAAGAGGTCCACCCTTTTTTGTATGAACATTTTAACATGGACCATGTTTTTGCCATCATAACCAGGCCAAAAATGAGACAAAATTACCGCTACCTGACATTTAGTGCGTTACTTTCCTATTTTCTGATGATTTTCGCTTACAACCAAATCGTTGTTAAGAAACTGTATCATAGAGATTTATCATCGAACAAAAATCGTTGGAAAGCTTTCGATTTACCTAACCGTATTATGTTGACCACTGTACGTGCGTGCTGAACAATTTGAGGTATGAGCGTGGTTGTCTGAATAATTGCTTACATGTAGGTGATTAGTAAACATGATTACAACCACTATTAGACTGGAAAGAAACTAGGAAGTTGAAATTTGATAGGGAGACTCTCTGGGACATTAACCCGTCCGCTACCAACCCCCGTTTTGCTATGCGCGCTACCAAGCAGTGACTGTGTCACCCCACGCGCTTTTTATTAGTATTTTAATAATATTACACTTGTTAACATCAATAAAACTCAAATTTGAATACTTTTTATTTTACAAAATGAATGACAAAGCTTTAAAACATTAGATTGAAAACACTAATTTGAAAAATCAACAAGAAAATGCACATTTTCGGAATTTCGTCCCCCAAAAATTTTTTTCAACCTAATCCAATTCCTCTCACTCTTATTTTCACATTTAAGACAGTTGAAATTGGTTTGTTTGCTTCTGTGGTTAGTACAGACAGGTTAGTGGCAAACACAGCACTTCAGTTTTGATTTCTTATCCATTTTTCTGCTGCAAAAATTGCATCGCACCGCCACAGGCAGAGTTGACGACAGGCTGCTCTGTGTCGGTGCTGCTCTAGCTGAGTTTTCGGAGTCAGCTGATTCCAGTGAAGCCCCTGCAGAAAGCTTGATTCAGTTTAGAACGAACAACTAATGACCGCACAAACGCGTCAAAGAGCATGAAAACAGACGGACTTTGCCTAGCTGCTACGTTTTTTTGTTTTTTTTTACACACACTACCGAGCGGGGTGACTGAGTCACCCCACGGGCACAACGTATTTTAATCGCCTCAAAGTAATTTTTCTGCACGGCAGCTTATTTTTTTCATCAAATTGAGTGTTAATGAGCAAATACAAAAAAGTTTATCCCATACTGACGTGCATTGTTATCAAACTCAGAAAATTTGGAGCGCTGGGGTGACTGAGTCACCCCACTCGGTACCCGACGGAGACAATTGAAACGATGGAATCTTTCCTAATCAACTGAGTGACCTAAATTCACTCCTGTTCTCCCAAGGAACATGTTTGTTCAAGATTTAGTGCTTAGGACTAAATTTGTTTTTTATATTGAATGACCAACGGAACGTGAGATAGCTAATCACTGGCTAATTGATAATTACTGGGGTCGAGCCCAATCTAAAATTCTTCTGTAAATGTAAGAACTGAAACTCACACTCAACTGTGAATTTGAATCGGTGAGTGGAGGGTGACCCTCCATTTAGGTGAGTGTGAGTGAACGCTCACACTCAGGCTTTGTCTATGAATTCAGTCTTAGGAGTGAAGTGCGGCATTTATTTGTTTATTTGTCTTTCTTTAAATAGAAACGAGCGAAGCCCAATTACAATATGCATAACAAAAAATAGATACATAACAAAACTGAACACTTCATGAATGGATGATGGAGTTCATGAAATTTCTTAAACTTAACTAAAACAACTAGAATTACATGGCACAGGAAAAATACATAAACTATCAACACGAATATCAATAAAGAACATCTGGATATGGGAAAGCAAAACCGAACTAACTAATTATTAAATTACGGACAAAACCTGATATTTAGAATAACTTAAGCCGGAGATGAACAGATCTAAATCTTCGGACAGTGAAGCTAAATAATTTGTGTCTTTGAATTCAAGTTATAGGGCTATTTAATAGGTAAATAGTGTGGGAATGAGGAATAGAAAAAATTAAATGGTGGCGCATGTTCCATGTTCCATGTTGTAGTTGAAGACATTTGAATTAAATAAATATAAGAGTGAGGGACAGTCGATTCCACCATTGATCAGCTTGACAACAAACGCTGCATCCATGGTGTTGTCCTTAACGGGGTCAGACCACTTGATTTCATCATCGTTTCATGTAACGAGTCACCACTGATCGGCACTCCCACCCAAAATGTTAAAAGCCGTAGAAATTTATTCTGGATCTTCTCCAATCTAACTATAGCTGTTTCATAAAAAGGAGACCAAGCTACAGCGCAGTATTCAATCGTGGATCTGAAGTGCGGTGTCTAGAATAGTCAGGGCCATGGCATTGGTAAAATCTGATGTCGTTCTCTTCAAGAAGCCCAACATCCTCATTGCCTTATTGCATACGAAAATATGATTCGAAGATCTTAGCTGAACATCAAATAGTACACCCAGGTCCCGCACCACCATCAGACGATCAAGAACGTGTCCATCAATATGATAGTAAAACTGCAAAGGTTCGCGCCGGGTGAACGTCAATGTCTGACACTTGGAGAGGTTCAATGCCAAACCATTTGCTGAACACCAAGCATTAAATATGTCCAGATTAGTTTGTAATAGTAGGTTTATGTAAAGATGTATAGCACTTCACTTCTCACATTTAACAATTAGATTTACATCCAAGAAGAATTATATTAATATGAAAGATATTATTTATGCCTCATTAACAAAAAACAAGAAATGGCGAGACTGCATATACCAATAGAAGATGGAAATATGGAACATAACATCAACAACATTTATTGGCAACCCGACCTACTGGTGAAGCCAAAATAAAGAAAAATAACAACAGCAAGAGAAAATTGAAGAAGGTTAAATGGTGATAGCTTGTACAAATGTGATTAGGTATGAAAACGAATAATGAACAAGATTTTTAGCATGGAACATGCTTCAGCCTTGGACTAACTAGCGAAAAACGTTACGTGGATGTGTCACAAAACCTTGAAGTAGCCCTCTATTATTTTCGCTCTTTATCAATGATTTGCCCTCAGAACTAGTGCATGGCATAAGAGTTGGAGAAGCACTCATCAGGGTAATGTTGTACGCGGATGACTTGGTGGTATTGGCCGATGATCCAAAGGAACTTCAGGAAAATATTTATGCACTTCGGAATTATTGTGATCGTTGGGGGCTTGAGGATAATCTGGAGAAATCGAAGGTTATTATTGTTCAGAGAGGTGGTAGACGTAGAGTAATTGAGAAGTGGCATTATGGGGATGACGTCCTGGATATCGTGAGAGATTATAAATACCTAGGTGTTAATGTTACTCCGAGGCTCTCATTTACACGTCACCTTAGAATTAAAGCTGCTTCGGCCAAAACAGCCATGAATTGCATCTGGGGTAAAGCGATAGCCAATCCAAGCGTCCCACTATCAGCCAAAATGGAGATTTTCAACGTCATCATGAGGGCTATACTCTGCTATTCAGCTGAGGCATGGGGAAACAAGGAGTACAATTCGGTCGAAAGTGTACAGTTGCTCTTTGTCAAAAGACTGTTTCACTTATCTTCATTCACGCCTAATTACATTGTATATTTAGAGACAGAGCTTTGACACATTATCGGTGTTCACTCTGAAAATGCACTTGAACTACTTATTGAAGGTCCTCAAGATGCCTGGATTCCGTCTTCCAAAAATCTTGGCTGTTGAGACAATAAGAAGTTGCTCAGGTTTTGCTAAGCATTATGCTGCACTCTGTACCAAGTTCATCCATCCGGACAATCTTGCATCTCTTGACCACAGAGTTCTCAAGGCGGACATGGATCAGCTGGTCGCTGCATTCAGTGCCAATAGGCGATCATGGTTTCGAGGAAGAGTTGAGACTTCCGAGTTTTTCACTCTGTACCGAGAGCTGGATCCTGGATTCAGATGTGCTAGTCTTCAGTCTGACACTGGGATTCCACTGCATGTTGCACGTTGGGCATTTAAAATTCGTGCGGAATCCTTGAATTTAAATGCCAAACTCTATGATGCGGATAGACCAGAAGAGATCTCGATGAGCAATCTTCACGAGCGAGAGGACGTGTTTCACTTTTTCTTTAGATGCCCGATATTGTCGGAGTTCCGATTTGCTGCTTCTGTATGTCACACTTTATCACGCGATGAAGCAATCGTGATTCTCAACGGCCGGTATTGGACTAGACTGGGACAATTTTGTATATCAGCTCGGCGTTATCGTTATTTTCTTGTGAGAGAATTCAATTTTTGAAGTTTGAATAATTTAATTTAAAAAAAGGTCCTAACTTCTGGCAGACGGTTTTCCATGCCGTAATGTTTATTTTGTTTGAGATAAGAAATTATTGCAATTATTGCAATACATATCCTTGTATGAATATACTTGATAAACTTTTTTCTTCTTTCTTCTTCTTCACAAAACCTTGAAGTAACCTAGCGAAAAACGTTACGCGGATGTGTCACAAAATTTTTTCTTTTGATTTTCACGTACATCCAAGCCGGTGTTTTTTTTTCCTACTACCAACTCTGACAGTGTTGGGCATAATCTCATCGTCAAATACGAATTCGATTGTAATCGCGATAATTATTCGTTGATTCTGAGTCAACTGCGATTATATTCGTATTCGTGTAATTGTATTCGTCTGTTGGCAATTACACGAATAAAACCCATTAAAATGCGTCACGGTCATCAATAGGGCGTCCCTCCTATAATATGCGAAGCCTTGCTAATATTACCTAGCTTCAGAGGGACGTCCTTAAAGCGAATTCAACGATTTGAGCCAAGCCTATTTGTCTCAAATCTATTTCAATAGGACGTCCCTCTGAAGCTAGGTAATATTAGCAAGGAGGGACGCCCTATTAAAATTGATGACCGTGACGCATTTTTATGGGTTGTATTCGTGTAATCGCCGACAGACGAATACGATTACACGAATACGGATATAATCGCAGTTGATTCAGAATCGACGAATAATTAGCGAGATTTCAATCGTATTCGTATTTGACGATAAGATTATGCCCAAAACTGTCAGAGTTGGTAGTAGGAAAAAAAAAAAACCCCCAGCTTGGTTGTACGTGAAAATCAAGAGAAAACGGCTTTTTCTTTGTATTTTAATGGGAGACGGTCTAAGCAAAGAATTGCATGCGCAGGAGCCAAAGAAACGCTTGCATACGAGTCTGCAACACATTTTATGTCTTTAGTTGAAGACAAGTATGTGTTGCAGAATCGTATGCAAGCTCTAAGAGCCACTCAGCTGATCCGGACCCTGGGCATCGTCACGTAAATGTGCTAAAGAGGCTACATACGAAATTACAGCTTCATAGAGTGTAAAGCATAGATTTTAGCTTTAACAGCCACTCATCTGATCCGGACCATGGGCATCGTCAAGTAAATGTCCCAAAGAGGCTACCTACGAAATTACAGCTTCCTAGAGTGTAAAGTATAGAAATTACCTATTAAAATGATTTAGCCACCGCTTCACAAATCAAACCGTTCTCGCAATATTTAGACCACCTGCTATAAATCAAATCATTGAAACACCAGCTCAATGAAATCATCAGAAATTAACAAGCGGTGGCAATCATGTTCACAATATCAATTATTGAGAATGATCACCTGAGTGTACACAATTATTCAAATAACCTTGCTCATAACTCAGCTTGCTGGCCACGCACTTCGCAGTAGTTAACATAATATGGTTGGATAAATCGAGAGCTTTCGAACGAATGGTCAACGAATTTTGTGGGATGAAAAACCACGAAGTACCATTTCCCTAGCAACGACTTGGTTGTAAATGGAAATCATCAAAATATTTTCGTGGGCAATTTTCCGTGACGTTTTTCTAGTTTATGTGCCAAAGCAAATATTACTTAGCTTTAGAGGGGCATCCTTAAAGCAAATTCAACGATTTGAGCCCTGCCTATTTGTCTCAAATCTATTTCAATAGGACGTCCCTCTGAAGTTAGGTAATATTAGCAGGGCTTCTCATATTATAGGAGGGACGCCCTATTGAAATTGATGACCGTGACGCATTTTTATGGGTTGTATTCGTGTAATCGCCGACAGACGGATACGATTACACGAATACGAATATAATTGCAGTTCTCTCAAAATCTCTTTGTTTTTCATACTTTTTCTCTCCGACCTACCTGAAATACTCCCGAAACGAATGCACTTTTTGTTATTTGCTGATGACCTGAAACTACGAGTATTCTTGGAAATAACCTCAGTGGATGACTGCATTCACCTCCAGCTAGGTACTTATCGATCGGCTCGTTATTTGGTGTAAATCCAACCATTTATCTCTTAATGTTAGCAAATGTAGTATTACCATTTTTTCAAGATCTCCGAATACTATTAATTTTGATTACACAATCACGCATAGTAGTCTTTGCCGTAAAATGTCAGTATCTGACCTGGGAGTATTGTGCGATAGCCGTTTATCTTTTAATGAGCACATTGATAATATTTGTAGTCGAGCCATGCGATCATTGGGATGGCTTAAGCGTAACACTCGTGATTTTGATAATATAAAAGCATTAGTTATCCTTTATAATGCTATGGTTCGCCCCCTTCTGGAGTATGGAAGAACGATTTGGTCCCCATACTATCAAGAACATAAATGGCGTATTGAATCAGTGCAACATAGATTTCACCGATGTATTGATTTTAAAAAACATATTCGGTAGGATGATGTTGTTTATGATTCCCTGATGACCGAGGGTGGTCTTTTATCACTCCAGGATAGACGAGTCGTGGGTGATCTTTTATTTTTGTTCAAATCGCACTATTACAAAATTGACAGCCCCCAGTTATTATCATATTTAGATTTTGGTACGCCGATCCATCCCACAAAAAGTAATGATTTATTTTCCATCCCTTTTGTCCCGTTCAATTATTTGTTAACTAACCCCCTTTACCGCATGGCTAGAGACAATAATTTGATAGCAGCTGAGAATAATTGCCTTGATTTATTTTTCAATAGTTTTTCCTTTTTTAAAAATCACATAATTTCTTATTGTTATACACTTTCAACCTAGTAAAAGGTACTACTATCATCTTTTGAGATTGATTTAATTTTTGTTCTAATACTTTAACTCTGTATAAATTTCTATTTTCGTCTGTATTTGCCATGTATTATTAATGTAATATTATTGTATATTGGGCTAACTAGCCCGTAAATAAATAAATAAACGGATAATTATCGCGATTACAATCGCATTCGTATTCGACGATAAGATTATGCCCAACACTGAACTCAGTTCGATTCAAAACGTAAAGTGGTATAAATGGCGAATCGTGGAACAGCCTCAAGATTGATAGAAACCCGAGGTGGCTTTAATTCTGAGGGAGGTGAGCTCCAAAGTCGCCTAAAAGCTGAGTCTCGATTCAAAACTGTAAAGGGATAAGTGGCTATTAGAGGGCGGGAATGGAAATGCAACCGTGTGGGAGCACTTAGTGAAACGGTTTACATTCAAACATAGTTTTGTCGCCCGTTATCCCTATAAATCATGCCGTGTGTGACGGTTTTCGCGCAGAAACCAGGAGCTCGGAGCACGCCCTTCTAGGAGCATTAGGCTCCAAGCGTCGGCTTGACTAAGTGTCGCGTTGAGTGGTGCAGTTAGAAACTCACCCCCCGGCCCTCTGTCAAGCGAACCGCCTCCCTCATCTCGACACCTAATTAATGATCGTAGTGTTAATGGAGTGCTCTTGTAAGGGCTTCCAGTCTTCCAATCAATCATAACAGTTTCACAATGTCCCCACTGTTTTAATTACAGTTATGGGGGGCGGGGGGAGGGGACCCCGGAGCTACATGATAGCTTATAAATGATTCCCGCGTTTCCCGACCCCTTTCAACCCTCTGAAACCACCTTGCTTTATGGAATGAAACGATATCAACCGCTCTCCCTCACGTCAATCCCTTTTCCCTATATAATAACAATTTTAGCACTTTATGGAGTCTTTAGCCATTTATTACCCTGACAGTCCCAACGTTTCCCAGGGTGGAGCATTCAATGTTATATTGATGGCTTAATCACGAAAAAGGCTTACTGGTAATAATTTATTACTTTCACAACTGCTAATTGAGTGATATGGAACCATTAATTGCTTCTGGATGCGCGTTCAGTGTGCTCTTTTACAAAAACGCGTGTTTATGAAGCTGCTCACCTCTTTTTGTTCAAGTATCAAACTAATATACCTACACATTAATACCTACAGCATGAGCTAAATGATATTATATAGTAATACGGAGAAAGAAACACTTAAGTTTGTTCAAAGGATAAACTTATAATAAACACGTAGGGTGGTGGGGCCAGTGTGTGACACCTTAAGAGGCATTTTGACTTTGACAAGCAATTAAGTTTAATTAAATTAAGTTTAATTTAAATTAAGTTTTTCGTTTGTTCAAACTTGAAGCTTACATCTACTGCTGCATTAGGATGTCCTCAAACTGCTCAGTATTGGAAAAATCACTAATTCTAGCCAAAATACATCATAAATTCATTTTTTTTTCGACCATTTATTTGACAGTCAAATTTTTGGCTGCACCGGTGATTGACACAGCAGTTTTTCTGCAGTAAATGATTCCGTGTATCAACGAAACATTTATTTCAACATTTTATTAATAAATTGTGCATTCGAACTTAGTTTTAATAATCTAAATATAATATTAATATGAGTATTCACATAGACTAAGTGGAAGATGTCACAAAATAGGTTGGTACAAGGTTTTCTCAGTAGGCCATAATTTAAGTACGTTTCTAATGGTAACTATCAGCTTCTCAGTTGCTATATATTTGTATAAATATAAAAAATAAAGAACGAATGCAAGAACGAATAGAGATCTATATTGACAGCCCCGTCAATTAGTGAGGGGAGCATCAGTTTGGAACTAGTAATTTACATTTGCATTTTCACATGTTATCTTTGTTTATTTCCAAAAAATGATAACACAAAATGCAATCTCCACAAAAAACTGACAGAGAAAAAATCATGGGAACAACCGAATTGGAAAATCCTCCTTTTAATACAATGCTTACTGCATTGTAGGACAAGATATTCGACAGAAGCTCTCTTTAAAGAGTTCGCGGTACTCAAATTGGGAGAGCTAATGGACAAGATAACTATAATTAAAATATATAAGGATTTACATAGCAACCACCTGAAATTGTTAGATGAGGGAAAAACAAGAACTTGTGGGCTATTTCTTTCGAATCTGCGTTTCCGTAGGACTCACCATGGCCAACGGGCGTATGATTACCGGGGAGTAGGTAAAACTGTTCAATGCCCTACCCCATGAGCTCCGCTCTATTTCTAAAATTGAAAAGTTCAAAAAAGAACTGAAAAAACATATAATAATGAGGCAATCTGAGACCCATTAGATAATATTAAAACTTTAAGATGGTAACTGAATAATTCCTGTGTATTCTGATTTACCCGAAGTATTTGTACTTATTGATTCTAATTTTACCTATATTTATTTACAAGATGATTATTGAATAAGGTATTGAATGAGTGTGCTGATTATGTATTACTCCTCCCCACAGCACAAGTCTACGACTTATAGTGGGGAATAGCATTTATTGATTTGTGTAACTTTTTTTGTATTGCAATACCTATCTAAATAAATGCGTTAAAAAAAAAAAATAAAAATAAAAAAATAAAAAAAAATAAATAAAAAAAATTGTTCCCGCATTGAAGAAACTGGCTTCCGTCTCGACGAATTCTTATTCGCCAAGTAATTTGAAAGAAATAAGTTGTTTATAATATCGCGCAAAAATAGAAAAAAAAAATTGTACACTTAGCACGAAGCAAAGGTACCTCGCAAGGATTCTAGACGCCTACTGTGGACACTATAGCGGCGCGCGCGCGACTTGAGGTCGCTCGAACGCGCCGGTCACACGTTCGCTCTCTTTGGTCGTCCACGTAGGACACGGCGTTAGGCATTTCTCATCGTACAAAAATCGTTCGCCAGTCGTTGGAAAGCTCTTGATTTACCTAACCGTATTATATTAACCGCAGCGCAGTGCGTGGCCAACAGTCTGAGGCAGAGCGGGATGTCTGAATAATTGTTTACATATAGGTGATCCTTCTCAATTAATTTTATAAACATGATTGCAACCACTATTAGACTGGAAAGAAACTTGGAAGTTGAAATTTTATAGGGAGACGATCTGGGACATTAAGAGACGATTGAAATGATGGGCTCTTTCCTAATCAGCTGAATAACCTAAATTCTCTCTTGTTCTCCCAAGAACATGTTCCATGTTCTGACAATTCAATACAATTCAATTCAATTTTATTGTGTAACCCGTAGGTATTACAAGGAGTTCCTTAAATATATATTACAAAATAGCACATGATATCTGCCTCAACAAACATTGTTAGACTTTTACGTATGATGTATCAAATAATTACCTATTTATATAGGTCTACATAATTTACGTATTATAAATGAGCACTGCATAGTTAACATAGATCACAATCAATAATGCCTACACTCCACTGCCAAATTTCAAACAAAAACTGAAACGAAATTCACAATACAACCCTGCTAAATCAATACTTAATACGGAGCTCGCAAAAAACACGTGCGCTCGGCTCGGCTACCTAACTGGAAATCCTCCGTTGTTCAGTCAAGATTTAGTGCTTAGGACTAAGCAGTATTTTCCAGGTCCATTTGAGCAAGAATTTTTGAATTTTGTAGTTCCTAGTTGATAAAGATTTTCTAAGTAATACTCTGTTACCACTTATTGATTATTGGTTCCCAATTGCTCGTTAGAAAAACAAAAGTTGTGGGTCTAGTTTGTTATGGTTATGAATCTCCTGGGAAGCGGAGGTGAAGTTATGGTGAATGGGCTCTTCGGCTCTTTCAAGAGGAACATTCCTGAAAAGTGAGCTTCCAGCTATTGTGAGGAAAAGCCCTTCCGGGCACCTGAGATGTAACAGTATTGATAGCGAAGCTGCGGAATGGGGGGTAGCTCTGTTGCCCACTAATTGAGTTGAACGTAGTTAGGAAGTAGAGTCTAATGGGGGATAGCTGTACGTGTGTAAAGAGAACTAACTCCAGGGTTAACTCGGTTAGAGCCGAGCACAAAGGAGACAAGCCCTCCAGTCCTTCCTAATTAAAAGTATATAACACAAACACCGGGCTAATCCTATCAAAGGAGCCCTGGTTAGGAGTGGGGAGGCCAATTGGGATGCGGCTGTCTCAGTATAATGGAGAATACAACTTTCTCTATTCATTAACTAATCAGAGAGGTAGAGAGTGCGCCCAGCATTGTTTCCCAATAACTCGGTAATTGCGAAGGCTCTGTTACCAGGAGGGAACGTGCTTAGAATACCTCGTCTTTATACATTTAGTTATCCATTAGTTTATATACTCTCTGCCTAACCCACTTTGCATACTAGATTGATTCCAACCTTGTATCATCCTTCCTAATTGGTTTCATCAAGCCTGATGTTCATTAATGAATCCTTGAAGGCAGTTTTGCCTATTTCTACATTTCTTGAAGACTCAGTGGCGTAGTTTGAGGAGGGGCAGGGAGGGCAGAGCCCCTCCATAAATGATAGAGGATGCAGAATTTTGTTGTATGGATATAGCCAAATAAATAGTTTTACGCTTCTAACTTCAGTACCTAACACCTTCAATTAAAGAATGTAATTAGTAAAACACAACTGCTATTATTATTATACGATTCTGGTTGCCAAGCGGTCTTGAGATGCTTTTAATAAAGAAATTGTTATTAGGTTCGTTTGTGTAGGGGCAAAATGGCGTGTATATTGTACAGCCCCACGGAGCATAGTAAAATCACCTAGTCAACGAAACGGAAATGTGGATACTACAAACTGAAATCAAGTCACTATCCACTGCCTTCTGGGGCGAGCCCATATGCGATTTTTCCCTAGAAAATATCCATTGTTCAGTATCCACCAATTCCCCTATGAACTTCCCCTACTTTTTACTGCCTACTTGATCAAGTTCGGTTGTTCGTTTCAAAACATTTTCCCATTGTATTATACCATTAATTTACGAATAAAATCCCAGTTAAAATGAAGCAAGAATACAACTAATAGAAGCCTGCAGTGGTGATTGAAATAGTTTAATAGCAAAAATTATTAAAATACCTAATCTAGTGTAGCAGTATTTCTATTCTAACCTAGCATATTGCAGGTTTGAGTTTGTTTACATTTTTGTATGTTTCTTGATCTCGGTTTCATGCCCTGTGTTTCATTTCGCGTAGGTAGGTACCTGCTAATATAATACAATTGTATGATATTGTCCAGAAAAAGTTATTTTCACGCGGAAGTAACAATTGAGGATAAACCTGTAAGACAGCAAGTCCAAACAGGTATATGAATTTGCATGCAGTAAGTAAATCTAGAATAATAGTATAATAAACCTAGTGCTCCTCAATTCATCGGTAGGTACCTATTCGTATTTATCCTAATTTTTCACGTTCTGAATAGTTATTTGGATAATATTTTTTTTTTTTTTTTTTTTTTGAGTAGTATTATGCTTTAATAATCTATAGGTAGGTTTATGAATATGATAGCGTCCGTGATTTCAGATCATTACAAAAAGCCACCTACCTACTTATATGAACGTTTGGCAGTTTATTAAGAGTCTTCGTATACTCAGCAACAAGCACTAGAAATGAATAGCAAAACTATAAAATAAAATGAAATCCTTGACTGTTGCCCCTCCATAAGAAATGGCTTAGCTACGCCACTGGTTCCAGGTAATTTATATTTTGAAGATACATGTCAACTACATATATTTCATTGATTCTTGTCATGCTATGTAATTGCTGTTGTCATGGTATGTAATTATTATAAAACAGTTTCATAAAACTAATTTTGACGAACTTGTAAGTAAGTAAAAGGAGATTTCTGATACTCATTCTTGTCGTATACTGCGGGAAAGAAGATAAACAGTGAAAATGGTGTCGATGGGCGCAGGTGTAATTTTCGGGATTGTTGAAACCGTAAGTCACATTTGTTATTGTTATTACGTCCATCGTGCATAAAATTATGATACACAGTAAATACCCACAGAACGTGGCAGACGAAATTTTTTTAAAACTCTGCCACGAAGATGGAGGTACCTGTATTGCCTTTGTTGAATTATTATTTTGATGGGAAAGCTACAAGGAAATAACTCTAATAAATTAAAAATTCCAGTCATGCAGCATGACCCCATGAGCGAATTTTTGTTGAAATCTTCGACATTTCAGTCGCTATTGGTCGTGTAGAGAAATTTTAGTTTATGATTTTGATAGACAAACATGGAATGAAATTTTTAGAAACAATTAGGATTTTTTTTTTTTTTTTTTTTTACAAGCACCTACTGCCTACGTTTTAAACAGCATGGTTCTAGGATTGGTTATACCGGGATAATTCCATAAGAGTAGTTCAATCCGAATTTGAACACTGTTTTATGCAAATATTACCGATTTTTACAACTAGCGAACGGCATTATTTCGATTTTTGACTGATTTTTCACCTTTGAAATTTTTGAAAACTTGATACATATTCTTATAGGAAATTTATATCCGAATATACCACATGTTAATATGCTGAAAAAATTATTTCGCACAACGAATCGCAAAAAACAGGCTATTTTGAAATTTTTGACGACATTTTTGAAAATTTCAACCCGAAGATGTAATCCGATCATGCTGGCCAACGAACTTGAACTTTCGTTTTGTGTCCTTAACATTTTAAAATTTGTTTGAAGTTTCTAGCACAATTCTACGGACAGTTATCGTCTGGAATGACACATACATATAATACATGTACATATATACATACATACATACATACATACATACATTAAAAAATGCGTTAAACTTCAGAATATGATTCAAAATAGCCTGAAACGGATTTCTGCATAAATTTTTTTCAAAAATTCACATTCTACAAATTTTGAGGCGAGAGCAATAGCTTAATTTTCTTCAAAAATTCGCTAAAAGGACTTGATTTCACACAGTTTCTTCTATCCGATGTTATCTGGGCGCGTCTAGTTGAAATGGTTTATTAAAAGCTTGTCAGTGCGAGACTAGCATCTCGCTGGATTCGAAATGAAGTTCCTATAGAACCCCTCTTATCCCAGTTCCCCATTCAAATTTGAAATATTCTTGATATAAATTGCAGGCCTCTCGCTTGCACTATGCACGTTGATACCACTCAATATTCTCAGTCAAAATGAGCTGCCTAGATCCTGGGCACTGCTTGATTTGAAAATTTTCTTCTCAATCGAAAAAAAATCCTAAACCATTTCTGAGCTTTGTTGACAGTTTGAGTTGATACGACAAGATGTGCTACTAATAATTAAGAATATTCTACTGTGATTATATTACTCTACTCAAGTGCTAAAAGTAATCCAGAGCTCAATAATTAATCAATCCAACACGGTCTTCCGGTAAGGTCGCGGTCTATTGGGGTCAACTTTTTGACGAGGAAATTCCACATTTTCAACTTAAATCATATATATTCTAAATAAGGAGTTTTAAATTCGTGAACGAACGTTGAAACATAAATGTTAGTTTCAATTTAATGTATTTTTAGGCTAACCCATCAACCTAGCGAATTCTTAAAGTTCCAATACCTACTTAATAAAAAAATCACCACAAGGTGCCGCGGCGCCTCCTCTCACTCGACCCCCCGCTCACCCCCTTGACCACCCACCGTGACCCCCTGCCAAGCGTGCCAGGCGTGCGTTCGTGCGTAGGTAAGTCTAAAACTCAAAGCCTTGAAAAAGACACTTTTTCGCCCGTTTTTGGACATAGCATCTATGCGAGTAAAGCGATCGGGATGGTTAAACGTTAGGACCAACTAGACCCCAAGTGGAGTCTATGTGCGAAAGAACAGATTTTTTAAGTCAATTCTAAGGCCTTTTATGGCCCGGACTGCGGACGGCGGACGGACATTTCAAATTTGGATTCTACGCACCTTGAAACGTAAAGTGACAAACTTTGAGGGGGGGTTATAAAAATGTTTTGCTACACGATCACATAGGCTTATTAGGTGTTGGAAATAATAAACCAAAATATACTGTGAGGAGTTTTATAGCTGATACTTTATTAATGATGTTCCTATCTTATATGTTCCGTAAAATATACTAGTGATCCTCGTAAAAAGTATATAGTGAGAAAATTATAAGCCTTTGTGTTTTAATGTGCACCTTTCTTACATTCTACACATGTTTAAACATAAACGGTCAAATTTTGAGTGAAGGTCAAAAATATGCAGTCCAACTTCCTCCGTTCAAACTTATGGGCCAAAGTGTAGGAAATTTGGCTCAAAAATCGTACATCAGTATGATATCACGCAGATGTGCCTGGTCTTTTCAATCATCATTCAATCATATAATCATGATCATTTTCAATCACATCTAAAAAATAATAATAAGGGATGAAATGTATTTAAAAAAAAAAAAAAAAAAAAAAAAAAAAAAAAAAAATCCAGCCATGCAGCATGATTGTATGAGCAAATTTTCGCAAATTTTCGTATAATGTTATGATGATTGTTTTGGAATTTGAGCACTTAGAGTCCAAAAAGATTGTTAATTACAAATTTTATGGCCAAACGACTTGTTCTAAATAATATTCTTCAATTTAAAAAAAAGGGGAAAAAATGTAGCTTTTGTTGCAGTTTTATTGGTTGTTCTGCAAATATTATTGAAATTTACGTACATTGTTCAGCATTATTCTGTTCATACATTTTTTAATGTTATAGTTCATAATCTAAAAACTTCTTTTAACAAAGATTCTGCTTTGAATAATATATTTAACAATTTTTAGCTGTTTTTAGTTTTTTTTTTAAAGCAAATAGTTTGAAATTCAAGCAATTTATTGATTTCAAAAAGTGGAGGCCAACAAACCCATTCATACCTACATTTGGAATGTTTGATTTTTTTGCGCAAGAACGTAATTGGGTCATTCTCATTTCATTTGCCGATTTGGGTCGTTTGAGAACCTCAGTGACGTGAAATATGAAAGTGCTCGACAATGAGGTTAGATCGGCAATTACTACTCATTGTACATTGCAGATTTGTGTTCCATAGATGAACAGTGAGTTTTTCATTGATGTATTATATACATTTTATTGTATTAAAAAACATGATACCCAACTCATAAATGTTACCAGATTTCAAAAATAGATTTCTGTAAAATGGATGACTTTGGCAAAATAGTTGTTCGGGGCTCAAGTAAGTACAAAAGAATCACGTTCAAACGTAATATTCAGATTTCTCGGAATCCATGTTGAAGGCAGTGTAATACTGAGCTTAAATCTCAGGAGTGTTACCCTATTAGTGATACCAGATTATCAGGAGTGTTACCCATCCTTGGTCACACTCCTGAGAGGTAACACTCATGAGAATTTCCAGTAAAAATGGTGTCACACAGGATGATGAAGTGACAAAACTCGGGCATGGCTACTGCTTGAAACCTGTCACCAAGCAGTATGGCTGTTGATATCGGATTATTTTGTTTAAGCACACGAGACCTTCTCGAACGATCAAGTTTGTCCCCCACCCCGGCAACTACTTGGAACCGTTCCCTACAAGAAGAACCGTGAGTTCTTCAATTCCGTTCAACGCTCATGAGTCACAAATGAAAAGTCACATTTACGTTTCTAAACTGTTATGTGATCGTGTTATGACCACCAAACTATACACTTCATTCTGATCTACATATCCAACTAATCTGCATTTTTACTAAGGGATTGACTACTTGATGTTATGTATTTTTGAGATGCGAGCTTGCGAGCATCCAGACCACCAAACTATACACTTCATTCTGACCTACATGGAATTGAAGAACTCACAGTTCTTCTTGTAGGGAACGGTTCCAAGTAGTTGACGGGGTGGGGGACAAACTTGATCGTTCGAGAAGGTCTCGTTTTAAGCACTAACAACACTCGTAATTAGTGTAACACTCATGATTGAAAATAAAAAGACTCAAGATGTTTTTAGGCTTCTTTCGCTACAAAAACTGCTGCAACTCCAAGCACTCCACTACAGTCTCACATCTTCAACTGGACAATATAACCTTCACATGTGACTGTTGCCCGCCATTTTCCATCGTTTTTCTTGATCCCGAAAATGATAACACTCCTGAGGTCCCATTGAGAAGAGATATGGGGGACTGACTGAAAAACTAGTTTTTCACAGGTTGGGAAAAATCTTAAAAATGTAAATCCTTACTCTAAATAAAGAGGAACCAACTTACTGCAGCTAGAAACCCTGGCCAGTTCTAGATTGTCATTGTTTCGTAGCTACCTAACTTCTACTTACGTGTTAGGTAGGAGGGGACAGTAACACTCATGAGTTTCCAAGATTTCAGGTTTCATTCATCATCACTGTGTATTGGTTAAAGGGGATTTTGGGTAGTCAAATTATTAATTCGTTGATCTCCCAACTTATTCTACACTTTTTTCCCCAAAATCGCTAGTTTTGGTCAAGAATTGTGAGAATTCGTCGTCGGGGACATGAAAGCGGCAAATGAAATGAAAATGACCCAATTTTTATCTCAATCCTAAGGAGAGTTATCGCATGGAATGACACACACACTCACACGCGTGCGCGCGCACGCACGCACAAACACGCACAAATATATATAGTCATGAAAAGTATTAAACTCTAGGATTCCTTTCAGAAAGCCCCAAAACAGATGTCGATTTTTTTGTAACTGGATGAAACCACTCAGGTTGTTGTACGTTCAACTGTTCGCTCGATCTTATCGTTCTTTATTGGACTCGAAGTGTGGGAAGATTTGTCTACACGGATTTGCGGGCACACGACAGACACACACAGACAGACAGACAGACACGGTAGGTACCAAAGTTGTTCAGAATGGTCTAAAACGTAAAATGCGAGTGAAACTTTTGATTTTTGACAGCAAAAATGTTTTTTCTCTCGAATGTGGAAACAATGCTTCCGCTACCTTTACGTCGACTCAAAATCCAAAAAAAAAAAAAAATAATAATAATAGTAATAATAATAATAATAATAATAATAATAATAATTAATTAAATAAATAAATAAAATAAAATAAACTAAGATAATAACAAACTAAATAATAAACTAACAACCTCTAGTAATAATAATATAATTGCTGCACATTCCCTGAATTGTTTTTATCCATGTTCCTTTTTTTCAGAGTGCTGGTCTCGCCACAGCAGTTTCAATAATCATTTCCATGCACGCGTGCTCAAAATTGAGTTACACGGTTATGATCATTTATGGATGCCTCAGCGGATACGTACCCCTTCTGATGAGGTTTACGCTCAAGTTCTGGCAAGAAGACAAACTCTCAAAGGCTCCCGTAAGATGAATTTTGGTATCGTTGAACTCAAAGAACGTAGGGTGGGGCATATAGCTTATTGGAATTTATATCATGATCATATAGTAACACATCATAATGCACTAAGGAGGATTTTGAGTGCTTTGTCATATAATGTATTTTTAGGTGGGGGCACAACTTGGGGATCGTGATTTTTATCAGTGGTTGAGTATCTGGAAAGATAAAGCCCTTGGAAGCCCTTACGTTTGCACATTCGTAGTGTCCCAGGAGAAAATGGACTTTTTCCTTGAATACTGCCGAATCAACGCACTTACCATTAACACTAGCAAGTCTAAGGTTTTAGAATTCGGACACAATAAGACCATCAAGAAGTTTAAAAGGATTAGATGCGGCTCAGAAGAGTTGGACTATGTTTTCGATTTTGAGTATCTGGGGGTGTCATTCTCGTTGTCGGGGAAGTTTCGGGCCAATTTGGACCGCCGAGTGTCCAAAGCGAAATTGGCTGCTTGCTGTTTGAGAGATATTTGCGCAAAAGGCAGGGTCACGTCATGGGATACCAAACAAGCACTTTTTCGATCGCTGGTGGAGTCAGTGCTATTGTACTCGGCTGAGGTCTGGGGGGTATGGTATGGCTACGAGCCCAGTGCAATCCCAATTTCTGAAAGGTCTCCTCTATCTCCCATGTAATACTCCGAATCACTTTTTACGAATTGAGACTGGGTTCCCTGCACTTAAGGCCATTGTTTATGAAAGAGCAATTAATTACTGGTTCAGGATTTCTATGATGGATAGTCCCAAGGTTGGCCCAAGATTTGTTTTAGGGTATTGGAGAATATGCATAATTCTTCAACCAGTTCAACTGATCATAACAACTGGTATACCTGCATTTTTAACATGCTTGCTGTCCTTGGCTCCCACGATATCCTAACAGCTGAGGTTCCTCGAAATTTGAAATCGATCCTACCGTCACTAATCGAAAAAGTCTACAACCATTTTTGGTGCCAGGACATCAATCTGGTTTACAGTGCCAGATTTAATATGTTCTATAGGAGGATAGCTGACTATTCAGGTAGGCAGATGTACTTGGGACTATTCAAAATGTCCAGATTGAGAGGGTGTTGTGCCAGTTGCGTCTATCTTCAAAGTTTTTCGGAACTGTTTATTACAGAGGTACTTCTCATAAGTTTAGTCTCTTACGCAATATATGCGATATGAAAGAAGCTGACACCGTCAGCCATTTTTGTCTACGTTGCCCAAACTTAGATTCGTTGCGAAATACATCTGTGGGCTCCCAGTGGTTGAGGATGAGGATCGTCTGGCTAATTTGCTCGATTTTGGTGATGATAGGGAGAAAATGTTAAATTTAATTCATTTTGTTACTAGTGCACTAGCACATCGATCCATTGCGCTCACCGAATAGTTGTCTGATATGTACATCATTAGCATTGTATAGTGTACAACAGGATAGGCTTGTTGAGGATATTGTACGAGTACCACAGGTATAGCGTGGATGTTATGGATTCATAACGGATTATTATTATTTATATTAATTTCATATCGATGACCTCGTTTATTTTGCATGTACTTCATTAAGCTGTAATGCCCTGTTAACTAGATTAGGAAGAAGATATTTGACTTATTTCTTGGCTACTATATATTTTTCTAATGATAATGTGTAAGTGGACCTGAGCTCTTTGTAATAATCATTGATTTAATACAATAAACAACTTACTACCACTACTACTACTACTATTACATTCGTAGTGTGGACAGAATATTGATGAAGACAAATACAATTCTCCCACACATTTTCTAATAACATGGTAGCAGTTATGACTGTTGAAAGCATTTTACATGAGCGCAAGCGCGGGATGCTCCTATCACTTCGCTACAGCAGATCCGCTCATTCCCAGAATTTCAAACGACGACCGTGAAATGCGAGTTTAGGGCTGGAATTCGTGGACGGGAATTGAGTCTGAGTGGGCCCCTAAGTGAATCGATAAGGGAATTCATGCACTCTGTGCGATTCATAGACGTGATTTGAGGGCGACCCTGAGGGTGCACTGAGTTTGCGACCCAAATGCACACTCAACGGGATTCATAAACAAAAAATGGCGTTGAGGTGAGTTTCACCCTCAGCTCAACGGTGTAAAACCCTGAGTGATGGCAGGAGGTCACTTAAGTGCGTCAACTGATAACTTTTATTATTATTTTCACGTAGGTATAGGAACTGGTAATATAGTAGAACATACATCGTTTATTTAGTTCGGAGTTTATTCAAAAACTTCATAAGAGTACGCACACATAAGAGTAGGTAGGCTGTTCCTAAACGGTTAAGTAGGTACATGTTTGATGTGACCATCAAATCCCATTTGAATGTTATACAATCAACAACGAAATATTTCGCAAACTATTCCTATTCGGGAAAGAGACAGTCATGGACAACTACGCACCTGAAGGAGCCTTAAATAAATGGAAAGGATATATAACAACCACAGCTGAAAGTGCTGGGCACTCTTTGATTTTATGCGATACCTACATACCAAGTTTGAAGAGCATGGTTTTCCGATTCATTTTGGTTTGTGGAATGAGTTGGCTTCCTTCCATTCATCAGGATGTACAATCAATGAGAATTCCAAGAAAATGTGATTGCTTGAAGCTCTCCCAAAACCACACGTCTTCTTTTTTTCCAACATTTCTATAACTCATCTTATTTTCAACTACATATCTGTTCTTCGAAACTAACTGGCGAATCATTGTTTTCTCATTTTCTCACTTCTTTTCCGTCACAATTCTATACGTAATCATACAATTCAATACTACAAATCAATAGATAATAAACAAATTATCAGCACTTCAACAAACAAGCAACAAGGATTCAATTCAACTTATGGCTTTCCCGATCCAGGCGGGAGGACCAATAACTTTGGTTTTTGTCTGATTAGGCCTATGTCCTGCCTCCCCAAGGAACAAGGATAATAGCATAAAAAGCAAAAACACAAAGAAAAGAGTTACCTTTGAGAACTGTTATTGATCAGTGCGGAATGTGAGAGGGAATTTTCCTATCCTTTTTCCCTCAAACCAGGGAAACTTCCCCTACATCATACTGCCAGGGCTGCCAACTTATGTTGAAAAAGCGTTGAGTATCCCCTGAGTGCACTGTTGAGCTCATGTAATCTGAGTGTGTCCCTAACTGTTGAGTGAACCATCCCACTCAACTATGAACTCGAACTGGTGAGTTGAGGGTGACCCTCCATTTAGGTGAGTGCGAGTGAACACACACATTCAGGCTTTACCTATGAATTCCACCCTAATCCTGATTTTGCAAGTCCCCAAACCATCCAAAGTCCCATGTTTCTCAAAAGTAATTAAAATGCTCCATCTTGATAGACTTGAAAGCAAAATGTGGTGCAACTAGCTTAGACAAAACCCAGCTCCTAATGCCAAGTAAATAAAGCTGAGTTTTCAATGAGATATTTCAAATATATCTGAAGATCAGATTTGTGTGGTCAAAATTCTTCGATCTTGTATACAATGAAAGTTTATGCAATGAAATAGGCTAAATAATCGCAAACTTCAGTGCTGAAGGGAACGCCCCCTTCGTCAAGCAGATCGACACAATGTTGTGGAGAGATGGAAGCATAATATCTTGTACTCTTTTAATCATTTCAACTGTCAAACAGTCAAAACCTGGACCACTTTATCAGAGATCTAGGTACCCCCCCCCCCCCCCCCCCAGAGGTACAATGGGGGCCTGAATCCTCGATAAAAAGGTAGAGGAGGTTGACAGTATCCCGTCAGAGAGATACCACTCGGAACAATCGGGACAAAACGGTGGCTTAACTATGGAGACTTATACTTTAAGGAAAATAAAATAGATATAAATGAATATGCCCAACATTGGAGACTTGAATTGGGTATTATCCCTGGAAATTGAATAATTGGAACAATGCCCTTCAATAAGTGGGAACCAAGCACGGGTATAAAGAATTATAATAAAAATGGCAAAGGCCAGGTATACCATAGGTATGAAATTGAAATTATAAGAGGGGAATAAATATAAATTATAATTCAAAGACCAATGAAATTATTTATATACCAAAGGGTGATAATGGAAATTCCTTCTGGAACCCCGGGCCATGTTTCTTCTAAAAATAGTGGATTGGACTACTAGGTGTCAGCCGTGCATAATCCAAACCACGCTCTGCTACCATATCAGGGATCTAGGTACCCCCCAGAGGTGCAATGGGGGCCTAAATCCTCGATAAAAAGGTAGAGGAGGTTGACAGTATCCCGTCAGAGAGATACCACTCCTACTAATAGCATTTAATGAGCTATGTTCGGAGTAGATTGGTTTCCAGGGACCTGGATCACCCATCCAACACCAAACTCAGCTTCTCAAAAACACGAGCAAAGGCGTGCGACGCCCGTTGTTCACCAACGGGGCGACGACAGCGCATTCTCTGAGATCCCGACGGGAACTCAATGATGGGAACTCTGTCACAACTTCCTTTTATCCAAATTTGAGTAACTCAAGTTGAATTGGAACAGAGTTAGCTATAGTGCTCCCCAGCAATAAAATGAGTTTTCATGATGGATTTACACTCTACTCATACCCAGAGAAGATCTAATCCAAATTTGATCAACTCAAGTTGAATGGGAACAGAATTAGCTCCCTCTATGAGATTTCACTGTCATTTCCACTTCCTTCATAGTCGTAATTCCGAAACCGAATTTTTCGTGTCTCATCTTTCTATCTTTCATTTGAAACAAGTTTTTCTCCTCCTAACAGTGCGTGGTTTCTATAACATGTGTATTTATAAAAGAAATACTTGTGTTATACATAGATAGTATGGCGCTTTGCCGGTTTAATAAATGAATAAATTTTTGTTTGGTTTGTCCGACAGGAACTCATCATTTGCATTTGGGCAATCGTTTGCTACCTAATTGGAGCAGGCATGCTTATAGTTTGCGTTAATGACGGCACCACATCTTTTGGGAATAACATACTGCCTTACATACCGGCGTGTTTCGCGCTCATCGTTGCAGGCATGACTCTCGTGGACTTGATTCTCAGCCTGATGTAAGATGCTACACCCTGGTGAACTAAGCTCGTCCGTTGTACTCCGGACTGCATGTAAACTTATACTGTACGTATAGAATGAGTCGTACGATAGAAATACACAGAAATGAAAGAATGTATACTATTTTTTCTATCTTTAGAAAATCTTAAAGTTAAATCAAGCTGTCTGTATGCAAACAGGTAGACCGATTTCGTCGCAGTGTTTTACAAAATTATCTGCATGCTCCTGGAACGGTTTCTGACTTCACGAAACCCCTGAGAGCCCTGGAGCTAGTTAAGTTCCTTTTCAACCTAAGACCCCAAAATTTCGAACAGGCGTCATGGAAACTTATCGTTATAACTAAGGCTCGGATTTTGCATGTTTTTTTTCTGAAGCCCCAAACCTTCATAGAAGTTCGTTTTGAGTGTTTTCAGACCATTTGCAATCCAAAAAAACGAAATTTATAGTGCATTTTTGGCATATTTTGGGTTTCTTTTTCCATATGATTGCATGTTTTGCGCATGTTTCATGTTTTCCCCATCAATTTAAAAAAATTGACAAAAAATTTATTTTTTAGCAAAATTTTAGGTACAAACCAAACTTTTTTTAAAAATAACTAACTAAAACTAGTGGTAGTTAGTTTTCTATAGAATTTTTCAAACCGACATGGGGTGATTGGTCTCACTCAAGATTCAAATGCAAAATAATGCAGGAAACCAGGCTGTCTGGAATGCGAACGGAGAATGTTTCGGCTGAAGAGGTTGCAAATTACCGATTTCTACCCATTGTCTCCTGTGATATTGAAAGGTCATTTTCTACACTACTAAAGACATTTTCAAGTGAGAACAGGCGTAGTTTCAAGGTTGGCAACCTGAAGAAGGTATTAGTTGTGAATTGTATTTTGAATCAGCAAGTTGATCGGAGTGAGCCAGAAGAATAATGCACCTGTAAATATAATGCGAACATTTTTTTAAATCTTTCAGCACGTTATTAATTTTTGTATAATTTGACAATAAAACCTAAAACTAGTATACTAATTTGTGAAACGCTGTTCTTTCCTTACAACCCATCCCTTTGCTTGATGAAAAGCAATTCATTATTGCAAAATTATTTATATACGCATAATATAAAAAATTTCAATTTTTAAATTCATTTATTTATCAATAAATTTCATCAACTACTTTTTCAAGGTTTTTTCGTTCAAATACTCTTAACATTTTACGTACATATTCGTTAAAAGGGGGTTTCACAAGCATTCATGGCAAAAAAGTAGGTCTTCTTTGAATTGTTTTAAAAATACATGTTTTGGCAAGTTTTGGCATTTTCAGTGCATGTTTGGCCTCAAATTTTTGCATGTTGATCGGAGCCCTAGTTATAACTGTCTACAAGTCTAGTAACTTCACTTTGGTGTCTATGTATTTAGCGTTTTACTCAAGGAGTATTTGGATGAATTATTATGGACGGAAGCATTAAACATTCAGTAAAAATTTGCCTCACAAATAGCAAAGTAGCCTCAATCAATCGCGACTTCAAATGAAACGAGGGTTCGCACGGTTTTTAGGAACCAACCAAAGTCTGAGTTGCTGTGATAAACAAATCAATATAAAATATATATAAATACAAATATTATTATTTTCAATCGTAGGTACAATTACTTCGTCAGAACTAATGTAACCTCTCTCGTCTTATTTTTAAACATCAACAAAGGAATTACTAATGGTGGAAAGTTAATGTGAATGCGAATTACAGCGAAAACGTATCCCCAACAAATTAGGGGGTACGTTCTAAACGATACGTTTTTTCGTATTTGCAGCTAGAACTCTCTACCTACTACCATTCTTCACATCACTTCAGTGGGCTGTGACTGTGGTGAAAACCACCCCCTCTTTTCAACAGCCCTTTTCAGGGCTACCAAAAAGAGGTAGGCACAACACAAAAATATTTATAAGACGTCGAGTTACAACTCCGTCAAACAAAATATTTCACCAGAGAGAAAATACGAATTTCTCTCTCGAAAGTGAAATATTAACTAAAAACATACAAGGCGACCTCCCTAGACACTTACTGGGCGAGAGAGATGCGACAAGTATCTCGAACCAAGTCGCCTTGAAAACTCAAACAGAAAATCAAACGTCCTCTAAAACTAGCAAGGACAATTCAAACAAGCCTACTCGCCAATCAGAAACACTGATTACACGAGAGACAATAGGCGAACCAACCAAGAGGCGGCAAGCAACCACCTCTGGTCCAGCAGCCACCCCGGGGACCCCGTCTGAACAACTGACGCAGAGAAAGCACCCGAGGCCCCCGGCTAAACTCAAGGTCGTCGGCTCCGCGACGGACGCTCGTAAGCACCCCGGAGGACCAGCTCAGCTATCATACTCGCAGATACTGAGAAAACAATGTGCGAGCCAATGAGATTACACAGTCGAATTAATGAAATTAAGCGGACCAACCAGGAGACAGCCCGGATGAGCTGAGAAATTGAGAAACTAATTTGCATACTAACCATAAAGTGGCCACCCCCTCGGAGACGGCCACCCCCCTATAAATACCCCGCTTGGAGCCTCCGAAATTCATTCTACTCTCCGCTCTCGACGACGACACCTCGAAGTACGAAGATTTCTACACGCTCTACGCTGACGAACCTTCTGCATTCCGAGTTCATCTCAAGAACGGCTTCCTACTGCTTTCTACAAGGCCTACCTTCTCTCCATACAGATCTCGCATTGGCATCTACGAGTCCAGTGATTATTCATCCTGCTCATTGCCCAACGTAGTTCATCTGTCAGGACGCCACCCGGTACATCTATCGATATTCTCTTTAGATCGTACGCCCGAGGGACGTTCCGAGCCGTATCACCCGGGTTTCGTAGCATTAGGCTCGTCACCGACCGCCGGGATACGCCGGTAAATTACTCTGCTCATCCGCTCTAATTTACCGTCCAAGGAAGTCTTTTTCAAGACTACGAGGTAGGACCCTGACATACGAGCAAAGGAAAGACGCTCTGTCAAGCGAGTCCACCTCCCTAAACCCTCTATTTCTGTACATAGAGGCATCGAAACGAGCTAATAACTCGACTATTTCGATGGAACGTCGGCCGTCTTATTTCCTCATGCAAGGGGAGGCAGACGACGGCGAAGCCGGGCCGCGTAGCCCCCGTAGCGCTACCTACAGGCCACCCGGCCAATCCGCCGGTCCCAGCGACGGCGCAAGGCTCGATCCTCACGACGAGATCGCCTTCTCACCTAACGTATTCGTTAAAGAAACGTTCGATCAAGCCTCGCCTATACAAAAGATCGAGGATACCTTTCAGACCCGCTCTGAAGTCAATCATTACGATTCGACCAAGCTGTCCGAGTACCCACGATATTCGACGCAAGCCTACCCGGCCGATCCGAGTGTCAAATACACTCCAAATGTGCAAAAAGCGAAGGATACTTTTCAGTACCTCAACCAAGCTCAACATATTCCTCCTACAGATATAAATCTTAGGCCGGAATATTACAAAACGGCTCAGTACCAAACTGATCGAACCCAGCACCCACTATGCGAGCCCAGTGCTCCACGCGGCTGCGACACGAACTATCTCTCAGTTCATCCCGCCGAGCAAGCTGACCTTGACGGATCCGCCCACATTCCTTACAGGAATAACACGGGGACTAACCCGCATAATCAGAATATAAATATCCCACTTGGTCTACCGACGCCAAGTAGAATATATTTAAGTCCACTACATGGTGCGTAACCACTGAGTGCCAATCGCAAGCATGATGCAGACTCGCACAAGTAAGTTGACCCAAACATTGCCGTCAGTTGAAGGGCGATTTGCCTTAGATTCGGATATTTATCTTCAGATATAAAACACCAGAAATTTGTATCAGATGCTGTAGCTTTGAGATGTATATCTGATATAATCTGCACCAACTCATTTTCAACAGAACATGAGTTCATATTAAACTGACTTGCTACTTCAGTAGCTAATTCCTCAATGTTTTTACATGAAAAAGGATAACTCATAAATGATGCTATATTTGCCAATTTACTGCAATCATAAAAACGCATTTCGAATTGTCCCAAAATATTTGATAATTCAGCCTCATACGTATCATAATTCAACTGAGGAATCCTTGCTTTCAAAGACGGAAAGTGTTTCAGATCCTTTCTTTTCAGTTGATCTATCATAAGTTGCAATTTACTTTTGAATGCGTTTACTGCGCTAATCATCTCAATAATAGTTTTTCCTTTACCTTGAAGCTCCAAGTTAATGGTGTTTAAGTGCATTGTGATGTCAGTCAAAAATGCCAAATCAGTCAGCCATTTTTCGTTTTTCAACATCTCAGTGTCATCACCTCTTTCGTCTAGAAAAGCTGTTATTTCGGGCAATAATTCTTGAAATCTTTCTAGGAATTTTCCGCGACTCAACCACCTGACGTCCGTGTGAAGAACTAAATCAGTGTGTTCAGCTGACTCCCTATCTTCCAACTGCAACTTAAAGAGCCACCGTTGCAAGCTACGTGCACGGATGGAATTCACAATTTTTGTTGCAATGCCCATAATTTCCTCCGTGTTTAAAACTTTTGAACACAAAACTTGTTGATGTATAATGCAATGGAATGAAAAAAATGAAGGGAATTCTTCATTAGCTCGACACAATGCCACAAAAACGTTCTTGTTTACTAGGTAATAAATTTTTGTAGTTACCTACTTATTAAAAATTTTTTTCTTCTCGAGATCTACTCAAAAAGCACTCGCGATCGACTGGTCGATCGCGATCGACCGTTTGAGCACCCCTGCTTTATACTCTGTTGGGATGTTGGGAAAGTAAAAACTCCCGCGCTACTTTCGTTCCATGCTAAAACAGAAGTCTAAAGCCGGTTTCACATGGAGCGGTATGAGCGCACAACCGGAAAGACAGAAGGCTGAAAAATCCAGTGGAGGGGGCGGCGGAATGCGGCACGTTGTTCACATGAAACGGCACCTTGGTGAACGGAATCATAAACTTTCCTACTGAAACCCTCTGATCTGAAACCTCTACTTGAGGTTATCAACATTCCTGTCCAATGAGCTTGCGCAACGCTCGACGGCAAGCGGCGGCGGTATACAAATTTCTACCGCCTACCTCCTACCGCCCATACCGTCAACATGGCAGCCACCATCCTCAACTGTTGTCCCAACAGCCAATCACATTGCGTTCCGTCTTTCCGTCTCCGGACATACCGCTCCATGTGAAATCGGCTTATGTGGGTTGTTGAGGAAGGTGGAATTAGGTACTTCATTGCGGTAGTACCTCATTGATTTCTACCGGGCCTTCACTTTTCGAGTTAATAATAATCTAAAGTGCCGGAGCGTTGCATTTTGTGTGGAGAAAAAGAAGTGTCGCGAAAAATTTCTTGACCCCCAGCCAAAAGACATATCCATGTCAATAACAAAATCGAAAAGGAGAACGACCTTGATATAAATCCGGATCGATAACAGCTGGTTCAGATTATAACGACAAAATCGAGAAGAAGAGAAAACATAACCGGATCGGGAACGCTGAGGATCGAGAACGCTGAGGATCGAGAACTCTTTGGAGACTCATGTCGGGAAGTAGAAACGCAGAACCACAGTGACTATGACTGTATCGGGATCGTTATCTTGAGCGGCCTGGAACAGTTCCGGAGCAGTTCCACTGGGAGATTAGGTTCCACATTCCCGATCCGAGAGAATCGGCACACCTCTACCAAATACTCACCCTTTGAAGTTGTATTTGGGAGAAAGATGCGACTCCCTGCAGCAGAAGACATGAATCTGGGTGAGGATGTAGAACCTTACATTTTCCATGTGGAAAAATTGCGAGACACTTTGCAACAAATATGGAGCCAGGTACAGGCCAATCAAACGAATGCCACTCAAAACATGGCAAAACAATATAATAAAGGGGTAACAAGAAGGAGGTTTTGTGTTAGATTTTACATCCCATCAGATTTTGTTTCATTTTTATATTATACTATACACATAGATGAGTGTTTATATATATTATATCTAAATATCTTCAGTTTTAAATGTACCAACACCTACTTATTTTTGTACTTAAATAATCTGAAGGTGTCGGGAGCCAAGACTAATGAGAGTATTTGATATAATATAACAAAGTTTTCAAATATATTTCAAATCTCAGTCCCTCTCTCTTCCCATTTATCAGTTCCTGACAAATTTTCTCAGGGCCCTCAACATGCCTCAGTCCCTCCCTTCAATTCTAGAAAAATTGATATTTCTTGAGAAATATGAATTTCTACGTAGAACTCTTTGGAGCACTTCATTAGCGATATAAAACCTATAGGACTACACAAAAATGAGTGAAAAATGTTAACAAAAATTGAATTCTAGAATGTTGGTCTGAATATGAAAGGTCTCGGAGAATCACCCACTTAGTACTTAGGTACTTTACTTTTGAAGGCTTCACCCCTAATCAGGGGTTGCCGTGGATAGCCTTATGCCAGAAACTACGTTCTTCCCACAGCTGTACATCGAGGTTCCGCCTCTGCATTGCGTTGACCACGCCTCCTCTCCATGTAATGCATGGCCGACCTTTCTACCGACTCCTTCAGGTGACCAATTCAAAGCTTTTTTCAGCCACCAATCATATGGCATTCTCTTCATGTGGACATACCATACCAGGTGCTGCTTTTCAATTCTATCAGCAACTGGTTCTGGCTGATCTATTCTTGCTCGAATGACTTCATTACGGACTCTTTCCATCCTGGAAACTCTGCAACTAGGTACGCCAGAGACCATCCATTTCGATGGCGCACAACCTCTGTTTGTTTCGCTGAGTCAGAGACCAACCCACGGATCTGTATGTGAGAATGCTCTCCACAACCATGTTCAGAATTAACTTTTTGGTAGAGAGGTGAATCTCCCTGCTCCAAAGAACTCCATTCAGCGAACGAATCGCAATTCGAGCGTGTTGGATGCGTTCATCAATGTCCTCCTGGGAACTTACAGAGGCCTCAATAATGGATCCCAGGTACCTAAACTGGTCGACTGACTCGACGACTCTCAACTCAGGGATGGACACATCGCATCCAACTCTACCGATCACCAAGTACCGTTTTCTGGATATTGAAACTCAAACCTGCAACCAAGAAGGATTCTTGCACCTTTCTAAACATATAAATAACATCAGTTGGTCCTGAGCCAACTGGATGGTCTTGATCATCAGCAATCAAAAACGAATGAACAAACTGGCCACCCAGTGGAATCCCCATTCCTTGACATGAAATATTCCACGACGCAAGACGTCCTCCAGGTAGATCTTGAACAGTGTTGGGGACATTCCAAAATGTTGTCACAACCCTTTTGAAACTGGGAACTCCGAGGATAAGAATTTACCTGCTTTCACTGCAGCACTCCTGCAAACCAGTCTACTTTCAACTCCTACTACGTTCTGCAGACAGAATCGTATGCTTTTTCCAAATCAATAAACAAAAAGTGGGACTTCCTGTCCCTTGGCAGCCACCTGCCATTTCATTCTGAAATTTGGCGAATGATGAAAATGTTCATACATGACTTCTCTTTAGTGAACCCAGCTTGCTGTTCCACTATCTTTCCAGTAATGTTGTTCTCAAGCCTTTGATTTATGAGCTTGCTCCAAAGCCTACCAATTGCTACAATAACACGAATGCCCCGGTAGTTGTCAAAGTTCGTTTTACTTCCTTTTTTTATGTATAGCTGATATATAGGTCCTCAAGTTTCCATTCATCTGGGATATAATATCCTTCAACAACGATGTTGAACAATCTTATAAAAACTCGAACCAATGCCTGACCACCGCACTTCCCCAGGACCAGCTGCCATTCCATTCTTTGATGAACACAGAGCCTGCCTCATCCTCACTAATAGGCTCAATCAAGGTTAAGCCCTGATCTCCATCCATCATTCCCACGAGCTACCCTCTCTTTTCAGTCAAAATTTCACCAAAGTACCCCTTCATCTAATCTACAGGAATGAGATTAACTCTTGCCTTAATCTCACAAGATGCATGCATGCAGCAAAGGGTCTTCCAAGGTTCTGCTGATCTGCCATAGGCAACAGTATCCAAATGGAACGATTTTTATGACATTTTCAAGGATTAGCTCCAAGACGTTCCCCTATAAATGACATTGCATTGGATTAATAGTAGTCTGTGCGTATGTGCAAACATTAATTATTTTATAACGACGACTTATCAATCATTTTGCTTTGTACTTTGTTCTTCAACTAATTTATAACTATATTAAATATGTGAGGAAGCTATACTCCCCACCCAACTTGGCAGACGTTTTCTGTGTTCCCCCTGCAATCTGTAGGCAGGGAAAGGTGCTGTACTTTGAGCCACTTTTAGGATTCCTGAAGGCAATTATGGTTAATTTTCACTGGTTGTGGTCTACACCCTTTAAGAAACTATTTGGCTACAATATCTAGTCATTAAAATTATTCTATCTGGGTGATGCTAGAAAAACGCAAACTTCTTGTTGAAAGCCAATAGATAACTCTGGTTTTTGTTGACTGGATTTCGTTAAGAAACCGAGTGGATGTTTTTGACATCATATTCTGCCCTTTCATCGTAGGTACTCACGAAAAGAAAATTTAATGACAGCACTTTTATTATGGCTATCATGAAGTAATGTGTGATTTAGCTAAAGAGTAACAAATGTGACTCGAATTGGGGGTTGTCCTGAAGGGACCAGTTACTCTGAAAGGGGGTAGTGTTACTATGGTCCAGGCACGTAGCCAGGATTTTGCCTGGGGGGGGGGGGGGGGGGGTCCAGACCCCCCCCCCCCCTCGCCCATCGGCTCTCTTTCCATTTGAATAAATTTTAAAATACGAATTTTAAGTTACAGGAGAAGAAATGTTTTACAAACATGATGAAATACTATCTTTAATAAGACAAAAATATTTAATAGGAAGGTACATAATAAGGATTTTGATGACAGTTAAAACAATTGTTTACAATCATGATAAATCTTGATCTTTATACAACAAAAAAAGTTCAATTATTAGGTATTTAGTTGATCATAAAATGTTTATAGTAAGACTTTTCTGTTTGCTTTTAAAGACATCAAATCCAGCACGTCATCAGCCGCGAACGACGGTGGATAATGAATTGACATCATGGTCAAATGAGAAAGGCGTTCGTTATCCATCTTAATTTCTAAGGTACTGCAGGATCCCGTAACGTAAAAGTTAGGAAGACATCTAGGAACATTCTTCCCGTAGGATATTGTAAGGAGTGTGGGGCGGAATACAGAACCCCGTGACGCACATAGGATAGATAAATTTCCCCTAGACTGCAAGATCTCATGAAGTAAATTTATGAATTTTCTAATCCCGGAACGGATGGTGATGTGTTGTGTGTATTTCCGCTCCGCAAGAAAATCGATATTCGAAGCGTTAGAACGCGTTTTTTTTTTTTTTTTTTTAACGAAAAACCGATGGAAAACGTACCAGACAGGTTCACACTACCAGTCATACTTCTCCAAATTCCTACTTCGAAGTTGAGTGCCAAATTCTGTCTCATTCACTCATTCCAAAAATGTTAACTTAATTATTGTTATTGTTATGATATCGTTGGAGCAACGTAATTATGTAGCTCAGTAACATGGATGATACCTTGGTGAATGAATAGTCAAAGAGACAATGCAACCCAATGTCCCAATATTGTTCTAGAGGCTTTACAAGAAGAGAACTCACTCTATATATATACAGAATAAATAATAATCGACCCAAACGCAGCAATCTGTCGTGAAATTATCAGGATTGGGGCCAAACAAATGATTCCTCCTCTTTCGCCAAGCTTTCAATAAATTTACTATCTTCTTCAGGGCCTAAAAATACAATACAACAGCTACCCTTACACAAACGGCGAACTCATAAAAGGTAATAAATTAAAGGCATAAACGCAAAAATAATCCAATGCATAATTTACTGAGTTGGTCGCTGAGTGGTGTGATTTTCACACTGTAGTTCACCTCTGAGTAAGTTAAATGATTTACCTATAGTATTCTTGTTGGATTATTTTTGCGTTTATGCCTTTAATTTATTACCTTTTATGAGTTCGCCGTTTGTGTAAGGGTAGCTGTTGTATTGTATTTTTAGGCCCTGAAGAAGATAGTAAATTTATCGAAAGCTTGGCGAAAGAGGAGGAATCATTTGTTTGGCCCCAATCCTGATAATTTCACGACACACTCTACATATACGCTCCAGACATCCTAATATTGCGAACCTGAATACCAACCGTGGTACTCAAATTATAATATCAATACCAAATGCTGATCCTATTCAAAACTATTTCATAAGAGGCTTCGGGGACGGGATGTTAAATTCTCCAGGAGGCTGGACCACATTAAGATGGGACATGCTGTAGCAGAGAGCCATGAGTCTGCAAGGAAAGCAGTACGAATTACCTCAGGGAGCGGTTGGCGTGTCATTCCTTGCTGATGAAGTGAAAGGGCTAGCCGAGGGAATACGAGATTCGGAGAGAATTTTCTTCCTCTGTAGTACTGCCCTCCAGACGTGCCTGCTATGGTCCTTGGGAAGGTGTGATCAAATGATGAGCAAAACCTGACCAAGAAGCAAGTTGCTTGAGGGGCTGATCACCGAAGAACGGTTATTGAGACTTACGTGGGCCGTATATATGCAGTAACGGGTGTGAGTGAACTGAATCGCCTTAAGTAATAGACTGTCTCCAGGTCACCGTTACCGCTGTGTCAATAGGGAGGAACGCTTGTGAAAAAAGAGTGATTCAGTCCCTATCAAACTAGAAATGTTAGAATTTTATGGGGAAATGACGAGAATGTTACTGAGAGTAGGAAATTTGACTTTGATATTTACTGGGGAGTGGTGAAGCTACGAGCTTCGTATTATCAGGGAAGTCTTTAAGGCTAACCTGTATCGAAACAAGGAACATGATCGCAATACAATGAACAATGGCAATATGTCCACTTACCTGCATCGAGAAGTCTCACTCGGTGAAGCATGGAAGTTCATTATGATCACACTGAAAGGTGTGACTTTGATACATGGCTCAAAGTGAGCTGAGTTGAAGACTCTTGATATCAAGCTAATTAGTTTCTTATCAGCAGCACTGAAGGTAACTCTCAAATATGTTACTCTGGTGGGATCTGAAGGATTGCTACACCACAATACCTAGTAACTAGCCAGTATAATACGTGACTTATGCAAGGAGGAAACAAGACAGTTGTGAAATGAAAATATTACAGGTTATACAGGGTGATTCCCTCGCAGATGCAAAAAAAAAAAAAAAAAAAAAATTTGGGTGAAACTACATCGAAAATGGAGTAAAATGCTGCCAACCGCATATTTTTATCTCAATCCGTACTCTAGATATGACTTTTTAAAGGTTTTTTTCAGGAAAACCGTGTTTTTTTTCTTTTAAACTCGAATTTCTCCACTTTACTTCATTCAATTTTAACTTTTGACCACATTTTCGGAATCAGCATTAAATTTACTATAAGAATAGTGTACTTTGGTTCTTAAAAAGTACCATCCAAAGGCCCTCACATCAGCTCAAACATTGACGATTTTGAAAAAAAGAATATTTCTGAAAATCTTTAAAACTTTACTTCTCTTCCAAAACGAATCCTGGAAACTGGCAAATCTCATGAAAACTGCTTCGTCTAATACTCTTTCCAACGGTATAATCAAGTTTACTTTTATTTCGTTATTTAGTGGAGAAAATTATGTTTTAATGTAAAAAAATGTGGGTTTTTCAATGAAATTGTTGGTTTTCTCGAAAGATGACCCTCCATGAACCTACGAGTATGGGGTCGGTTTCTATGTATTTTTTCACGCTGTATAGAATGGTAACATTTTTAGATCTCTCCAACTCCGTTATAACCGAGTTTTACACTTGAAATCGCAAATGTTTAGTTTGTTTGTTACGATTAAATGTATGTGTGTTATGGGGTAAAACTAGTTAATTAAAGTGTAAAACTCGATTATAACGTAGTTGAGAGATCTGCAAGAGTTTCCATTCGATCCAGCGAGAGAAAATACATAGAAACCGACCCCATACTCGTTGGTTCATGGAGGGTCATCTTTCGAGAAAACCAACAATTTCATTGAAAAACCCACATTTTTTAACATTAAAACATTATTTTCTCCCCTAAATAACAAAATAAAAGTAAAATTGATAATACCGTTGGAAAGTATATTAAATGAAGCAGTTTTCATGAGATTTGCCAATTTCCAGAATTCTTTTTAAAAGAGTAGTTAAGTTTTAAAGATTTCCAGAAATATTGTTTTTTCAAAATCGTCAACGTTTGAGCTGATGTGAGGGCCTTTGGATGGTACTTTTTAAGAACCAAAGTACACTATATAATAATTTTCTCCACTAAATAACGAAATAAAAGTAAACTTGATTATACCGTTGGAAAGAGTATTAGACGAAGCAGTTTTCATGAGATTTGCCAGTTTCCAGGATTCTTTTTAAAAGAGTAGTAAAGTTTTAAAGATTTTCTGAAATATTCTTTTTTCAAAATCGTCAATGTTTGAGCTGATGTGAGGGTCTTCGGATGGTACTTTTTAAGAACCCAAGTACACTATTCTTATAGGAAATTTAATGCTGATACCGAAAATGAGGTTGACAGTTAAAATTAAATGAGGCAAAGTGGAGAAATCCGAGTTTAAAATGAAACAACACGGTATTCCTGAAAAAAAAAAAAAAAACTTTAAAAAATCATATCTCGAGTACGGATTGAGATAAAAATATGCGGTTGGCGGCATTTTACTCCATTTTTGATGTAGTTTCACTGAAATTTTTTTTTTGCATCTGCGAGGGAATCACCCTGTATAATTGCTCAACCACCGATTCAGCTAATAAGTTGACTCCAGAAGCCGTTACACGCTGGGTGACTCAGGTGGTTGGAATAAGAAACGGAAGAGAAAAATGCTGTCTGACTCCACGAAAATAAAGAGTTACAATGTTAGATCGAATTCGACTAAATGTTAACTATTGTTAACATATAACAATATAACTATTGCTATTGTTTGTAACTGATGATGACCTAACCGTTAAAATCAATATAATATTGTAACTTTTAGCATGAATATGCTTTAGTCGGGACCTAACTGCCAAAAAACGTTATATGAGATTGGAACGAAAGTAACATCCATAAATGAACATCCATTGCTAGGGAGTGATGCCCGCTAGTGACCTGGATCAATAGACACTCATAATAATAAGACCAGAAAATTCAATAATGCAAATATTATGAACTTTAATAAACAATGCCGGACGAATGAGAGCGAATGAGAAGTTAACGGAGAAAGTTACTAAATTATGAATTCATGTGACGTGACTTTATGAATTGATGTGACGGCGACGGAACATCGTCTTCTGATGTTGGTTTCCTCTTAAAAGACGGTAGTGATATCCTCCGTGAGGGGGATGACGTAGTTATGCGATCCTACAGCATAAATCTCACATACATGGATGACGTAGTTATGCAATCGTACAGCATAAATCTCACATACATGTCCATCGTGATACCACGGTGGGTATGTTTGAATCCGGTAAACTGAATAATGATGGCTGTGTGCTAGTAAGTGCCTTAAAAGGAGGTTTTTCCAGTTTCCATCCTGCACTTCATCTATCCCAACTGCTTCCATCAAGTCAATATAAATTTTCAAGGCATGATGCATGGAGGTGAATATTCCAACTCCGAATATGCCTGGAATGGTGCGTCCATTATTTGTTAGCTTGGTATCACTAAATAGCTTTTGCTTGAACCATTTAATTGACTCTGAAATATCATTGATGCTAAATCGGCGAGCAGCAGCAGCAAATCTGTCTGATGGAGTAGCTTCGTTAATACGTATGATTACTTGCTCGATAAACTGTTACATAAGCACCTTCCTCATCGATGGTTCAACGTCACCGATCGACAATTAACGTTATGTGACAGGCTACAGCATATACATGTTTTGTAATTTTGACTAAATGCTCTAAGTAGAACTCAAGCGAGATGAGACTTTTAAATTTTTTATATTTTTGTAGAATTAGACAAAGGTTTTCTTTAACTTCCTTTTTTTCTGACATTTTTGACGCGAGTGATTTAGTTCGTACTGTAAGTTGGTTGGAATGATATATTTTATTCCTCAAAATCAAGTAGCCTAGAGGCGACCATTCTCCAAAACTTTAAAGATAGATGTAAGTTTTCCAAAGAGATATCTATAAAAATCACTCCTCTATCTGAACCAAACTCCCTCCAGCTGGAAAATGATCATTTTTTCAATTTTTAAATAATGTTTATTCGGACAGTTAAAACAGCAAATATAAAGCTGAAATTGAGCTGATGTGATAGCTATGGTACAGGTATTTTTTTTTTTTAATTTACAAGTTTGTCATACAAAGAAATTCAAATCTCAAAGTGTGCCGGAGGCAGTGCGGATAATGGCTCATTTACATTGTGTACAGAAATCTACAGCTTGATCGTACTTTCAGACGATCTTGTGAACTCCATGTAGACCATGAATATGAAGAATCTCTCAACTGAATTCAAGATACCTTTTTGAAATAGATCGGATATTTCTCTGCAAGGAATTGAAAGGTTTGTTCACTTTGTGGAGCGTTCTTTCTCAGGGTGGCCCCCATATGGAAATTATAAATTTCCCTAACATAACTTCAGATTTACCTGACAAAAAAAAAGCAGCCAAATATTTTTTTCTCGTAATTTAGAAGTAGGTATAACGCGCCACCTTTAATGTTTCTAAAACGAAAATCGTATTATTTAAGACAGAAAAAAAAAACCAACCAACTCCAGCATACTGCTGGTAATAATGAAGGTGAAGCATGGGACAAAAGACATATTTTTTTAAGTAATTGAATTTGTGAAAGAATGTATTACCAATTGTTAAAAGATCGCAGTTAGACATTGAATCCCAAGAAAAGAATAGTTTTGAGTATGTAACTACATACTTAAGGTAACTAAAAACCTTGAAAACTTAGTAAAAAGCACCAAATGGTCAATTCGGTTAAAAATCGTTAACTTTACATTTTTAGCGGAATATTACTCAAATAAAGTTCATCAACTATACCTAAACTAGAACATTAAAAAATGTATGCACGAAATCGTACTGAAATATGTCCTGCAAAAAAAAAAAATCAATAAAAACTTCAGAAAAAGTAGAGATCCAAAATTATTTTTTGAATAGCAGACCATTATTTAGAACGCTGTATGACTTTTTATTTAATATTTTACGGTCTCTCAATTTGTAATCTGAAGTGATATGTTGAAGCTCAAATTTTTTCAACTTAAAATTAAGAAAACAAAAAATATAGACATGGATATTTCTTAGTTCTGAGATTAATTCCAAATTTTTTTCAACAGCAAAAAATTTCACGCTTATTTTCACCTACAAATAAATTGATGCGAGAGAGAATATAACTTCCTGATTTTTCGTCCCACAAAAATCGTTCGTTGGTAAGCCGTAAGTTATTATACAAGACTCCACATTTCAATGGGCCAATTTCCCACACCTTAATTCTCTTGTGAAGTTGTAGCTTATTTACCTATACAAACTGTTCGGACTCTCACTGGATGAATCCACTAGTCCAGCGGTTCCCAACTGCTGGGCCGCGGCCCACTTGTGGGCCGCAGGCAGCTCGCTACTGGGCCGCGGATGCTGGCCGGAACTCAAGGAATAATATTTAAATATTGCAAAATAAGTACAGTATTAATAAATCGGTCCTCACGATAAAATATTAATTTAGGTGTTCTCTTGGATAGTGCAAGTTTAGTGATTCAATTATTTTACAATTTATTTTTTAAATTTATTTACAAGTCGCTTGACAATTTTATAACAGAAAATTAATTAGATTGGTCAAAGTGTGTAGGTTTGACAACTGACGGGGCACGAGCTATGTCTGGTATTCATAAGGGGTTAATCGCCAGAGTTAGGTCAGTAGCTCCCTTTGTCAAATAGATACATTGCAGCATACATAGAGAAGCTCTTGCATTTAAAGGTTTGGGCGAGTGTCTGAAAAAACTCTCGATGATGCAGTAAAAATTGTCAACTTTATCAAAGCAAGGCCAAAAAACTAGAGACTGTTCAGTGTTTTGTGTGATGAAATGGGCAGTCAACACAAATAGCTTCTACTTCACTGTGAGAGGACTCTTTAATTGAACTGTTTTGTGATGAGGATCTGAAATCAAGTTTTAAAACGGCCCCATTGATTCCTTTTTGGATAAATGTGCGAAAAGACTATTTCGCAATTGGCAAAATTGCACTGACGCAATTGATGGGATTTGCAGCTACTTATCTGTGTGAAGAGCTTTTTCTACTTTACTTTATTTGAAAAATAAGTATAGAAATAAGATAAATGTGGAGAGTGACCTAAGTCTGAAATTGTCAAGTTGCGATCCCGATATTGATGCACTAGTAGGGGACAAACAATGTCAGAAACCCCATTAAGTTTGAACAGCCATGTTAATATATCTATAAATAAATAAAGGTTCTTCAGTAAAAAGTTTTTTTTTTTCCTTTTTGTTCAGTGTTTTAATTTGATTTAATATTTGCTTAAATACCTATGGGAACATTATATATATATATATATATATATATATATATATATATATATATATATATATATATAAATATATATCGGGGTGGGCCTCGAGTTTTTTCAAACAGCAATATTGGGCCCCCAAGCTAAAAAGGTTGGGAACCGCTGCACTAGTCTACTGGGTTTGATGTTTCTTACATATGGTTTACTACTAAGTGATGTAGTAAACAGAGGAGCCAAAGACATATCCTCTCTTACTCTTACTCCTTGAACAGTTTAACCACCACTCAATAATTATTTTTGTCATTCCCATAACTCAACCATGAAATAATATGTAGTTTGATAAATTACGCTATTGAAGTTTGATTGTTTAAGGCTTGTTTTCCTAGCGACAGGTTTTTTTGCGCAGCAGGAACCGAATTTGCCTGAAAAACGTCGGCAGGAGCGTGAAGTATATAATACGCTGCGTAAAAGTGTTTTCCTAGCGGCGTGTTTTATCTGTTCAATTGGCGTTGAATTGTGTTGAAGGTGGCACGTGTTTGTGTGTGTGAAAACATTTATCCACTGCTGAAATGGAGAACATGATGAGAAAGAGAAATGTAATGGCTGCATTGATAATTAAAGAAATGATAGATGGTGACGAAGAAGAAGAGTTCATATTAACAAAATATACCAAAGTAAGGAAACGTGTGAGTGATGTATTCTCAAATCGCAGAAATTAAGGAATGTTCAGCGTTTTAGTCGAAAATTATCTGCTTGACTATGAAGGGAAATTCTAAAGATAATTCAGAATGACCAGAGAAAGGTTTGGAGTGTCCCAAGAAGGTGTCCCGCTTTGGGACATCTTGAAAACCTCGGAAATCGAAAATTGGAGCAACACAAACACCGGAATTCAAGGGAATCGCGCCAGCGTACTGCGCTGTTGACTCCTCCTCGAGCAGTCGGGCCAGTCGCGTCAACGCAACATGTTCTGCGCTGACGTGATGCGCTCTCTAGGAAAACACCCTAACTAAATTCAAGGGAATCAGTGGTCGACGTTGAACGCCCGGCGTATCATGTTGTCAACGGCGCAAAATACCTGTCCCTAGGAAAACAGGCCTTTAGGAGTTAGAATATACCTAAAAACACTGTAAATTATTACACAATGTTTTCATTTAATAAAAATCTCTAACATTTGGAGGTTTTTGCTAAATTCCCTGACTTCGAGTTGGGGGCCACCCTGTTTCTGTTTCATTATGCTCAAGAGCAATCAGCCCTAAATTTTCTAAAAATTCAATAGGAAGATTCTTATAGGCAGATTCAATAGATTTGACGGATTCTGTGGATTTACATGCTTTATATAGCATTTCATTTGCTATCAACAGAGCGAAAAAATGACGGTCTTTGAAAGTTGAATATCAAAATCATTCCTACACATGAGAATAATTTAAATTGCACTACACAGTAACAATAAGAAGCAATTTTCAAAAGTCATCAAAATCAACCAATTACCTCAAAGAAAAGCTGAAAAAAACTATTTACAAAAAGGTTTTGCTTATCATATTTGAGTTGAGTTTGACAAATCATTTCTAAGAGAAACATAGACAACAACACTGCGAAATATTGTACAAACAAAAGCCATACAAACACTTTTTAGACAGGTATACTGATGTTTTAACCACTGACTTTACTAGTGTTCCAATTTCGAGATCCTGTAAGAAAACTGGATCTCTTATGTTAGCAATCACAACAATCACTTTCTGCTATATTGTATTCAAATTGTCAATAAGAATCACTTGAGTGTTTGTTGGAATCTCAAAACGTGAGGTTGGACGTCGCATCGGTGACTCGGTGATGGAGGTCCATGGATTCTGGCAGTAGTATCCACCCATGATATTCCTACTGGTTGTAAGCGTATCCATGGTTACTGCTAGAAGTGGATTTCAGTTTCAGGGGTTTAGGGACCCTTGATGTTCCCCATTGGGGGGTTGCAGTATTCACAGAATCCAGGAGTTCCCGGGGGTCCTCGAGGGCCTCCGATTCCGGGGAAACCTAGAAAACAAACCGAATTAGTTATTTGTAAAACATATTAGTAAGTAATGCATGCTGCTTTTGTAGAAGTTGAAAGAATGTTGAAAAGTTGTAGAGGAAGATATTCTGCATCGAACGAGACCACTACTAGGTCTCCAACTTTTTTCCCTTGATTTTTGGCGTTTTATCAAAGTTTTCGTGAACTAACACTTCTAAGGAACGCAACATGTAAGTTGTGGTGGATCACAAGAACTTCGAAAAATCGCCAAAAATCTAAGAAACAAGTTAGAGAGCAGCTGGCAGTGGTCTCGTTAGATGCAGAATTTCTTCCTCTACAACTTTTCTTTCGTACAAAAAAAATTTAGGTCAGTTCTAAAGGTCAAAAAGTGAGAAAAATTGTCAAAAATCTATTTCTTGGGTCGAAGAAGCTCAGGGACTTGAGGTTTTGATAGGTGAGATTGTTATAATGACGTAATTATGACAAAAATGCTACTTGAGCGATCTATGCCATGAACATATCGCACCCGTACTAGAATAAGGGTACAACTCAAAAATCGCGATTTTTGAGTTAGTTGTGGTTCTGAGAAGTAGAAACGGTCTAGTTTGTCTGTAGAAGGTGGAGATATGTGTAGGGCACTCTAATTCCGCTAGAGAGTGCGTGTGTCTTTCTTCTATGGAGGGAGTAACCAATTCACGTCCTAGGAAGAAAGACACAACTCAAAAGAGTTCACGCAGTCTGTGTCTCGTTTTGAGTTGTTTCCTTTTTGTGTGGACAATTTTAACTTGTGTCTTTCTTTTCTGAACATTTTGGATCCTGACTGGTGAGATTTCAGTGTTTGAGTTGGAACAACTCAAAAATTCTTAAAAAATCAACAAAACCGTTCCCCCCACTCCCTTCCCACTGGCAAAAAACTATGGAGCGTTGGAGTAATAATGTAGGAAACAAGTTTCGCAAAGATAAATTATGTTCATCGTGTTCCAAAGAACGGGTAGCCAATGGTGTGTAAGGAAAACTTTGAATGCGATTTGCCGAAAATGACAATTTTTGAGTTGTACCCTTATTCTAGGATGGGTGCGATATGATAGTCCAAGAGCTAGCTGCAAAAATGGTGACTCATTTTAAGAAATTGATCACCACAGACAGTGTATAGTACCTTCCCTCAGTAATATAAAACCCAACCTCTGCCACCTCATACCCGATGGAATCCAAAATGGCAGCCACTCAAAGATTGTGGAAAAACCATAAATTTCAACAATTTTAAGACAGTTTTACCGATTACTCCTCTTATTTGGTGCACTGCAACAAGTGCGAAAACCCACCTCTGCCACCCCATACCAGATGGGTACGCCTGGCAGACCTAATCCGAAATTGGAACTTTTGGTAGGTGAAATTCCAGTCATTTTAAGACGGTCAATTCTTTCAATTTCATATTCTGTACCAACTCAAATACCCACCTCTGCCACCTCACTCATACCGATGGGTACGCCTGGCAGACCTAATCCAAGACTGGAACTTTTGGCAGTCAGAATGCCAATCATTTTAAGACGGTCGATTAGTTAGAAACTTGCACGCTTGAGTGCAACGAGGAAGTAGTAATGTATACTATAATATCCATTCGAGCTAGCCAACTTTTGAGCTGATCTGTGGAGGAAGAAGCTCAAAGTGTGACGTCACCTGCGTGCAACGGTAATTTTAGAAACTAAGAAAATATTTGGGATTCCGCCTGAACCTTTTCACTTTTTTCATCAGTTATGAACACGAAAAAGATTCTTGAAAAAAATTTGATGAATTCAGACCCATGGGTAACTCTAATTGTAAGGTTGGGATTGAAAGAGTAGGTACATTTCAAGGTACAAAATGATGCAATGAACGTTGTTTTAGGACTTATATGTGAGGTATGAGTTAAATTTAGAGATAACAAACGTTTATTCTCAAGGAAAACGATCATCCACTCCTTACCTCCATCAATTCCTCGTTATTCTATTCTATCGAGGATTCTAAAATATATAAAATAAATGTAAAGCCTGGACTGAAAACACTGTGAAATGGTTTCCTACCTTGTCTCCCTGGCTCTCCTCTTTCACCCATTCTTCCAGGAATTCCAATCCCAGTAGGTCCTGGAGGCCCTGGAAAAAGGCATGCAGTTGAGTGTCATAACATTTTATTGTTGTTGTTGAGTTTTACACATTAGCTAACTAGTTTCACCCCTAAAAACACATAAAATTTATCATTCCAAATGCAGTCAAATTTGTGAGTTGAAGTGTAAAACTCGGTTATAACGAGGTTGGGGAGATATTTAAGTGATACCATTTGATTCAGCGTAAAACCATACTCCAAACTCGTACTATCATAGATGGTCATTTTTCAAGAAAACCCTCGATTCAATTTAAAAAAAAAAAAAAAAAAAAAAAAAAAAAATGTTTTTCAACATTGAATCATAGTTTTCTCCTCTAATTAGTAAAGAAAAAGTTTCAGTCATGCAGCATGATCGTATGAGCGAATTTTCATAAACTATCTATCGTACTATAGTATGTTAAATTGCATTGAAATTGGAGCAATTTTAGTTGAAAAACATGGTTAAAAATTAATTTTATGGCAAAAAACTTATTATAAATAAAACTCCACTGATTCAAAATGGATTTTTGACTTTTAATTTTTTTTGCAGTTTTTATAGATATTTTAGCAAATTTTAATGACATTTAAGTACGTTTTTCATCATAATTTTGAGCAAAAATTTTTAACGTCCTAGTTAATCGTTGAAAATTTAGTTTTGACTAAAAGTCTGCAAAAAAATATAAATTCAACGATTTTTGGCCGTTTTTAGCCATTTTTAGTGATTTTTTGGGTACATTTTTCGAAATTTGACCAATTTAATGTGCTCAAAAATTGTTGTCCAACGAACTCATCCTTTCTTTTGAAACGCTTGATTTTTTGGCGAAAGAACGAAGTTTTCATCTCAATTCTATCGAGAGTTATCGTCTGGAATGCTGGAATGACATATATATAGGTATATATATATATATATATATATATATATATATATATATATATATATATATATATATATATATATGCATTTGATTGTTCTTGTTCTACTGAACTATTTTTATATAATAAACTTAATTTGATATGAATTTCACAGATAAAAAGAAAAAAGAATGATTTGATATTTCGAAAATAATCTTTGTCAAAAATAGAAGAGTGATTAGTTTTTCTGAATAATTGGACGAGTAGTGTCTTGGAAGCCTGCAACCATGTAACCATCCATATATTATGGCTTCGCAACTTCTAATGTAGACTCAATCGTTGAGGTTGAGGCCGGGAGGTCGCATTGATCCCAATACCCAGCGATGAGCGCGTTCGGACTGCTGCAACAATCTATCATTTGTTGGTGGTGGCATCTTCTTCAAAACCTTCACTCCGAAGCATTCATTGAACGTGACTGTGGCGTCGTGGGACCTCGCATGCAGCTTCAATGGCAGTGGTCGATCCTGGTTTAAAGAAGCTCTATGGTTGTTTACTCGTAAATTCAATTGGGTGGCTTTTCCTACATAGAAGCCTCTGCTCTGATCTTCCGCACACTGTTTACAAATAAGCTGATAAACACACATCTGTGATTGACACTCTGCGGTTCCTTTACATTTGTAGGAATGAGAGGTATTTGGGGAGGTGAGGGGAGAGGTTTTTATATGTATATATATACATATAAAAAAGCGTTAAAATCCAGGAATCATTTCAGAATGCCTCAAAACAGATTTCAAGGAAGAAAATTTTTGAAAATTTTTATTTTAAAATTTTTGGAGCCATTGCAATAGCTTTATTTCCTAAGAAAATTCGCTAAAAGGTTGAGCTGTTCCAGCTTCTTTACACAAAGGCTAAAATATACCAGGATGATTGTCATTCCTACATTTTCATTACGCAAAGGTTAGAGGCTTTTTACAAAAAGGCTGATTTCACAATAAGGCTGCGACATAGTTAACACAAAAATAATAATAAATCGAAGCTCATACTATTTATAAAAATACAAGATTCGTGGATATTATCACTCCAAACCGCACTTTATAGATCATAAGTTTAATATGGATGGATAACCATTTGGCTCTATGGTGGTAGGCTCTGGTGCTCTGCATCGCAAACCCAAATTGGTCATTTACAGGACCTTCAGAACCGAATACTCAGGCTAAAATTTAACGCCTCTTGAAACGAGGAATTGCACAAGGACTTGGACATTCCCACTGTACATAACACTCTTATCGCTAGCTATCACCAAATGTATTCAAACGCATTAGCCCATCCGGACCATCTAATAAATTCAATTCCCCTGCGCCGCCCTTCACCTCGACTTGCCTCAAAAGAAAGCATCATTCCGGCAACGCCGATGGCTTTAATTAACTATCTGTGATACACATGAATTCACTTTATTTTATAGTTATTGCTCGTCATTTGTTATTATTTATTAAATGCGCCATAATTTATGTGGGAGTTTATCTCCACGTCATTCTCATGTATGAGAGCTAGTTACTGAACCAGCTATTTCTTCCATTTTGGTTTATTATTTCCAATAATAAGCCTATGTGATCGTATAGCAAAAAAATTTTATAACCCCCCCTCAAACTTTGTCACTTTACGTTTCAAGGTGCGCAGAATCCAAATTTGAAATGTCCGTCCGCCGTTCGGGCCATAAAAGGCCTTAGCATTGACTTAAAAAATCTGTTCTTTCGCACATAGACTCCACTTGGGGTCTAGTTGGTCCTAACTTCTCGCCAGCTCGATCGCTCCACACCCATGGGTGCTATGAGCCAAAAATAGGTGAAAAAGTGTCTTTTTTTGTGTATATTTCAAGTTGTATAGAAATTGGAGATTTATGAGTGAAAAGAAAATCTTAGCTATTAATTTTATGGAAAAAAAGTATTCTAAATGATACTATTCTATTCAAAAAGAGATTTTGGATTTTAGGATATTTTTTGCAATTTTATAGATTTTTTAAAACAAAATTAATGGAGTTCAAGTTTTTAGCAAAATTTCGTACATAAATTGTTGAATGTTCTATTTTTCATAGTTGATAAACTTTATTTGACCAATCTAATGCTAAAAATATCAATTTAACGATTCTCAGCCATTTTCAGTGATTTTGTCAGCACATTTTTTGAAATTTGACCAATTAAATGATATCAACATACAGTATAGGTAACACTTTTATGTGTTGGAAAGATGACTTGGTAATAAATTGTTTTGTTTGTCAACTATATTAAAAAGCGTAAAATTGTGAGATTCCGCTGCTGTAATGGATTGAACCCATTTGTGAGGTCCGAAGCTCCGATACTAAATGGATGGCTACCTAGTATAAGCGGCGTTTAATAATTATGGACCAGAGATCTACGTAGAAGGGCTGTCTAATACATAAATAATAAACCTTTGTGTAATAATTTGCAGCGTTTTTGTCAAATAGAATAGGTTGGTTTTGCAAAAAGGTTGAGCTGTTCCAGCTTCTTTACACAAAGGCTAAAAAATACCAGGATGATTGTCATTCCTACATTTTCATTACGAAAAGGCTAGAGGCTTTTTACAAAAAGACTGATTTCACAATAGGGCTGCGACATAGTTAATACAGGAATAATAATAAATCGAAGCTCATACTATTAATAAAAATACAAGATTCTTGGATATTATCACTCCAAACTGCACTTTATAGATCATAAGTTTAATATGAATGGATAACCATTTGGCTCTATGGTGGTAGCCTCTGGTGCTCATCATCGCAAACCCAAATTGGTCATTTACAGGACCTTCAGAACCGAATACTCAGGCTAAAATTCAACGCCCCTTGAAACGAGGAATTGCACAAGGACTTGGACATTCCCACTGTACATAACACTCTTATCGCTAGCTATCACCAAATGTATTCAAAAGCATTAGCCCATCCGAACCATCTAATAAATTCAATTCCCCTGCGCCGCCCTTCACCTCGACTTGCACGCCGCCTCAAAAGAAAGCATCATTCGGACAACGCCGATGGCTTCAATTAACTACCTGTGATACACATGAATTCACTTTATTTGATCGTTATTGCTCGTCATTTGTTATTATTTATTAAATGCGCCATAATTTATGTGGGAGTTTATCTCCACGTCATTCTCATGTATGAGAGCTAGTTACTAAACCAGCTCTTTCTTCCATTTTTGTTGATGGTTACATGTGAATCACTTAGGTATGTGCTATATACAGGGTGATTCCCTCGCAGATGCAAAAAAAAAAAAAAAAAAAAAAAAAAAATTGGGTGAAATTACATCAAAAATGGAGTAAAATGCCGTCAACTGCATATTTTTATCTCAATCCGTTCTCGAGATATGATTTTTTAAAGGTTTTTTCAGGAAAACCGTGTTTTTTCCTTTTAAACTCAAATGTCTCCACTGCACTTCATTCAATTTCAACTTTTGACCACATTTTTGGAATCAGCATTAAATTTACTATAAGAATAGTGTACTTGGGTTCTTGAAAAGTGCCATTCAAAGGCCCTCACATCAGCTCAAACATTGACGATTTTGAAAAAAGAATATTTCTGAAAATCTTTAAAACTTTACTACTCTTCCAAAACGAATCCTGGAAACTGGCAAATCTCATGAAAACTGCTTCGTCTAATACTCTTTCCAACGGTATAATCAAGTTTACTTTTATTTTGTTATTTAGTGGAGAAAATTATGTTTTAATGTTAAAAAATGTGGGTTTTTCAATGAAATTGTTGGTTTTTTTCGAAAGATGACCCTCCATGAACCTACGAGTATGGGGTCGGTTTCTATGTATTTTTTCACGCTGTATCGAATGGTAACATTTGTAGATCTCTCCAACTCCGTTATAACCGAGTTATACACTTAAAATCGCAAATTTTTAGTTTGTTTGTTACGATTAAATGTATGTGTGTTATGGGGTAAAACTAGTTAATTAAAGTGTAAAACTCGATTATAACGTAGTTGAGAGATCTGCAAGAAATTTCATTCGATCCAGCGAGAAAAAATACATAGAAAACGACCCCATACGCGTTGGTTCATGGAGGGTCATCTTTCGAGAAAACCAACAATTTCATTGAAAAACCCACATTTTTTAACATTAAAACATTATTTTCTCCCCTAAATAACAAAATAAAAGTAAAATTGATAATACCGTTGGAAAGCATATTAGATGACGCAGTTTTCATGAGATTTGCCAGTTTCCAGGATTCTTGTTAAAAGAGTAGTAAAGTTTTAAACATTTTCAGAAATATTATTTTTTCAAAATCGTCAATGTTTGAGCTGATGTGAGGGTCTTCGGAAGGTACTTTTTAAGAACCCAAGTACACTATTCTTATAGGAAATTTAATGCTGATACCGAAAATGAGGTTGAAAGTTAAAATTAAATGAGGCAAAGTGGAGAAATACGAGTTTAAAATGAAAAAACACGGTATTCCTGAAAAAACCGTTAAAACATCATATCTCGAGTACGGATTGAGATAAAAATATGCGGTTGGCGGCATTTTACTCCATTTTTGATGTAGTTTCACCCAAATTTTTTTTTTGCATCTGCGAGGGAATCACCCTGTGTGTGTATATATATATATATATATATATATATATATATATATATATATATATATATATATATATATATATAATTTTCCAACTATGTAGGGCACTGCCCAAGAATGTAACATAAAAAAAACGCTGCAAATTATTTCACAAAGGTTTATTATTTTTTCAATTGAGTATGATCGTAGTTTTAGTTGGCTAGCGTACGTCATAAGGCCCGTCCAGACTCCTCGGCGTGTCCTACTTCGAGTTGCCACAACCTCTACTTCTATAATAAATTATATATGCATGTTTATATTTCTCGATGTGAGCTCCTATCTATTCAAATAGTTATTGCCTTAATAATATCATTATCTAAGTACGTACGAAAAGTCGAGAGGCTATGTTATTAAATATGCGTAGGAAAAGCTTTGGTATTAACACACAAAAATGACCTTGAAAAAAACATATTCATGCCTCGAAGGAACGCCGGCGCCGTACCCACCACAAGGTGCCGCGGCGCCGGCGCCTCCTCTCACTCCATCCCCCCGCTCACCCCCCTCTCCACCCACAGTGACCCCCTGCCAAGCGTGCCAGGCGTGCGCGCGTCGAAAAATACACTTTTTTTGCCCGTTTTTGGCCCATAGCATCTATGCGAGTAAAGCGATCGGGATGAATAAACGTTAGGACCAACTAGACCCCAAATGGAGTCTATGTGCGAAAGAACGGATTTTTTAAGTAAATTCTTAGGCCTTTTATGGCCCGGACGGCGGACGGCGAACGGCGGACGGACATTTCAAATTTGGATTCTACGCACCTTGAAACGTAAAGTGACAAAGTTTGAGGGGGGGTTATAAAAATTTTTTGCTACACGATCACATAGGCTTATTATTGGAAATAATAAACCAAAAAGTCCAGTCGTGCAGCACGACCCCATGAGCGAATGTTTGAAGAAATATTCGACATTTCAGTCGCTATCGACATTCAGTGTAGATTAACGTTACTGACGGCCGAGCGGAGCGAGGCCTTGGGTCTGCGTGCTAGTACGTATATAAATAGAACTTCTTCACAATTTCATGGCTGATATTTTCTAAGCCACAGTCAGTATTGAAGCTACATCAAGTCCTAAAACATTAAAGAGAGCGCCCGAGAGAATCGGAGGATGGAATATTTCACAGAGTAAACTCATCAGTTGTGATTAAATTTTTTTTTTTTAACAAGTACCTACTACCTACGTTTCAAACAGCATGGTTCTAGGATTGGTTATACAGGGATACTTCCATAAGAGTAGTTCAATCTGAATTTGGACAATGTTTCATGCAAATATTACCGATTTTTACAACTAGCGAACAGCATTATTTCGATTTTTGACTGATTTTGGTTTATTATTTCCAATAATAAGCCTATGTGATCGTGTAGCAAAAAATTTTTATAACCCCCCCTCAAACTTTGTCACTTTACGTTTCAAGGTGCGTAGAATCCAAATTTGAAATGTCCGTCCGCCGTTCGCCGTCCGCCGTCCGGGCCATAAAAGGCCTAAGAATTTACTTAAAAAATCCGTTCTTTCGCACATAGACTCCATTTGGGGTCTAGTTGGTCCTAACGTTTATTCATCCCGATCGCTTTACTCGCATAGATGCTATGGGCCAAAAACGGGCAAAAAAAGTGTATTTTTCGACGCGCGCACGCCTGGCACGCTTGGCAGGGGGTCACTGTGGGTGGAGAGGGGGGTGAGCGGGGGGATGGAGTGAGAGGAGGCGCCGGCGCCGCGGCACCTTGTGGTGGGTACGGCGCCGGCGTTCCTTCGAGGCATGAATATGTTTTTTTCAAGGTCATTTTTGTGTGTTAATACCAAAGCTTTTCCTACGCATATTTAATAACATATCCTCTCGACTTTTCGTACGTACTTAGATAATGATTCTTATTAAGGCAATAACTATTTGAATAGATAGGAGCTCAAATCGAGAAATATAAACATGCGTTTTTCAACTTTGAAATTTTTGAAAACTTGATACATATTCTTATAGGAACTTTTACGCTGATTCCGAATATACCACATGTTAGTATGCTGAAAAAATTATTTCGCACAGCAAATCACAAAAAACAGGCTATTTTGAAATTTTTGACTACGTTTTTGAAAATTTCAACCCGAAGATGTAATCCGATCATGCTGGCCAACGAACTTGAACTTTCGTTTTGTGTCCTTAACATTTTAAAATTTCTCTTCTATCCACTCTCTCGGTACCCTTAAGCAAGTTCCCTGTTAAAAAGAGTATGGAAGTTAAGGAAAATTACCTGGTTCTCCTCTCGGTCCGATGGGGCCTTCTACGCCGACTCCTTCCTGACCTCTTTCACCTTTTTCGCCTCGCTCTCCAGGTCGGCCATCTTGTCCGGGCGGTCCCGCAGGCCCGGGTAGTCCCGGGTATCCTCGCTCCCCTTGCAAGCCTGCTTGTCCTGGGTCTCCTGAGATATCCAACCATCGATTGTTGAACGACAGAGGGAAAAATAAACATTCATTATTACAAACGGTAACCAAAACCATAGTAGGTGTTCCACCCGTTGAATGATGTATTAGTTCTGCAGAAAGAGATGCTTATTCTATCAAATAAATACATAAATTCCTGCCAACCATCAATCCTATCAGGAATACTTGATCAAATCCAAATGCTTATCAATAATTGCACTAGAAGAATCTTTTACACAAAAGTTGAATAGTTTCTGAAGAGTTCCACTTCTGTGTTTTCCAACTCTGGGGTGAACCTTCAATTAACAGAATAACTGGATGGTTGAGAATAAAGGCCACCTTAGTGGGTTGACGCTGTATTTGGTTCCTGTTGCTATACCTGAGAACTACTTGCAACATAAAGCCAACTCCGTCTGGCATGAGCAATGGCAGGATGAGGTCACTGGTCTGCGTGGTGTTCTTCAGGACTTGTGCTCGATCGTCCCTTTCGTAAGCCAACTTCCAAGGACCGAATAGTGGTCAATCGGCTTGCCACTGGCCATACCTGTCTGGCACACAGACAGCTGCTTACTTCAGAAGCTCGGGATGTTGTGTGTGGGAGGTGTGGAGGGGGTGATCTGTCCACCATCTTGGAGGTCTACCCAGGTCGTATGCCAACCTCAGTGGGTTGACGTTCTATCAGGACAAGACAAGGACCAGTCTCTGCTATTATTCTTGAAAACTGCAGGCTCTACTACGAACTGTAATATATTTATGTGCATCTATCCACAGTTTTATTTGACTTTGCTGATTATAGATAGTAACATGTATTTAGTTATAAGACAGTATTAAGATTAATTAAGATAGTTGTAATATTCAACTTTTTGGCGGTTTTTATCCGCTGGAGAGGCTAACAGCGGTCATCGCTGTACCCCTAGTTCCCCCCCTCTGATCTGCCAGTGGAGTTCTTAGGACATCTTGTTCAGTACTTCCGATTGAAATGCGGCTTACATAATAAAATAAATAAAATAAAATAAACAAAAAAAGGAACCCATAAAAACAAGTTTTTTAATGTAACTCTTTCTTTTTCTCATGTTCTCGGTTAATTTTATTGTTGTTTCAATACTTGGTAGTTTCTTGGCAACAGTAAATTGAAACAAAATCACATTGTTTCAAAATCACATTGATAATAACTTAAATTAAATTGACAAGGAAAATCATTTAATATTTTATTGGCCCTGGATTCGTTGACATTTTATGCAAGCGTTCAATAGTATCCTTCTCCTACCTCCTCCTCCCTCACTCCTCCTCCCTACAATACACAACACTTGTAAGGTGTCCCATATTAAATTTCAAATTTTCGAACATTTATAGTATAACTAACTTTTTCTTCGCGAAAATTTGATAGATTAAAATGTACGCCAGCATGAACTCGTGTGCAAAATTTCAAATCGATTGGATATCGGGAAGTGGGTTAAAAATCGATCTGAAATTTTGTCTCAAGCAAGAAGAGAATCGAAGTTAAAAGAAAGAGTTAAAAAATAAAGGCTTTGATGAGATCATTCCAGCCGTGGAGTCACCTATACTGAAACAATATCTTAAGAAATCACTTTAGAAATTTCAGCTTTCAACAATCACGATAGTTCGTTGATATGTAGAGAGGAACTAGTAATGATGTGAACTAAAACTTTTTTGGCTTTTGCTGAGAAAAAGAAAACAAATTCTCTCTTATAACGAATTTTCGTGAAAAATAAAGCTTTTGATGGCTCCAAGAATTTTAAAATAAAAATTTGCCAAACCTTTCTTCGTGTAATCCGTTTTGAGACATTCTGGAACAATTTCTGGATGTTAACGAGTTTTCAAATATAAAATACGCTCTTTCGCGAAAAACATCAAGCATTCCAAAAAAAGGAAAGGAATAGTTCAATGACCAGCACATTTCTAGCACAATGAATTGGTCACATTTCGAAAAATGCGCTTTAAACAAAAATCACTACGATTCGTAAATAAAAACAAAAATTGATTGATTTTGCTATTGATTGGCACAAATCTTTCAATTGATTTGTTTAATTTTTTGCAGAATATTACTCTGAAAAGTTTTTTATCTACAAACTAGAACATTCAGAAATGCATGGACAAAATTATCCTGACCTAAGAGTAATTCATTATTATTTATTTTAACCTCAGTGTTGAAAAAATCTATAAAAAGTCCAGTCATGCAGCATGACCCCATGAGCGAATTTTTGAAGATGTTTCATGCAAATATTACCGATTTTTACAACTAGCGAACGGCATTATTTCGATTTTTGACTGATTTTTCAACTTTGAAATTTTTGAAAGCTTGATAGATATTCTTATAGGAAATTTTATGCTGATTCCGAATATACCACATGTTAGTATGCTGAAAAAATTATTTCGCACAACAAATCGCAAAAAACAGGCTATTTTGAAATTGTTGACTACATTTTTGAAAATTTCAACCCGAAGATGTAATCCGATCATGCTGGCCAACGAAGTTAAACTTTCGTTTTGTGTCCTTAACATTTTAAATTTTTTTTGAAGTTTCTAGCACAATTCTACGGACAGATCGTCTGGAATGACACATACATGTACATACATACATACATTAAAAAAATGCGTTAAACTTCAGAATATGATTCAGAATAGCCTGAAACGGATTTCTGCATAAAATGTTTTCAAAAATTCACATTCTACAAATTTCGAGGCGAGAGCAATAGCTTGATTTTCTTCAAAAATTCGCTAAAACTGCAAAAAAGCAAAAACATTTTATTTATAGCAGAATATTATTTAGAACATGCTTTTTGCCATAAATTGACAGTCAACGATTTCTTTGTACTCAAAGTGTTCTAAATTCAAAAAATTAAACATAAATTTATTATAATTTACAAAAATTTGCACTTACAATGATGAGGGGAAGTGATGAATGAAAGGTGTTTGTGCATGATCTATGTACTTACCTTGAAACTGAAGAAATTTGAGTACTTTCGAAAGCGAGAAGTTCTAGAATATAGTTCAATTTGTTAATCACATTATTGTATTGTTTATTCGTCAATACTTCCGTTTCAGCAATCAATTTGGTTCTTGATTCGGTGTAGAATGATTACATAAAATAAATCAAATTTGTAATAAAACTATATAATTAGATTTCTGATAAACATGGACAAATTAGAATTATTTAGTCAATCATCCTTCAAAACATCCACCACGATGGGTTTAGAGATGAAGTTTTTAAAATGCAACACCATTTCACAATGGAGAGTCTGAATTCGTTGTTGGGACTCTCTAAGGAGAGCGTTGAATTTTTCTTTGAGATCTTTGTCGGTTCTGATGAGGTCTTTTTGGCGAGTTACCTCTTCGGCTGTGACGGTGAATATTTTATCGAGGGTTTGAGGTGAGAAGTCCATCTCCATTTCGATGCCTTTAGCCTCGACGAGCGCGCTGAGGACCCACTGAGCGTTCCGAAGTTGCAGCTTGTTCACGACTTTAACGACTTTCCCGAGGACCGTCCGCTTGCTGGGGTAATCCTTGGGAGGGAACGGCTCCCCGGTGTTGATGGGATTCTTCGCAGGGGAGTGTTGAGTGGATGACGCCCTTGAGGGCGGGTTTGACTTCTGGGACGGGACGGAGTCGAGGTCAAGGGTCGAGGCGTCGGTGTAGTCGACGAGGATTTTGCCCTTTTCGTGGGACGGTCGGAGGTGGTCGAGGTTCGCCTTTTGCGGAGGAGGTAACCAGTCAAAAGTCTCCTCTTCAGACCTTTCAGAATGGCTGTCCCTGGCAGACACCGCTTCGTGCACTGGGTTCCTGTAAAGTTAAATGTAAACAACCAGTAAATTTATGATCACACAAAATTTCAATGAGAAGTATGCTACGAGGGTGAATCAAATATAAACGGGACTTATTTTTTTTTTTTTTTTTGATTTTAAACACACAAACAAACATAGTTTATTTTTCTACATTATCTCCTGATTTGGAAACACATTTTCCCCAGCGTACAGGTAATTTTTTAATTCCATCCACGTAGAAAGAGTCAGGTCGTGTTTGTAGCCAATTGCGCAAATATGCTTCAACCTCATCATCGCTGCTGAATCTTTGTCCCCCCCCCCCCCCCCCCAGCTTCCTTGAGAGGACCAAACACATGGAAGTCGCAGGGAGCCAGATCTGGACTGTATGGAGGGTTTTCCAGTGTCTACAACCCAGTTGCTCCTATTTTTCTCTGGTCCGGGCTGCTGTATGGGGGCGAGCATTGTCATGGAGAAAAATCACTTTTCTCATCGGAAGGTCTCGTCTTTTGCGGCGATATGCGAGTCTGACCTCTGTCAAAATGTGCTCCCATAACTAATTCCAACCTCAATCGCAATATCCGAAGTTGTTAGACGCCTATCACCATCAACAAGCTGGCGGACACTGTTGATGTTGCCCGCTGTAACGCCGGTGCGGGGTCTGCGGTCATGGCTCTCATTTTCAACGCGATCACGACCCTCCACGAACTGTTTATGCCAAGCAAACACTCTAGCTCGCGACAGCGTCTCTTCCCCGAACTGTGCAGTCAATCTCCTCAAGACTTCTGCTGGTTTTACACCTTCTGCAGCTAGAAACTTAATCACAATGGTTGCGCAACAGCGGGGTGTACCTCCTACTCAGACATCGTCACGATGGATACTGAGAGGGTCAAGGAGGATGGCTCAGGTGCTTCACCCACTCCTGACAAACCAACCCAACACCCCACAACAGGGGAACGTTATTCCATCACTATTGCGCTCACTGGCCCAAAAGTCCCGTTTATATTTGATTCACCCTCGTATTAACCTTTTAGCACTTGGGATTTAGATTTAAATGCCCAAGCGGCTCCCCAGTCCTGACTTATTTTCTACATTTTCGTTTCTTTGACTTGCCTGTCTTCTAAAAAGCATAACATGTTCAAAATTCGCCCAAATTTCATCAAATTTGGAGGAATTGTTTGTTAAATTTGATAGCATCTGATAATGTTAAATATCTAGGTACATTTTTGTACCTTTTAAATGGAATCATGTTTTAGCGATGGATCCCCCGCCGAAAAGTGAGACTATAAAGTGAGATGAAAGTAGCGCCAATAATTGTGACGATTTCCGCTTACAACCGAGTCGTTGCTAGGGATATGATACTTCGTCGTTTTTCATCCCACAAAATTCGTTGACCATTTGTTCGAAAGCTCTCGATTTATCCAACCATACTATATTAACTACTGCGAAGTGCGTGGCCAACAAGCTGAGTTATGAGCATGGTTATATGAATAATTGTTTACACACAGGTGATCATTCTCAATTATTGATATTGTGAACATGATTGCAACCGCTTGTTAATTTCTGATGATTTCATTGAGCTGGTGTTTCGATTATGTGATTCATAGCAGGTGATCCGAATATTGCGAGAACGGTTTGATTTGTGAAGCGGTGGTTAAATCATTTTAATAGGTAATTTCTATACTTTACACTATAGGAAGCTGTAATTTCGTATGTAGCCTCTTTAGCCTCTTTCTATATTAAAGTGAATGTTTACTCGCGAGTTTCTATTAGGAGATCATCATCTCACAAGAGCTCAATCGTCGTGATCATTTCTATAATAAAGTGAATGTTTACTCGCGAGTTTCTATTAGGAGATCATCATCTCACAAGAGCTAAATCGTCGTGATCATTTCTATAATAAAGTGAGAGCGAGGAGCTAAAACATGATTCCATGTTTTTTACATTTTAGCAGTCAGGCTCAAAGTAATAACATCCGGGGGGGTCCAGGGGGGCGAAGCCCCCCTGGCGGGGTCAAGGGGCGGAGCCCCTTGCGAGGCCCGAGTTGTATATCTTTGTATACCTTTTAGTGAATTTTTGTAGGGTCACTATTTCTAATATTATTTGTCCGTAAATTCACGCTTACTACTACTGCTTCTACTTCTGCCTTACTACTACTTCTATGTGACAAAAAGAAAAGAGAAATCACAAGTCAATTCAATCAACGGCTAAATGAAACTAGTGCCCACAAAAATGACAAAGACAAAGGGGTGAGACTTCCTAAAAAGGGGAAGGGTGAAACGCCATTCCATAGACGACAAATGTTCAATGTAAACATTGCCAAAGGTGAAACACTCTTGTTTTTACCGCTCAGAGTCAAAGAAACCGTAAATAACCCGAGAAAATATGAACGGAATAACTAAAAAAATACAAACTGCATAAATGCGGACCCCGGCAGAGAGGTGCATCCCAATGGGTCTACATACTTGTATATGAGGACCCCGGCGCTAAAGGCCGTATCACACTTGCATTTTTTCCGCATTTTTAACGCTGAAACGCGAAGAAGGCAAAGTGCGTTTTTTCAAGGTCAGCAGTGAATGTTGGAGAGGAATAACTGCAAAAACAGCGCATTCTGGCGGAATGCAATTTTATTAAGCCTGTCAGGTTAGGGCTTGAAATATTGTAGTAACGTTTGACGTGCCTAGTGTTTTCAAACAGTGTCTTGACAACTCTTGTTCTTAATAATAAAAAAACTGTTCCCGCTAGGGATGTGGTCAAGAACGAAAAATGATTATTCGATTTTAAATTATATTTATATAAGAAGACAGGTATGTAATTTGAACTCAACAGAGAAGCAAGAGTGCATGGCAATAATCCTCAAACAACAAACTTCACTTCTACAGTTCATTCATCTGATTCGGCATTGTGCAGTCTCTTTAGTGACCGGAGGGGTGCTGTTACCAACTTAAAGTCATGCAAGGTGAGGCATTGGCGCGCGACCAAACAAAAACGTAATAAAAATAGAAATTCGGCACTGAAAAAAGAATAATAAGAAAAGAAGTTCGGCAATAAGAAAACTTCGGCAAGGAACTAGGAACAGTATTTTTGGCACAGGAGAACTGGAACTGGAATGAAAACGGGAAGGTACAACACGGTTTCCCAGTGAAACGTTACCTCCCCAAGGGTTATGTTTAGCATTTTTCTTGCGTCAAGGTAAAAATTAGAACGTGTTCTAATTTTCCCAAGTGAGTTTAAAAACGCTCCGCCAGGATGCGCAATGATCGAAAAAGCTGACCTTGGAAAAAAGCACTACTTCTTCTTCACGTTTAGGCATTAAAAACGCAGAAAAAATGCGGAAAAAATTCGGAAAAAATGCTAGTGTGATACGGCCTTAAAGGGTCAACAGGCCCTCAACCCTCTATTAGGCTCATGGGCAGCATAAGTACATCCCTTGTTGTCATTTAAAGGTTCAAAGGAAAAATTATCAGCAGGAAGTGGAGCCCCCCCCCCCACCCTTGTAATCTTGACATCTTTTGTCATCAAATGGTTTCTTGTAGGGATGGGCATCGATTAATCGAAATAATCGATTAACTGTCCAAATAATCGACTGTTGTTTAATCGATTACTTGTGGAATAATTAATCGGATAATCGATTAGTTTGTAACGATTATTCAATTGAGATTTCAGAATCAAGTCTATTGCGGAACAATACCTACCCAGGGCAAAAAAGTGGACAACACCTCGCCTCACGTTATTGTTATCACTTATTGGCCTTATCACATAATATCTACGGCTATCATTATCAGAAACAGTTTTTTTTAAGTTATCGTTTGTTTGTTGACGCGGAACTTGAGCTTCGATCAAGATGCCACCAAAAAGTGCGGTTTGGGAACATTTTGAAGCTGGCTGACACCAGACATGGCCAATAAACTTATATTCCTAAAAGATATAGATGATTCATTCTGGAACTAACTTTTTATCATTTAATGATGATTAACAGGACGTTTCCATTTGTTCTTGTCACGTCACGGGTGGGGTTTTTGAGCGTCACATCATGATCGAAATTGCACCATCGAAATTATATCACGTTACTATGTTGGTTGCGAGCGTCACAAAACGATATAAATAAAGATGCTAGAAAAATAGTTTCGTTATGCCTGCAGATATAAGTGAAGTGCGGAAAACTCAAAACTTTATGACGCTACAGCTGCCGAACGAGCTCAACGATATTGAGATCACAAGAAACTCGAATCACATTCTCATTGGTGAAATTAAATGAGGTTAAATTAAATTGAAAAACAAACGTTAATCGTTATTAAATGATCTGACTGTAGAACCATTGGTCTGCCATCCGTTTTTTTTTTCTTTTAACTTGTTTTCAACTGTTCTAAATTGTGAATTAATTTTTTCTTGTACACAATGACATTATTATATTAAAAATTCGATGTTTTTAATGTACCCTCTCTTTTCTCAGTCTTTTCCAAATTAATCGATTAATCGATTATTTAGGCCCCGATTAATCGGTTAATCGATTAATCTGGTTGAAATAATTGTCGATTCCAATAATCGATTAATTATTAGCTGATGCCCATCCCTAGTTTCTTGGCACCTTGGGGTTAATTGGTTCAGTGATCACTTGAACACCATCACGAAATACAGCTCCGGTGGTCTTAACACTGTCCTAGGCCAGCAAACACTGCCTAATTGCTGTCCTGGACTAATAAAATAAGTTTCGATTTTATTTTACCAACTATTGTTTACAACTTATTTTAAGATAATTATTTCCAAATAATTTGACGAGTATCTTCCATCCATGAGACTGAAAATATTTCAGTCAATATTTGAAGAAAAATAAGCTATTCACAAATTAATGTAAAAATTGTCCGACTTCAAAAATACCGTTTTTGTTTGTTTGTTTATGTAGTGAAGAATGGCGCAACCAACCAGGACCATCGACCAAGAGGCGTCACGTTGGGATCACAGGAGGTGCGACGCTGCTAAAGTTGGCTTTGAAAAACTCTGAAGATGAGGTTGGAGCTAATTGAAGACGACTTTAATGATATGGAAAAGTGAAAGATTTGGATTTTTATGAAAAACCTTTGTTACATTGCACGCAGGGCTGTCGCACAGTGGTTCAGAATCACCAAAAAGCACTTAAAACTCAAATTTTTGAAGTATTATCCCCCGCGTTGTGAACTGTAGATACTATATATGACCTTCTGAGGAAGTAATTTCTTTGCAGGCCCCAATCAGCCAATAGAGTGGGTTGGAGTTGACTCCTTCCTTGTTCCCATCCCAGAAAAGTGATCAATACGAACAATGGAAATGAGGTGCCCTTCAATCTATCGGGGCAGAAAACTGGCTGACATGTCATGTTTATTTTTAGTAACTCAGTCAGTACCAGCTGGAATGTCACACGAACGGGTAACATTGATTTACCCGATGAAGTGGTCATCAACAATAGAGACAGCTCCAAGTTTTCTCTGGGCTCCATAGTGAGTTACACAGATGGATCAGTTATGCGTGGAGGATAGGGTGTGGGCAAAGTTAGTCCCACATACTCTTTGGCAAAGTCGCTTGGGACAAATGCTATGATCTTCCAGGTAGAGGTTCATGCTACACAACAGTGTGCTGAACGCTGAACAAGCATCTAAGCGGTGACAAAGTATATATTTTATCTTATAGCCAGGCTACCCTAAAGGCCATTGCTTCTTTTACTATAAGCTCAAAGCTGGTTTGGGATTGTCTGACTACCCTCAAGAGGTTAGCCCAAACTAATCAGGTCACTCTTCTCTGGATTTCTGGTCATGAGGGTTATGAAGACTTTTTTAGCAGATCATGGCACCAAATAGTTTACTGGGAACAGTTTGAGTTAATACGAGGCTGCCATTGGGAAAGTAAGCTAGGCGAGTACCTTAAGTCCTGAATTTGTGTCAACAACAACATACGTATGCATTTGTGTCTTTATTGAATTCTATCTATCAACAACAACTTCTTCTTTCCTTTTACATTTTTATTATCAGAGACTTAGCAAATCAGCTCGAAATTCTAAGCGACATACCAGTGGGTTGGGAACCAACCTAAGGAGTTCATATTGTTATATCAAGTAGAGAAATCGAACAGTGACAATGTACTCACCTAAAAACGGATGCTTCCGAAGTTGAGGATGATGACGAGGACAATGTGTTGGAATTTTCTTCTCCTCGAGGTATTTTGGGTCTACCAAAGACATCCAACTCAAGAGGATCTTTCCGTTTTTTCTGGACTGAAGCATCGGCTTCAGGTCTTCCAGGACCAGAAGAAGGTCGGTGAGACACAGGAGGGGGAACAACTTTGGTTGTAACAGGATTATTATTGCAACTGTAAGACATTTGCAGCTCCGCTTTCAGACGCTGAGGATCGTTCAACTGATTGGTTTCATATTTCCTAGACAATGCTGATTGTTCTGCCAGGGAAGCAGTTTGGGCAGCAAGCAGCTCAAAATCGTCGTCAAAATCATCCATTTCGGACGACATGTCAAAAATATTTTTGCGATTCTCGGGTTTCACCAGGGGATCAGGTTTTTTTGGTTGCGACAAAAAACTGGTGATGGACTGCTGTTTGGGCTGAACTTTGGATGCTGATGAGGGATTCGGTCGTTTTTTAGAAGCTACTGGTGTGGTTGGGTGCCGATTACTTGCAAAACTGGATGCAACAGGACGATTGATGATTGGCTGACTCATCCTTGGATGTGACAGGGCAGTCGGTGGGTTCCTATCTTGGCGGATAAAGCTATTTGGTGCTGGTTCTTGAGATGTAAAAGACTCGTTTTCCAAAGCTGCCAGAGAAGCGAGCAGGGCATCATCCACCCCGTCGTCCAGCATTTCCAGAGGAATGTCTGCAGACTGACTGCTCTGAAACTGAGACGAGGTGTTCGGCACTGGGGCAGGTTGAGGTATCGGTGGCCTAGTTGGCTCTCCAGGTTCAGAATCCACGTTGGCCCTATTCTCAACATTATACGGATCAGGATTTTCTGGCTGCTTCAAAGCCCGAGCCAACAAATTTTCCTCCGCATTGGGTATTAGTAAAGTGTCAACTTCACCTCCCAACAACATGACGTTGTCCTGATTCAACATCAAGACTCCTTTGCGGACTTCAATGGGACCCTTTAAAATCGCCTTTTCACCGGGAATTTTATTCTGAATTGAAGGAATCGGCGATAATTCAAACCCAACAACTGTCGTCACTCCATCACAAATTTCAATTTTTAGACTCCTGTTATTTACCTTATTGTTACTCCTATAAGTATCTTTCTCTTCGCGTTCGTTATCTACTTCCAAGTTTTTCAAGGCGCCTGGCCTACGGATTTTCTGCAACTGCTTGTGAAATGGAATTGCTACGTTTAGGAAATAGTTGAATTGCACCGCATAATTGCCCCGCAGTATCATTTTCGTGCAGTTGGAGCAAGCGGGAGGGAGAGTTCCTGCAGCCACGTCTTTCAAATCAGCCAAAGTCCATTGTTCGAATACAAAGTCAAATAACTCACTTGGTGAATGACGAGGGTTGTTGGACGTGAAACATTCAATGCAAGCGTTCAACCACTCATTGTCCCGTGGTATCACAATCCCTTTACTTCTCATTTGGGCACAAATAGTGGCTACTGCGTCCCCCATTGTTGATTGGTTTCTAAGTGAGAAGACATTGGAAACCAAGAGCCTAGAACACAGAAATTCCCAACAAATAGGTAAGTCTACCTTTAAATCACAAAAATCACTAATATGAAGCAAATGTAAAGATGTTAGCCAGTAAGTGGTGATTGTGGAAAAATGTGCCTCCTCAGGTCCCTTTTAACGAATTTCATAAAAAAAATTAAGCTATTGCAATGGCTCCAAAAGTGTTATACAGGGTGATTCCCTCGCAGATGCAAAAAAAAAAAAAAAAAAAAAAAAAAAAATTGGGTGAAACTACATCAAAAATGGAGTAAAATTCCGCCAACTACATATTTTTATCTCAATCCGTTCTCGAGATATGATTTTTTAAAGGTTTTTTCAGGAAAACCGTGTTTTTTCCTTTTAAACTCAAATTTCTCCACTTTACTTCTTTAAATTTTAACTTTTGACCACATTTTCGGAATCAGCATTAAATTTACTATAAGAATAGTGTACTTGGGTTCTTAAAAAGTACCATCCAAAGGCCCTCACATCAGCTCAAACATTGACGATTTTGAAAAAATAATAGTTCTGAAAATCTTTAAAACTTTACTTCTCTTCCAAAACGAATCCTGGAAACTGGCAAATCTCACAAAAACTGCTTCGTCTAATACTCTTTCCAACGGTATAATCAAGTTTACTTTTATTTTGTTATTTATTGGAGAAAATCATGTTTTAATGTTAAAAAATGTGGGTTTTTCAATGAAATTGTTGGTTTTCTCGAAAGATGACCCTCCATGAACCTACGAGTATGGGGTCGGTTTCTATGTATTTTTTCACGCTGTATCGAATGGTAACATTTGTAGATCTCTCCAACTCCGTTATAACCGAGTTTTACACTTAAAATCGCAAATGTTTAGTTTGTTTGTTACGATTAAATGTATGTGTGTTATGGGGTAAAACTAGTTAATTAAAGTGTAAAACTCGATTATAACGTAGTTGAGAGATCTGCAAGAGTTTCCATTTGATCCAGCGAGAAAAAATACATAGAAACCGACCCCATACTCGTTGGTTCATGGAGGGTCATCTTTCGAGAAAACCAACAATTTCATTGAAAAACCCACATTTTTTAACATTAAAATATTATTTTCTCCCCTAAATAACAAAATAAAAGTAAACTTGATTATACCGTTGGAAAGAGTATTAGACGAAGCAGTTTTTGTGAGATTTGCCAGTTTCCAGGATTCGTTTTGGAAGAGAAGTAAAGTTTTAAAGATTTTCAGAACTATTATTTTTTCAAAATCGTCAATGTTTGAGCTGATGTGAGGGCCTTTGGATGGTACTTTTTAAGAACCCAAGTACACTATTCTTATAGTAAATTTAATGCTGATTCCGAAAATGTGGTCAAAAGTTAAATTTGAATGAAGTAAAGTGGAGAAATTTGAGTTTAAAAGGGGAAAAAAACTGTTTTCCTGAAAACACCTTTAAAAAATCATATCTCGAGAACGGATTGAGATAAAAATATGCAGTTGGTGGCATTTTACTCCATTTTTGATGTAGTTTCACCCAATTTTTTTTTGCATCTGCGAGGGAATCACCCTGTATAATCGTTAATATTTTTGAAAATTTTCATCATTGTTTTGAGGCATTCTGAACCGAATCCTAGAGCTTGACGCTTTGGTGTGCGTTGCTCTCCAGGCCTCTGTAATTTCAACCTAGAGAGGAAGATCCCCCCCCCCCCCCCCCCCCCCCCCCTGAGACGTCGCACCCTATACCCTTTTTTCATTATCATTACCGTTTCCTTGCCCTCAAATTAATTTTATTAGGCTAATAAGATGTCTTCTACAACCAACAGGTTCTTCCGTTAAACATCACGCCTATCGGCCGGGTAACGGCTAGTATGTATATATGAGTCATTCCAGACAATAACTCTCCTTAGGATTGAGATACAAATTCCGATCTTGCGCCAAAAAAATCGAGCTTTCCAAACGAAAGGATGAGTTCGTTGGCCAGCACTTTTTGAGCACATTAAATTGGTAAAATTCCAAAAAATGTGCTGAAAAAAAATCACCAAAAATGGCTATAAACGGCTAAAAATCGTTAAATTTATAATTTTTTGCAGAAATAAAGTTGATCAAATTTAAAATAGAACATTATAAAATTTACGTAGAAAATTAGGCTGAAATTTTTATTAAATTAAAATCTGCTATAAAATCGATAAAAACTGCAAAAAAAGCTAAAAATCCAAAATCTCTTTTTGAATAGCAGATTATTTATTTATTTATACAGGGTGATTACCTCGCAGATGCAAAAAAAATTTGGGTGAAACTGCATCGAAAATGGAGTAAAATGCCCCCAACTGCATATTTTTATCTCAATCCGTTCTCGAGATATGATTTTTTAAAGGTTTTTTCAGGAAAACCGTGTTTCTTTCCTTTTAAACTCAAATTTCTCCACTTTACTTCATTCAATTTTAACTTTTGACCAAATTTTCGGAATCAGCATTAAATTTACTATAAGAATAATGTACTTCGGTTCTTAAAAAGTACCATCCAAAGGCCCTCACATCAGCTCAAACATTGACGATTTTGAAAAAATAATAGTTCTGAAAATCTTTAAAACTTTACTTCTCTTCCAAAACGAATCCTGGAAACTGGCAAATCTCACAAAAACTGCTTCGTCTAATACTCTTTCCAACGGTATAATCAAGTTTACTTTTATTTTGTTATTTATTGGAGAAAATCATGTTTTAATGTTAAAAAATGTGGGTTTTTCAATGAAATTGTTGGTTTTCTCGAAAGATGACCCTCCATGAACCTACGAGTATGGGGTTGGTTTCTATGTATTTTTTCAGGCTGAATCGAATGGTAACATTTGTAGATCTCTCCGAGTCCGTTATAACCGAGTTTTACACTTAAAATCGCAAATGTTTAGTTTGTTTGTTACGATTAAATGTATGTGTGTTATGGGGTAAAACTAGTTAATTAAAGTGTAAAACTCGATTATAATCATATCTCGAGAACGGATTGAGATAAAAATATGCAGTTAGCGGCATTTTACTCCATTTTTGATACAGTTTCACCCAAATTTTTTTTGCATCTGCGAGGGAATCACCCTGTATTCGGGCAAGCCCAAAGACACATAGAAACAAAAAACCAAAGAACATTCAAGAAATACAATACAGAACACAATACTAAAATAATAATTCAGAATATGATGAGGAAATTAACAACAAGATGTCTACTACTATCACAAGATGTCTACTACATGTCATTACTATTTGGAATACGTTTTTTTAAACAAAATAATAGTTAGGAATTTCTTTGCACTCAAAAAGCTCAAATTTAAAAATAATTTAACATAATATAGTACGATAACTTTCGAAAATTCGATCATCCGATCATGCTGCATGACTGGAACTTTTTTTAATAGATTTTTTTGTGTGTTTTCCACCTTAAGTCACTAAAACAGCAATAACTACAATAATTAAAATGTCTAAATAAACTTAAAAATTAAAAATATATAAACATTTCTCGTGTCTGGTGTACGTATCTTTATAATTCCGAACGGTCTTTGAAATTGTGAAGAACTTCGCGGTCCGATTTTAGTGTTAGACTGCTCATTCGAATCAGCACGGCCCCAAGTTTGTTGCAAAAGTGTCGCCGTTCGTCTCTATACCCGCCTTGATCGTGTTCTAGGCGGTCCTTATCAACGAGAGTTGTTTATTAGGCTGTGGCGGTAACAACAGTTGCCATCAATTCACGGTAAGTAAGAAACGTAGCGTAGTTACTAACATCTAGGAGAGTTATTTCTGAACGAAGAAATTGAAACTGAAGAACTTAGCGGAATTTATATATAACTCCGAACGGTCTTTATATATAATTCCGAATCAGCACGGCCCCAAGTTTGTTGCAAAAGTGTCGGTAAGTAAGAAACGTAGTGATGGGGTCTTTTCTGATCAGCTGAGTGAGCTAAATTCTTTCCTGTTCACTGGAGGAAGTTGAAATTTGATAGGTAGACTCTCTCTGGGACATTGAGACGAGTGAAGTGACGGGGTCTTTTCTGATCAGCTGAGTGAGCTAAATTCTTTCCTGTTCACTGTAGGAAGTTGAAATTTGATAGGGAGACTCTCTGGGACATTGAAAGACGAGTGAAGTGATGGGGTCTTTTCTGATCAGCTGAGTGAGCTAAATTCTTTCCTGTTCACTGGAGGAAGTTGAAATTTGATAGGTAGACTCTCTGCGACATTAAGAGACGAATGAATTGATGGGGTCTTTTCCGATCAGCTGAGTGAGCTAAATTCTTTTCTGTTCACTGTAGGAAGTTGAAATTTGATAGGGAAACTCTCTGGGACACTAAGAGACGAGTGAAGTGATGGGGTCTTTTCTGATCAGCTGAGTGAGCTAAATTCTTTCCTGTTCACTGTAGGAAGTTGAAATTTGGTAGGGAGACTCTATGTTTATTAGGCTATGGCAGTAGCAACAGTTGCCACGGTAAGAAACGTAGTGTAGTTACTAACATATAGGAGAGTTATCTCTGAACGATCTTTAAAATTGTGAGGAACTTCGCGTACCGATTTCAGTGTTAGACGGCCCCAAGTGTCTGTGCTTATCTTGATCGTGTTCTAGGCGGTCCGATTTGTTTTTGGCTTGACGCCGAGAAAAGCAACGTGATTCAACTTTTTGTTTAGTCTCATAGTGGCGAGGACCACCTCAGCTGGTGATATTTATTTTATTACATTACCTACATTTTGATCGGTATTTTCTCTTTTTTAATCATCTAATAACATCGCCTTACCTTTGCACCAGGTCACATAACGCCGCAAATAGGTAGGATTTATATCGTCACTATAATGTGCTGAGTTCCTGTTAGGTACTACTGTTATACGGACTAGATTAGGGCTTTCCAAGCCCTAACAGGCCTCTAGTTTAGTATAAAAGCACCTCTACCGTCCCCGCGATAGCCCTTTTTGATCTCTGTGCACCCCCTGAGTTTCAAGACAGGAGCCGCCACTGGTGCTAAGCATACAGTAGGCCTTCCACTTGTCCGAATAAATTACAGAACCAACTTTGATCCCGTTTTGGATGATTGGTAATTGTTTACAATATATGGCGCCACCTCCAATCGTTTTGATACTAACATATATTGTAGTGGAAAGGTATAGAAATATGAAGAGATAGTATTTGAATGCCGGAAACATGTTTGAGCCCGTGAAAGATAAGCAGAGATATCATACACTTCATTCTGACCTACATGTCCGACTAATCTGTATTTTTACTAAGGGATTGACTACTTGATGTTATGTAATTTTGAGATGCGAGCTTGCGAGCATCCAGACCACCAAGAATGCAGAATGCTGTGTATAGGTTGGTGGTCTGGATGCTCGCAAGCTCGCATCTCAAAATTACATAACATCAAGTAGTCAATCCCTTAGTAAAAATACAGATTAGTCGGACATGTAGGTCAGAATGAAGTGTATGTCTACGGGCTCAAACATGTTTCCGGCATTCAAATACTATCTCTTTATATTTCTATACCTTTCCACTACGATATGTTAGTATCAAAACGATTGGAGGTGGCGCCATATATTGTAAACAATTAACGGATGATTAGCAGCTGCGTCCTTCTGTCCCTTTTCTCTACAATGAAAAAACGACGCTCTAAAATGTCCGCCAGCATGCAAAACATACCGAAGACCCATGACCATTGCACTCAAGTGCCATAATTCCGTTGAGTAACATACCTACACATCATCGTCATCGGGTGTGTCTGAATCGGATGTGGCATCAGTGTCGGCTCCTGTCTTGAAACTCAGGGGGTGCACAGAGATCAACAAGGACTATCCCGGGGACAGTAGAGGTGCTTTTATACTAAATACGTACACCAGACACGAGAAATGTTCTCAAATGGAAGACAGAAGTTCTGAAATACTTAACCATCAAAGGAGTTAACCCATAGAATGATTGCAATAGCTGAAATGTATACCCGCCCAGCAAGAACCATCGTGGAGGTGAAAGCAAATCTTGCCATGGAGGGGAAGGAAAGGGAGAGGAGATGTTCATGGGGAAAGAGAAGGGTTAGTCATAATCTAGATAAATAATGGGGAATATAAAAATAAAATCTATCACTTTATAGGGGTTGAACTTAGGGATCGAATCAGAAAAATTTTTGATTTTCAATGTTTGCGTTAGTCCCTGTAGTGATGACAAGGGGCGGCCAGCATCGCGAATCCTGCACTTTTCTTCGATTGACAAATGGGACCAGTTCAACTTGATGAACTCAACTGAATTATTCATCGTAAAAATATCTACTCAACACTCGATAACTTCAAAAAATCGCAACACAAAATGAAATAACACCGGGAAAAATAGAAGAAGTGTGACTGATAAAAATGATCACACTAGGACGAGAAGGGATGATAATGAGAACGGAAAGTAGGTACTCGGTGTCGCTACCTAGCGGATGAGCATGCCCCTAAAGCCAATTTCACATGGAGCGGTATGTCCGGAGACGGAAAGACGGAACGCAATGTGATTGGCTGTTGGGACAACAGTTGAGGATGGTGGCTGCCATGTTGCCGGAATGGGCGGTAGGCGGTCGGCGGTAGAAATTTGTATACCGTTGCCCCGTTCCGTCGAGCGTTGCGCAAGCTCATTGGACAGGAATGTTGATAACCACAAGTAGAGGTTTCAGATCAGAGAGGGTTTCAGTAGGAAGGATATTATTCCGTTTTGCGAGGTGCTGCTTCATGTGAACACCCTGCCGCATTCCGCCGCCCCTCCACTGGGTTTTCCGGCCTTCCGGTTGTTACGCTCATACCGCTCCATGTGAAACCGGCTTAAGAATGCTCCTGTTAACATCCCGTATGGGATGTAACGGGCTCTCTGATTGGTCAACCTCACATGCCCGCATGCAGTGAAGTCTCACTACACTGAGATATGCAGTCAAGTCTGAGGTGGAGCATTCAAGACTTGTTGCGCCCGCTCGCTTCTGATTGGTCAGGTTAATGAGCTTCTCCCTTCAGCCCCTCCCTACCACAACCTTCTCTGTTTCGCGCGTAGATTTAGATTTCCCGTCTTCTGTCACTAGCTAACTTCAAATGAGAGTGGAGAAATTTTGAAACATTATTATTATTTTTTTTTTTTTTTTTTTTTTTTTTTTTTTTTTTTTTACAAAGGGCTTATTATATTATCATTCCTATTTATGGGGGGTTTTTTTTTTCTCTTCCATCTGATTACATCTGATCTGTGCTAAAGAAAGCTTCTTCTTGTTCTTGTATCTTGTTTTTTTTTTTCTATAGAGGCATCAAGGCCCCATCTTCAAGGCCTAGGCATCTCACCTTCCTCCTACACCCTCTTAGGCGCATGGAGACTGCCCGGATGACACTTATTTGAGTTTTCACTCTCACCCAGTATGTCACTTGTGAGAGGGGCTTGGTCCACTTGTCGGCGAGTTTCTCGGCGAGCCGCTTGAGGAAGGTGTCGTATTCCTTGTGTAGGGATCCGTCGCACCCCACTACTAGGGGGGTAAAGGATCCACGAAGATCCTCCGCTGCTGCATCGTACTTTCTATGTTTCGCATCTGCAGCTCGTTGGGCAGTAGTTGGCCAATCGAGGGAACAGTAAGAAGGGGCGTCTGAGTTTATCACTCTTGTATCAAAGTACGCCACCCTCTCCTGGTTCCACACGCCATGGACCTTGAAATCCGCCACTAATCGTGGGTTTCCATCATCCCCATCTTGCATCACCGGCTCGATTCCCACTGAGTTCCACGCCAGGCTGGCCATTCTAGCGCATTGGTCTCTTATTTGATCATGACCATACTTTACCAGGCCTCCTTTTTTACAATTAAGCCCGTGGTTCAGATCCATCTGCTCACTGCATCCATCACAATGGCGTGGGAGTCCTAGAGGTTCACGCCCATATCTTACTGCAAGACCATCACGAAATTCGGTTGGAGAAAGATCCAGGTCATCCTTTTGCAGCGGTGAGACTGTGAGCCATTGTGATGAATGCTTGCTATGCACAATTCTTTTAAGGGCTCTTCTCCGTTTTTGAGGCAAATTGCTGTTGCGCAGGAGTCTTTCACTGCTTGCAACGGCAGCAGCCATGTTTAGGGCTTTCTCTTCCTTCTGAACTTCTCTAACCCGATCTTCATGGCGATGCATCTCAAAGTTATTCCCAGTGGCTAGGGCTTCGGCCAGCACGTTGGTGGCTCTTTCTGAGGCAGTGTAGTTGAAGCTGTTGGTCTTCACTGGATCCTCCAGTGCTAAGCCACCTAGCTTGACAGGAAGCTCAAAGAGCTCTGCATCCACATCATTAACATCTTCCCCCAATAGTGCAGGTAAGAACGTCTGACGAATACAGACTCTTAAGGGTTCATACCTCTGCAGGAAAACCCACTCCTTCGAGAGAGATTTTGTAAACGAAACATAACCTGCTTGTGGACTTTTCTTTGTGGCTTTGGCAAGGTGTTTGATGTTTTCAACCCACCCTTCGATCTTTCCCCTCAGAAACTCTTGTGTGGATGCTGGAGTTCCTATATGGCCTCCTAAAAATCGCTGCGAGTATACAATTCTCAGGCTCATACCATCAAATAGGGCCTCCGCCTCTTTTTCCTGACCTGGCTTGATAATTAGGTAACTTTTACTTACTTCTGGGTAATATCCCCACTTGGGTCCTTCTAATTGCAGTTGTGATAGCCATGTTCTCAAGTCTCTAAGTTTACCTATACAAGCCGAGTCATCGGCATACCAGTTTTGTTGGTATGTTGAGCTTTTCAGATCTCGGATAAGAGGCAAGGTGCCAACTGCATACATAGCCATGCCCAATGGATCTCCCTGAGTGGTACCCTCCTGGCTCAGTATTGTGTCGTTACTCTGCCTGAACACAGTTGTGGGGAATCCTCTATAGGTATTGAAGAGGAACCTTGAGCATCTGGGCCACAATTTCCGAGCATTCCAAAGGGCCAAGGGCCTACTGAGTGAGTTGAAAGCATTTGTAGCGTCAATCAGAAGCATTCCTTCTGTCTCGCTGTCATCAAATTTCCTCTTCATCCCATGAATTGCGCCCTCAACTCCTAACTTAGCTCCAGCACACAATTGATCCGTCCCACATTCCTCTTTCAAATCGATACCAGTAATTAACACAACAGCTTTGGCACATATTCTTTGTAGGACCTCCCCGACCCCTATTGGTCTCACTCCTGGGTTCTTATGAAGAGCCACTCCTCTTCGAGCTAGTAGTGCGGCTATTCGGTCCCATTCTATTATTCCATTTGCCATTTTCCTGACGAGGGCAGCAATAGATTCTCGTAGTCTGAGACTATGAGCCCCGAAACGTAATAACATATCCCGCCAGGTTTCAGAATCGGTACCACTTGGTCCAGCGCTTCCTTTCAATCCCTGTGCCACCTTCGCAATGTGTTCACCTGATACATCTATATCCTCCAGTGTGGGTAAATCTTCGTTCATGAACAGCTCAGGTCTAGGTTCCATTTGGGTGGGGTGCTTTGATGCTAATACCTGAAGAACTGTTGAGCCATTTGGTAGCAGTGTGTTCGGTTGTAAAGTTCCTCCACTAGTGCCTCTTTCGGTGATAAATCGAGTAGCCTCTCTGAGTCTCCCTTTTGTGATGAGCCTCGTAAAGATTCGAACTCTTTGATCATAAGACATCTTAGCGTGAGAGGATCGTAGCTGTCGGTCACACCTTTCGGCTTCTTTTACCAGTTCCTCAAATTTATTTTGCCTCCAGAGTTGCATTCTGCGTAGCAGTAGCCGTTTGACGTCATTCCAGGAATTCACATAATTTCCCCGCTGCAGGCACGTGGAAGTGGAACACAGAACAAAGATTCAGAGCTCAGAGCTGTTACTGCCTTCTGCGACCTTTTGTATTTCCTAGCCTACCAGTGAAAAAAATTGTCGCCCTATGGGGCCAAGTGGTACTGCATATTGCATCCCCTTTAGCTTTACCGTTCGGCGCCACCACAATCTCCAAATCCCTTGGCGGTCCCCTTCGATATCTGTATTGAGTAAGGCAGCCCCAAAACCTTGCAGGAATATGTCCTTCCATTGTCCGTTAACTGCATTAGGGTCTACATTCAAACTGGCTGGGTTCAGAGCGCTGGACGGTGTGCTAGTGATTTGCTGTTGGCCACCAATTAAGTTATGTGGAGGTTGTAGATTCCTGATTTGTTGTGAGCCGCCATTTGTGATTGTGGAGTCCAAGTGTGTAGTCGTGCTTGGTTCTGGGCCACTAGATGTGTTCTGAGGTGCTGCATGTGCATTCACGATTTGCTGTGAGCCCGACGCCAAGCATTGAGTTTGACGCAACTGTTGTATAGTGCTCACACCATGAAGCCGTTCTAAGATTTCCTTATGCGCGCTGTTGATGTGTTTCGTAAGTCCCTGACGCGTGATATCTCGTGGGCAATAAGTGCAAATTACTCTATCTTGTGATGGCATCTCCTGGGCTACATGTTATTGTCACAGTTATCATGATGGTGTCTACGGAGCTCTAGGGTATAGCCAAGGAGACGTTTGAATACAATGTTCGATATTTCTTTTATAAAAAAATTTGGCTATCAGAAAAATTTTAAAACCTGAAAATTCGGTTCTGAAGGACGTGATGAACTGAAATGATCGACTGAAAATGTGCCAACCTTGGTTCGCGATCTTTCCTTCAACCCTCGTCCTCGATCACGAGTTTTACACTTTAATTAACTAGTTTTACCCCAGAACACACTTACATTTAATCGTAACAAACAAACTAAACATTTACGATTTTAAGAGTAAAACTCGGTTATAACGGAGTTGGAGAGATCTACAAATGTTACTATTCGATACAGCGTGAAAAAATACATAGAAACCGACCCCATACTCGTAGGTTCATGGAGGGTCATCTTTCGAGAAAACCAACAATTTCATTGAAAAACCCACATTTTTTAACATTAAAACATAATTTTCTCCACTAAATAACAAAATAAAAGTAAACTTGATTATACCGTTAGAAAGAGTATTAGGCGAAGCAGTTTTCGTGAGATTTGCCAGTTTCCAGGATTCGTTTTGGAAGAGAAGTAAAGTTTTAAAGATTTTCAGAACTATTCTTTTTTCAAAATCGTCAATGTTTGAGCTGATGTGAGGGCCTTTGGATGGTACTTTTTAAGAACCCAAGTACACTATTCTTATAGTAAATTTAATGCTGATTCCGAAAATGTGGTCAAAAGTTAAATTTGAATGATGTAAAGTGGAGAAATTTGAGTTTAAAAGGAAAAAAACACGGTTTTCCTGAAAAAACCTTTAAAAAATCATATCTCGAGAACGGATTGAGATAAAAATATGCAGTTGGCGGCATTTTACTCCATTTTTGATGTAGTTTCACCCAATTTTTTTTTGCATCTGCGAGGGAATCACCCTGTATAATTCGTGGAGGAGCATTTCACTGTATGACCGGACACTGGATACTGACTAGACACTTACTAAAAGACGAGGAACCGAGAGATACGAAATGTGAAAGGCCGAAGTTTAGCGTTTTGTGTTGAGATCGCATCCAGATCTTTGAGATCGCATATTGTAGGTTGAAAGTGCGCTGAGATCGCATACGAGGTATGATCAAAAAGTATCCGAATTTTGTTCATAAAATAAACGTTTATTATGATATAATTATTTAATACAAATCCCCTTCAAAGTAGTCCCCTTGGGCTGCCACACACTTCTCCCAACGCTTCTGCCACTGTTGAAAGCATCGCTGGAAGTCCTCCTTCGGTATGGCTCTCAGATGGTCTGTCGCATTCTGCATAATGTCTTCTCTGGTCTGAAATCTGCTCCCTTTTAGTGGCATTTTCAGCTTTGGGAAAAGCCAAAAATCGCTTGTTTAATCTTGCGAATTGTTTCCACTTGCGAATCACCAAGATTAAAACAAAATTTTATGCAATAACGCTGTTCGACTTTTTCTGACATTTTAAAAACAATACAATCCGACGACACTCACTTGCACCTGTTCAATCATGAATGGCCTGACGCCGACTGACTTGTATTGGAGCTGTAGAAAAAAATGAGCATGCGCACTAGGCATGCTCACAACCACACATCGAGCCCCGCCCCCGTAGCTGCGTTTGTTTGACCAATAAAAATTAAGGTCGGATACTTTTTGATCATACCTCGTATATACAACTGGTACCTACCAAATTTCCTTCCTACCTAATCCAAATGAAAATTTTTTCTTAGGATTAATTTGGTGAAAAAACTGCCCGAACATGACATTCCCACGAGTATGACAAATTCCAATTTTTTAAACCGGCCGTGAGTGTAACATTTCTGTACTGTTTTTCAACTACCTCATCTGTAAAAACTGACCCAAGATCGCAGCTTTCCAGCGGTATAATCAATTTTTATTTTACTTTACCAATTAGAGGATAAAGGTATGCTTGTATGATGAAAAACATTTTGTTTTCTATGAAATCGAGGGTTTTTGTGAAAAATTACCCTATAAAAAAATTCGAGTTCGGGTCCGGTTTCCATGTATTTTTGAAGTGTAAACTTCTATAGGCGCACCGCGTCGACAAATTTAGCGGGGTGTGAATACGATTTTACCGTCACGTTTTTTTCCGTCACGCTGTTTTGACAACCAAGCCGCTGCTGGGAAAATGAAACTTCTTTATTTTTCACTGGACAAAAATCGTTCTCCACTCGTTGGAAAGCTCTCGATTTATCACACATTTCTTTCGTACTTGTTCTTCTATTCATGTCGTAGTTTTATATTTATTTATGTTATAAATGGATATAGTAAACAATGCCGCTTGTTTTGTTGTCACTTGGTTGAGAAGTTAATCTTGCTTATAGTAATTGTAGACGTTCACCATAACAGAAAATTACCTAGTTAGGTACCTACCCTGTTCTAATTTCTATTTTAAAACATTTATGTCGTAGTTTTAAATTTATTTACATTTACGAATTAGCGGGAAGAAAGCATGTTCCATGTTACCGAGGGTCCAGGGGCGGAGCCTGTCCACTTTTACTTTCCCAACATCCCAACAGAGTGGAAAGTAATGTCCAAATCGTCATAGAAGTTTACACTTCTCCCGTGTGGTCGTTAGCACACCTGGTTTTTTCATGGAATCGAATGGTAACACTACTTGCAGATCTCCCCAACTCCATTGTTACAGAGTTTTAAACTTTTAACTAACAAGTTTTACCCTTAAAAACACATAAAATTGAGCACAACAAATGAACTAAAAATTCGTGAGTGAAAGAGTAAAAATCTGTAATAACGGAGTTGGGGAGATCTGCAAGTGTTATCATTCGATTCAGGGTGAAAAAAATACATAGAAACCGGCCCCAAACTCGAATTTTAGACGGTAGTTTTTCACAAAAACCCTCGATTTCACAGGAAAAAAAAAACATGTTTTTCAACATACAAACATACGTTTATCCTGCAATTAGTAAACTAAAATAAAAACGCTGCAAATTATTACACAAAGGTTTATTATTTATGTATTAGACAGTCTTTCTACGTAGATCTCTGGTCCATAATTATTAAACGCCGCTTATAGTATATTTAGTATCGGAACCCGGAGCTTCGGACCTCACAAATGGGTTCAATCCATTACAGCAGCGGAATCTCACAATTTTACGCTTTTTAATTTAGTTGATAAACAAAACAATTTATTACCAAGTCATCTTTCCAACACATAAAAGTGTTACCTATACTGTATGTTGATATCATTTAATTGGTCAAATTTCAAAAAATGTGCTGACAAAATCACTGAAAATGGCTGAGAATCGTTAAATTGATATTTTTAGCATTAGATTGGTCAAATAAAGTTTATCAACTATGAAAAATAGAACATTCAACAATTTATGTACGAAATTATGCTAAAAACTTGAACTCCATTAATTTTGTTTTAAAAAATCTATAAAATTGAAAAAATTGCCTATATTTAGAATACTTTTACTTCCATAAAATTAATAGCTAACATTTTCTTTTCACTCATAAATCTCCAATTTCTATACAACTTGAAATATACACACAAAAAAGACACTTTTTCACCTATTTTTGGCTCATAGCACCCATGAGAGTGGGGCGATCGAGCTGGCGAGAAGTTAGGACCAACTAGACCCCAAGTGGAGTCTATGTGCGAAAGAACAGATTTTTAAAGTCAATTCTAAGGCCTTTTATGGCCCGGACGGCGGACGGGCATTTCAAATTTGGATTCTACGCACCTTGAAACGTAAAGTGACAACGTTAAAGGGGGGGGTTATACAAATTTTTTGCTATACGATCACATAGGCTTATTATTGGAAATAATAAACCAAAATTGATTATGCTACCAGAAAGCTGAGTTATTGGGCCCGGTTTCTACAGATGAGGTACGTGAAAAACAGTACAGAAAAATTGGAATTTGTCATACTCGTGGAAATTTTTATGTGAGTTCAGGCAGTTTTTTCACCAAGTGAATCCAATACAAACATTTTGATTTAGCATTAGATAGGAAGGAAATTTAACGCTCTTTCCAACGGTATCCTCCAAGTTAAACTTACTGTTTTAATTGTTGTAGTTATTGCTGTTTTAGTGACTTCAGGTCGAAAACACGAGAAAAAATCACAAAAATGAAATTACCTACTTGAAAACTAAGGGTTTAGAAAAAATCTTGGAGGAACTTTCGATCAGAAATGAGCTCTAGAATCACCCAAACGAATGTAATGTAACGAAAACACGTCCGAGGGTTGAACAAAGGACCGCGTATCTGTGGGACTCTACGTGGGACAGAACCGTAGTTTTTATGAGACAACATTTCATCACGGGTAGGTACGCAAGACAACATTTCGTAGACAGGACTTCAGATTTGAGGCCAGGGATAAAATGCTTTCACCATTATTAAGATAATTTATAAACAGTAAACTACATTATAAAACATTGATTACAGAGCTACTTACCTAAAACGATGCAAAGCTTCACAAACACCAAAGAAGACTCGACACACAAACGGAAAGTATTTCAGCTAAAAACTTCATGTTGTATTCAATAAGTAAACCACCATGATAGGATTACATAGAACTAGGTAAATATAACTGGAACGAAATAAATTTAGGTGCTATGAAATATCGGATCCCGAGTGAATTCTCGCGCCTCCTTGATTTACATGATTATGATAACCGAGATAACAAAGATAACGCATATCATATTCTTCACTCACTGTACAGCGATATAGAAGAGCGAGTTTACCTCGGTGTTGATGCATGGAGGAATGCATTAGTTTTTGAGAATGGAGATATCGGTGAAGCATCCATGCACTGACCGCTCTGGCGGACCAACTCGGCAACTAACCATCGCCGCAGGAGACACGGAAATTGCACTAAACACGTATTTTTTAAATAAAAACTCGTTTTCCTTTAGTTCAGTACATTTTTCTAGTGACTATACCTATATATATTTAAAATACAGTCAGATAATTGAATAATGATTAATTTTACACATTATTAATTCAGTATGGTTACTTAGCAATATTAGTTTATAACTTAGTGTTATAAATCAGCTTTCTATTGACACTACAGAGGCTTAGGGATCGTGATATGTTGTGATAAAATGAGTGAATTCCAAAAAGTGGCGAACGATTTTCCTACCATGAGAACTAAGGGAGCTACACTTTCCTAGTAACGCACTGATTGTACGTGAAAATCAATATTTTCACTGTAACGTGACAGTAGGGGCAAAAATGGAAACGTCCTGTTGATAATTATTAAATGATAAAAAATTTATTGGTGCCAATAATAATAAAATTATTATAGGTACTTACTTGTAATTGATAATGCTTTGGCAGGTATCCTGGCATATAGACTTCTCCAAGTTCCATCACACTGGCTGTAATGACGAATCCCGGAACTCTTTAGAACTGGAAATGATTGTTCCAGAACTCTTTAGAAATGGAACAAACTGTCCCAGAACTCTTCAAAACTTGGACGAATCGTTCGAAAACTCTTCACGCCAGGGACTAATTGTTCCAGTAGGTACTTTTCAGAACTGGGACGATTCGTTCTTGAACTATCACAACCGCCTCTCGAGCGGCTGTTGTGAACAGGAGAAGAGTCCAAAAATTAAGGTAGGTACCCCATTGTTTTACAGGACGCATCAAACCAACCACAAATACCTATGTACCTATTTGGCTTAACTCTATGAACTCCTGAAACCTTGGTTACCTGTACTTGTTGGCAGTAACTTTTCAGCAACTGAGTAGGTATTGTCTGGAACTGGTCGTGCTGAACAAATGATTTCCTCCTTTCATCAAAACCTCTGGTGTAAAATGGTGTACCTGTCCAGCATATATAGGCAATGCACTGGGCATGAACTCTCCCGACATTGCTAAACTGTATGTAGAAACAAAAAGATAAACAAAGCCAACAAACGGAATAAAAAAATTGTTGACAATTCCTGAAAAACTTATGATAATGGTGTTTGAACGGATGATACGAGTAAGTGGCATCGCACATTCTTCCTGGGACCTTGAAGACATAACGATATTGCACGCATGACTGTAAATTGTATTTTCGTCCTTACCCATCCTGCTATTATTGATGAGGACTTATTCCATTTTTCTACCAGCGTGTCTCTTTTCAAATGCTTGAAACTCTTCATGGAGTACCTACCTAACCACTCCCTCACATGAGTACCTATATAAGAGGGATAAAAGAACCTTGCGGCAGCAAGGATGCTTCATCGTATTTACACACGGCAGCTCTGGAGATTTTCCATTCCTGGGAAGAGTACGAAGAAGCGTCTGCAGTTATGTGTTTGTCCAAATAACCCTTCCTCTGTACCACAAACCTAGAATTGTAATATATGCAATGAGGGCTGGGTTTCCTTGTTCTGCTTATGAAGGGTTCAATTCCGACCCTGCCAAATAGAGACACAAAATTCCAACTAAATTTTCCCACCGTCTAGCACATTCGTTCCTACTAGGGAGGTCCTAGCTTGGATGATCAGGCCACCATTTTGGAGCATGTGTGGTATCCATGGTCTATCCATGGCCTTCGCAGGATGATGGCAGATCTCTTAGCCATACCTTAACACATTCCCGGCGGATCAGGCACATGTTGCGTGACTCCAGATAGGTTACCCAGACACACATGGCCCACATGGTGTGCGGCGAAGTTTTTTGAATTCAAACGACGTTTTCTTTTTCCCAACTGGCAGAAAGGTTTCAACTCAGTTGTTCCAGCTACCACTGAAATGTGTAGTTTGAAGTTTCATTCTGCTTGACATCTTTTTTTTTTTACCATCATCATATCTAGTCATTGCTCATCATGTTTCGTCTTCTTGGCGCCAATTTTTCCTGTTTTATCTTCAATTGTCAAGGTAAGATGTCATTACTTCATAAATGAATTACCTAATTTGCGAATATGAATGTCAAAATGTTTATTTTACTGGCCGTCATTGTGTATTTAGGCCATCATCTGTTCATAGGTAGGTACCCATTCAGGTACGTCCGAAGTTGCATGTCGACCAGTTTCAGCTAGTGGAAACTATTTCATCTTTGTCTAGAAGGTTTATTACATTGTATTGATTACTCACTGAGTAATTTAGGTTAGGATCTTTATTTTTGCAGATGATTGCTGGATCATCATCATCAAGAACTCCCCACCAATGTATCTGAGAAATTTATTAGTGTTTTATGAGAAAACCCGGTCCTGCCTGGTGGGTTAGGTGTACTGTAAAAGTCTACACTGAACGTGTTAAAGCGAGGACATCCAAAAACTGGCGGTGGGATAAGTTGAGGTTGTTTGCAGCCAATGGTAGAAATGTTAACCATCGAGAAGTGTTTCCTTCAACTATCTTCCGTACTGTTCATTGCTGCCTGAATGGTAATATGGCAATGGCTTCGAGGCTTCTTGTAGCTTCCCTTTCTTTCCTTTACACCCTTTCTAGTTCTTGGGAATTCTCCACATACTCCCAGTACTCGTTGCCTTTGAGAAGTGTCCCAGACCTAACTGCATTTGTCAATACTTCAGTTGTCTTATGAGCGGAAGCGGTAAGCATGTGTCGCTGTAAAAACAGGATTTTATAGCGCTAGTCCACCTAGTTTTACCGGCACCTCCATCAGGTTGAGCTCATGGAGTGTCATTTCACGACCAAGAATCGCAGGTGTTATACATTTGAATAAACCGCACGCCCCTAACTAGGCATCACTATAAACATTTATGTTTTAAAATGAAAATATTGATAGTTGGCAGGTACCTTTACATCTATTCATTATACTGTACCTACCAGGGGGTGTGTAAAGGCAAAAGAAGTAATCGTCATTCGAAAATTCCATTAAGCATGAGCCTGTGTTAAACTTTTAATCTGCTTTAATGGATATAATAATAAATTATTTATAATATTCAATCAAGAAATTTGACATAGGTAATAACAATTTCAAATTTCCCTCTTCTCCTCACAATGGAAACTTGGCTCTCATTGTTTCTTCTACAAGAGGAATCTCAGGCCAGATTTCCTAACTGACAAGGATAATGATCCAGAACTACTTCAAGCAAATGTCTCTAAAGAGGAAGAGGTGAACCGGTGGACAGTAATTTTTTGAAAAAACGATGGCTTCTTTTGCTCTAAACACACAATGCTAAAAACCAATGACAACAAGCGACAAAAAATTGTCTGCAAGTTTGAACAAACCATTGATATAATGTCTTCAATAGATTTTGAAAACCTCAATCCATGGGACTCTCATCAATATTAACCACTAAAATAATGGCTACCGACAGTTCTCCCTGCCTGGGAAAAATGGGAAACTGCGATTGAGGCAATCTAGATAAGATTAAGGCTGGAAACAGTATATATTTTATTGTTATATGATTAGTTGGTTGCACTGCACTCCACATTTCTGCGTCTTCTGCATCCCTCCATCACAAGGGATCTTCTTGGCAGTCTGCCATTTCGTAGCAGCAAAAACAGGAAATTATTCAGTTGTAAGCTTAAGTTTACTTGGTGAGTATAGTGAAAAAGAACAGTTCACTTGTTACAGTTAGTCACCATTTTTGCGGCCTCAAGAATATTGTCTCCACTGTTACAAAACCTCAGCTCTTGCGTAGGTACATCTATTGAATCAGTACACTATAATCATTTAAATGCCTTGTTGGGTCCAGAAAAACCCATTAAGGACATTGCATATGACAACCTGATCACACATTTCAAAAATATGTTGTCATCGCACAGCATTATTTCTTAAATGTCACACAGCAACATACACAGTCAATTTCAAAATTTGTTGCTGCCCTCAAATCAAAATTAAGTGAATGTGATTTCTACGTAAAATGCACATGTGATTCAACAATTTCTATACCTAGCTGACACATTCCTTCGCGCCCAATTTATTTGAGGTTTAAAGGACAACTGGATTCGTGTGCAGCTCTTGCAGCAGTCTTCCTACAAATATTTTGATGCACTGCTCAAAAAAGCTACTGCGCTTGACGCGCCACTTATAAACCAAATCGTAAACAAGGAAAAGAGTAACTTTCATCCCAACACCAACGCCTAAAGTACCTTCAGGGGGCAATCCCAGCCAGCCAGAACCTCCAAGAAGATCATCAAGACAACAGTACCAGCCAATACATTTCAAAGACTATGTGCTAATGTGAAGTCTCCTCATTTGAGTGGGGGAGACTATAGTGAAAAAGAACAGTTCACTTGTTACAGTTAGTCACCATTTTTGTTTCATCTTTTTATTAGTTCAATCCATGTCTCAGTACAGTACTTTTGTCTCAATCAATAAACCATCAAATACGCGTGCAGTTTAATCATCTAATCATTTTCCCGACACAACAGTGAGCAGCTCAGCACCCTCGGAAGCCATTATTTTAGTGGGAGACCTATAGTCATATGTCGTAAGAAAATTACATGTCCTACCAATATTTACGGTAGATACCAACCCACTCAAAAAGTTAAATGTAACATTCATCCAAAATTTTCATAAAACAAATTGTTGTGAGGTTCGGGAAGAATGGAATTTATACAGGATTTTTGAGTTCATTGAAGATTGATGTTTATATACGATGAGCGTTCGAATGTTTTCAAAATTTAAGAAGTTGAGGTAGGTTGGTACCAATCTCTATGTATTTATGGAATAATGTATAATACTAGATAGGCAGTGTGAATCAATTTGAATAGCAACATGATCCATACAGAATAATAGCAGAACCTGTATAGGCATGTAGGTACTTAATAAATATACCAAACCTCAGGTACATGTCTTCTACATTAAAGTCATGTAGGTAGCAAAAAAAGTAGGTACCTAAGTAATATTTTGTTAGCAACATACTACTATCATGCATAGAAACAGTTACATCTTCGCCCAAAACATGCATGATAATGCACCACAAGTACTTGTAAAATATGGAGAAAAATGATTTGTAAAGCTAAGGAAATTAAGAAAATGTGAAGCGTGTCTTTTCGGTGTACTTAGATGGAACGGATCCTTAGGAAGGGAAGTTTACCCAGGAAAAGAAGTCTGTCAAAAGTGTGCTTACCATAATTCTCGTTTACGCTTGTGTATTTCATTCAAACACGTAGGTACCTACGAAATGATCTTCTGAGCTTGAATTATTTTGAGGAATCTTTGAGGTTCCTATATAAAATTGTGGATGTATCCGTGTATCTATTGTATTAGGATTTTGAATTTGCACATCATTAATGAAAACTACTATTTGTCTGAATGGAATAAAATAGATGTACTCGTAGGCCAGAATTTGGCAGAGTTCTCAGAGAGTCCAATTGTTTCATGCAATTTAAATTTTCTCATGTTAAGAGCGCCGATTTTTGAGTGTCTGTGTTTGAAAGTTTTAGACGCACAAGATATTGGCGCATTACCACAGCAATATTTGCAGACGACACTGCTGTCCTGGCAGTTGGTGACAGAAGAATCCAATATCTCCTTCCAAAGAATGGAAGTCGTGTTTAAGGAGTCCTTAGGCAGTCATGCCTTGTGGTCTCCCCCCAGACAAGCCGGGAAGATCCTCCTGAGAGGAGACTGCACACCCAGTCAATGTCCTTGACATCTGCCAAGTACCCGTATTGACCTACGGGTAGAGGCATGTGTTCTAGCACACATTACCAACTAAGCAGGTTGGTACCCGAGTTTATGGAAATCCACATAACTCCAAATGCCGAGGTTCGTGGAAGGAGACTCACCCCCGCGAGTCAACTCCCACGAACCTCTCCCCCTCATCTGCAGAATTGACTGCATGTTAGGGGTGATAAAACCACTGCCCCCGCGAAGCCACCTCAACTGGGGGGCAGGCAGGTGGTGCTTCGACAAAGTCTATGCACCGGTAGCCTGGGGCTCCCCCTGCCCGCGGTACCATTTACTGGAGAAAGCGCCAACCAGCACTCCTCCATTAAGGCCAGAATGGTCGCTGGCCCGGCACAGAGAAGGTGTCTCTGCACCTACCACTTTATCCTTATGAGGGTTTATGAGGGATCCCCATCCAACCACTTAGTGGACCCCCACAGCTCAAACATTATGAGGGTGTGAGGAAGGGTTGTGGTACCCGTTTCGCTACCAGTTTGGATTCCATAAGGATTCCTAAGGCTGTGACTGGAAACAAGCCCGCACAATGTGCTACCACTTTATCTTGCGATGGGGATTCAGAAAGGGGTAGCGAAAGCCCTCAATGAATGTCACGTGGTGCCCCAAGATGTTGTTGGACGCTGGCACCCTGCCTCTCCGCTCACTCCACACCACCTCTGAGAGTACTCCCAGCCAGCAATCAGGTGGCACGAAATTTTTCCCTAATCCTAACTTAACCTAAAGTAATACCCCTAAATACCCTATCATACATTCCTAACAACTATCGGCAAATATACAGCACTATCAGTATATCTATACCTACCCACCCCCCTACTCCTAACAACTATCGGCATATATACAGCACTATCAGTATACCTATACCTACCCACCCCCCTACTCTCATTAATCACCCCCCTGGTTTCTAACATTATGCCTGAAGGCTAAGAGAGGGACCACCTCCAAGCAAAATGCCAAAAGTCTTCCATAAATTTCAGGTGTTGCAAGAAGCTCAGAGAAGGGAACTCCCTCTATCCCATGCAACACCCGCAACGCCGCATACTCGGGACAATCCGAAAGTATGTGCTCTGCCAGCTCTATCCCACCACACGCACAAGGCTGCTCGACACACAGCCCCATGCTAGCGAGCTTAGCAGAAAACTCGCCATGCCCAATCACAAACTGTGTCAGTTCATGCACCGGGACTATCCATTGCATGTCCCGTCGGGCCCTGACATCAGGAAGGAGACGGTGAGTTAACCTTCCCGTGGTGACACTATCCCATTCCTCCTGCCAAGCAGTGAGAAGGGCCTGATCTAATCTGTCAACCCGCTGGCTCCGAGATTGGCCTGACTCCCCACCATCCGTCAGAATACGAGGAATCACCAATGGCTCACCTCTACCAATCTTCCTCACCCCCCACCTTCTATAGCCCTCAAACATGACGGGCAGTACCCCAGCCAAAACGGGCAGGGCACACGTAGAAGATGTCCGGTATGCCCTATTGACTTTCAAAAGGGCCCTGCGTTGTGCAGACCCCAGCTTCCTCCAACCAACCTGGCCCACGTGGGGTGCCCAGTACTGAACCCCGTACAGTAGAATACCAAGGAACAGGCCATGATAAATCACAACCAGCTCCCTGTACCCCAAACCCCACTCAGAACCGGCCAGTCGGGACACCTTCATAAAAGAAGCCAAGGCCTTGTCACACACCGAGGTAACGTGCAGAGAGAGAGACAGTCTTTCCCCAAGAGTAATTCCAAGGTACTTGACCTCTGACACGTACCTCAATCTGGCACCACCCACCCGGACAATGGGAGGTCTCTCAGAACTCAGGGTACCCTTTAGCAACATCACCACTGTTTTATCCCCGGCCATGGTCAGCTTAACAGCCTCACACTCTGTGACCAGAGTGCTCATTAGCCGCTCAGCCTCTGCTTCCAGACCCCGCCGGCTTCCCCCTTCAACCAAGAGCACAAGATCGTCCACATAAGCAACTGCTTTGGCTCCCACCCGATCCAAGGCCCCAAGAATTCCATCAAACAGGACATTCCAGAGCCTAGGACCAAGAACAGAGCCCTGCGGACAGCCCTTGGACAGCTCCTTCCTGGCACATCTACCCCCCTCTCTATACTCTACCCACCTATCTGTGAAATAATCAGACAGGATATTATAGGCACGAGCAGAGACACCCCTCCCCAACAATTCCTTCATCACGGCAGGCCACCACACATTGTCGAACGCACCTCGTATGTCCACGAACACCCCCAAGACATACTTATGCTCCGACATGCCTACCAACTCCTGCACTCTCTCCAAGGCGTCCACCGTGGATCTACCCGCTACAAACCCGTATTGATGCCTGGAGCATTGCTCTAGCACAGGTCCAAGCTCACGGACAACCAGCTTCTCCAGTACCTTGCCCGGCACACTAAGTAAACACAGGGGCCTCAAAGACTTGGGATCGGCCGGATCCCGATCACGCCCCTTAAGTAGTACACAAACCCTACCAATCTTCCACCTCACAGGAAAGACCCCCAAGTGAAGACAGGACCGAAAAATGGAGCAATACCACGGGTAGACCAAAGGCCATGCCCTTTTCAGCATCTCCACCTCAATCCTATCAAGACCGGGCGCCTTTCCATTCTTAATACTAAACACTGCCTCTTCTATCACTAAATCACTAAAACTTAACCTAGCACTGTCACTAACACTACTTACATCTAAACGGCGTTCCACTAGCTCCCGCACTGTCATATGTTCAACTGTTTCTTCGCGCGAATCGTCCGGAAACAGAGCATTTAGGAGGTCCCTTGCCGCAGAACCCCAGTCCAACGGCTGCCTCCCACTCAGAGAGGCCAGGGAGTAGGCTGCGGGGTTCCCAGTCACCACACGGTAAGGTCTGCCCCACGGCCTCCCCCTACCCTCCTCGTCGACGAATCTCCGCCAGTCAGTGCGCCTAGCTCGCCTAAGCTCCCGGGAGTATTCTGCTCTGCTAGCACGCAATGCCTCCCGTTCCTGGGGCGAAGCCCGAATACCCCTACGGCGTCTCCTATTCCTCAAGGCCAGGACGCGTCGCTTCAACCCCTCCAGTCTCGGGCACCACCAAGGTACAGCAACAGGCACCCCCCTCGCCACAGGTATGGACAAGGAGGCCGCCCGCACTAGCACCTTCTCAACAATGGTGACTGCCCTTTCTACCCCAAGCCGGTCTGTGATCTCCAGGTAGTGGCACGCCCTGAGACCCTCAGCCACCTCCTCACTAAATCGCTCCCAGTTAGCTCGGGAGCAGCTGAACCTGCCACCACCCTTCACTCCACGCACACCAAGTCCACTGCCAACCTCAAAGAGGATAGCAGCATGCTGACTTGTGGTGAGCATAGGATCAACTCTCCATTCACTCACACTCTCCGCAACACGTGTGGTTGCAAGAGAGACGTCAATGTTTGAAGCACCACCAGCAGCACCAATATAGGTGGGAGCCTGCCCAGGTCTATTCAGTACCTTGAGGTCCCATTCAAACACCAACTCAGCCAGCTTCTCGCCCCTTAACCATAAACGACGATTGTTCCCGGCAGGTCCTACCATGTCCAAAAGGTGGCTATGCCACAATCTGGACCTGGCATTGGAGTCAACACAAATCAGCATGTCAACCTGACCCTCCGCCTCAAGCCCCCTAAATACACAGTCCAGCTGATGCAAGTAGGGCTCTATATCATGTGAGTACTGAAAGTACGCAGACACCAAATAGAGAGGTCGACCGCCTTGACTCCCCACTGAAAGAGAGGTCACAACCACATGTCTGCTGCTCAGATTGCTGTGCAACAGTACATCTACTCCCTCTTTGGCCACAAAGATTGCAGCCATAGGAGGACCTTCTCCCGGCCCTGTGAATACCCTAACTGGTCCTAGACCAGCCACAGCGTTATCCACAGCATACGGCTCCTGCACGAGCGCCACGTCCCAAATTCCATTCGACGCGCTGCACCTCAGCTCGTCCGTGACAGACCTTGATCTGTCAGCATTCAGCTGAAGCACACGCATCCCTCTGTGCAGGGGATCCCCCATTACTGGGGCTTAACACCCCTGACATACCTCTTCCATGCCCACTGATAGGCCGGACAGTCAGGGCTGTCAACATTGTGCCTATCATTCTTCCCTGCCCTCTTGCAATTGGCACATCTCCTCGGTGCATCCTTATCATTGCATTCCCTAGTGTCATGCCCTCCTGCACACTTGGCACAAGCCACAGCCGAGCCACACTTGGCCTGACCATGCCCGTATGCTTGGCACTTATAACACCTAGTCACGTCAATATAGTCCGCTACCCTGCAGCTCGCGAATCCAATATGTAACGCCTTTCCCTTTATAGCTTCCCTCACACGAGAAGACACCTCACAAACCCACATCGTATCCTCGGGCCACTTAGCCTTGTTCCCTCTCTGGAACGAGGGGCGGAACTCCTTGGCCCAATCTTCGATAGATATCCCTGCAATTGCCTCCGCAATCCAAGGGTTTTGCCTAAAGGCCACAGAGGCTAACTGCTCCTTCGTGAGGTCACAGTCAACCCTGCTAACCTTCACGAGCAAAGGCTGCTTGGGTATGTCAGCAACCTGAACCAAGTACCCCTTAGTCTTTGCGTCCTCCTCACTTCTGGCCTTGAGTACCATACGCTTATCGCCAGCTGGCTTACAAAAAGCTAAACCCACCCCCAATTGGCTCATGTCCACATTCTCCTTGAGATCTTTCCTCAAGGATCTAGGAGACATTAGAACCCTATTAGTTACGCCCTCACCTCCAACAGCTCCATCTTCAGCTGGTGGGGCTGCCTTCTCCTTCTCTATCAAGAGAGTCCTGGGAGGTCCGCCTTCAGTGAGCCTCTTCTGGTTTCCCTTAAGTGCCTCCTCATACCGCTGGGATAACCTCTTCTCCTGATGCTTCTTCTTCTTCTTCTTAATCTTCTTCTCCTTGGTTGCCCCATCTGTACTAAGTCCTTCTGACTCAGTAACCAACGCCCTATTGAGCTTCCTCGAGTTCACCACCGAGGCGTAGGTTTTCTTCCTCTTCCTACTCTCCTGGTCAGTGGTCTCGAGGTCAGTCATATCATCACTTGATCTACCTCGCTTCTTCTTGGCGCCATCCGTGATGGGATAGTCCGACTCCATTTCGGACGCGGAGTAATCCGTAGCCGACGCTGCCTCCATCAATTCCCTCTGCAGACTAAGACTGTTCATAGCAGCAGCCTTCCTCAGGCCGCCAAGACCAAAGTCCTTCTGCTTGCTCTTCTTCTCTGTCCGGTACTCCTCCATCACCCCCGCCCACGACCAGGGCGAGCCAGCACCAGCACCTTTTTCCTGGGGAAGAGTGGAAGGCTCAATGTCCTTCCCCTCCTTGACCCTCCTACTCATAACATCAACCTTCCTTCCGAGGCTGACGAGGTCCACGCTCTTGAGGGTTTCCATCTTCCCCGCAACTAGGTCAGTTGCCCTCTCGACTGCCCCAACCCTCTTTGTAATTTTATCCATCTGCTGAGTTATGGACTTCTCTAAGAGTCGCATACCCTCACAGATCTCCTTTGTACCAACTTGCGGCACTACTGACTCATGAGTGATTTCACCCCTTCGATCACTCATCTCACGCAGTCTTTCATCTAACTTTTCCATGGCCTCACTCAATAGGTCTACTCCTAAGGCAACACGTTTATGATGCCTGAGTTCCTCATTGCAGTTGGTGACAGCAATAATGAATCAATATCAAAACTCAATAAGTCAATCTCCAAAATCAGTCTTTGGACAACAAAATGGAGGATCAAATTGAATGAGGCCAAGTCGGTGCACGTTGATTTTACCAACCGGAAGATTAACTACATCCCTGCTTTCCTCAACAACGTGGCAATTCCCTACACGAATGAAGCCAAATACCTGGGCATGACGCTAGACGCCAAGCTCAGGTGGAAGGAACATGTCAAAAAGAAGAGGACAGAGCTCGCATTGAAACTTGGAAGGATGTATTGGCTAATCGGCCGACGATCCACCATGACCATTGGTAACAAGCTGCTTCTTTACAATCAAGTACTCAAGCCTGTTTGGATGTATGGAGCGCAGTTGTGGGGCTGCACAGCTCCAACCAATAGACAGATCATTCAACGTTTCCAGAATCCTGTACTACGATGTATCACTGAAGGGCAATGGTACTTTTGAAATGAGGCACTCCACCGTGAACTTCCAGTTGACAGTGTGGATGAGGTGATCAAAAAGCGAGCAACGGCTCATCTTGCCAGACTAAAAGATCGTGTGAATGAGGAAGCTGTAAAGCTCCTGTATGTGCAAGATCTAACTCGACGCCTTAAGCGTTTGAAACCGCATGAGCTTGTGTAGGAAGTGAATGTGATATGTTCGAGAGACAAGGGACAAATAATGCATCTTAGGTCCTAAATAGCGTATTGTAGTGATATAAGTCAGATTCATATTGTTACTGAAATTACTTGGTGCAATAAAACCTTAAAAGAAAAAAAAATATTGGCGCATGCACATTCAAATTGTTAGAATTGGCTTTTAGGAAGAATAGGAGGAGAGGTTGTACCTGGAATGCCGGGGTGACCCCTCCTGCCGGGGCGGGCAGAGCCTGGGGGCCCCGGGGGTCCAGGGGGCCCCAGCAGACCTAACCTCAACTCCTCCCACTGATCTGAACTCAATACAAAACACGAGGGGAAAGCACAAGTGCAAACACAACGAACAGTGGATTTTACATTGAGAAAACAAAAAAGCGCAAGCCCATATACATTCATTTAGGAGTGTTAAGCATGTTGGCACCTGGCTAGCTTTTTATGACTTCAGAATTATTTCCAAGAGATATTACTGTGAATGCAAAGCTTTTGCGGTGTAGGTACCATTCAGATTACAACACAAAGAACATGTACTGGAAGATTTTGATTAGGTAATCAAAGTTTTTTCGATATTCTTGCAAGTTCCAAGTTTGTCTAAGCACATTATAATCCAATAGCCTATACAGCAGGGAAGCACAGACATGAATTTTAAAGGTGATGTTCTTGCAAGCCTGTGATTCTAAAAGGTTCCTACCTACACGTTTTATAAAGATGATCGATGATTTACTGGGGATGCAAAACTTTTGCTGAGAACAGATTGTCCATATAAAGGAACCTACTCATAATACCCTCATCAGGAAGGAAAATTTGGAAGTTTGACTGAAGATAAGGTTTTATAAAATTACAGTAGAAACTCCATAAACCAGTGTGGACAGGTCAGGCGGTAAGTACCTTGGATAATCAGAAAACCCAGATAATAGGAATGAATTTTATGTGTAATATTTGTTCACAAAACACGGGAGGAATACAGAATTCTAACGACCTACTTAGAATTGTGGAAAAACTTGGTGATGGCCTGCTGAACAGGAGCAGAGAGACCATGCAGAGCAGCGTGGTTCCTTCATGCTCCATTATCTTCTGGGGCGTATCTCAACTGGGCAAAGGTGAACCGCAACGCCGGCTGGAGTGACTGCTCGACTGGGTAAGAAATGAGCAACCCAACTGGGTTCAAGGTCTCTGAGGCCGTTCCAACTCATCATCAGATTGCAATTTTGTGGTTTATTAGGTACATGACACTTACATCTAAGACGGATCGACCTTTCCCACCCATGTGTGGGCTGCATCACCACCATAAAGCGGCGTAAGGACAACCAATGGAGCGGAAAGGTTTCACGCCGACGACAATTGGCAATTTTACACCCCTCATTTGAATATTCGCGGTGTTGTGAGTATTCTGAAAAACATCCAAGTCGAAACAAGCATGAAAATTACGAGCGTACAGTGCAGGATGACAAACCGTTAAAGAAAAAGGAAATTCAATGAACTCATTATCATTCATTTTTATGCATTTTATTAGTGATTTCATACACATGTGCCTGCAGCCCTTATTTTTATTGTTGAATTATAGGTTCATGACGAAACTCTTGATTTTTCATATACATATAGCCGTCTAGAAAGGTTTTGCCCAGTTGGGCAGCACCACATTGTGATTCCCATACCCAGTTGGGCTGTAACTTTGTGCCCAGTTGGGTCACAACTACCCACGTTTTTGCCCAGTTGGGAACCACCCATCTTCTGCTCAACTTTTTTTCCAGTCACCTACCTAGTAGATGACAGGAGCGTCTCCAGAAAATCCGATCTACTGTAGGGGGTGCCAACCGAGTGGTTCTAGCCAAATACCAGTCTCTGCTTCGAATATCGGTTGCTCATTATTTTGCTCTTGCTCTATGTAACAGCTCTTCAAAGTCATTCACAGACTTTATGGAAAAACGGGAAATCACCGTCAAATTTTCTCCCCATACAACCCTCGCTCCAATGGTCAGGCGGAAAAATACGTTTCTATTTTGAAGAATGCCATTAAGTACAAAAAACCAAAGCCCAACACCCCCGTCTACTCACTCAGGAGTTGTTATGAAATCAACCCTCGCTCAAATTCCGCATTGTCAACATTATTTAAAGAAAATACAGATACAATATATAGATACAAAAACGATAAATTCTGTGCTTAGGCTGCTGACGAAGTACCTAGATCAGAAGTTCGTTAACGCGAAACAGCGAGCTGAAGGTTATATTGAACATATCTGCAACATCTCAATAACTCGCCGCCTGATGTCCGCAAAACCGTAAAATTTTAAAATTAGAAACTGGAAATTAAGGTCACGTTTCACATGGCTACCTACTACTTACACCAGTAGTGTGTGCACACTCCACCAACTTTTTCAATGTTGAGAACAGTTCGTTATTTTCAAATGCTGGGTGAAAAATTCGACAACCCAGTGACTGGCACATTCATGTTGGAAACCGTTTGTCAGTGAGTACAGGTTTTTATGCCTCATCACCGTTGAGTTCATCGCTGTCTTCTTGAAAAATTGGTTGATCTTCATCTTCGAATCTTCATAAAAATACAAGAGGAAACCCTTGATCATCTACCGTTTACACGCTAAACACCCAAAACAAACATGGAATACAAATAAAATTACTAGAACTACCAATCTGAAAGGGCTGGAGCGATCTGTACCTACTCCTAAATGCAAATTTTCAATTGAGGAGGGTTATGAGTAGGTTTCATTTTCGTGAGGTTTCCTACGACGATAGGAATAAACCGCACTCCATCGACTGGTTGGTTTTGGTTTGACTGTGGTCAACCCGTGGTCGACCACACTGTCATGATGGAACAGTGGTTGACGTTACTGCGCATGCGTCAGTCGACCATGGTTAAGTGGATGGAGTAAACCTCATATCAGTCGCAATTTCGCACAACAATTCACCATTATCAATGCGCTTCAATGCCTCCAACTTTTTATTTTCATAGTAACTTCGACGCATTTACATTTCATCACTTTGCCCGACGTGACTGACACTTAGGCACTGACTGATGGAGAACGGAATTCAACAATGGATAACGGAGGGTCGAAATCGAGTTGGAGCCTCAGTTGAAGGAGCGGAGATTCTTGTACAAAAACACCCCAGTTGATGGAACTTCCAGATAATCGAACCCTGGTTAATGGAGTTTTTACTGTGTCTAAGATAAGGTTTGACTACTTGTAATCCAAATATTGTATTAATTTTGACGGTTAGTTTGTGATGTTAGGGACTAAAGGATTTTTCTATTGCTCTACTAGAGCAATGCTTTAACTGTGCACATTATCATCCAGACTATAAATTATAAAAACTCACCTTGCGGTCAGTTCACAGGAAGAGATAAAAGTCCGAGGTTGTTAGGAGATGTTTACCTAAGTACTTGCCAGTTGATATTTAAAAAGAATACGTATGTTTTTTGGAAAAGAAGACCATAGTATTTCCCAGAGATGGTACAGTGAGTGCAAAGCATTGACTATAAACATATCATCCAGATACCAACACATGTAAACACACCTGGGGGTCCTTGTTGTCCCGGAGGACCTGGGGGCCCTGCTTTACTTCGTCCTGGGGGCCCAGGGGGCCCAGTTAGAGTCGACGTCAACTCACTCAGCTGCTCTGTTGAAATGGGTGGTTCAAAATGAGCGTAATCGGTTGAGAAGAGTAAAAAATATCTCCTCACAAACCTCAACATTATTAGCCAATAAAAGATATGATTGGTGTCAATAGTGCAGCTGACCCTATCACATTTCTAACAGGTACCTATTCCAATACCTAGAGTTAACATGAAGTTATATTTATAGACTATATTTATTAGAAGTTAAATCCATAAGTTTAGACCATCCCTGAAAATTTCATCAAAATCGTACTAAAGCTAGTTTTAGGCTTAACAAGGATTTACCACAGACACCAGACAGACAAACATGGAACCAAAATTGATCAGCAAGTTCTGAAACGCAAAAATCAAGAGGAAATTTTGATTAGAAGACAAAAATTGTTACGACTCCTCACATAAACACAAATTTAAGGATCATGAGCTTATAAATGACACGTAGAATCCAGTTCCAAGTATAGTTCTCTGTGATGGGTAAAAAATGAAGTTTTCGACAATGTCCCAAGTTCGCAATGCAACACGAATTTTCATCAGTTATGAGATCTACAAAAATATTTATGACAGGATAATTACTTGAACCTTTTGAAATGAAGTGGGGGATGAATAGCTATCTACTTGAATAAGCTGTATTCCTACAACATTTCAAGAAGAATTGGTCTTTGGGTGTTGGAATTGTGATTATATTTCAGTACTTCCGTATAGGGGTGAAGACCACGAGATGTTCCAGACCCCACGTCATTTCCCATCCGTTAATCCCCGCCTTTCAACAACTAAACATCTTGAGAGCTCTATGAATTTATGTTGAAAAGATTTCTGGCAAGACCTTCCATAGCGTTGTGAGTGGAGCACTCGGCCACTATGCTGAAGGTCATGGATTCAATTCCAGCCACTGCCATATTTTTTCATGTCATAAAAGACCTTAATAGCAAATTTTTAAACGTGATTCTGATCTATTTGTATCAACTAATCTATATCTTACTAAAAGGATTGACTGTACGGTGGATAGGATTTCCAATTTTTCTATTAAAAAAACATGCATATACATAAAATTAAGTACCTCCCATTATACATATAAGAAGAAGAATTTGAAGAAGAAAAATTTCATTTATTGGCACTTGTTACATAAGCCTCATCGGCTCTCTTAGTCGTAACATAAAGAATTAACTTATTAAATAAATAAATTCTTGGGCCTTAAACTAAAAGAGTGCACTATTAAAATAAAAAATACCTACAGAAAAAAATTGAATTATACATGAATGGCAATATACAGAAACTTCTCTGAACAAAACGTATAAAGAAAAAAGTCCAGTCATGCAGCATGACCCCATGAGCGAATTTTTGAAGAAATCTTCGACATTTCAGTCGCTATTGATCGTGTAGAGAAATTTTAGTTTATGATTTTGATAGACCAACATGGAATCAAATTATTAAACAAGCACCTACTACCTACGTTTTAAACAGCATGGTTCTAGGATTGGTTATACAGGGATACTTCCATAAGAGTAGTTCAATCTGAATTCGGACAATGTTTCATGTAAATATTACCGATTTTTACAACTAGCGAACGGCATTATTTCGATTTTTGACTGATTTTTCAACTTTAAATTTTTGAAAACTTGATACATATTCTTATAGGAAATTTTACGCTGATTCCGAATATACCACATGTTAGTATGCTGAAAAAATTATTTCGCACAACAAATCGAAAAAAACAGGCTATTTTGAAAATTATGACTACATTTTTGAAAATTTCAACCCGAAGATGTAATCCGATCATGCTGGCCAACGAACTTGAACTTTCGTATTGTGTCCTTAACATTTTAAAATTTGTTTGAAGTTTCTAGCACAATTCTACGGACAGTTATCGTCTGGAATGACGATAACTGTATGTATGTATGTATGTATGTACATACATACATTAAAAAAAGTTTCAGTCATGCAGCATGATCGTAAGAGCGAATTTTCAGAAATGGTCGTATTACATTTATGTTAAATTCTGTCGAAATTTGATCACTTTGGGGACAAATAAAAAATTTATTATACATTTTATAGCAAACTAACTTTTTGTCAGTAATATTCCAATGAACAAACGATTTTTACAATTTTTTCAAGTGTTCCTATCGATTTTTAGTTTATTTTAATGAAATTTAAGTACATTTTTCAGTACAATTTTGTGCTTAAATTTTTAAATGTCGTAGTTCATGTGCGATTAATTTTTTTCGAGTAGCATTCTGCTAAAAAATAGAAATTTGTTAATTTTAAGAGGTTTTTGCTTTTTCAACTTTGAAATTTTCGAAAACTTGATACATATTCTTAAAGGACATTTTACACTGATTCCGAATATACCACATGTTAGTAGGGTAAATGCACCAGTAGCTGACAGGTGCACCATTACCTGACATCCTCCACGAAAATTGGAATAATAAGGTGTCAGGGCCTCCTACACCTATATTTCAAAAATTAGCAGCATCTGTAGGTATTTCTTTCTTTATTAGTTGACAGAACTACGTCAGTTCTGACGGGAATCATAACTTAATGTCAATACGTAGTCGGCAACTTCTTCTCAGTTTGTCAAGTGCTCCAGAACCAGACACCTACAAGCAAGGACTCGGAGGTGAGCTTTTGTCTCTGCTGCTTTTGTACTTCATTTTATTCCAAAACGTTTGTGTTATTTCTATTACTGAGTGATTGTAGATTGTGTTTAATATATTTTTGAACCTATTTTGCGATAGAGTTTATAATTTTAATGGGTGTCAGCTACTGGGTCCTTAAAATGGCCTTTTCACTAGTAGCTGACAGGCCTGTCAGCCACTGGAACATCACATAATTTTCTTCAAACACTCATAGACTTATCTTATATTTATCCCTAGTTACATGAGTCACACCACTGAACGTTATTTTCAATGCAGATTTTACTTTTCAGTAGCTGACAGGGGTGTCAGGTACTAGAACAGACCATGTCAGCAATTGGGACAACTCCCAGCCTCTGGGTTTTCTTTCTTCTTTTTTTGGTTCCAGACGGTTCCCTAAGGCTCACAAAGCCAACAAAATTCTCCAATATTCCCTTTATTCCTGAAACTCCTCTGAATGACTTCCCAAGCCCTTTCAAATAGGCACTGCCCTTGCCTGAGCCTCCTAAAAAGTTACCCTGAAGCCTGAAGAAAAAGTTACCCAGGCTTTGTAATTTCCTATTCTTGGAAAGAGTATCATACATAGAAGGAATAGAAGAAAACAGAAGACGAAGAAAATAAAAGTAAGAGAGCTGAGGAAAGATTAAGAAAGAAGCAAGAAAAAGAAGAGTTACTGAGAAATAATCCGAAGAGAAAGAAAGCCAGAGAAATCGTGTTATCCCAGATAGGCTCCCTTTCAATTCGCAACGTCCTACGGTGAACAGGAGGGATTTTAGCTCACACAGCTGATCAGGATGGTGCTCCTTACTTTGCTCGTCTCTTGTTGCCCCAGAGAGGCTCTCTGTCAAATGTTGACGTCCCAAAGGTAATAGGAGAAAATTTAGATCACTCAGCTGATCAGGTTAGCGCTCCTCACTTGACTCGTATCTTTTTGTCCCAGAGAGAAAAGAATTTCGACGTCTTACGGTAAATAGGAGAGATTTGAGCACGATTTTGCCATCATTATGATCACGGCGCGAATCCAAGTCAGCGAGGCACAAGTTCCAACATGGTAATATATCACATCAAAATTTGATCCAAATCGGACCATCGGTTTCGGAGGAGTAGTGAGCACAAAATTTTGTCCATAAACACACACACATATATTTATATATAAATCTGAAAATGAATTACATGGTAATCGTGTTCTACTCCCTCTGAAACGCAAAGAAAATGCATCCCCACCCACAACTGCACCCGTACCGACAGCTGTAATACCCCCTTTTGGTTTATTATTTCCAATAATAAGCCTATGTGATCGTGTAGCAAAAAATTTTTATAACCCCCCCTCAAACTTTGTCACTTTACGTTTCAAGGTGCGTAGAATCCAAATTTGAAATGTCCGTCCGCCGTCCGCCGTCCGCCGTTCGCCGTTCGCCGTCCGCCGTCCGGGCCATAAAAGGCCTAAGAATTGACTTTAAAAACCCGTTCTTTCGCACATAGACTCCATTTGGGGTCTAGTTGGTCCTAACGTTTAATCATCCCGATCGCTTTACTCGCATAGATGCTATGGGCCAAAAACGGGCAAAAAAGTGTGTTTTTTGACGCGCGCACGCCTGGCACGCTTGGCAGGGGGTCACGGTGGGTGGAGAGGGGGGTGAGCGGGGGGATGGAGTGAGAGGAGGCGCCGGCGCCGCGGCTTGTGGTGGGTACGGCGCCGGCGTTCGTTCGAGGCATGAATATGTTTCTTTCAAGGTAATTTTTGTGTGTTAATACCAAAGCTTTTCCTACGCATATTTAATAACATAGCCTCTCGACTTTTCGTACGTACTTAGATAATGATATTATTAAGGCAATAACTATTTGAATAGATAGGAGCTCAAATCGAGAAATGTAAACATGCATATATAATTATAGAAGTATAGGTTGTGGCAACTCGAAGTAGGACACGCCGAGGAGTCTGGACGGGCCTTATGACGTACGCTAGCCAACTAAAACTACGATCATACTCAATTGAAAAAATAATAAACCTTTGTGAAATAATTTGCAGCGTTTTTGGTTTATTATTTCCAATAATAAGCCTATGTGATCGTGTAGAAAAAAATTTTTATAACCCCCCCTCAAACTTTGTCACTTTACGTTTCAAGGTACGTAGAATCCAAATTTGAAATGTCCGTCCGCCGTCCGCCGTTCGCCGTCCGCCGTCCGGGCCATAAAAGGCCTAAGAATTGACTTAAAAAACCCGTTCTTTTGCACATAGACTCCATTTGGGGTCTAGTTGGTCCTAACGTTTGACCATCCTGATCGCTTTACTCGCATAGATGCTATGGGCCAAAAACGGGCAAAAAAGTGTCTTTTTCGACGCGCGCACGCCTGGCACGCTTGGCAGGGGGTCACGGTGGGTGGAGGGGGGGGTGAGCGGGGGGGGGGGGGGGGGAGTGAGAGGAGGCGCCGGCGCCGCGGCTTGTGGTGGGTACGGCGCCGGCGTTCGTTCGAGGCATGAATATGTTTTTTTGAAGGTCATATAATTGTGTGTTAATACCAAAGCTTTTCCTACGCATATTTAATAACATATCCTCTCGACTTTTCGTACGTACTTAGATAATGATATTATTAAGGCAATAACTATTTGAATAGATAGGAGCTCAAATCGAGAAATATAAACATGCGTATATAATTACAGAAGTATAGGTTGTGGCAACTCGAAGTAGGACACGCCGAGGAGTCTGGACGGGCCTTATGACGTACGCTAGCCAACTAAAACTACGATCACACTCAATTGAAAAAATAATAAACCTTTGTGAAATGATTTGCAGCGTTTTTACGAAAAGTTGGGTAAAAGTGAGAATATACCTTGAGTCCGTGACAATAATTGGATAACTATAGAGAATAAATTACCTCCTCCATTCGTTTTTGGAAAAGGTTTAAATGTGAGGTACCAGTTTTCTAAATCCGTTACTAATGTTCCTTTTTAAACTAGCTCCTTCCTTATTTTGCTGAGTGAGCCACTTTTAATTTTAGATAATTTTCATTTCAATTTCATTCGATACATCCATTGAGTGAATACCTAAATACTTGAGTAAGTTAAATCACCTATTTGCCATTACTTACTGACAATTTTTATGATTTTGAGTCCTTATTTTGTACTTAGTTTCCTATTTTGGATGAACCTAAGGTAGAGCTTAATGTGATAGGAAAGAAACACAAGTTCCTACTATCATAATAATTGTAATGTACTACCTAATTTCTATACCTGCTCACGTTTTAAAATAAAGAAATTCGAAATTTCGAACATTTACTTTCAATATTTTCCTCCCTGTCAGCCATAGGAACATTCGCACTTCGACAGTGTCAGCTTTAGGTGCATCGGAACTTTTCAGGAAATTCGCTATTATTTTGACTCTGATTTCTTACTTTTTAAGGGCTAGTTAGCAAGCTGGAAAGATTTTCTTTCAAATAAAAACAAGAAAGATTCAAGAAAATAATTTTTAAAGTTGTAGCATCGCAACATTCCGAGAAAATTTCTTAAGGGTGTCAGCTACTGGTGCGTTTACCCTATGCTGAAAAAATTTTTTCGCACAACAAATCGAAAAAAACAGGCTATTTTGAAATTTTTGACTACATTTTTGAAAATTTCAACCCGAAGATGTAATCCAATCATGCTGGCCAACGAACTTAAACTTTCGTTTTGTGTCCTTAACATTTTAAAATTTGTTTGAAGTTTCTAGCACAATTCTACGGACAGTTATCGTCTGGAATGACACATACATATATATACTTTTTTTTTTTTTTTTTTTTTTTTTTTTGAGAAACCTCCCCTCAAAGACGGAGGGGGCACGCCATTAAACTGAAAAATAAAATAAAAAAGTGGGGAGGACGCCCAGGTTTACCCGACGCCGGCTCTAGGGATAAGGGAAGTTGCAGGACGAGGAGGAAGAATGGGATGAAAGGAAGTGCCCCTATAAAATGACCACCAGTTCAAGTAAGAACCCCTCAGGACCACGGAGTACTCCTGCCGAGAACTAATAAAACTAATAAATTCAACTGGGTGGGTGTGGGGATTGCTAATACTATGTGATGCCATAGTGCCGCTCAATGGGACTCCAAAAGGTGGACAGCTCTGCTACCTACAAACCAGGGGTAGGGAATCAGGTAGGGAACCAGGAATATAGAAGGCCAACATTCGGTGATGTCTTCTAGTATCTGAATATATGAGAAGAAACCATTCTAAGTCAATCCCTCTGTATTAGTTGGACAAAGAATGATACCTACGTATAGTTTGGTGGTCTGGATGCTCGCAAGCTTACATCTCAATAAATAGATAAATATCATGAACTAATCCTTTCAGTAAAATATAGACTAGCAGAACGAATAGATCAGAATTACATTTACCAATATGTTTTGAAGTTCGGGAAAAAAAAACTGGAGATTTAGTACTGGATTTGAAATTGAGGCCTTCTGCTTCATGGTCTTCACCCCCCAGATGGAAGTTAATTCAATGGGGGAAAAGGTTCCTGGTGCTCAACTTACCTCTGAGTACGGCCATGCATATTTCCTTCACCTCAATGTCGCTGAAAGACCTGCCCTAAAGAATATTTTAAAAATTACAATATAGTAATTCATTCTATTACAATATTATGTGCTATGAATATTCAAAATGGAATCGGGGAGGTATGGAAAGATGCCGGTTTGAAATTTACGTCATCAAATCAAATCAAATTTTTGTTTATAGTTGAGCCAAAACTGGTATAAAAATAGCCATTTCAGGTCCAGTGATTACAAGATGAATTGAAATAAACCGAAGAACTAACAACAGAAAAGCAGTACAGAAGAATAAAACAACAAAAGAAAAAACAGAAACAACAACAAGAATTAACAAGAAAACAACAGAACTAACAACAGTAAAAAGATGGGAAAATAAGATGGTACGAAAATGCCGGCTGCACCTGCACAAAAAATGGCGTTCCCTGCTTCTGAATGCATTTTAATAATATTTCAGGAATACATAAAAATATCTGACACAAGTTTCTGATTTTTATATACAAATTAAATTAATAAATATGTAAATGAAAAAAAAGATTAAAAAAAAACTTGGAATGGCCAGAATGAGGTCAATGACACGAAGCTCATGTTAATAGTGTTAACAGATGTATTGCAACGAAAATAATCAAAACTGGTGAAAGAAATGGTTAATTTCAAAATTAATTTTTGTTTTCAAAATTTGATCGATGTAAAATGTTTTGTTGATAACTGTACTCTAAAACAGTGCTGTCGTCGAAAGATTATAGTTCCTAGGACTGTTCAGAAAGTATAAATCACAAAGTGCACAGTATCAAGACGAAAATGCTTTGTGCTGCTTTGTTACCACCGTCCCTGGGTTCATGTTCGGGAATAGGGACCGGGTAGTTCTGCTGGCCACAGAACGTTACCGAGGCATGAAGTGACCAAGAGTGTGAAGTGACAGTGAGTGGATGGGTGACCGCACAGGTAAGGATCTCCCTTCCAAGTAGTTTTCACGCTTCTGTACAGCAAACCCCTCTCCACGCAAAGGGGCGAGGCACTGAGTAGCTTAAAGCAAAATCATCAGAACGAATTCTGATCGTCCACTTGGAGGACAGCTGATAACGTCCGTGATGCCTGTGGCAGTCGAACAAAAGCTGTTTGTTTACTTTTTTTTAACATGAAGTGACAGCCCTGATGAAATACCAAGGGCGACTTGCTTCAGACATGGGCCCTAACCAGTGTTTCTGTCTTTAATCCTTCTCTATAGTCACATCTAAGAAGACCAAAGCACTTGAGTGAGGCGAAAATTGGTGGTAGTGTTGTAGAGACCTGAACAACAAACCCTACGGTAGTTGCTTCCACCTTGCCTTGCACTGTATCAATACGAAAATGCTTTGTGCTGCTTTGTTCCCGCTGTCTCTGGGTTCATGTTCGGGAATAGAGACCGGGTAGTTCTGCTGGCCACAGAACGTTACACAGACATGAAGTGACCGAGAGTGTGAAGTGACAGTCACTCTGAGGATTTTCTCTTTTGCCAACATTGCACTGAAGTGGAGGCACAGATGTCAGTTGCGGAAGATTGTTGATACCCCCATGTGGTTGCAATGCAATTGATAGGACCAAAACTTGATAACTTCCACAATCCACTATCGCTGGGGAAACTTTCTGCCCCCATTTAGGCTAAGGATACTATGGATGCATATTGTGACTAAGTTTTGTTCTGACAGATTCGTCTGTACAAAAAAACTACTCCTTTAAATGAGAGTGGTTACTTTGGCAGCAATCAATTCGTCCGAGCACATGCTTGATCATCAGAATGATTGAGCGATCAAACTAATGATAGGTTACAGTGCTCTTCAACATTCACATTTCTAGTCTTCTTCAGTTGCTATTTTTGAACCCACAATACAGCATTAAAAATGCGAGAAAAAAGCAGAAAAAACGCAAGTATGATACGGCCTCAAGCAACTGAATGCCCATTTGTTACAAGTGTGTATACAGTTTAACGTGAACCTTTTCTCATGGATAGTCTTAAGAATTCAAGTATCCATGCTTTCATGCTCTGAGCATGCCCTCAAGGGCTCGAGTCATCTGCTCCCCCCAAAACCTCCAGTGCTGCTCTTGCTTGTTGAACCCTGATCTTAACCTATTCAGGTCACCAGAATAGTATGTTCCAAATGGAACATGCCCTAGATGGAGGACTTACCGGGGGTCCAGGCTGTCCGTGGAGGCCGGGGGGGCCTCTTTGGCCTGGGGGTCCCGGCATTCCAGGAGGTCCCTCTTTCCCAGGCAGGCCAGGGACGCCAGGAGAACCTTCCGGACCCCTCTCACCGTTGGCGCCTCTTTCTCCTGGCTGAAAATTAAGATGGAAGCATATGAAAAATTCAAGTAAACATTAGTCAGAACTAAAAAGGTTTTTCGCACTGTGCAGCTCCATCTGTTTAGCAATTTCACAGGAGCTTAGTATGAAGTGGAGGTCAACTCACCAAGCCAGGAAGCCCGGGGAGACCCCTAGCTCCTGGCAGACCAGGGTACGTCTCCTGATCGGTGGAGTAGCCCGTGTTGATGACGGTCTCTCCCGGAGGTCCGGGTGGCCCAGGGGACCCAGGAGGACCAGCTTTGCCTTCCGGACCCGGAGCTCCTATCGATCCCGGGATGCCAGGAAGACCACTAGCCCCCTTCAAACAAAAAGTAGATATATAATAATCGATAAGTACCTAGTTTTTAGTACCTACCAAAAGACGAATACAGGAATATTAAACCATTTATTGAATTGAAGGAAAACCCATCAAATAATGCTATTTCAAGTCAGGGCCGCCACATGGGGGGGAGGCAAGTGGGTACTGTTGCTCCGGTCCTGAATTTAGTACATAAAGTACCTATTTTAGAATTTTTAGGCCTACTTAAAACAGAGTGTATTACACTTGACGGGCCCTGATCAGATTATATTTGATTTACTACACCAGACTGTTTCTCTTAAACAGTTGCGATGATTGCGATGGCCCAAAATATTACTCTTTACCCTTTACCGTCTTCACCAGTAGGCACTCGGCTGAAGACTTGGGAGAGAGCATCCATGGGCCAAGAAAGGTTCCCTTGCCATTCTCAGCATTAAGCACAAGTTAGCATCCAATCTTGACTTTTCTAAGGTTATTAAAGAATTTTCACTTAAAAAGGCACGAAAGTTTCAAGTGTTTTGTCTTGTATTTTTCAAATGCAAATAATACACTTTTCCTCACTTGACTTTATTAGTTTTAAAATGTTTCATTTCATAAAACATGAAATTATAGCCTATTACAGTTTTCTATAACTAAAACGTTTTCCACAATTATAATTACAATTACAGAATGCTATTATAACTCAACAAAACAAATTTCTCATTTTACTAATTCATATTTTTGATAGTTTTTCACTAAATAATTCTTGTAGGTATCTTTTGTTGTTATAAATCTAATTCTTTACTGCATAGCTTCATTACAAGTAGATAAACTGTAATAAAACAATTATATTTTTGTAGATTTTTTTTTCTTCCAAAATTAATAAATGTATTCTTTCAAACATAATTATTGTTTCAATTAATTCCTTCAGCCATCTTGTATACAGAGACTTTCCTTTTTAATCCGTCCATAACATTAAAATATGATTATATGTGTGGTGAAAACCACCCCCTCTTTTCAACAGCCCTTTTCAGGGCTACCAAAAAGAGGTAGACATGGCACACAAATGCTTATAAGACGTCGAGTTATAACTCCGTCAAACAAAATATTTCACCAGAGAGAAAATACGAAATTCTCTCTCAAAAGTGAAATATTATCAAATAACATACAAGGCGACCTCCCTAAACACTTACTGGGCGAGAGAGACGCGACAAGTATCTCGAACCAAGTCGCCTTGAATGAGAAAACTCAAACAGACAATCAAATGTCCTCTAGAACTAACAAGGACAGTTCTAGCAAGCCTACACGCCAATCAGAAACTTTGATTGCGCGAGAGACAATAGACGAACCAACCAGGAGGCGGCAAGCAACCACCTCTGGTTCAGAAGCCACCCCGGGGACCCTGTCTCAGCAACGGACGCAGGGAAGACACCCCCGGGGATCCCGTCTAAACAACGGACGCAGGGAAGCCACCCGAGGACCCCGTCTAAACAACGGACGCGGGGAAGCCACCCCCGAAAGACCAACTCAGCTATCATATTCACAGATTCTGAGAAAACAATGTGCGAGCCAATAAGAAAACACATGGTGAACTAATGAAATTAAGCGGACCAATCAGGGGGCGGCAGGAGGCGGCCACCTCCCTATAATTACCCCGCACGGAGCCCTCCGAAATTCATTCCACTCACCGCTCTCGACGACTACACTCTACAGTACGAAGCTTCTACACGCTCTACGCTGACGACCCTTCTGCTCACGAGTTCCTCTCAGAACGGCTTTCTACTGCTCACAAGGCATATCTTCTCTCCTCACAGATCTCGCATTGGCATCTACGAGTCCAGTGATCATTTATCCTGCTCATTGCCCAACGTAGTTCTTCTGTCAGGACGCCACCCGGTACATCTATTGATATTCTCATTAGATCGTACGCCCGCTGGGACGTTCCGAGACGTGTCGCCCGGGTTTCGTAGCACTAAGCTCGTCACCGACCGCTGGGGCACGCCGATAAATTACTCAGCTCATCCGCTCTAATTTATCGTCCAAGGAAGCCTTTTTCAAGGCTACAAGGTAGGACCCTGACATCCGAGCATAGGAAAGAAGCTCTGTCAAGCGAGTCCACCTTCCAAATCCTGCATCCTATATGGAGAGGTATTAAAGACGAGTTAATCAACTCGGGTACATCGATGGAGCGCCGCCCGTCCTACTCCCTCATGCAAGAGGAAGCAGAACACGGCGCGGCCGGGAGCTCTAGCCCGCGAAGCGCTCCCTACCCGATACTCGACTCGTCCGCTGGTCCTAGCGACGGACAAAGGCTCGATTCTCGCGAAGAGATCGCCTTACTACCTAACGTATTCATGAAGGAAACGTTAGGCCAAGTCTCACACACACAAAAGTTCGAGGATACCTTCCAGACTCGCTCTGAAGTCGATCATCATGATTCGACAAAGATATCTGAATATCCACGATATTCTACGCAAGGCTACCCGGCCGATCCGAGTGTCAAACGCACTCCCAACTTGCTCAAAACACAGGATACTTTTCAGTACCTCAACCAAGCCCAGTATATTCCCCCTACAGATATAAATCTTAGGCCGGAATATTACACAACGGCTCAGCACCAAACAGATCGGACCCAGCACCCACTAAGCGAGCCCAGTGCTCCACGCGGCTGCTACACGAACTATCCCCAAGTTCCTCCCGCCAAGCAAGCTGACCTTGGCAATTTTACTCACATTCCTTTCGGAAATACCACGGGAACTAACCCGCATAATCAGAATATAAATGTCCCACTTGGTCTACCTACACCAAGTCAGACATATATAAATCCACTACAAATGGTGACCCCGCCTTTGAACAGGCTTAACACGGAGCATTTCGTTCCCTCTTATGAAGCTAGTGGATTTCAGGGAACCACCGCGGGCGTGCGACCCCCGCCGGGCTTATACGCCCCACATCTCACACAACAACCCTCTACACAAAGTGGCTTTCGAGCACTTTTGGAGGAAATGGGAGATTACCAAAAACCTATCTTCCAAAAGAAGAATATCGATCGTGCACTCGCCGAGTTCGATCAATACTGCGTGCGAAAAAACCTGAGAACGCAGAACGAATGTTTCTCAGCTATCTACAAGTGGGTACCAGAGGAAATGCGGGAAGCTATTGACTCAGCTTACCTCACGGCACCCCACGCACCTTACGAAGAGGCCAAACAGCGCCTACAACGAGAATACGGGCTGTCCTTGCAGGACAGGCTCCTCGCGCTCGAGGACCCCGCATCTCTCGCCAAAAAACCCAGCACCAAGTACCATGAAATGTACTCTAAGGCTGTTGGGTACTTCTCAGAGGCTCTGATCACTCAAAAGTGGATCGAAACTCTGCCCATCGAAGCCCGAGGCATGGTCGCAGCACAGCTTACCACGAATGCCCGGCTCGACCTAGCTGATACGCTACACGCGTACAAAACAGCGAACCCCCCTCTCAACATAAGAGGAGTAGAATCTACTTCGAAACCTACGAAGACTGGTTTCAAAAAGGCCCTCTCACAAAAAGCTGAGTTCAAACCTCAGCAAGTAGAGAGTAAGCCTCACAAACCAACGGCCTACGTCTGCCGGAACCACGCCCGTTTCGGTAGCGAAACTCGCAAGTGTGCAGACCCAGAATACTGCACTTGGAAGGCAAATACCGCCTCCAAACCTATCAAAAAGGCAGCGCCTATCAGCCAGCCTAAAACCTTGGTTTCAAGCGAAAATACTCATAGACCGATACAAGAAAGTACCGTTCCAACCTCAGACGCAGAGAGTTCGGAAAACGAATAACTGCCAGTGTATCTGAGCCTATACACCGGCAGACTAAAGAGTATAAAAGGCTTTTTTTCAAGTGCAAACTAAATGGCACTGAATTTCTCATTGACACGGGAGCAGAAGTGAACATTCTGCCCCACAATGTCACCAAAAAATTGGGCTTAAAAATTCGTAAGTCCAACGTCAAGCTCACAGCAGCTAACGGCGCCCCTATAGACACACTAGGGCGTGCTGACACGACAATTAACATCGGCCTCGGAGACATGACCACCGATTTCATGATCACTAAAGTTGATCTAGCGATCCTCGGTATACCATTCCTCGAGTCTTGGGATATCGGAATACGGGTCAAACACAAATATATCTACAAAGATAAAGAGCTATGCCGATCAAAAAATCGCTGCAGTCATGAACAAAAAATTTACTGACGAACAAATAGCAGCTGCTATTCCTCATCGTGACAACAGTCCTCAACCAGAGGACACACAGCTCACAGAGGACGAAAACATACGCTCTATCATTGAAAAATACAATGATAAAATGAACAAACTTCAAGGAAAGTGGAAAAACAACGGTGTTTACCACCGTATAACCACGGAAGGAACACCAGTACACTTCCGTGCAAGACCCATGGCAGGCGAAAAACGGGCTCAGGTTAAAAGTACTTTCGACAAAATGCTCACAGAGGGCATCATCGCTCCCTCCGACTCCGAATGGGCTTCTCCGCTACATTGCGTGCCCAAAAAGGATGGAACATGGAGAATCACGGGCGATTACCGATTCCTCAATGCAAAAACTAAGAAAGACGCCTACCCGCCGCCTCACATTCGCTCTTTCCAAGCGAATTTACATAATACACAAATCTATTCGACAATAGATTTAAAATCGGCATATTACCATATCCCGATGCACCCAGATGACGCTCATAAAACGGCAATTATTACCCCTTTCGGTCTCTATGAGTTTAAAAAAATGAGCATGGGTTTGGCCGGAGCGGCTCAAACATGGCAAAGGTACATGGACAGCATCATGCGGAAATTCGATTTCGCATTTGTCTACCTAGACGACATATTGGTGGCTTCTAAAAATTACAAAGAACACATGAACCACCTCAAACAAATTTTCGACAAACTAGGAGAACACGGACTTCGAGTAGGTTTTGATAAATGCATTTTTTCAAAACCTACCGTCGATTTCCTAGGTTTCACTATCTCAAAAGAAGGGATAATTCCTAAACGAGATAAAATAGAAGCCATAGAGCAATTCCCTCGGCCAATAGACGTACGAAGCCTACGCAGATTCCTAGGTATGTGTGGTTTCTACCGAGCTTGCTAAAGTAAATTCGCTCACACAGCGCAACCTCTGTATGACTCCATTCAGTCAAACAAAAAAAATGACAAAACCCCTATCGAATGGACATCAGAGAGAGAAAAAGCTTTCAACAGCTTAAAACACGCAATGATAAAAGCTACATTGCACAATATTGCTCATCCCCACCCTACAGCAGAGTGGAGAATAGTTTGCGATGCATCCGATACACACATCGGAGCGGCACTGGAGCAGGAAATTACAGACAAACACGGCTCGAAATCTTACCAACCATTGGGATTTTTCAGTAAAGAAATTCCGGAACAATGGAAGAATAAAGCCTCGTTCGACAAAGAGATGTTCGCCGCTTATCAAGCTTGCATTCATTGGCACAATGACTCTTTTCATATTTGCTCAGATCACAAGCCTCTGCTAGGCACAATGCTAAAGAAAAACGCACATTTTTCTAAAATGCGATTGAGATGGCTAACATACATCTCCCAAATGACAAGTGACATACGACACATACCCGGAGAAGACAACGTCGTAGCCGACGCACTCTCCAGACCTTTCGATCCAGTTGAAATTCAAACAAAGTCAATTTCAACCCAAACTGACGAGGGTCCGTCCGTAGCCGAAATTTCACAAATTACGGCCGCAATAGAGTGCAATCTTCTACTGCACATCTCAAATGCACAGATTCATTCTCCTCCTAACGCAGAGGACAAACTAAAACTCACACGAGTTGAATTCCCTCAAGGAGAGATTTGGTGTAACCTAGACTTAGGACACCCAAGACCTTATATTCCAAACGAAATAAGGCACGAAATAATCAGCCAAATTCACAATTTGGGACACCCAGGCATACACTCTACAGTGTATAAAGTAAAACAGAGATATTTTTGGCACGGCCTTCGTGCGGATGTCTCCAACTGGGTCCGGGCATGCGAGACTTGCCAACGAGCAAAAATCACTCGCTCCGTGAAGCTCCCTTACTCCGAATTTGAAACGGCTACCAAATTCTCCCATGTACACGTTGACATTACCGGACCCTTACCTTTAGCTAAAGGAGGGAAGCGTTACATCCTAATGATGGTTGATAGAGCAACGGGTTGGCTAGAGGCGGTCCCTCTTAACAACATCGAAACGTACACGATCACAAACGCCTTTATAAATATTTGGGTAGCCTCAAAAGGCGTACCTAAATACATCACAAGTGACCAGGGCACACAATTCGAATCAGACCTATTTCATTCCATTATGGAACGTCTCGGAGTAAAACATACTCACACGTTACCATACAAACCGTCAACAAACGGAATGGTGGAACGCAGAAATAGATCCTTGAAAGAGGCTCTCAAAGCACAGGACGAACATTGGCTCGACGCTCTTCCAAAAGTACTACTCGCCATGCGTACGGCAGTAGACCCAGCAACGGAAACTACACCCTTCCAAAAAGTTTATGGAATTGACGTGCCGCTCCCAGGCGACATATTCGTAACTTCTACGAACCTTTCCGAGCCTCTCTTTTTCCGATCTACGCATATCAGACATAATAATACGAAATATGCCGTCAACATGCCCAAAAATTTAGATACATGTACACATGTCTATATCAGAGTGCCCACACAGCCCTCCTCTTTGCAATGTCCTTACACGGGACCATTCAAAGTTGTTAAAAGAGATAAGTTTTCGGTTACAGTACAAATTGGCGAACACACAAAAAAAGTTCCCAAACAGCAAATCAAACCAGCTTACACTCTAAACACAGACGAAGCTGTGTCACTAAGCACAAATCAGGTAGAAAATAAGGAGGAGACTCCCCAAAAATCCGCCAGAGGGCGCGTCCCCTCTACCAAATTCGACGAGAAATGGGTGACGGCGCTCGAAGCAGACCACGCCCACTTTTCTCGGGTAGGAGCAGTGGGAGATATAAATAAGGAGCACCCCGGGCCCGGAGCTCATACCAACCTTGACCATGGCAGCTTCCACTCATCAAGAGGACATGCTCACAGAAGAAGTGGAGAATTTCCTCCTGGCGGAGGAAATTCCTACGCCCATCGGCCCGCTACCGCCTTCACCAGAGAAGAAGGGACCGGCGGACGCCAGCGCTCCAAGAGAGGTGGTGTGGAGAACGCCGGCCGCGTTCACAACGCCGGCTCCACCCGCTCCGCAGCTGCCCAGGGCTCCACCCGCTCACCAGCTGCCCACGGTTCCACGCAGGTGGATCAGCTCGGGCGACGTTCCCGTGCCTCGTTGGGACGAGATGGGCGCAGCGGGGTGGACGTCACCGGAACGAGCGCCTCCGCAACAGCCCAGCCGCGGCCGCGGGCCAAACCCTCGCGGGTTTGGTACCCGTCGGCAAAGCTCGGGCTGGCCACGGACGCCCCGCGGCGCTCGCCGAAACTGGCGAGGCCGGGGCGCACACCAGGCGCGGGACGCGAGGCCTGCACCTCCGCCTCCGCCCCAACTGGTGAGAGTTTCATACAGAGAATTCCGTATGGACCTCCCAGTTCTCCCCAACCGGCGTCGTCGTTGATAACACGACGTCTTGGGGGGGCGCCTGTGGTGAAAACCACCCCCTCTTTTCAACAGCCCTTTTCAGGGCTACCAAAAAGAGGTAGACATGGCACACAAATGCTTATAAGACGTCGAGTTATAACTCCGTCAAACAAAATATTTCACCAGAGAGAAAATACGAAATTCTCTCTCAAAAGTGAAATATTATCAAATAACATACAAGGCGACCTCCCTAAACACTTACTGGGCGAGAGAGACGCGACAAGTATCTCGAACCAAGTCGCCTTGAATGAGAAAACTCAAACAGACAATCAAATGTCCTCTAGAACTAACAAGGACAGTTCTAGCAAGCCTACACGCCAATCAGAAACTTTGATTGCGCGAGAGACAATAGACGAACCAACCAGGAGGCGGCAAGCAACCACCTCTGGTTCAGAAGCCACCCCGGGGACCCTGTCTCAGCAACGGACGCAGGGAAGACACCCCCGGGGATCCCGTCTAAACAACGGACGCAGGGAAGCCACCCGAGGACCCCGTCTAAACAACGGACGCAGAGAAGCCACCTCGGGGACCCTGTCCCAGCGACGGACGCAGAGAAGCCACCTCCGGGGACCCCGTCTCAGCGACGGACGCGGGGAAGCCACCCCCGAAAGACCAACTCAGCTATCATATTCACAGATTCTGAGAAAACAATGTGCGAGCCAATAAGAAAACACATGGTGAACTAATGAAATTAAGCGGACCAATCAGGGGGCGGCAGGAGGCGGCCACCTCCCTATAATTACCCCGCACGGAGCCCTCCGAAATTCATTCCACTCACCGCTCTCGACGACTACACTCTACAGTACGAAGCTTCTACACGCTCTACGCTGACGACCCTTCTGCTCACGAGTTCCTCTCAGAACGGCTTTCTACTGCTCACAAGGCATATCTTCTCTCCTCACAGATCTCGCATTGGCATCTACGAGTCCAGTGATCATTTATCCTGCTCATTGCCCAACGTAGTTCTTCTGTCAGGACGCCACCCGGTACATCTATTGATATTCTCATTAGATCGTACGCCCGCTGGGACGTTCCGAGACGTGTCGCCCGGGTTTCGTAGCACTAAGCTCGTCACCGACCGCTGGGGCACGCCGATAAATTACTCAGCTCATCCGCTCTAATTTATCGTCCAAGGAAGCCTTTTTCAAGGCTACAAGGTAGGACCCTGACATCCGAGCATAGGAAAGAAGCTCTGTCAAGCGAGTCCACCTTCCAAATCCTGCATCCTATACGGAGAGGTATTAAAGACAAGTTAATCAACTCGGGTACATCGATGGAGCGCCGCCCGTCCTACTTCCTCATGCAAGAGGAAGCAGAACACGGCGCGGCCGGGAGCTCTAGCCCGCGAAGCGCTCCCTACCCGATACTCGACTCGTCCGCTGGTCCTAGCGACGGACAAAGGCTCGATTCTCGCAAAGAGATCGCCTTACTACCTAACGTATTCATGAAGGAAACGTTAGGCCAAGCCTCACACACACAAAAGTTCGAGGATACCTTCCAGACTCGCTCTGAAGTCGATCATCATGATTCGACAAAGATATCTGAATATCCACGATATTCTACGCAAGGCTACCCGGCCGATCCGAGTGTCAAACGCACTCCCAACTTGCTCAAAACACAGGATACTTTTCAGTACCTCAACCAAGCCCAGTATATTCCCCCTACAGATATAAATCTTAGGCCGGAATATTACACAACGGCTCAGCACCAAACAGATCGGACCCAGCACCCACTAAGCGAGCCCAGTGCTCCACGCGGCTGCTACACGAACTATCCCCAAGTTCCTCCCGCCAAGCAAGCTGACCTTGGCGATTTTACTCACATTCCTTTCGGAAATACCACGGGAACTAACCCGCATAATCAGAATATAAATGTCCCACTTGGTCTACCTACACCAAGTCAGACATATATAAATCCACTACAATATGAATTAGGTATAATTTGATTTATGATTATATGAAATTTAGTCAATCATAATTTCTGCTACAATCGTCCAATTGAGGAATGAGTAAATTGGAACTTCTCTGAATACGCCCTCTATTCACAAACAATTGTATTTAAAGTAGTTAAAATAAAAATCCTATGACTGATTGTATATAGAATTTTTGTTTCATGGTAATTTATGGCATTTTTATGGTTTTGTAATTGGTTGGTAATTACTAGAGTATGAATACTTGAATTTTCAATTCTTAAGTTACACTTTACTTTTGATTAAATGTTGAATAAAACGTAGTGAAGTAGTAAGAGTTCAGCCCCTTAAGTGTTCTTATTCAAACACTGAACCTTGGTAGGAAGTATAAATGATTTTTCGATTGGTTAGAGAAGGTTTAGTAGTTTTTTTTAAAACAATTATCATAGCCATCTCTAGTAAAAGTGGCGCGGCAAAAAAAAAAAAAAGGGTGAGGGGGCGATCTCCGACTTGGAGATGTGGCGGCCCTGTTTCAAGTATAGTTATTTAGCTTTGAAATGTCATTTACCTACTTGGCTTCCAAATCAAGAAACACATTTTTTGACCTATCATTTAATTCCCTTGAACAGCTGTTTCTCCAAGGAATTCCTACCTACCATACAGGCCTTTGAGGGGCTACTTCACGTCTATGTGGAAGGTGTACAGGGATGATGAAAAGGTGTAAAGCTCAATTCGCTGTAAAATTCTTTTTTTTTTAGAGAACTATGGCAGTGCGGGAGAGGTGACTGTGAAAAAGTCCATTACAATTCACGGTCACCTGTGAGTAACTGGAATGTGAAGTGGATTAATGATGACAATACGAAAGCCCTACAACCTACTCTACATCCTCTTTGGTGAAGGTCTGAATCTACGAAGAATTTGAGTACCTACCTACCTAGGTGCTTCACCATAAGGAAAAGGCCCAACTCCATTTTAGGATAGGTAACGCCAGTGAGTAATAAAATTGTGGAGACTCTTGTTTCCCTACAGGCGCTACTTCACTTATGGAAAATGTCTAAATCTAAGTGGAGTGAATACCTATGTGATGAATGGTTTATCTAACTTCATTTTTTAACCGGGATAGTTTATTGGAGAAAATTGCGCTGTTTTGGAAACGGTCGGATGGTTTGCGTAGTCAGGATTCCTCATTCAGCCCTATATACAAGATTTATTGTCCACGAGGGGACGAATCGCCCTCTTATCTCAACTTTGACATGGGAATTCATATTAAAAGGCTTCTCGCCCAAGTCAGGCTAACGGGAAATTTCTATGCTAAGCTGAGTGTACCAGGCTTTGTGGTGAAATTTGATACCACTGTAGACTGCCCACTGTGTAATTATAATTTGCCTGATTCAGTCTTCCATTTCCTCTGCGTTTGCCCTGTCCTTCATGGCGAGAGATACTCTTTCTTTCTTGAAAATGAATTATCTTTTGATAGGCTTTCTTCATTACTCTCTCTTGAAGACATACTACATTGCAAAAAAATATTCTTCTCCTTTAAAAATTGTATAAGGACTAGGGTTTTTTTCTTGAATGAGGGATTTTTGTACTAATTTTCTGTCTTCTGTATATTTTTGCCTTTCTTTCTTCTCTCACCTCGTGGGATTTTATAATGATGTAATGATGCACTTGCGTTGCTTTCTTCTTTATAATGTTTTCTTTATACTACATTGAATAACGTATTGTTTTTTGTGTAAACTTTTCTTCATCTGCTTCTCATTGTTCAATATGTACCTTGCACTATGTCTATTCTGTATATCTATATCTAATTCTTGTATGATTCGTTGCACTATTTCTTTTCATTTAACGTACAGATTGTTTTTTCTTTCTCTCTTTCTGCTTAAATATTCTACCTTGATTACTTATGTGTTGTTTGAACTGTTGTATCGCCGGAAGGTTTTTACAAATAAACAATTTCATTTCATTTCATTTCATAACTTCATTTTTTGTTGTTCAAATTTTAGTTAGTAACGAATTGTAAAGGGGACTTGCTGTGGCACCTGGGAGGCCATGTGGTCCTACAGGCCTTACTTCACTTATCAGAGAAGGTTCAAATCGAAGATGAATAGTTACAGTCTAACACCCAAACTTGGGACACTTTTGAGGTTTAATTTAATTTCACTTCAAAATTAAGTAGTGACCAGTTTATTATGAATAATGTCCTTTATAACTTTGGCATGTTAAATTCTAATCCAGTTGGAACACCAATGGATTCCAATGTTAAGCTTGAAAAAGGTGGTAAAATTGATACTTCTTTTCCATATCAAGAACTGATATAGGATCATAATGTGTGTGTGTGTGTGTGTGTTGACATTTCTTATGCAGGATCTCAGTTAGTTCAACAACTGTTTTAATAAAACTCATTGGCTCGCAGCAAAACGAGTCTTACGTTACTTCAGGGGACTAAATAATAAATCTCTAGGTATTGAGTTTTCTAAATCAAATTCAGGTCATGAATGCTTTGTTGACAAAGACTGGTGAAATGATAATATCATTTCACCAGTCTTTGTCATATTATTTCTGAAATATTATTTCTGACCAATATATTTATATTTATAGGTTTTTTACATCTGTTGAGTAATGGTGCTGTGTCATAGGAAAGCAGAAAGCAGCGAACTGTCTCCTTATCCTCAACAGAAGCTGAGTATATTTCACTTAGCGAAGCCGTCAAGACCCTATTATACTTAATAATATATACCTATCCATATATATGATAATATATCAATGGTTTAATTAAAGAACTTGTTAGAAATTTTTTTAAGATTGCTCTTGGAATGCTTCTGAAGTTGCTAAAATCAATTGTGATAATCAAAGTGCTAAATTACTGCTATTGCTAAAAATACTGTAACCAATAGACGGAGCAAACACATTGACATTATGTACGATTTGTTAGAGACAAAGTATGTTCTGGTGAAATTTTATTGAACCATGTTTCTACTACAAAATTGATAGCCAATTTCCAAACGAAAAGTGTACCTAAGGATAAGCATGTCTGTTGTTCTAAAGGAGTAGGTCTTAAATGACATAATATTGTTAATTCATATAGCACTGTCAGCACTTTTTAAAGTCAAATAAGTTAATCTTAAATAGGTAGGTATATAATGAATGATGAGGGGAGAGTGTTGAAATGCTAATCATTCTACAATATTCAGCTGCGACATTCTTTATCCCTTCCACATTCATATCATACATTTATTTGTTGGACTCAAGAGAAATCGATGGTAGCAGGTCCTCTGTGAGCTTTTTGAGATATTTCCCCTGCCCAATAAATTGGCATTTTTTCGGGGTTCTTAGCTGAACCTAGATCGTTTCATAAAACAATAACTTTGCCATCCTGCGCGCATCCAGCATGTGCATACATGAAGCTCGCAAACGCTGGCGAAGTGCAAACAAACTCATTGGGTCTTATGACGGCGCTGCAACCCATTTTCACGAAGATATTTACTGACATATTTACACACATATCACAAACAGTACCAAGTTATTCACATCAAACGCCTCCTTTCCCCAACAACTTCTGAACCTGAACATCAGAATCTGAAGATCTGAACATCAGACCACTATCCCGCACTAAAATGTTGAAATAGAAACGGGGTAAAAAAATCACAATACCTATAAGGTCAAGTTGGCCCTAGTACCATGACATCAATTTTGATTAACCCTACGGGGTTGAATTTTGAAGGATTGAAATATTAAGAAATCGAGATCCTACACTTTATTAAGTATATCTACACAGACTTAAGCACACTAACCTACTGAAAAGCAATGAGACGGTGCCACTCCTAAAGCAATAACTATGATTCAGTTAGGCAGTCAGTTACAAACTTAATTTTAGAAAAGTTAGTGGACGTACCATTGCACCCGGGAGGCCACGTGGTCCTACAGGTCCTTGAAGTCCTTCCTGCCCCGCTTCTCCCTTGGGCCCGCGTTCGCCTTTGGGACCTGGCGCGCCAGCCCTTCCATCTGTACCCTGAAACCACAAGCGTATCGGAAAAACTCTGTCTGTATTAGATAGCCCTTCTATGCAGATCAATGGTCTGTAATTATTAAACCCCGCATTTAGGATATCATCAAAACTTGGCGCGAACACCTTTTATTTTAATTGAGTTCTTTAATTTTTAGGCTTTGAATAAAATTTTTACATAGCAATCGTCATTACATTGTATTATGGCATTTAATAATTCAGAGCTTGAACTGTCAAAATTTATCCGGAGTTGTGGGGGTATGTGGGATTCCCCACACCAGCTAGACACCCCTCGACCAACCCCACCCACCATGACAGCGCCATAGCTTGTTTTAGACTAAACGCTGTTCATGACAACCTCCACGGCTATCTTCATGGAATGGGTGTGGTCCACTGCTCGAATTGTGTGCTCTGTTCAAAGAGTTGCCTCACCAAGTAGCCATAGCTTGTTTTAGGCTAACCACTGGTTATGACTACCTCCAGGGCAATCTTCAAAGAATGGGTGTGGTCCACAGCAGGGATTGTGTGCTTTGATCAAGGAGTTGCCTCACCAAGTAGCCGTAGCTTGTTTTAGGCTAACCAATTGTCATGACAACCACCAGGGCCATCTTCAAAGAATGGGAGTGGTCCACTGCTCGAATTGTGTGCTCTGTTCAAGCAGTTTGCCTCACCAAGTAGCTGTAGCTTGTTTTAGGCTATTAGCTGGTCATGACTACCTCCAGGGCTATCTTCATAGAATGGGTGTGGCCCACAGCTCGGATTGTGTGCTCTGTTCAAGCAGTATGCCTCACCAAGTAGCCGAAGCTTGTTTTAGGCTAACCACTGGTCATGACTACCTCCAGGGCCATCTTCATAGAATGGGTGTGGCCAACAGCTCGGATTGTGTGCTCTGTTCAAGCAGTATGCCTCACCAAGTACCCCTAGCTTGTTTTAGGCTAACCACTGGTCATGACTACCTTCAGGGCCATCTTCAAAGAATGGGTGTGGTCCACAGCAGGGATTGTGTGCTTTGATCAAGGAGTTGCCTCACCAAGTAGCCGTAGCTTGTTTTAGGCTAACCAATTGTCATGACAACCACCAGGGCCATCTTCAAAGAATGGGAGTGGTCCACTGCTCGAATTGTGTGCTCTGTTCAAGCAGTTTGCCTCACCAAGTAGCTGTAGCTTGTTTTAGGCTATTAGCTGGTCATGACTACCTCCAGGGCTATCTTCATAGAATGGGTGTGGCCCACAGCTCGGATTGTGTGCTCTGTTCAAGCAGTATGCCTCACCAAGTAGCCGAAGCTTGTTTTAGGCTAACCACTGGTCATGACTACCTCCAGGGCCATCTTCATAGAATGGGTGTGGCCAACAGCTCGGATTGTGTGCTCTGTTCAAGCAGTATGCCTCACCAAGTACCCCTAGCTTGTTTTAGGCTAACCACTGGTCATGACTACCTTCAGGGCCATCTTCAAAGAATGGGTGTGGTCCACTGCTCAAATTGTGTGCTCTGTTTAAGCAGTTTGCCTCACCAAGTAGCCATAGCTTGTTTTAGGCTAACCGCTGGTCATGACTACCTCCAGAGCCATCTTCAAAGAATGGGTGTGGCCCACAGCTCGGATTGTGTGCTCTGTTCAAGGAGTTGCCTCACGAAGTAGCGGTAGCTTGTTTTAGGCTAACCACTGGTCATGACTACCTTCAGGGCCATCTTCAAAGAATGGGTGTGGTCCACAGCAGGGATTGTGTGCTTTGATCAAGGAGTTGCCTCACCAAGTAGCCGTAGCTTGTTTTAGGCTAACCAATTGTCATGACAACCACCAGGGCCATCTTCAAAGAATGGGAGTGGTCCACTGCTCGAATTGTGTGCTCTGTTCAAGCAGTTTGCCTCACCAAGTAGCTGTAGCTTGTTTTAGGCTAATAGCTGGTCATGACTACCTCCAGGGCTATCTTCATAGAATGGGTGTGGCCCACAGCTCGGATTGTGTGCTCTGTTCAAGCAGTATGCCTCACCAAGTAGCCGAAGCTTGTTTTAGGCTAACCACTGGTCATGACTACCTCCAGGGCCATCTTCATAGAATGGGTGTGGCCAACAGCTCGGATTGTGTGCTCTGTTCAAGCAGTATGCCTCACCAAGTACCCCTAGCTTGTTTTAGGCTAACCACTGGTCATGACTACCTTCAGGGCCATCTTCAAAGAATGGGTGTGGTCCACTGCTCAAATTGTGTGCTCTGTTTAAGCAGTTTGCCTCACCAAGTAGCCATAGCTTGTTTTAGGCTAACCGCTGGTCATGACTACCTCCAGAGCCATCTTCAAAGAATGGGTGTGGCCCACAGCTGGGATTGTGTGCTCTGTTCAAGGAGTTGCCTCACGAAGTAGCTGTAGCTTGTTTTAGGCTAACCACTGGTCATGACTACCTTCAGGGCCATCTTCAAAGAACGGGTGTGGTCCACTGCTCGAATTGTGTGCTCTGTTCAAGCAGTTAGCATCACCAAGTAGCTGTAGCTTGTTTCAGGCTAACCACTGGTCATGACTACCTCCAGGGCCATCTTCATAGAATGGGTGTGGCCCACAGCTCGGACTGTGTGCTCTGTTCAATCAGTTTGCCTCACCAAGTAGCCGTAGCTTGTTTTAGGCTAACCACTGGTCATGTCTACCTTCAGGGCCATTGGAGGCCAAACAAAAAGTTTGGAAAATTTTTAATTCATATTTTTTGGGGCCATTCCAGTAGGTATCTTAATTTTCTACAATGATTCGCTAACACATCATTAATTAAACAGTAAAACTCATAAACAAAAGTGCGAAATTTAATTGTAGTTTCTACTTACAGGTAAACCATCATTGCCTGGGGTTCCTGGTTCTCCTCGGGGTCCAATAAGGCCCTGAAATGATAAAACCATAACCGTAACCATATTTTTGTTTCGTTTTTTTTTCCTCTAATTTTATCTTGTCGCTATTCGATATCCGTAATAGTTCTACATTTTGCCGTCATGTACAGTTTATTGTAACTTTACCATACGTGGTTCATGTGACCCGCTATGGACAAAATTTATGTCTTTGGGTTAATAAATGTTTTATTATTATTATTATTATTAAATAGAATAAATCGTATAATATATTTAGTAAATAGTCCAGTCGGTAGGTAGTAAACACAAGTTCATGCAAATAGTCAGCAAGGGGCGTTTTCAGCGTAGTCGCTGATATAGAATTTACAGATTTATTTCAACCTTTTACAAATTCATTTAAACCTTTTACAAATTCAATTCAACCTTTTACAAATTCAATTCAACCTTTTACAAATTCAATTCAACCTTTTACAAATTCAATTCAACCTTTTACAAATTCAATTCAACCTTTTACAAATTCATTTCAACTCTCCACCGGAAGGGGTGGGTATGGAAAGTAGCTGATTGATTAGGAGGAAAGTTATAAGTAGTAGGCTACATGAGGTGGGTAAGTAGGTAGCTACGTACATACTACCTACCTACGTGACCTCAGCCCCTTGCCAATTCAATGTCTACTGTATGGTCAGAATCGCTTCTGTTTGCAATGCTGACAATCACTTATGTTTGCATGCCCTTGAAAGTGATAACTTTTACATTAGTCGCTATGTATCGCTGTTTACGATTTTTTTTTGCCTCCCCATAACCTGAAGTAATTATGAGTGTTAGCGATTCCGATTCAGACTCTTTTGTTGTTAGAGGAAGACTTAGGAGACTTGTGATAGAAAATGATTCTGATTCGATCAATTCCGTACCATCCGTAGGGTAATAAGAAAGATGTTTTTTCTCATGAGATTAATTGAAGGGTTGGAATGAGTTAAATTTGTAAAAGGTTGAATTGAATTTGTAAAAGGTTTAAATGAATTTGTAAAAGGTGTAACAGAGTTACCTCCTGAGAGGTCCATCAAGCTCAGAGCTTGAACCTAAATTCCTTATATGGTAGCAGAGCGTGGTTTGGATTATGCACGGCTGACTCCTAGTAGTCCAATCCACTATTTTTGGGGCGTTAATGTTTCAGAAGAAACATGGCCCGGGGTTCCAGAAGAAATTCCCATTATCACCCTTTGGTATATAAATAATTTCATTGGTCTTTGACTTATAATTTCTCTTTTTTATTCCCCATTTATATTTTATATTTTTTCAAAATTTCTGCCACCTGAGTATTGCTATATGTCAATACCTACCAGGTTAGTGCACATTTTTTCGCCACCTGAGTATTGCTATGATGTCAATCACCAGGTTAGTGCGCCATTTAAGTCCCCATAGTTGGGCAATTTAATTTAAAGTCCCCAATGTTGGGCAAATTAATTTCTATATATATTTTGATTTCCAAAGGTATAAGTCTCCATAGTTGAGCGTCCGTTTTGTTCCGATTGTTCAATGAATATACTTCTTATGAAGATTCATTGACAATCCTGTTTTAATTTCTATTCCCCCATCCTCAAAACGCCGATGCAGCTATTTATGATTGAATGAGCATCAGTTCTCAGCTATTAACTATTCCACCCAGTTAACATACTTGATCTTCAATCAAGTATGTCTTTAAGGGGAGGAGTGTAACAAAGTTACTTCCTGAGAGGTCCATCAAGCTCCCGTCAGAGCACCAGAGATAGCGCCGTCGGCGTTCCGTTGATGACACAATGGGCGCCGCGGTCTGTTCTCGATCTTATTGACAGCTGAGTTTGGCGTTGGATGGGATCCCAGGTGACTGGGAAACTAATCTACTCCGAACATGGCTCATTAAAAGCTATTAGTAGGGGTGGTATCTCTCTGACGGGATGCTGTTACTCTCCTCTACCTTTTTATGAGGATTTAGGCCCCCATTGCTCCTCGGGGGGGGGGGGGGGGGGGGGGGGGGGGGGGCACCTAAATTCCTCATAAAGGTTGAAATAAATCTGTGAAAGGTTGAATTAAATCTGTAAATGCTATATATTTAGTAAATAGTCCAGTCGGTAGGTAGTAAACACAAGTTCATGCAAACAGTCAGCAAGGGGCGTTTTCAGCGTAAGTCGGAGATGATACTCACTTGTTGACCTTCGGGGCCGGGTGCCCCCTCGAGCCCTGGGAGGCCCGGAGCGCCCACATCGCCCCTCTCGCCAGGAGGACCCTGAGCTCCGGGAGCCCCAACCCCTGCCTGCCCCTGCTCGCCGGGTTCTCCTCGTTCGCCCCTCTCACCCTGAAATCAATTAATTACATTATAGTTAGAAGGTGTATTTATTTATTTAATACAACACGGGACTAGCCCAATTACAAGGCACAAGAAATAAACAATAATAATATAAGACAAAATATAACATACAAAAATAGGTAATCAGATAGACAATAAATACATAGAAGATACTCGTAGATAATGATAAGAGTTCACGATGTACAATTGTCAGATTCTGGGTTGATTGAAGAAAAAAAGAAGTCCAGTCATGCAGCATGACCCCATGAGCGAATTTTCGAAGAAATCTTCGACATTTCAGTCGCTATTGATCGCGTAGAGAAATTTTAGTTTATGATTTTGATAGACAAACATGGAATCAAATTATTAAAAATAATTAGGAGGTACTCATACTTTATTTTTATTAAACTAATCTTGTAGATTTAAAGACAAACGTAGGTAAATATTCAAGTTTTCGATGTCCAATGTGGTCAGTATTAAAGGCAGTTGAAATCTTAACAGTATACTATCATAACATCATCAAATCTTGACATAAAATAAAATAACATACCGATGTCATATGAAAGAAACGTATTTCCACAGCCAATCGATGATGACGCTTTATATTACGAGTGATATAAAGTCAGTTGCATTCGAATCTAGTATCCCACAGCAAGAAATCGACAGACAAACTGTAGTCTCTGTTTCATGCAAATATTACCGATTTTTACAACTAGCGAACGGCATTATTTCGATTTTTGACTGATTTTTCAACTTTGAAATTTTTGAAAACTTGATACATATTCTTATAGGAAATTTTGCGCTGATTCCGAATATACCACATGTTAGTAGGTATGCTGAAAAAATTATTTCGCACAACAAATCGCAAAAACAGGCTATTTTGAAATTTTTGACTACATTTTTGAAAATTTCAACCCGAAGATGTATTCCGATCATGCTGGCCAACGAACTTGAACTTTCGTTTTGTGTCCTTAACATTTTAAAATTTGTTTGAAGTTTCTAGCACAATTCTACGGACAGTTATCGTCTGGAATGATACATACATACATACATATATACATACATACATATATACATACATAAAAAAAATGCGTTAAACTCCAGAATATCATTCAGAATAGCCTGAAACGGATTTCTGCATAAAAATTTTTCAAAAATTCACATTCTACAAATTTTGAGGCGAGAGCAATAGCTTAATTTTCTTCAAAAATTCGCTAAAAGATATGCATGACGGGCCAAACGGTTAAGAGGGCGGCTCAACAGATAGTTCGTAGGGGAAAACCTAATGTGAAAATGAAGATTTACTCGACATTACCTACCATTTAGTCACTTATATAGGAAGGCCTGGTCAGCAACAGCCACGGCCTGGTCCAAGCCACAGCGGATCAATAGAGATGGGTAATGTATGTTATTCATTTGAATTCCCAACCTGTAGGCGCAAAACAGGCGCACTATGGAAGGTAAAAAATTGAAGTCCCTGGTGTTGTGAAAACATCAGACTGCGCAAGATTTTAGATATTGCGCAAGTTGCCTGTAAGAATTTCAGTAAATTTTTGTAGAAAAAGAAGCTATTGCAATGGCTTCAAAAATTTTAAAATCAAAATTTTCGAAAATTGTCTTCAATGAAATCCGTTTTGAGACATTCTGAAACGAATCCAAGAGTTTAACACTTTTTCGTTTATATATATATATATATATATATATATATATATATATATATATATATATATATATATATATATATGTATGTATATATATATATAGGTATATATATAGGTATATAGACGGGGAAGTGATTTGTTTTGCTGATGACTCGGCGATGATAGTTAGAGGAAAATCATGGTAAGATGTTAAAGAGAAAGCAGCAAGAAATATCACTGAACTGAATAAATGGTTGACACTGAAGAATCTAAAGCTTAATTACGCTAAAACATACTTCATGTTGTTCTCTTGGCTAGCAGCATCCATCCCAAACTTAGGAAATATTAAATGTCATGCAGATCACGGCTGTAAGGAAAATCGTAAATGTCCAGCTGTAGAACGAGTAAGAGAAACTAAGTATCTCGGAGTGGTAATAGATCAGTGTCTAACTTGGGAGAAGGATATAAAAATTTTATCAACAAAGTTTAGACAGTTAATACCAGTTTGTAGAGGAGTAAACTTCATGGGCATAAAATTAAAAAGGCAATTTTACTACGCCATAGTTCAGTCTCTACTTATTTATGCTTTGTCGGTGTGGGGTTTAGCCTATAAAACCAAAATCCAACCTGTTTCAATTATTCAAAAAACCCTAATACAAATTTTACTAAAAAAAGAGAACCTTTTCTACGAATTTATTATTTCGAGAATTTAAAGTTATTGATATTTTTAATCTAATAGAGAAAACCACTTTGATTCATACTCACAAAAAATATATAGAAAATAAATTGGAGAAGGTTGAGGTTGGCACACGGAGCGCGGGTAAAGTAAGGCTGAAAGCTTTTAAACTGAAAACTACATCAGCTCAAAGGGTATACTTTCACAAAGGGGTTATATTATATACATAACTTACTTCCACATGACCTTGTGAAACAAGAAAAACTACATTTGAATTTATTTAAAAAATTAATCAAGGACTACTATTTTAGTTTACTTTAATAGAAATTATTGTTGTCAGCCTACAGTGTTTAAAAAATAAAAAATAAAAAAAATTATGTTACTATCATTACTGTATCTATTCTAAACTGAAATTATGAACATTTTTATGCACTATCTGGAAACTATTATAATAATATTGCTAATTCCCAGGTTGAGGAAATTGTAACTAGGGTAAAGACGCTCCAGTTCCCAGCACAAGATTTTTCTTAAAGGGAACTGTTGCATTTGGCATATAAAATAGGTATATATTGTGTAATGATGAAATTATGAAAGAATAAATGCTTATTAAAAAAAAAAAAAAAAAATATATATATATATATATATACCTATATATATATACTCGGCCCTTCGGGCCTCGCAAGGGGCTTCGCCACCCTGGACCCCCCTAATCTAAACTCGGCGCTTCGCACCTCGCCGGATCTTTTCTCTTTTCTACTGTGTAGAAAACGAGGATAATTTGCTATGCAATTCGTCTCACAAAAAAAAAAAAAAAAAAAAAAAAAAAAAAATCAAGCCTGGCTGGGATTTGAACCCACAACCTTCGTCTCACGAGAAAAAAGAAAAAAAAAAAAACGTTCCACAAAAAAAGTTTCAGGCCTGGCTGGGATTCGAACCCACGACCTTCGTCTCACGAGAAAAAAAAAAAAAAAAAAAAAAAAAAAAAAAAAAAAAAAAAAAAAAAAAAATAAATAAATAAATAAAAAAAAAAAATTTCAAGCCTGGCCGGGATTCGAACCCACGACCTCTCGTTCCCATCTCGGGACAAAAAACGTTACACAAAAAAAGTGGACATTTAAAAAAAATTATTGGGGGTCGGCCTAAGAATTGCATAGCAATTAATATATAATGTTAAACTCTAAAATTCGTTTCAGAATGAGTAAAAACGGATTTCAATGGAGAAAATTTTCAAAAATTTTGATTTTAAAAATTCATTTACTACGACAATTTGCTAAAACCTGCTCTGCTGCTTACCGGAAGACCGACGAAGCCTCGAGGGCCCTCTGGTCCCGGGGGTCCTGGCACGCCTGGGGGGCCCGTCAGCCCCTGCAGACCGTCAGCGCCTCTCTCGCCTTTGTCAGCATCTCGTCCAGGGGCTCCCGTCGCTCCTCGCTCTCCTGAAAAAGAGTAGAACAATAACACATCGTCCTTGTAGGTAAAAATGCATTAAGTAAAAAAATGCATTAAGTACATTAGACAATATTAAATAGGTACGTTAACAGGGGGAAAAAAATCTGCCAAGTTGGCTGTGGCACATAGCTTCCTCGTTTCCCTATCATGAATGTATAGATCATTGCAAAGTTTTGAATGATCTTGAAAAACCCCATAGCGGAAAAGAGTAAATCAAGAAGTAGCGTAAAATGTCATAATTGGTCAATTGAGAAACGAAAAAATGATACTCAATGTAATTTACGTTTGTGGAAGCGCAGAATGAACTGATGAGTTGAAAACAATGAAATAGGTACGGGACCATCTACAAACTAAACCTGACAATTTCATCAAAATTAAGATCATTACAAGTATTTCACATTGGCGCATGCGCAGTAGCTATAAATGATACAATCGCGTTGAAATTTATATGAGGTAATCAAGTCATCTTCTTCCAACTATCATCCAAATTAAGGCGAAATCGAACGACTACGGTGTGAAACAATGGAGCATTATGAAATTTACGTTTGCGCATGCGCAGAAAGAAGTATTGATTTGGCGACAATTAAACTGATAGGGGACCATCTACAACCTAACCCATGCATTCTCTGACAATTTCATCAAAATCGGATGAAAACAGTGGAAATTAAGGTCGTTACAAGGATTTCACATAGGCGCATGCGCAGTAGCTATTAATGATAAAATCATGTTGAAATTGATATGGGATGATCAAATCGACATCCCCCAACTATCATCCAAATTTGAGCGAGATCGGACGCCTAGGGCGTGAAAAAATGGAGCATAATGGAATTTAAATTTGCGCATGCGCGGAGTGTAGTATTGATTTGGCAACAATGAAGCTGACAGGGGACCTTCTACCCCATTGCCCGCACATTCCCTGAAAATTTCATCTAGATCGGATAAAAACTGTGGAAAATAAGCTTGTTACAAGGATTTCATATTGGCGCATGCGCAGTAGCTATTAATGATACAATCATGTTGAAATTGATATAAGGTGAAAATGTTTTTCTCCCGAAAGTGAAAACAATGCTTCGGCTACCTCAAGTAGACTCGGAAGCAAAATCCAGTCATGCAGCATGATCCTGTGGTCGGATTTCCGTAAGTTTCGTATTCTATTCTATTATGTTACGTTGTTTTGAAATTGGAGTACTCAAGAAAAAAAGTCCAGTCATGCAGCATGACCCCATGAGCGAATTTTTGAAGAAATCTTCGACATTTCAGTCGCTATTGATCGTGTAGAGAAATTTTAGTTTACGATTTTGATAGACAAACATGGAATCAAATTATTAAAAATAATTAGGAGGTACTCATACTTTATTATTATTAAACTAATCTTGTAGATTTAAAGACAAATGTAGGTAAATATTCATAGATTTCGATGTCCAATGTGGTCAGTATTGAAGGCAGTTGAAATCTTATCAGTATCCTATCATAACATCATCAAATCTTGACATAAAATAAAACAAGCACCGACCTACGTTTTAAACAGCATGATTCTAGGATTGGTTATACAGGGATACTTCCATAAGAGTAGTTCAATCTGAATTTGGACAATGCTTCATGCAAATATTACCGATTTTTACAACTAGCGAACTGCATTATTTCGATTTTTGACTGATTTTTCAACTTTGAAATTTTTGAAAACTTGATACATATTCCTATAGGAAATTTTACGCTGATTCTGAATATACCACATGTTAGTACCTACGCTGAAAAAATTATTTCGCACAACAAATCGCAAAAAACAGGCTATTTTGAAATTGTTGACTACATTTTTGAAAATTTCAACCCGAAGATGTAATCCGATCATGCTGGCCAACGAACTTGAACTTTCGTTTTGTGTCCTTAACATTTTAAAATTTGTTTGAAGTTTCTAGCACCATTCTACGGATAGTTATCGTCTGGAATGACACATACATATATACATACATACATACATAAAAAAATGCGTTAAACTTCAGAATATGATTCAGAATAGCCTGAAACGGATTTCTGCATAAAATTTTTTCAAAAATTCACACTATACAAATTTTGAGGCGAGAGCAATAGCTTAATTTTCTTCAAAAATTCGCTAAAAATACTCGTTTTAAATAAATATTCTATGATACAGAAGTAATTATGGATTTTTAGCTTTTATTTGCGGGGTTTTTAAGATTTTAGCGCATCTTTGTAAAAAATGAACTATTGCAATGGTTCGGAAAATTTTAACACCAAAATTTTTGAAAAATGTCTTCTATATATGTGTGTGTTTGTGTGTGTGTGTGTGTGTGTGTGTGTGTATATGTGTCATTCCAGATGATAACTCTCCTTAGGATTGATATTAAAATTCCGTTCTTGCGTCAAAAAATCAAGCTTTCCAAACGAAAGGATGAGTTCGTTGGTCAGCACTTTTTGAGCACATTAAATTGGTCAAATTTCAAAAAATTGTTAAAAACGGCTAAAAGTTGTTAAATTTCTATTTTTTGGCAGATCAAATAAAGCTCATTACCTGTAAAACAGAACATTAAAAAATGAATGTACAAAATTATACTGAAAAATGTACTTAAAATTCATTAAAATTTGCTAAAAAAATCTATAAAAACAACAAAAAATCTAAAAATTCAAAACCTCTAGTTGAATAGGAGATAATTATTTAGAATACGTTTTTTTCCATAAAATTAGAAGTTAACAAGATCTTTCTACTCAAAAAGTTCAAATTTCGAAATAATTTAACATTGTACAATAAGATAATTTACGAAAATTCGCGGCATAGGATCAATCTGCATGGCGGAAACTTTTAAAGCAATTTTTTTCAATTTATTATTGAAATTTAAGTAGGTACATTTTTCAGCATAGTTTTGTGCATAATTTTATAATGTTCTATCTCATCGTTGATAAACTTCTTTTTACTAAAATTGTGTTGAAAAATATAAATATAATAAATATAAATAAACGATTTTTGGCCGATATTAGCGATTTTTCGAGCGCATTTTTAAAAATTTGACAAATACACACACACACACACTCACTACTATTTGACAAAGGCAAAAGCCGAAATATTATAACTGTGAGTTTTTCCTCTTAATTTATCTTTATATAATATTATGTAATATTATATGTAATAATTAATATTATGTACTATTTTCCTCCGCACATCTGTGCCAAAGTGTACATATATATATATATATATATATATATATATATATATATATATATATATATATATATATATATATATACATTCATTAATAATGGTTCTACTGAACTATATATAATTATTTGTTGGAAAAAAATTTAGACAGATATATAGAACGAAAGAATTGTTTCTGATATTTCGAAAAATCTTGTTCACAGAATAGAGAAGTAAATTTAACTTTCGTAGGTGGTCCCTGGTAGCTTGAATCGTAATCAATGAATCCCATGGCCGTGATTGTAGTAGGCGTCATTTTCAATCATTCAAATTGAGGCCAGGTGGTCGGTTTGCTCCAAGTACCCACCGGTGAGCCCTTTCCGATTGTTGCAACAGACGATCATTGCCGCATCTGGCATTTTTCGCAACACTTTCACTCCAAAGCACTCATCAAAAGATGCATCATGAGATCGTGCATGGACTTTAACTGGAAGTGCTCTGGGTTGATGAACTGAGGCCCTGTGATTGTTCATACGCAAATTCAGGGTTGTGGCTTTTCCTACGTAAAAAGCTGGTCCATTTTCGCATTTCTTGCATATCAGCTGATAGACACAGTTCTTCGACTGGCATTCTGCATATCCTTTACATCTGTAGGTATGTGATGTATTGGCCGAGGTGAAAGTAGGCTCATCAATAACCAAATTGCACAACTTGCACCTAGGACGCCTACATGGAAATAATCCGTTTTGAAGTGGCTGCGAGGGCTGTGATTGTGGATGGCGATGGGACAAAATGTTCCCTATATTCTTGCCTTGGCGGTAGGCCACTCGCGGTGTTTCACGGAAAATTTCTCTTGTCTGCGGGCTCGATGTTAGAACTGATTGGAGTTCCCGAAGAATTCCATTGATTTTTTGAGCCCCGAAGAAGAAGGTTGTCACCAGCGAAGGCCTGTCCGTTGATTCTCGTGAACTATGTTGGTAGTTGATTTGGGCTGGGACGATTCTACGACGCACAAAGTTTTCTGGATAACCTCTCTCCAACAACTTGTTTCTTAAACCAGACAAATATCCCTCCAGGTTCTCTCTTTGGTTGCAAATTCGGTGGCCTCTGATGGAAAGTGATCTAGGGATCGACCGCTTGGTATGTGGGGGATGGCAGCTAGTGTAATGGAGATACAGCTGTTTGTTCGTACTTTTCACATGTACTCCTGTGACGAATTCTCCATTGGTCAGTGTGATGTCAACATCGAGAAATGTTGCCACCGTTCTGCTGTATGACCATGTGAATGTTACGGAGAACTGAGAATTTAATGCCTCCAGGAATATTAGCAATTCTTCCTCGCCATGTGTCCATATCAAGAAAATATCATCGATGAACCGTTTCCAGATTAAGGGAGTTTTATCTCTGGACGATAGAAAACTGTTTTCTAGATGTGCCATGAAGAGATTTGCATAGGATGGTGCCATCCGAGTTCCCATTGCAGTGCCTCTTTTTTGAAGGTATACCTGATTTCCAAACTTGAAAACGTTCATTGTCAACACACATTCTGCTAATTTCACCAAGAAGTTGGTTGACGGGGTTCTTAGCAGAATGTGTGTTGACAATGAACGTTTTCAAGTTTGGAAATCAGGTATACCTTCAAAAAAGAGGCACTGCAATGGGAACTCGGATGGCACCATCCTATGCAAATCTCTTCATGGCACATCTAGAAAACAGTTTTCTATCGTCCAGAGATAAAACTCCCTTAATCTGGAAACGGTTCATCGATGATATTTTCTTGATATGGACACATGGCGAGGAAGAATTGCTAATATTCCTGGAGGCATTAAATTCTCAGTTCTCCGTAACATTCACATGGTCATACAGCAGAACGGTGGCAACATTTCTCGATGTTGACATCACACTGACCAATGGAGAATTCGTCACAGGAGTACATGTGAAAAGTACGAACAAACAGCTGTATCTCCATTACACTAGCTGCCATCCCCCACATACCAAGCGGTCGATCCCTAGATCACTTTCCATCAGAGGCCACCGAATTTGCAACCAAAGAGAGAACCTGGAGGGATATTTGTCTGGTTTAAGAAACAAGTTGTTGGAGAGAGGTTATCCAGAAAACTTTGTGCGTCGTAGAATCGTCCCAGCCCAAATCAACTACCAACATAGTTCACGAGAATCAACGGACAGGCCTTCGCTGGTGACAACCTTCTTCTTCGGGGCTCAAAAAATCAATGGAATTCTTCGGGAACTCCAATCAGTTCTAACATCGAGCCCGCAGACAAGAGAAATTTTCCGTGAAACACCGCGAGTGGCCTACCGCCAAGGCAAGAATATAGGGAACATTTTGTCCCATCGCCATCCACAATCACAGCCCTCGCAGCCACTTCAAAACGGATTATTTCCATGTAGGCGTCCTAGGTGCAAGTTGTGCAATTTGGTTATTGATGAGCCTACTTTCACCTCGGCCAATACATCACATACCTACAGATGTAAAGGATATGCAGAATGCCAGTCGAAGAACTGTGTCTATCAGCTGATATGCAAGAAATGCGAAAATGGACCAGCTTTTTACGTAGGAAAAGCCACAACCCTGAATTTGCGTATGAACAATCACAGGGCCTCAGTTCATCAACCCAGAGCACTTCCAGTTAAAGTCCATGCACGATCTCATGATGCATCTTTTGATGAGTGCTTTGGAGTGAAAGTGTTGCGAAAAATGCCAGATGCGGCCAATGATCGTCTGTTGCAACAATCGGAAAGGGCTCACCGGTGGGTACTTGGAGCAAACCGACCACCTGGCCTCAATTTGAATGATTGAAAATGACGCCTACTACAATCACGGCCATGGGATTCATTGATTACGATTCAAGCTACCAGGGACCACCTACGAAAGTTAAATTTACTTCTCTATTCTGTGAACAAGATTTTTCGAAATATCAGAAACAATTCTTTCGTTCTATATATCTGTCTAAATTTTTTTCCAACAAATAATTATATATAGTTCAGTAGAACCATTATTAATGAATGTATAAATAGTGCTGTAGCACCACCCTTTAGTGTAAACTTAGTTCGTTTTGTATTCCTCGTTTCTTCAAGTGTTTTGTGAACTTTTCTTTTAAATAACTTTCTTCTCTTCTATTTCATTACTTTCTTGTTCCCGACGCGCAAATGGATCCAAGGCGCTACTGGCTTCAACAGATCCGCTATTTTTCACTCAAAATTGCCAGATGTACAGCCCATATTGAATTTATCGGAAGTTGTATACGGGTTGGAATAACCCCACGAGGTCTTACCTTGAAATTTCCTGTGTATGCTGCACCACCCATCATGAGAGATAGCATTTTATCGTTTTCTCGAGCATGTTCACTAGAGTATACGAAATTGGTTCTTCATCAATACAAATGTCTGCACAGTAAGTATCTGTATGAGAATTTGATTCCATTAGTGAATGTTGTGAATTTGGTAAATGAGTATCACCTTTCTAGAGAAACAAATCACATACTCGACTATGCCAATCGCATGTTGACTGTTTTTCGTTCAAATCATCTCAAAAAACTTTCCAACTTGTACATCCAACATTTACGAAGTGGTCAGTCTTTGCAAATGGAAAACAATCGGCATATTCCTCATGCAAATACCCATACACAAGCACCTCATACACGCACACGCTCACATCCACCTCATCATACGCATTCAGACCAAACTTGCCGAAGAACCAACGAGAATCACGAAATCAGCAATGAATCCATTACTCGTCAAGTAGAAGATCCCTCTATATCTTCAAATAATGATGATGTGTGCAATCTCTCCTCTCGTCCTCTCAGTACGGTGGAATCAAGCTTGCTGTCAAAGGGACTCACATTCACTCCAACACCCCGACCAGACCACATAAAGCTCCACGAGGACATTCAAGAATTCTGCTGGCGCCTCAGACTCAAATACTATTGGCACAACAACCCTGACCACAGTACAACTGATTCACTCCACCCTTCTCTTCAAAAATTCAAACCTCCCTCAAATTTCGATCCTAAAAACTCGAACGAAACAAGATTGCCACCCTCACACCCATTGGAAAAGTACATTTCACAATTACTCCAACGTACATCAAGCGCTACATTCTTGGACTCACTCACACCCCGAGACAACCTCACTCCATCTGAGCGCCAAGCATTGAAAGCTTTGAAATCTGATGGTTCCATCAAAATCATGCCTGCAGATAAGGGCTCCACAGTGGTAGTGATGAATAGTACAGACTATGAACTAGAAGCCATGAAGCAGTTGGGAGACACAAGATTCTACGAAGCATTGAATCGTGATCCAACAAGTGAACTGGCTGCTGACCTCAGAACATACATTAAGAGGAATGGAAGAAATGAGGGATTAAGCGCCATGGACATTCAGACCATGGTTCCTGATTCTCCACAATGCCCTGATTTCTATCTCCTGCCTAAAATTCACAAGCCCTACTCTCTGCCGGACATGTTACCTCCAGGCCGCCCAATTGTTGCAAGTTTTGGCTGTGCAACTGAACGAATATCGGCTTTTGTAGACTCACATCTCCAGCCTATAGTTCAGTGCCAACCATCCTTCATCAAGGACACTCAACACTTTCTCAGTGTCCTACGACACACAAGAGTTCCAGAAGATGTGATTCTTGTCACCGTTGACGTGAACTCACTGTATACTGAGATACCGCATGATGAAGGGCTACAAGCGTTAACCGGGTTTTTACAGGAGCGCCCTGAGCCTAGAACCCCGTCAACCAACTTCTTGGTGAAATTAGCAGAATGTGTGTTGACAATGAACGTTTTCAAGTTTGGAAATCAGGTATACCTTCAAAAAAGAGGCACTGCAATGGGAACTCGGATGGCACCATCCTATGCAAATCTCTTCATGGCACATCTAGAAAACAGTTTTCTATCGTCCAGAGATAAAACTCCCTTAATCTGGAAACGGTTCATCGATGATATTTTCTTGATATGGACACATGGCGAGGAAGAATTGCTAATATTCCTGGAGGCATTAAATTCTCAGTTCTCCGTAACATTCACATGGTCATACAGCAGAACGGTGGCAACATTTCTCGATGTTGACATCACACTGACCAATGGAGAATTCGTCACAGGAGTACATGTGAAAAGTACGAACAAACAGCTGTATCTCCATTACACTAGCTGCCATCCCCCACATACCAAGCGGTCGATCCCTAGATCACTTTCCATCAGAGGCCACCGAATTTGCAACCAAAGAGAGAACCTGGAGGGATATTTGTCTGGTTTAAGAAACAAGTTGTTGGAGAGAGGTTATCCAGAAAACTTTGTGCGTCGTAGAATCGTCCCAGCCCAAATCAACTACCAACATAGTTCACGAGAATCAACGGACAGGCCTTCGCTGGTGACAACCTTCTTCTTCGGGGCTCAAAAAATCAATGGAATTCTTCGGGAACTCCAATCAGTTCTAACATCGAGCCCGCAGACAAGAGAAATTTTCCGTGAAACACCGCGAGTGGCCTACCGCCAAGGCAAGAATATAGGGAACATTTTGTCCCATCGCCATCCACAATCACAGCCCTCGCAGCCACTTCAAAACGGATTATTTCCATGTAGGCGTCCTAGGTGCAAGTTGTGCAATTTGGTTATTGATGAGCCTACTTTCACCTCGGCCAATACATCACATACCTACAGATGTAAAGGATATGCAGAATGCCAGTCGAAGAACTGTGTCTATCAGCTGATATGCAAGAAATGCGAAAATGGACCAGCTTTTTACGTAGGAAAAGCCACAACCCTGAATTTGCGTATGAACAATCACAGGGCCTCAGTTCATCAACCCAGAGCACTTCCAGTTAAAGTCCATGCACGATCTCATGATGCATCTTTTGATAAGTGCTTTGGAGTGAAAGTGTTGCGAAAAATGCCAGATGCGGCCAATGATCGTCTGTTGCAACAATCGGAAAGGGCTCACCGGTGGGTACTTGGAGCAAACCGACCACCTGGCCTCAATTTGAATGATTGAAAATGACGCCTACTACAATCACGGCCATGGGATTCATTGATTACGATTCAAGCTACCAGGGACCACCTACGAAAGTTAAATTTACTTCTCTATTCTGTGAACAAGATTTTTCGAAATATCAGAAACAATTCTTTCGTTCTATATATCTGTCTAAATTTTTTTCCAACAAATAATTATATATAGTTCAGTAGAACCATTATTAATGAATGTATAAATAGTGCTGTAGCACCACCCTTTAGTGTAAACTTAGTTCGTTTTGTATTCCTCGTTTCTTCAAGTGTTTTGTGAACTTTTCTTTTAAATAACTTTCTTCTCTTCTATTTCATTACTTTCTTGTTCCCGACGCGCAAATGGATCCAAGGCGCTACTGGCTTCAACAGATCCGCTATTTTTCACTCAAAATTGCCAGATGTACAGCCCATATTGAATTTATCGGAAGTTGTATACGGGTTGGAATAACCCCACGAGGTCTTACCTTGAAATTTCCTGTGTATGCTGCACCACCCATCATGAGAGATAGCATTTTATCGTTTTCTCGAGCATGTTCACTAGAGTATACGAAATTGGTTCTTCATCAATACAAATGTCTGCACAGTAAGTATCTGTATGAGAATTTGATTCCATTAGTGAATGTTGTGAATTTGGTAAATGAGTATCACCTTTCTAGAGAAACAAATCACATACTCGACTATGCCAATCGCATGTTGACTGTTTTTCGTTCAAATCATCTCAAAAAACTTTCCAACTTGTACATCCAACATTTACGAAGTGGTCAGTCTTTGCAAATGGAAAACAATCGGCATATTCCTCATGCAAATACCCATACACAAGCACCTCATACACGCACACGCTCACATCCACCTCATCATACGCATTCAGACCAAACTTGCCGAAGAACCAACGAGAATCACGAAATCAGCAATGAATCCATTACTCGTCAAGTAGAAGATCCCTCTATATCTTCAAATAATGATGATGTGTGCAATCTCTCCTCTCGTCCTCTCAGTACGGTGGAATCAAGCTTGCTGTCAAAGGGACTCACATTCACTCCAACACCCCGACCAGACCACATAAAGCTCCACGAGGACATTCAAGAATTCTGCTGGCGCCTCAGACTCAAATACTATTGGCACAACAACCCTGACCACAGTACAACTGATTCACTCCACCCTTCTCTTCAAAAATTCAAACCTCCCTCAAATTTCGATCCTAAAAACTCGAACGAAACAAGATTGCCACCCTCACACCCATTGGAAAAGTACATTTCACAATTACTCCAACGTACATCAAGCGCTACATTCTTGGACTCACTCACACCCCGAGACAACCTCACTCCATCTGAGCGCCAAGCATTGAAAGCTTTGAAATCTGATGGTTCCATCAAAATCATGCCTGCAGATAAGGGCTCCACAGTGGTAGTGATGAATAGTACAGACTATGAACTAGAAGCCATGAAGCAGTTGGGAGACACAAGATTCTACGAAGCATTGAATCGTGATCCAACAAGTGAACTGGCTGCTGACCTCAGAACATACATTAAGAGGAATGGAAGAAATGAGGGATTAAGCGCCATGGACATTCAGACCATGGTTCCTGATTCTCCACAATGCCCTGATTTCTATCTCCTGCCTAAAATTCACAAGCCCTACTCTCTGCCGGACATGTTACCTCCAGGCCGCCCAATTGTTGCAAGTTTTGGCTGTGCAACTGAACGAATATCGGCTTTTGTAGACTCACATCTCCAGCCTATAGTTCAGTGCCAACCATCCTTCATCAAGGACACTCAACACTTTCTCAGTGTCCTACGACACACAAGAGTTCCAGAAGATGTGATTCTTGTCACCGTTGACGTGAACTCACTGTATACTGAGATACCGCATGATGAAGGGCTACAAGCGTTAACCGGGTTTTTACAGGAGCGCCCTGAGCCTAGAACCCCGTCAACCAACTTCTTGGTGAAATTAGCAGAATGTGTGTTGACAATGAACGTTTTCAAGTTTGGAAATCAGGTATACCTTCAAAAAAGAGGCACTGCAATGGGAACTCGGATGGCACCATCCTATGCAAATCTCTTCATGGCACATCTAGAAAACAGTTTTCTATCGTCCAGAGATAAAACTCCCTTAATCTGGAAACGGTTCATCGATGATATTTTCTTGATATGGACACATGGCGAGGAAGAATTGCTAATATTCCTGGAGGCATTAAATTCTCAGTTCTCCGTAACATTCACATGGTCATACAGCAGAACGGTGGCAACATTTCTCGATGTTGACATCACACTGACCAATGGAGAATTCGTCACAGGAGTACATGTGAAAAGTACGAACAAACAGCTGTATCTCCATTACACTAGCTGCCATCCCCCACATACCAAGCGGTCGATCCCTAGATCACTTTCCATCAGAGGCCACCGAATTTGCAACCAAAGAGAGAACCTGGAGGGATATTTGTCTGGTTTAAGAAACAAGTTGTTGGAGAGAGGTTATCCAGAAAACTTTGTGCGTCGTAGAATCGTCCCAGCCCAAATCAACTACCAACATAGTTCACGAGAATCAACGGACAGGCCTTCGCTGGTGACAACCTTCTTCTTCGGGGCTCAAAAAATCAATGGAATTCTTCGGGAACTCCAATCAGTTCTAACATCGAGCCCGCAGACAAGAGAAATTTTCCGTGAAACACCGCGAGTGGCCTACCGCCAAGGCAAGAATATAGGGAACATTTTGTCCCATCGCCATCCACAATCACAGCCCTCGCAGCCACTTCAAAACGGATTATTTCCATGTAGGCGTCCTAGGTGCAAGTTGTGCAATTTGGTTATTGATGAGCCTACTTTCACCTCGGCCAATACATCACATACCTACAGATGTAAAGGATATGCAGAATGCCAGTCGAAGAACTGTGTCTATCAGCTGATATGCAAGAAATGCGAAAATGGACCAGCTTTTTACGTAGGAAAAGCCACAACCCTGAATTTGCGTATGAACAATCACAGGGCCTCAGTTCATCAACCCAGAGCACTTCCAGTTAAAGTCCATGCACGATCTCATGATGCATCTTTTGATGAGTGCTTTGGAGTGAAAGTGTTGCGAAAAATGCCAGATGCGGCCAATGATCGTCTGTTGCAACAATCGGAAAGGGCTCACCGGTGGGTACTTGGAGCAAACCGACCACCTGGCCTCAATTTGAATGATTGAAAATGACGCCTACTACAATCACGGCCATGGGATTCATTGATTACGATTCAAGCTACCAGGGACCACCTACGAAAGTTAAATTTACTTCTCTATTCTGTGAACAAGATTTTTCGAAATATCAGAAACAATTCTTTCGTTCTATATATCTGTCTAAATTTTTTTCCAACAAATAATTATATATATATATATATATATATATATATATATATATATATATATATATATATATATATATATATAAAACGGATTTCATGAAGAAATTTTTAGAAAAAATAGATTTTAAAATTGTTGAAGCGATGGCAATAGCTTCATTTTCTACAAAAATTCGCTGAAATACTGCCCACCCACCTTGGCAGGCGTTTCATGAAAATCTCTTGAAGATTGAACGTATTTGTATGCGATAGTCAAAATTACCAAGTCGGGACCCATCAAAAGTGGAATCACGAGGCCCTGAACACTCGCATAAATCTTTCTGTTTGAACTCGATGGGTTGGTCGAGTATTTAGCGAGATGAATGGACGAGTCCAGTCGGCGTCGTTTGAAGTTGATACAATCGCTCCAAAGGTTCTCGGTAGAGTTGAAATCGGAAAGACAAATAGACGTCAAGGCCATTCTAATTTGAGTTATTCGTTTATTATTCAATACTAGCCGCTCCGGCTCGCTACGCTCGCCTCCACGTCCAGCCGGGGGGCAAGCCCCCCGGACCCCCCATTCAATTGCTCGCTTCGCTCGCAAAGTGTGGCATGTAGGGAATATTGCTCGCTTCGCTCGCAAAGTGTGGCATGTAGGGAATGTTGCTCGCTTCGCTCGCAAGGTGTGGCTGAGCAGATACGATGTATTACAATTGAAACATGTAGGGGATGTTGCTCACTTCGCTCGCAAACGATAGATCCCTAAGGGTAGGTTTAACTTCTGTAAGGGATGCTGCTCGCTTCGCTCGCTTGAGGAAGTTATACTGCCCACCCAACTTGGCAGACGTTTTTTTCTGTTGGAAATTCTTACAAACAAATTAAATCTTATGAAACTACGTGGAACCACAAAAAGTTTATTCAGGGATGTTGCTCGCTTCGCTCGCAAGGTATTGCTGTATATTTGTAGGAAAAAATCCGAATTTATTCTGTTGACATGGCTCTCGCTTCGCTCGCAAGGTATACCTGTATACCCTTCAAGACGTAAGTGCGTGTACCTGCTCGCAACCCGTTCCCGTCAGGTGCAAGCCCCGCCTCATCGAACCCCTGACTTCGTAGAGCCTTCTCGCTTCCGGGGCCCAATTAATTTCTCATATTAAACGCTTCCCTCGCAATTCCGCTCGCAATTTGACCTACTTTCCGTCACTTTTTTCGATATCCGACTTCGGATTCAGATTCGGCGGGATCAAAGCTGTATTTCGCCCGCGAAAACCGTTCCGAAAAACGTACCTTTATGGGGTATATTTTAATGGGAAAAAACCAAGTTTTTCGGCGGACTTTTCGAGAAAACGGGTCCGTACTCTCGCATTTTTTTGACGCATTTCCCGATACTTTTTTCGCGAGCCGATCGCGCCGTCGTCTTCCTCGTAGGAAAACCTACGAAACCCGTATTTTTCCGGAATTGTCAACGGCCGTTTAGAGGGGTAGGGGAAGCGGGGAAGTCCAAAAAGCGCACATTAACCGGAACTTCGACCCCCCTCCCGCCCTACGGCCCATGGTTCGGGTGGGATTAAACAATTTTAAATTCGCTCGCTCCCACTTTTGGAAAATCCCAAGAAGATCCCCCCACTCGTAGACTCCCCCCACTCAGCCGTTTGGCCGTGCATAGCGCGGACAAACAGACAAACGGACGGAGTTTCATTCTTATTAATAATAGAGATAGAGATTAGGGAGTTTTTGCAACGCTGAGTCTTAGTAGAGTGGGAGGAACTACGAATGTTTTTTTTCTTCTGTTTTTCATGGCCCATAAAGGTTTACTATTGGAAATACACTGCCAAGGAAATGGCACATGAGCTTCCTCGTGACATTCACAGTACGTCACCATTAAATTCCAGAAAACTAGAAACGACCGGTTCTGGCATCAGGGAATTAATAATGTGGGAAATTGGAAGCTGAGTGGTACATATAATAAATGAAATTAATAAGGAAAATTTTGATTTTAATGTGGGACCATCCAGGATGTAGTCCGCATGTTCCCCGTAACTAAAACATCACTTTCGCGCATGCGCCTAGCGTACCGCTGCTGATGATCGCGAAGAATGTGATACGGGACCTCAAGAAACCTTGACCGCATCATCCCTGAAAATCTGACCGAAATCCGTTCACAATTGCCTGAGTTATGACCGAAACAAGAAACTTTTGTTTGCGCCTGCGCAGAGGCTACCGTTGGTTCGATCATGACGGAACTGATAGGGGACCATGTAGAGCTATACCCGCACGATCCCTAACAATTTGAAGAAAATCGCATCAAAATTTTGGAAATTACGGCTGTTGCAAGGACCGTAACAATAATATTCGTTCACGCATGCGCAGAGCGTACCGCTAATGCAATTATGATGATTGTCTTATGGGACCTCAAGGGACCTTACCCACATCATCCCTGAAAATCTGACCGAAATCCGTTCAACATTGACCGAGTTATGACCGTCACTAGGAATTCACGTTAGCGCCTGCGCAGAAGCTACCGTTGATTCGATCATGATGAAGTTAATAGGGGACCATCTATAGCTTAACCCGCACGATCCCTGAAAATTTGGTTAAAATCGAATCAAAGTTGTGGAAGTTATGGCTGTTACAAGGAAATGTGGACGGACAGACAGACAGACAGACACGGAACCAAATTTGTTCGGGAGGCTCTGAAACGCAAAATGCGAGTGAACATTTTGATTTCGGAGCAAAAATTTTTTTTTCGTTTCGAAAGTGAAAACAAAGCTTCCGCTGCCTTGCAGTCTCGGAAGCAATAATGGACTAAATATCTTCTATACCGTAGCTTACCTTTCTCTCCAGGAAGGCCGGGGTAGCCTCTCTCGCCGAGGTCGCCCTTGAAGCCTCTCGGCCCAGGCGGACCCTGCTCTCCTGGAGCGCCTGGAAACCCCACGGGTCCTGGGCCCCCGTCCACCAAGAGACCTCCAGCTCCGGGCAGTCCCGGCTTACCCTGCAGACGAACATGCGAAGTTTTAGCAATTTACCGAAAAAGAATACCAAGATATTATCATAGTATAGTGGTTTTAGGTGGCTTAGAAAGTTTTAGGTGGGTAAAGGTGGATTTAGATGGGTTAGGGGGGTTTAGGTAGGTTAGTTGGTTTTGGTGGATTTAGGTGGTGTTGGGTGGTTGTAGGTGGTGTTAGGTGGATTCGGTGTATTTAGTTGGTTTTAGGTGGTGTTTGGTGGTTTTGGGCGGCTAAGTGGTTTTAGGTTTTAGCGAATTTTCTTAGAAAATAAAGCTATTGCAATGACTCCAAAAATTTTAAAATAAAAATTTTCAAAAATTTCCTTAATCGAAATCTGTTTTGAGGCCTTCTGAAATGATTCCTGGATTTTAACGCTTTTTTATATGTATATGTATATACATGTGTATGTGTATATATATATATATATGTATGTATATATGTATATATATGTGTTATATATATATATATGTTTATGTATATATATATATATATATATATATATATAATTCCAGACGATAACTCTCGATAGAATTGAGATAAAAACTTCGTTCTTTCGCCAAACAATCAAGCGTTTCAAAAAAAAGGATGAGTTTATTGGACAACACTTTTTGAGCACATTAAATTGGTCAAATTTCAAAAAATGTACTAAAAAAAAAAAAAAAAAAATCACAAAAAATGACAAAAAAAGGCTAAATATCGGTGTTTTAATTTTTTTTAGCAGAATATTACTCAAACAAAGTTTATCAACTATGAAGTTGGTAATTTAAAAATTAAAGCTCCAACCTATGCTCAAAATTGTAATTAAATTTCATTAAAATGTGCTACAAAATCGATAAAAATGTAAAAAATGGTAGAAATCCAATATCTTTGTTTAAGTAATAGAATGTTATTTAGAACAAAATTTTCAGTAATAAAATTGATAGTTAACAATTTTTTGCAGACAATGTAACGAATTTGAGCTATAAAATAAATAGTTACCATTTATTTTGCCGACAGTAAATTTCAAGTTGAGCGTTGCTAAGTGATGGGAGGTCGAAAATCATAATGTGAATATCGTAAACGATAGCGTCTAAGACGTCCAGAATAATGAAAATTGTTTTACGATGCAAAATAGTCAATTTTTACCGAGTTGTGTCACAACAATCACATGTGAACTCTGACATGTCTTGAATAGTGGTGGCAGGAAATCATAAAATGGATGATAACACAAAACATATATGTACAGTGACTAACTCCTGTAGCCCATTGCCATCCATTATAAAACTAAAGGAGCTATGTAAGAAATGGATGTTTTGGTTTACCATTGGAAAATGTACAACAAATGGTCCTATATTCATATACACAACAAATCAATATACAACAATTTATATACCCAACATTTACACAACAAATCATTTGAGTTTTATACCTCACCACTTATACTCCACTTAGACAGGATGTACCTAACTTCCTTCAAAATAGCGATAAAACAAGCATTTCGTTTCAACAATGAAAAAAATACCAAGTAGATATCCGTTCTTAAATTCGAACAAAATGGACTAAATTGGTTCATAAATATGTCTGTTATTTAGGATGTCCAGAATAGATTTAAATCCTAAAACCTCGCGAATAATTATTAGGGATGCAAAATTTTAATTTGCCAGGGATACTTGCTTTACCAATCATAATATGACATACTATGTTCCAGTTTATATAGGTCGCCCATTTCGGTGTATCTAAATTTCATGTATTGGGAATTAAACGCAGATTAAAATAGGTCTTAGACCTAAGAACCTGGGTTTGCAAACCTTTCAGTACGTACCTCATTTTGGACCAGAAAGGAGGTTAGAACCTTTCTGACCTTATTTGTGAAATAATAAGTAGCAAGTAGCAATAAACAAAAAAAAAAAAAATAATAAAAATAAATAAATTAAAAAATAAAAAAAAAAAATAAATAAAAAAATAAAAAAGGGAATCATGTTTTCAGATGATTAATCTCTGCATCGAATGTGATTAAAGATCGGTTAGAAACTACATTTTTTGGCGATTGCTTAAATTGGGAGGGTGGGAGGAACAAAATTCACTAGTTCTGACATTTTACAAAAAATCCACAATTTTATCATTCAGAATGGACTAAATTTTCAAAATATAATCTCAAACCTCCTTCTCAAATTACTACCTATTGGCGACCTGGGCTCCGGGACCATTAGGATTGATTCAGTTCTTGTACCAAAAAATCAAAAATGGCTGAAAATGGCTGAAAACAGTTATTCATTTATCAACAATGACCTAGAATATTGAAATTTTTTTTAGTACATAACTATGCTGAAAAATGTGCATAAAATTCATCCATATTTGCTAAAAATTCGGAAAAAATTCTAAAAAACCCAAAGTCTTTTTTGAATTGTTGGATATTATTTAGAAAGAGTTTTTATGCTGTAAAACTGGTAGTTCCCTTTTTCATAGCACTGAAGGTGTTCATATTTAAGGTGTTGTTGTATATAAACAATGTAACATAATGTGATCAGTATCGCTCGAGACTCTGTGGAGTGCGGATCTCTGGCCTTTTCAACACGTGATTAATCTTTCCTTTATCTCGCTCCGTTGACTCTTATCGCATAAACTTATATATGACGTTTCAATTACGAACAGGTAATTGATTTGATTGAAAACGAGGATGATAAGCCACCTGATATCCCCTGGATGACGGTAATGTTTATACTAGTATAAATATAGACACGAGAATGGATGATAAAATATCGAATGAATGATTCTGGTCCTTTCCAAGTATACTTAGAAGAAAAATAGGATCTTAGTGGTGTATCTCGAATGCATCCTATGTCACTTGGGAAATTGGATCAGTCTGATCCCACTAGATCAGTACCCACCTCCCCGTTAAACTGAGTGGCTATTGTATAGGAACAAAGTGAAATGTCTACTGCAGATATACAGGTGAGGCCTGAGGATGGACGACGAACCAATGTTGGTACTCCGGTTTAAAAAAAAGATACCGTCATTTACGAAAATTCGCTCATACGATCATGCTGCATGAATGGAACTTTTTTTATGTGGTATTAGGTTGTTTTAGGTGGATTCATAGCTAGGTTACATGCATCATTAACTGAATCCTTTTTGTCCCATGCTATTGTTGACAACGTGACACATGGATCGCATAAGACCTCCCACTGGAGAGGGGGAAAAACTTGCTCATCCTCATCTTTCTTCAGTACATCCGCAGCTCCATGAGCCGAATGCTTCCTCCACAACTTCTGGATCTGCTAGTAAGATAGCCTCCTTGCTTACTTAGCCACTCTGCAACCTCCACGAGGCACCAATGCAGGAGGATTTCCTTTCTGAAGTGTCACCACGGTCCTCCATGCCATCAAGCCCCTCAGTTACTTACAAATACTCCTCAGTTAATGATACTACACTAACCATTTTGACATTTTCTGTCTTTGCTTTGGCACATTAAAATAAAAAACTGTCACGAAAAAGTGTGTCCTCGAAAAGCGTTACCTACATTTTACGATAATTTTATGATGATTTCCGCTTACAACCGAGTCGTAGCTCATCCCACAAAAATCTCGATTTATCCAACCATATTATGTTAACTACTGCGAAGTGCATGGCCAACAAGTGGAGTTATGAGCATAGTTATATGAATAATTGTTGACACACAGGTGATCATTCTCAATAATTGATATTGTGAACATGATTGCAACCGCTTGTTAATATCTGATGATTTCATTGAGCTGGTGTTTCGATGATTTGATTCATAGCAGGTGATCTGAATATTGCGAGAACGGTTTGATTTGTGAAGCGGTGGTTGAATCATTTTAATAGGTAATTTCTATACTTTACACTCTAGGAAGCTGTGATTTCGTATGTAGCCTCTTTAGGACATTTACTTGACGATGCCCAGGGTCCGGATCATATGAGTGGTTCTGAAAGCTAATTTCTATGCTTTACACTCTAGGAAGCTGTAATTTCGTATGTAGCCTCTTTATGACATTTACTTGACGATGCCCAGGGTCCGGGTCAGCTGAGTGGCTCTTGGAGCTTGCATACGAGCCTGCAACTAAAGACATAAAATGTCCCGATGTGTTGCAGACTCGTATGCAAGCGTTTCTTTTACAAATGTTATTGGTTAGCTCCGTTTGTAAATATAGAGCAGTCAATAACGCTACTAAATTCTGTGACTTCTATTTCCCTTATCTCCGTCTCAAGTGAGCTCAGTAAGGTTCTGACAGATTTCGTAGTTATTGAAACATATTCACTCTGGGCAATATTGGTATATTTTTCACAAAGTCCCCCTTTTAATATATAGTTGCCCCAGACCAGTGGCCGTAGGATTTTGACAAAATAGCACTGAACGGCTGGTAGGTCACCAGGAAGGATCAACCTAAAGCCGAGGTCCGTTCACCGGATAAGGCGAGGAGAAGGTAAGTCGCCCAGAACCTTGCACAGTAGGATTTATCTTCCATTAGCGAATTTTCGTAGAAAATAAAGCTATTGCAATGGCTCCAAAAATTTTAAAATAAAAATTTTCTAAAATTCCTTCATCGAAATCTGTTTTGAGGCATTCTGAAATGATTCCTGGATTTTAACGCTTTTATATATATATATATATATATATATATACATATATATATATATATATATATATATATATATATATGTATGAGTCATTCCAGACGATAACTCTCGATAGAGTTGAGATAAAAACTTCGTTCTTTCGCCAAAAAATCAAGCATTTAAAATGAAAGGATGAGTTCGTTGGACAACACTTTTTGAGCACATTAAATTGGTCATATTTCAAAAAATGTACTAAAAAAATCACTAAAAATAGCTAAAAACGGCTCAAAATCGTTTAATTCATATTTGCTGGTAGAATATTCCTCAAATAAAGTCTATTAACTATGAAATAGAACATTCAAAAATTTATGTAAAAAATTATGATGTAAAATGTACTTAAAATTCATTAAAATTTGCTAAAAAATCGATGAAAACTGCAAAAAAGTCCAGTAATGCAGCATGACCCCATGAGCGAATTTTTGAAGAAATCTTCGACATTTCAGTCGCTATTGATCGTGTAGAGAAATTTTAGTTTATGATTTTGATAGACAAACATGGAATCAAATTATTAATTCAAGTCCTAAAACAGTTGAGCGTAAAACATTAAAGAGAGCGACTGAGAGAATCGGAGGACGGAATATTTCACCGAGTAAACTCATCAGTTGTGATTACATTTTTTTTTGTTTAACAAGCACCTACTACCTACGTTTTAAACAGCATGGTTCTAGGATTGGTTATACAGGGATACTTCCATAAGAGTAGTTCAATCTGAATTTGGACAATGTTTCATGCAAATATTACCGATTTTTACAACTAGCGAACGGCATTATTTCGATTTTGACTGATTTTTCAACTTTGGAATTTTTGAAGACTTAATACATATTCTTATAGGAAATTGTACGCTGATTCCGAATATACCACATGTTAGTATGCTGAAAAAATTATTTCGCACAACAAATAGCAAAAAACAGGCTATTTTGACATTTTTGACTACATTTTTGAAAATTTCAACCCGAAGATGTAATCCGATCATGCTAGCCAACGAACTTGAACTTTCGTTTTGTGTCCTTAACATTTTAAAATTTGTTTGAAGTTTCTAGCACAATTCTACGGACAGTTATCGTCTGGAATGACACATACATACATACATATATACATACATACATATATACATATATACATACATACATACATAAAAAAAATGCGTTAAACTTTACAATATGATTCAGAATAGCCTGAAACGGATTTCTGCATAAAAATTTTTCAAAAATTCACATTCTACAAATTTTGAGGCGAGAGCAATAGCTTAATTTTCTTCAAAAATTCGCTAAAAGCTAAAAATTTAAAACCTCTTTTTGAACTGGAGATTATTATTTAGAATAAGTTTTTTGCAATAAAATCAATAGTTAACAATTCACTTGCTCTCTAAAAGCTCAAATTTCAAAACAATCTAATATTATATAATACGATGATTTACGAAAATTCGCTTATACGATCATGCTGCATGACTGGAACTTTTTTCTCCTATTATAGACGTACTAAAATAACATTCCCCACGGTATTAGTATTTTTTGTGTCCAAAAAGCTTGAACACTGATTATTTTGAATTTCACTGCATTTACGAGGCGATGACACCGATTTAATTCTGTGTAGTAGTTCAACTAGTCCCTTCACTTTTGGAGCATTTCCTTCACTTTTTATACTCTATCCTGACTTATTGCATTCCTGTTTGGGGTGGGGCTTATAAATCAACTTTTGGTGCAGTAGAGGTTGCTATGAAGTCGTTATTGCGACTTATTTTCAAAACTGGATACCAAAGCCCAATTAAACCTTTATTTTTAAAACTTAATATTCTTCCGCCCCGATTTATTTATTCATCAAAGTTGTTGCGACATTATTTTAAAAATGATTTACCTTTTATTTCTCGCTCACATCGTGCAACTCGTCTTCATTCTGGCTTTATGGTACCCATTCCTTACCCAAAGTTTGATTTCTTCAAAAAACAATATTCTTTTTTGGGCCCAAGATTATTCATGGAACTACCTCTAAATATCAAACTTACCGAAAAAATTAATAAATTTAAAAAGCTATCACTGATTATCTAATGAAGCAATATCGTACTGATTCGCCCACTGACTTTCCCTTACTTACTGTTACGCTCCAGGAAAATAACTCTCACAGTCGAAGAGGTTTGGTCACCCTGGCCTCTTAGCTCTGGTCGTTAGAGCGTTGCAACTCCGGGAAATTAATAATAGAGTTCCTGGTTACCACGTTTTTAGTTTACACGGTGCCCGTGAGCTATGATCAGCTGATCTGGAAACAACTGACAGCTGACGAATTAGTAGAAGTGGACGACGTGAGTAGGAGACCGCTTGATTGACAACGCAAGATCGAGTCTTAGTACGTCCTCGTTACCACGTCTTCGACACTTCGCCCGTAAATGTATAAACCCGAGGAAATTTTCAGTGATAAGCGGATTCAGTTCATATTTTTCATATTAAAATTTGTACTGAATTAAAATATTAAATATATTATTTAAAATATAAATTAAATATATAATTACATTAAAATATACTCAATTTATTTATATACATAATATTTTCACTCGAAGCAGTCCATTTATCGAGTGCCAAAAAACAACTTAGTCAACAAATCGGAGGATAAAGGTTTGCCGAAAAACGGATAAAATCATTTCATTTTAATCATATCTACCTACCTTTTTCATGATACAAACATTAAACTTTTAAGATATGAACATGTATTATTTTAGTGAGTTTCTACACAAAATGCATATAATCTGTATATTGATGCCGACCTTTATATCTACATACACCAATATTCCTACTAACATGGTTGAGCTAGAACTTACTCGAACGATCGCCAAGACAAGTCGGACGGATGTGTCTTCAAGGTAAACCTGGAACACGTCCAGCCCGTCTTTGCTCAATGAACTAGCGTGATATATAAGCTTACGAAGTCTAATACTTCACGGTGATTTTCATTGCACAAATAAAACGGCGGAAGGACGGACAACGGACTGATTCGATTTTTGAAATCTATGTATCTTAAAACGCAACCAAAACATTTTGGGAGAGAGATTAAAAAAAATTGCTTACCTATCCGATAACAAAGGTTCACTTTGCAAGGAACACTACGAATCGAAAGCAGAACAATAAACCACATGATAATAAATTATGGAATGTAAGATCTGGATGATGGAAAACAGAGTCGGAGAAATACAAGATGTCGGAATCTCGGAATCAGCTTCAGGTTACAAAATTGATAAGAGACGACGTGTGAAGACACACGAAACACCGTAGTAACAGCCAGCGTTGTTAGCAAAATTTTGGTTCTCCCTAGATTCACGTACACCATATTAAGACACCGTGGTAACCAGGAACTCTCTAATAATTTCTCGTAGTTGTGACGACGTGAGTTCGAACTCCTGTCGAGGTAGCAAATATTTTTAGACCATTACAGTGGCGCAGTCGAAATACGACCCGAAATCATACGAAACAATAATTAATTAAATCCCTCTCGAGCCAAAAAAACTGTAAACATCACATTTCCTGTTGTTATGCCTTTCATTTCCTCTCTCACTTGAGTCAAAACACACCGTGACAATGACCTCGCTCGACTTCTTTGCTCGCTTTACTTCAATAGATCTTATCACGTTTTCCTCTTTATGGTTTCTGTTCTTTTTTCTTTCTTTAAAATGTAACAAGATGTAAATTTATGTTGATTTATGAGCACCTGAATTTAATGATGTACCCTTTTGTTTATAAATTATTTTGTTAACCTGCAACTCCTGATCTCCAGACAATTTCTTAAATTATGGAGATCAGCAACTGCCAAGTACTGTTTATTTTCTTCATTTGTATTTTACTTTTAAATTATTTTTCCCTTAGAAGTATAAAATACTTCGCTTGTCTTGTAAACCACTTATGTAAAAATGATAATAAATGGCTTAAAAAAATAAAAAAATAAAATAAAAATTCGCACACAAACATACTCCTCAGCTAATTACGTTACACTGACAATTTGTACATTTGTTATTGACTAACTCCGTTTGTAAATGTAGAGCTGTCATTTACGCTACAAAATGACTGTACTCACCGGAGGTCCTGGAGGCCCTGGCAAACCGTCCTCGCCGCGATCCCCTTTAGGTCCCACAGGTCCTGGAGAGCCGGCTGCACCTGGAAGTCCAGGAAGCCCTTCTTCCCCTGGAAACCCCCGCTTTCCTTGAGGACCCTGAAACGATATTTACTTATTGAATTTTGATTGATACTGAATGAATAAAGTGAAGGTACAAAGGCTTAGTTGGAACGAGTTTAGAATAAGATTTGTTGGGGTCTTGAGGTTCAGTCATTTTTATAAAGATCACAAATCATTTGAATTATTGGAAGATCTTTGCTTGAGCTATGCCAAATTTTGGGCCCAAGCTTAGGAATTCGGAAGCATCCACAGGAACTTCGATATCAGTAAGGTTTGTGAGCCATCCTCTATTTAATGTTCCCAAATGTGTAAACTTACCTATCATGATACTTCTCAATCTGGGTTTAACCTCCCTGAACATTCGTTCATATACATTGTTTTGTTGACCCATGTACTCCACAAAGATGTGTAAATCTACAGTATCCCTAAATTCAGTGATTAGTCTCCTTCGGTTTTCCTCTAGTTGTTTGAGTTCCCATATACTACTTTGATTTCCATAGATAAATAATGTTTTTTAAATGAATTAACCATATTTTCAATTTGATTATAGTAAGGGTGTTCTGAAAGAACGCGCGATCTTCTGCAACGAAGGAGGAAGATGCGGTTATTTTTCTTGTTTGCGAGTTTTTTGAAATTCCGGCCTATTTGATGAGCTAATTTAGTTGCTGTTGGTCCATATTGCTGCCTAAGTCGTCTAAAAAGTTGTTGTTCCTCTGGGCGTATTTGATGTTCTGTTGTTTCCTCCATGATGTAAAGATAAGGTTTGGTTTCTTGACTGCTTTGTTCAAAATAAGATTTGTTGGGGTCTGAACCTCAAGACCCCAACAAATCTTATTTTGAACAAAGCAGTCAAGAAACCAAACCTTACCAAGTTTACAATTGCACCCATAATGCGACATGTCAGTTTTTGTCTCATACATGACACGTGAGCCTGATGTGTGGGCTCGGCAAGATATCTGTTTTTGTGTGAACTCCACTCTCCTACCATTCAGTATGACACCCAACTAATCTAGTACGTATCAGGTATCTTGAGAGATATTTTTGTTTGCCATCACACTTAAGTGCATAGCAATAGTCAAATCAAACTAGCCAAAATAACAAAAAATACAAATACATAACTCCCAAATGATCAAATTAGCACAAATTTATACATGCGGCCATACAATTTGATGGAAGAACTATATTTAAAACTGTCATAAATAAAAGAAATAAGAAAGATATAGATATAGATAGAATAGAAATATACATAGAAATAAGAGACAATAAATAAGAAAAATAAAATGTCGGCTGCAGACAAAATAGGTAGGTAGTCAATAGACTAATTGAGCCACAGAAAAGGCGGCCGTCCCGGCCGAGCCCGGACCCGACCCACCATGGCGGCCTCCCGAGGGTGCCCACCCATTACTGGATAAGCACCCCTAGACGCGATTATAATTATCGCTCCAACAGAAAGCAAAACATCAAGCAAGACCGCCACCGCCCTAAGCCAAAATACAGAAAGAAAACAATCATATAGCATCATACAACATTCTACAAATTACAACCATACTACTAAACATTCATTCATGAAATTCATCAATACAACCTATCATTCATAAAATCAACAAACAATAATTAAAAAAAATAAATATAATTATATAAACTAACTATTTTAAATTTAACAAAAATGCTTCAAATCTTATAAAAGTTTATTTAAAAGCTAGCTCAAGTACTCTTAGAAAATTGCTTGGCTGCTGAGCCGGAGGCTCAGGTATCCGCGCAGAAGTGATAGTTTTTTCAAAAGCACAAAAGGCAGCCATAGTTTGGATTGATGGAAAAGCACTGAAACAAGGCTCCTTTTGCGGATAGCATGGTGCGACGGTGAATTGCCAGTGTAGTCAATGGATTAAGTTCTGCCTAGTTCGCTATTGAGTTTCTCCGCCGCAGACCACTCCTTAAATGAAATTACCATTTACTGACCTTTTGGAGGAGTCCGTCGTCACTACCTAGTTGAGTACATGGGGCGAGTGCTTTCGATGTCACATCATCATCATGCCATCATAATCAGTAGGTACTGTTTGACTGCCTGATGATGATGTCCTTTCATCGAAAGTGCTCGCTCCCCATACTCGACTTGCTAGTGACGATGGACTCCTCCGAAAGGTATGTAGATGATAATTTTACTCTGACTACCAGCGGAAATATCACTTTAGATTTTATACCACTCCTTCAGTATATTTTCAATGGAGTGGCAACTGATCCCTAAAGTTGAAGTTGGGGGGGGGGGGGGGGATCTTGTGCGAGCTGCCATGGAGGAACTAAGGAGTTCAAGAGAGGCCCAGGAAGCTAATGCTTACGTCAGGAGTTCTTGGACGCAACGCTAACTCGATTACATAGAGCTGATTTGGAGAAGATCGCGGAATCCTCGTTCATCTACTGCTCAATAGATTCTAGTCGTCAGTGTCTCACAAAAGATATCCTATTATACGCTAAAAGATTATCGTGCCAAATCAGGTGTGGAAATCCATCGCTTTATAAAATATCTCTTCACCACGCCATAAATCGTTTCAACGGTTAGATGATTTGGTCTAGTATGCAATACGTACAGTCCAGAAACGCTAGTCCACCTTATATCCTCCTGCCCAGACTTCAAGTATGAGTGTATCAGATTTCTTGGGACCCCATCTTCAGCCAGATCCGCACTTGTATCAAATGTCTGTATCGTATTACCGTTGCGTATCCAATCTCATGCAACGGCTTCCACACAAACCACCCAATCTTCAAGGCTTATCCATATCAATAGGATGCAACGGTGAAAAGATCGGTGAAATAGAAGAAATAAGGCTACAATGCGTGCAGCGCATCGGAGCGTCCACACTACTCTCGACCCCGTTGCGTATCATTCCTTTGAAGTGACGGGGAAACACCTACAACTGGCCGATCGGGTCCGTTGCGTATCTTTATGAATGAAAAAATATGGACATTTGGTACAAGTGTGGACCCGGCAATATCCTCGAAATATTTCAACCTCCAGTCCTCTTCCAGGATGATGCAGAGATTAGGAAATTTGTTGAGTTTTTGCAGACGGTTCTCCGCCAAAGTGCCTTTATTATTAATGAGGGATTTATTGAGGCTCGATTCATTTCACTAATCAGTTTGTATACATACTATTTTTGGATTATTAATATTATTTCTCTGGTAAATATTTTTTTATAGTGATAATATTTTGTACTGAGAATCCTTTTCCATAGATTTTGATGAAAATTAATTACCTCAGGTCCTGGGAGTCCGGGTGGCCCGGGAAAAGCACTTCCGTTGCCGGGTGGTCCGATAGGGCCTGGAAAACCTGGATCACCTTTGTCACCTCTCGAACCTGGTGGTCCCTGAAAAACAATTACGGGTTTATATATTTATTCATTAGGTACTAATTACAATTACAAATCATTCAAAAAAATAAAGAAAACTCGGCGTTCCGCGCCTCGCCAGGGGGCAAGCCCCTGGACCCCTGGAAACCTCTATTTACATACTTCGGACGAAATTATTGAAACACAGAATGTGTTTTAGCTCACGCGTTACACATAAACCCGAATTCAATCTTCGGTTGAAGATTGGTTAACTTCCTCCCACTAAATCAGAATTTAGCTACTTTCGTCCCACTAAATCAGAATCTTATATAATCACCGCGTCATAACAAAATATCGCATAGGTTACTCCAGGTTACACGATCCTTAGTTTCGTATCATCGGTATCCATGTTGTCGCCCCAGATTTTGTTACGAAATTTCGTTAGCTTTTTTGGCTAGTTAGTCCATGGCTAAAACACATTCTGTGTTAAAACATAGAAACCCAATAATTTTAAAAATATGAAGCAGGTACTCATTTACTATCAAAAATTTCAACAAAAATAAATAAATAATTACTTTTATTTAGCCAACATATTTGGTTTTATCGCCGTCACTTAGTTTTTCGTATCCTCCATTAGGTCTGTGCTTTGAGTAATGGAGAGTGTTTGCAATACTGAGTCATAGTCGAGTGGGAGGAGCTACGAATAGAAATGGAGCATTGCGCATGCGTGCAAAATGCTAACGTTTAGCGGTCAAACATTACGCATGCAACCTTCCATGACAATAACCTATGATCAATTTTTGATAGTTCCCATTTCGAGGTGGCAAGAAATGTAAATTGTAATATTCGTGATTTTCTAAAACGGTAAATGGTTAGTAGGATTCATCCTAACTTAAATTATGGTGATACCTTGTCATAGAATTCTAAAGCCTCACGATCTACCATTAGTCCGATTTTGTTCAAATTTTGTCTCAGGAAGGCATCCTACTAATTTAGTTAAAATAGGTAACCATTGCACATGCGCAAACCTGAAATTGGTTGTTATAGACGAAGCTCTGATATTGATAGATCGATTGTGATGATATGGGTAGGGATTGTGCCACTTACAGAGAAGATAGACACAGATAGATAATGCTGTTTTCGCCCTTTTTTGAGATGGTATACATATCTTCAATGTTGGTTCATTATTTTCAATAATAAAACGTAGGTACCTAATTGGGCAAGGGAAAAAAGTTTGAAATATCGTACATATGTAACAGGTAGGTACATATGTATAACACACACCTTGATCGTTGGTCATGTTCAAGTTCCTAAATGAATGGGCAGTATAACTTCCTCACATATTGTAACATGGACGTATAGAATCAATGAAGAACATAGCTCAAGTCAGAATTATAGAATGCTCGTATATATATATACATGCTAGAATGTCAAATAGGGCTGTAATTCATGTCCGCATGCGCAGTAATTGTCTAAAGGTTTTGAGAATATTAGTTTTGCGTACATACGCAATAGTTACCTATTATTCAAGCAAATGCGATAAAACACTAAATACATCATCCTGGACCCAACAACCCTTCGAGTTTGAACGAAATTGGACCAATAGATGTTATGAAACCGACGTTATAAGAAATTAACGTTTACGCATGCACACAGACTACTATTATTCCAACGGCTATGAAATTCATAGAGGATCGTCTAGGAGCTAAACCGCACAATTCCTGAAAATTTCATGAAATTCGGACCATTATTCTCGGAGTTCGTTAGTGTCAATCAATTTTAGTTTTGTGCATGAGCTATAATTAATACTCCACCAATCACGAAAATCACAAACATTTTTTCGACTTCAATTGGTGCAGGTTTTTCATAGATGGTGCAACCAATATAACCTGATAGCAATATAACAACCTCGTTTCTTGCTTTCTAGCCCCAATTCGTTCATCGGTTGTTGCGTCAATTTTTTTTAGACGCAAAATATTTTGTTATGGAAAAATTTGATTGATCCCAAACCATATCAGACATCCATGTCAAAACGTATATTTCCATGAAAAATAGAGTTACAGATTTAGATTCGTTTTTACGGTTAGGCCTTCATCAATAGCAAACAATCTTGACGATGGCACGCATGAAGGGGATGTGGACACCGTATTGCTTAATCACATTGATAAATGCAAGGAATTTGGATTTCACGTAAACCCTACAAAGAGTGAATTATATTTCTGTGGGAACGAAAATGAGGAGTTCATAAATCGGTTTGATCCCCTGGTATTCAAGCTGTTGATGCATTTTATCTTTTAGGTGCATCAATTAATGAGGTACCTACTTCCTTTTGAAGAAACATTATTGGATAAGTTTACATAGATGAGAACCATCCATCATAATCACTCAGATGGGCGTGAAATAATAATAATTAATCAACATTAATAAACTTATGATTGTATGTGATATCTTACAGGATCCCCTCTGGGTCCAGTCCTTCCAGGGATGCCTTGGGACCCTGGGAATCCAGGCGCTCCGTCGTTACCTCGCTCACCAGGTGGACCCGCCTGCCCTCTCTGTCCCTAAAAACGACATTTACAAAGTTTTATTTAATAGAATAAATAGACTCACAAATTGCACACACAGGGTGAGCACGCGAAGTTGTTCACAATTTATATACAGATGAACACACAAAGTTCTGTGATAGACACACAATACAAATTTATACAGGTTAAACACACCAACTTAAGAGTAACTTCATCGAATATTTCCAAAGTATCATTTGTTGAAGAGAATCCAACAAAACCACAACTTTTTCTACCCTTAAAGCAAAACAAATTTTGTTAAGTTAAGAAGGTAATTCTGGGCTAACATCAAAATTCAGTCGCAAGCATAGTATTTATATACCTGCTGTAGAATGCAATTGTACCTATGCTGCAAGGTTACTTTTGGACGTAATTATATAATAATTCTGTAGGTATACTTTTCTGGCAGTACTAAAAACTTATTAGGACGTGCAAGAGAAGCGAGCGGGTACAGCTAATCTTCTACATCTATATTAATAACTGATTTTGTTCTTATCCAACTTATGATCGTGAACTTTGAATCAGGATCTCTCTGGGTGTGGTAGAGCATAATTACAACTTGAGGAGAGAAAAAAAGCATGTCATCCGATTTAGGCCAAGCCAATAGTCGAATCGCCGTCTCCTAGTAGGAAGCTTGTGAAGCTTCTCCAATGGCCGATTTTCGCCAATTACACAATAAACATCATTGCTGTTCTCCAAATATGGTGAGGGAATATCCCTTCCTAACGGAATTTCCTGATTCTCATTTCATTTCTATACAAGGACCAGAACCAACGATTTCTACATTGCCTAGCTTTCATCTCTTTCGAATTCCATTTTATGAAACTACTTCCTTTTCATTGTTAGAGCTATTATTGGAGAATGAATGCAGTGTATTATGAGACGGCGATCTGACTATTGGCTTGGTCCAAATTGGATGATATGTATTTTGTGACCTGGTACCTGATGAACGAGAATTATGCGAGGTGTCTTTTTGGGGGGGATATAACTTCATCTCGAGAAATCACCCACATCGGCTGAGTGAACGCTTTAGATAATTTTGTTCCTATTTAACTTGAGATGCTGAAATTTAGAACGGGGCTTCTATGGGTGTGATAGTTGTATAATATGTATTACATCTTGAGAAACCACTCTGATCAGGTAAGTGGCCTTTTATCCTACTTTGTCCTATTCAGCATAAGATGCTGAAATCGGGTACTATCTGTAATCTGTACTATGTTCCACCTGAAGACCGCATTCAAAAGATACCACAGGCCACATTTATATTTTGAGCTTTGAATGTAAAGGGCCTTAAAAGGCCTGAGAAACAATCAACAAATTCAGTACAGCGGGTTACTGTTAACAAAACAGTAACAAACAGCAGATTGAGCTCTGAACTTTTGTTTATATCTATATTGTGATGCTGAAATTTGAAACGGAGCTTCTATATAGATATGGTAGAGTACAATATTGTAACTTGAGAAACCTCTTTAATCAGCTGAGTGGACTCCATGGATACATATTCAACTTAAGATGCTGAATTTTTGAATGGGATCTCTCTAGCCCCGCGTTCCGAATCACGCCAACGATTGCACAGCCCGCGCAGCGCCAAAAAAGACGCCATCTAACGTTCCGTTTCCTGCCATCGGCGCCCATCTCGCCAAATCGATGACGTCACGGATTTCTCCTACTCTTCGACTCTTCTTAGGGCCATGTCATACGAGCGCTATTGCCGTCGCGCTGATGCCGTCGAGATAGCGCCGGAAAAAGTACATGTCATACGTGACGGCAAATGCGTCGCGTTGATGTCGTCCCGCCAACGCCAGATGCCTGTCATACGTAGCGTCTTCCGGGCGCATTTGCCGTCGCGGCAATTATGTTATTACCAAGATGGACACCATCCAGGGTGTTCTAGTTGTTCTGCCAGTGCTCTCGCGGCAAATGCGTCCCGCTGACGCTAGCGCTCCGTATGACAGGGTCCCGGCGTCACGTGCGCCGCGTCGCTAACGCGACCGTCTGCGTTGGCAGCGCTCAGCGTCCGGCTAACGCGGACTCGCCGACGGCATTAGCGTCCGTATGACATGTTCCATAAGAACCCCTTTGCCGGGTTGGAGCGTTTTTAACGCGACGCTATCAGCGCGACGGCAATAGCGCTCGTATGACATGGCCCTTAAGGTAAACTTGAACATGGCGGATGAATCTTCCATCATCGACCCACATTTGGAGCTGGGTCGGAGCAGTCATTGTGATAAGATAACAGATAACGCAAATGAGCTCGAATTTTTCTTTACGAATCAAGTCACTTCGCTATATTTATTTGTTTCCATAGCAACTGCCAGACCTCAGCTTTGCATTTTCCCTAAGTACATTTTACCTTTTTTGCATTTTACCTCTTTCTTTTGCATCAATTGTATCAATGGTGAATCCTTTCTTTCGTGGCTCAAGTTATTTGTTATTTTTTTTCTTCTTGGCTTCAATGTATTTTTCCAACATTTGTAATAAATAGAAGGCGTAAGCACTTTATTTCTTAACACTTCATATGAACATCATATATCCCCCTCCCACCCTCTTTTAAAGCACCCCAAACTTTTCAGCAGTTCCAGAAAATGTTTTTTAGGCTAGCTGCAAAGCTTCCTCATTGGCATTCGAAGTGTTGGGGAAAGTGAAAAGTGCTTAGGTACCTACCTACCTAAGTTTCTGGGGAAATGAAACTTCGAAAGTTTTCAACGAACAGAAATCGTTCACCATTCGTTGAAAATCTCTCGATTTGTCACACATTTCTTTCGTAGGTACTTGTTCTTGATATTTATTAATGTTATTAATGGATGTAGTAAACAATGCCGCTTGTTTTGTTGTTATTAGTTTCCTCGTTAGAAATCACTTCGAGAAAACGCCAACATGAAGCCGTGGGTAGAGATAATTGCTTTATTACAAGAGTTTATTGAAATCATTGAAACTGTTACAATTTATTGTAATGAAAATTATTGTTTTGAACATTATTTGTCAAAAATATTTGGTGGAATGGGGGGGGGGGGGGGGGGGGGGGGGTGGTGGGAACTAAAGACATAAAATGTCCCAATGTGTTGCAGACTCGTATGCAAGCGTTTTTTGAGCTATTGCAATAGCTTTATTCTTTTGAAAATTCGCAATAATGCCTACTCAGGTAGTATGGAGGTAACAGTAAAAATAAAGTTTGTGGACGAGTTGAGCGAGGAACTATTCATATAAAAACTATCGTTTTTTCGCACAATAAATTATAAGATGCTCACCCACTCTTGCGGGGGCAATTCGACCTGGTAACACAGAGTGTTGATAATTTATTTTCCTATTCCTGTGATTTCCAGAAATCTCAATTTCCAAATAACAATAGTAACGATGGAAAATGGTTATGACAGAGAATTTGTTTAAATAAAGGCGCGCGGGATGCGATAAATGAGCGGGTTGCGGGAGGTCGAGGGGAGAGAGAACTACCACCCCCTCCGTGACGTCATCGTTGTGAGAGGAAGTGCCTCAACTGGCTCTAACTTGAGTGGCGAAAGTGGCGTCACGATCGTGATTCGGAATGTATCCGAGGTTTTTTTTAGTGCATAATTACAACTTGAGAAACTACTCTAATCAGCAGAGATGCTGTAGCTAATTTTATTCCTAGTCAATATTAAATGGCAAAATTTGTAATCAGGTATCTCTGAGTGTGACTGTGTATAATTACATTTTGGGGAACTACTACAATCACGTTCTATGGCTTATTAGGCTCCTATCACTTTAATATGCTGAGCTTTGGAATAGGGCTTCACGGGGTGTGGTAGAATATAATATTACAACTTGAGAAACCGCTGTAATCAGCTGAAGAGACACCAAATAGTCTGAATAATATTTTTAGTCTTTCCTATTTACCTCAAGATGCTGAAGTTTTGAACGGAGCTCCTCTGGATGTGATAATTACATGTAGGAGAACCATTTTAACCAGCTAAGTGGGATCTGTAGCTAATTTTGTACCAATCCAACAAGATGCTGAACTTTAGAACAGGGATTCTCTGGGTATGGTTGAGAAACGACAACGAGTCACTCAGCTTAGTAGTATTTAAACGTATTCAACAAAGATTTCGAACTTTGGAACGGTAATTCTCTGTGTTAGAGTATAACTACAGCAACTTGGGGATCTACTCTAATCAGGAGAGTCACATCTATAGCTTATTTTTTCCTATTCAGCATAAAGAAGCAGAACTTATAAACGGGACCTGGCTGGGTGTGGTCGATCAAAACAACTTGCATAACAAGGTGCTCAACACTCTAATCAACAATGACACCTGTGTAGCTAATTTTGTTCATATTCAACTTAAAATACTGAATTTAGGATTTTCTCTGAATGTGATACTTAATAAGTACAGCCACTCTATAAAGAGCCACTTTAATCAGCTGAGTGAGCATTTTACTTAATTGCTATTCGACGGAATTGGGAGCGGTCTGTGGGTATCGTATGTAGAGTATGCATAACTGAAATTAGTATTTTCCTGGTAGTACTGACGGAATTGATTAGGTACTCCTGGTTTTACAATGAAAGTCACGAATACACCAGCAAGGACGGAAATAAACATCACGTACTCCATCATTCATATACTATGACGTTAGAAAATCGATTTAATCTACTTACGGGTTCACCTCGCAGCCCTTGTGGCCCTCTGGGACCTGGTGGCCCGTCGAAACCCTGAAATGAAAATGAAAAAGGTCCTGTCATGCAGCATGATCGAATGGGCGAATTTTCTTATTATGTTAAGTACGTTGTTTAGAAATGTGAACACTTTTAGTGCAAAGAAATCGTTCCAATTTTATGGCAAACAGCTCGCTGTAAATAATATTTTGGGATTCAGAAAAGGTTTTAAATTTTAAGCTTTTTTTTGTGGGGATTTTGTCGATTTTTATCAATATTATTGAAATTTTTATCAGCATAATATAGTGCAGTATAATAAATGAAATGGGGAGGATGCCCAGGTTTTCCCGACACTGGCTCAAAGGATGAGGGTAGTTGAAGAAGGAGGAGGAGGAAGAGTGGGATAAAAGGAAGTGCACCTATAAGATGTCCACCAGTTAAGGTAACATCCCCAAGGATGCGGGTGGTGATACCACATAGCACTCCCGCCGAGATGCCCGGTCCCGGTCAATTCGGCGTTTTTCGATGTCAATTCGGCCCTCCTAACTAGTAAACTACTTAACTAGTAAAAATGTCGTCGAAATCATAGATGAATTGGCCTGTTCAAAGCCGCGATGTTGGTGACGTAATCAAAACGCAAAATCTCGCAGACGAGGTACTGGGCAGTGTAAGTGTCAATTTTCTCGATTTTCTCCTGTATTTTCCTCTTCACAGTGACACGTTGAGCGATGCTGTTCATCGATATCTCAGCCACTTTGAATTTCCAGCTTAATATCACAGTCAATATATCACAAGCTTTGCAACGACCTCGCCACTGGTTCACCGTAAACTGACTAGAGTTTTGATGTGAGGAGTGATCTGTAGGTAGGTACATCATATCATAGGTCACAGTTCATATCATAGGAAAAGTGAGGAACTGGAGGTCTCGGGGCCCGATTGACATCGCCCGTCTCGAACCTCGGACTCCACATCCCAATTAGCAAACCGAGAGTCCAGTTAGGTTTGGACCCGGCTTAGGGCCGAATCGACCTGCCCCCGAGATGCCTCTTGAGTAACTCCATGGTAATTTTCCCCAACTAAACTCCACACCATGAAACGGTCACACATAGGTACCTACTCAATTAATTAAGCAGGACTCCGACACCACAAAGGCAATCGGTCATGGAAAAATGGCCTACAGTTTCAAAGGCCTTACGATGTCCAGAGTGGCAAGATGGAGCTGCCGTTACATGATTTGGGCCAGCACAACAACAGTTTGGAGAACTGTTGGGTTCTCCGCTGTGCCATCTGCTGGACGAAACGTTCTACAGACATTAGCTATGACACCAACTGCTTGGAAGCGAGATGCCAGAATCTTTTAGAAGTGGCAGGAGACTACTGATGTTATAGATATCGAATGGTAGCCTCTAGGCCCACTTTCCCCCTTTTCTCGATAAAAAATTCCTAGGCACAGACCAACGCTTTTGGGGGTCTTCCCGACAGTAGCAACAGGTTGAGGATGAAGCAGCTTAAACCCACACACAATTTTTTCTTTTTTCATAAAACTCCTCTCAAAGGCCGAGAGACCACACCATTAAATTTCAAAATAAATAAAAGAAGTGGGGAGGACGCCCAGGTTTACCTGATGCCGGCTCTAGGGATGAAGGAAGATGCAAAAGGGGGAGGAGAAAGAGTGGGATGAAAGGAAGTGCCCCTATAAAATGAAAACCACTTGAGGTACATGCCCCTGGGGACAGGGGTGGTGAAACCATGGAGCACTCCCACCGAGATGCCGAACTCGAGTAACTCTGTGGCACTTTTCCCGCACCAAACCCCTTGTCACTACTTGGTCGTGGCCACGACTTGGTTGTGGCCATGACCCTGATATTATTAGCTGCCACTCCTTTACCTCGTATATCACTTGCTCCAGGTCATTTATATCAAATTTGCTTGTCCCAGCCTGCTGGGTCTGCCTGTCATATCAACAGTGCCATTGACAACTTCGAAATCATGGACTATGGCAGACCCATCAGGTTCGACGGCAACGATATCGGCTTCTTGCCCCGGTCACTCGGCATGTCATACAGCCTCGCAATTTCAACATCTCAACCGCTGGATGACAAAGCACCTGCTAACTGCTTGGCAACCACATCATGATGTAGGATGCGGCCACTGTGAGTCTGACAGGCATGGCAATGGGTGCCTAACGTAGCCACCCGGATGGCATGATAATGATGATAGTCGTGAGCCCCAAAGCCCTCAGAAGCCCATTCTACCCACGGGAAGAAATAGGGGATTCAGAGCACTGCCATCCGGCAGACCCGGCAGTGTTGAGTTCATTACCATCAACTGACTCATACACCACAGCAGCAAAGTCAGCAGAAGAGCTGAGTTTATGAGCAGTGGTGATGCTCGGTCGCACCATAACAAATGCTGCCTGACAAGTCAAGGTCAGCATCAGTGCGGGTGACCTCCCAGCACGTGCCCCTAAGGGCAAGCAGGCACTGGCGGCGTAAGTATGGGATGCTGGCTGAGAGAGAGACAATACCGAGTCCAGCGGCCTTGACCGGTGCGTGGATGTAGGTACTCAAGACTCTGGAGCTCTGAGGTAGGGTAATTGTCGGTGTCTTCATTTCTTCAGAACTTTTTTTTTTTTTTTTTTTTTTTTTGAATAATATAATAATATTTATTTATGAAACTTTGGAAGTGTTTAACATATGTGACTCTCAGAATTTTGCCTTTAAACTGGTCCCATTTTATCGTCGAACCTGGAGGTGTGGGGTTTTGGTGAAACGTCTTCTCAATTTACTCTTGCTGCTGCTCCATCCTGAAACCCGATCAACTCATCGCAGCTCCGCCACCTCTTTCTTGCTCCTCGGAGACACATACTTGAGGCCCGTAGGATAGCAAAGGCCACTCTGGCCCTCAGCCACCCTCGCACTACTCCTTGAGGTCTTCCCCATTTGTCACTTAGCTTTTCTGCCATGACTTTTAGAAAATTCGACATCTGGGGTGCAAAATGGCCATCTACAGGACAGATGAGAGGTGTAAATGTAGCTCGTCGGGCCTCACATGCGACCATATATTATCGTTTTTTTTCTTCTTCTGCTGACGAGAATATTGCGGCAACAGGTCGGGAACCATAAGAGGGAGCGTCGGTGTCAGTGACACGTACATCAAATAACGCCTCCCTTTGAGGTTCCCACACCCCCCTGCACGCCAAATCGCCTCTTAGACCTGGAGCTTGGTCACTCATTTCGGTTAGTATCGGTTCCTTTGTACAGTTTCCCCATGCAAGCATCATGGCCTCCCCCAACAGATCTCTAACCTCATTATGTCTTCGTGTAACCAACCCGCCCATTTTGCAGCTAAGGGCATGTTCGATGGTGAATGGCCTGGTTCCACAACCATCACACGCAAGAGGCAAGTCGTTGGCTTTTCTTTTGTACCGTACTGCCAGTACGGTACATATACTATACAGGTATATATAGTCTTCAGAACTATATATACCTGTATATATATATACTCGGCGCTTCGCGGCTCGCCGGGGGGCTTCGCCCCCCTGGACCCCCCGGATCTTTTCTCTTCTGTACTGCGTAGAAAACGAGGATAATTAGTTATGCAATTCTTAGCCTGAAAACGCTCAAAAAAATGTAGTATGTTATATCACTCGCTTCAGCGAAAAACCAATTCAACTTTTCAAGAGAGGATTTTTTTTTTTTTTTTTTTTTTTTTTTTGCGTGGGGTAACCAGGTGATATAATGAGTTGTTTGCTATGGTTGGACGATTGGAAGCCATGTGATCTACTTGGTTGTAGGTACGTGAAAATCATCGTTAATTTCGTAACAGACGTTACAAAAAAAGTTGTTGGGGGTCGGGCTAAGAATTGCATAGCAATTAATAAAATAGTGTTAAACTCTTGGATCCGTTTCAGAATGCTTCAAGACGGATTTCAATTAAGAAAATTTACGAAATTTTTGGGGCCATTGCAAAAGGTGAATGTTCTGTATTTTTGGTGGAAAGGGGGGGGGGGGGGGGGTTGGAGTTCTTAGTTATTTTTTGTTTGCACTCAAAGCTTATATCAACTCTGCTGGTACCAAATGATACCAGATGATAATGGTATCAATCATGCTATGGATGGGTGGAAACTATGAGCCACACCCAACTAAGCAATAGTTGTCTGTTAACCATGCTGATATTATCTTGTTTGCTTACATCAGTTCCGTTGATGCCAGGAAATCCTCGTGGGCAAACTGTCTCACAAGCGCCTGACCTTGCAGCCACCTCAGGAGACCTCACCTACAAAAAGCAATAAAAAAGTATAAATCACAACTAAATCAAGTGGTATTTGAATTCACTGCATATCATAATTCTACATTCCCTTTGGGTTACATTGCAACTTAATGCTAAATCGACACCCCCTGGTTCATTTTTTCACCGTCAAATAGCTAGAGATATTTTAACCAAACTATTGTGCGCCAACAAACTACTTGTACAAACATAATTTAATAGATTTTCCAATCGACGAATTGTCGATGTTGGTTCCAAAGACCCTACTCGCTGCACTACCGCCACCGACAGAGATAAGTATCGAAATACTGGCCGTAACTATGAAGCCCCGCTTATAGTATATTTACTATCGAAACTCGGGGCTTCGCGCTTGGTTCACTGCATTACAGCACTAGGACCCCATAATTTTACGCATTATAGTAAAGTTGAGGAACAAAATGATCTATGGTTTAGTCATCATCCCATCAAGTAGAAGGTTTGCATACACTACATATTGTTGTGAAACTGTGTTTGTTCCTTGCACATTATTTACAATTTATGTATTCTAGTATGTTGATTAGAGATAATAACCGTTTAACGTACAGCGTTGCAGGTGGTTTTAAACGATTCGTAAGGATTATATTTGTCATTGACAAGCAAACCATGGAGAAATCAATATTATTCAATTAATCAAAATCTCTTAAAACCTATCGAATATTGATTTCTACAATAGGTATATTCTGTCATTGAGATAGGGCCCTCAATGACAGGATGGTGCTGATAATTTTTGAAGCAAGAAATCGTCTAAAAATCTTTCTTTTTTTTTTTCCTACATTCGTACTCCTAGCAACCAAATTTTACGCCTCTAGCTCAGCGCGTAAAATAAAAAAAAAATAAAAAAAACACACAAGAGATCCCTTAATTTTGATTTTTTCTTCTTCAAAAATCACTTACTTTTTTATTCAGTGAATTCGTGGCTGTAAAACTTTAAATGATGAACCTTTTTTCAACATTGTCTTAAAATTTTCAACGTGAACTCAGCTTTTCAATGACATACCTAAAATGTTGAGAAAACCTCGAAAGAGTCCCCGTTCTTTGAAGACGCAATATTAGTTTAAAGACACGAAAATTGATTGGTGTGTTCAAATTGGACCTTCAAAATGTGTTCAAACTTCAGATTGGATCATTCTATTGAGCTGGGATTCGTCAAAAACTCTTTTTCTTGATGGCGATTAGCCGAAAAGTGAGCATTTGTCTCCCTGAACAGGTATTTTACGATCCGGTCACTAAAAATCCGAAACTGAGTTTTTTCGACAGTGATTTTTCTGCAGGATTGTTCAAGGAATATGTTGATAATAGAAATTTTCTGAGAGATAAAGATTTCAAAAACTGACAGTATTTTGATCATTGGTATTGCTTTGCAGTTATGAAACGTTCTTCTCACTCCAACCAAATACGCACACGCTTCTAAAACAGTAGGTATCATCCTGCAAAATTTCTCTATTGGTTCCGGAAGCATCGTTTTCACTTGTGGTGACGACTTTGTATTATCCAAAGTGAAAATGTTCACTCCCTCTTCACTTTTATACCATTCTGAACAATTTTCCGTTGCGTGTAGGTACCTATGTCTGTCTATCTTTGTAACGAGCTCAATTTCCACAGTTTTCTTGAATGAATGACATTTTCAGGGAATGTGCGGGTTAAGCTGAAGATGATCCCCTGTCAGTTTCTTTGTTCCAAAATCAATACTTAGCTTTGCACATGCGCAAATGTAATTTTCATCAAACATAATTTCGTAACCCTAGTCGTCCGATCTCGCTCAAATTTGGAGGTTTGTCAGTAGAATACGATTTAATCATTCCACATAAATGTCAACCTGATCGCACCATTAGCAGCTGCTGCGTTTGCTCAAATGTGAAATCCTCGGACAACCATGATTTTTACAGTATTAATCCGATTTTGATGAATTTTCATGGATTGTAATTATACCATTTAGGCTGTAGATGAACCCGATGGATTTCATCTGCCATCCATCATTGTCTAATGGACAGATTTAGGTAATTACGCTCCATCTTCATTTACTATTTCCCCAAACCATAGGAACCCACTATGGAATCTTTTAAGTTGATTTAAAACATTTCAATGATACATGTATGCACTCATATTACGGATACAAGGAAGCTTTGTGCTCCACTCAACTTGTCAGACGTTTTATCCAGTAGGATTTGATAGAACGTAATCATAAATTGAGATTATTGTAAAATACAAACTAAAAATATTAATAATATACGAACCGGGAGTTCCAAACAGGTGTCTCTTTCCGGTTTCGATGGGTCGCAGCTCAACACCATCCATTGGAGATCGATCTGAAATTTGGAATCTCGATTAAATTAAATTTTAAATTTAAATTATTTTTTCAAATTAAAGAAGTTCCAGTTATCCTGTATGATCGTATCGAATTAAAAAAGAGGGGAAATAACAACACGAATAACATGAACAATATCAGAACGGTTTTACAAACGTAACTACTTATAATAATATAATTAATATAATATTATAATTGAGTTGGCATTCTCTACGCTCATCCTATTGACCAATGAAATGAATTTTTCTTATATGCAGGGAGTGTCAGTTTGGAAGGGTCCTTTAATTCTTCAGTCAAAGCCCTAGGAATTATGAAAAGAATATACTTCTTAGAATAGACTTCTAGTAGGGACAGTAAGTCGGATACTGGGATTTACTACGTTTCCCATTAATTGACTCCTGGTTTGATAGCGTGAGGATTGTTGAAAACCGAAACTACATATTGATTTTCGTAATAATATAACAAAATAGACTTGATAAATAAACGTAGTCTCAGCAACGACAGAAATGTAGTCTCTTCAAACACCCGGCTACTCGAGTACCTTTGGGGCCGGCCCAACATTATCTTTAGGAAAGCTTTTTGAAGGATGGACAAACTATTTATCAATCACGGCAGAATAGGTTCCACCCCATACAACTCCAAACTGCAGGCGGGTCATTCTCATTTCATTTGCCGCTTTCACGTCCCCGACGACGAATTCTCACAATTCTTGACCAAAACTAGCGATTTTGGGGGAAAAAGGGTAGTATAAGTTGGGATATCAACGAAGTAATAATTTTACTGCCCAAAATCCCCTTTAACCAATACACAGTGATGACGAATGAAACCTGAAATCCTGGAAACTCATGAGTGTTACGGTCCCCTCCTACCTAACACCTAAGTAGAAGTTAGGTAGTTACGAAACAATGACAATCTAGAACTGGCCAGGGTTACTAGCTGCAGTAAGTTGGTTCCTCTTTATTTTGAGTAAGGATTTACGTTTTTAAGATTTTCCCCAACCCGTGAAAAAATAGTTTTTCAGTCAGTCCCCCATATCTCTTCTCAATTGGACCTCAGGAGTGTTATCATTTTTGCGATCAAGAAAGCCGATGGAAAATGGCGGGAAACAGTCAGATGTGAAGGTTATATTGCCCAGTTGAAGATGTGAGACTGTAGTGGAGTGCTTGGAGTTGCAGCAGTTTTTACAGCGAAAGAAACCTAAAAACACGTTGAGTATTTTTATTTTCAATCATTGGTGTTACAGTAATTACTAGTGTTGTTAGTGCTTAAACAAAATAATCCGATATCAACAACCATACTGCTTGGTGACAGGTTTCAAACAGTAGCCATCCCCGAGTTTTGTCACTTCATCATCCTGTGTGACGACATTTTTACTGGAAATTCTCATGAGTGTTACCTCTCAGCAGTGTGACCAAGGATGCGTAACACTCCTGATATTACGGTACAACAATAGGGTAACACTCCTGAGATTTATGCTCAATTACACTGCCTTCAACATGAATTCCGTAAAATCTGAATATTAAGTTTGAACGTGATTCTTTTGTACTTACTTGAGCAACGACAACAATTTTGCCTAAGTCATCCATTTTACAGAAATCAATTTTTGAAATCCGGTAACACTCATGAGTTGGATATCATGTTTTTTAATACAAAAAATATATATAAAATACATCAATGAAAACCTCACTGCTCATCTATGGAACACAAATCTGCAATGGACAGTGAGTAGTATTTGCCGATCTAACCTCATTTTCGAGCACTTTCATATTTCAGATCACTGAGGTTCTCAAACGACCCAAAGCGGCAAATGAAATGAGAATGACCCAGGATAGAGCTCGTAATAAACTCGCTTTAAATTGGCGGGACGAAACCAAAAGCGGAACAAAAGATATGGAAATGCTAAAAAATAATAAAGTGTTCGTGCAAAGGGGTTATAAAATACCTACAGAAACATTAAACCTTGGTGTAAGTAATAATTCGGGACTGTTTTACTCACTGGAACTGAATGTTTGGAGTTGGCGAGGGTGATGTTGCCGTTGACGTCGATGGGACCTCTCGAGCGGACAGGGACGGTGCCCACGAGCTTGCAGTCGACGTAAAGCGTCACTTTGCTCTCGTAGACCCCGAAATGGATCTTGTGCCACGCCCGGTCGAAAACCTGTGGACAAAATGAACGATGTACGAACCGTAAGTAAATTAAACTAGTATTTATTTCATTTATTCATGTTATACAGTAATTAACACTGTTACACAGTAATTAATAATCAACATTCATTATCTCTATCTATCTATCTATACTATTAATAAGAATGAAACTCCGTCCGTTTGTCGTGTCTATGCACGGCCAAACGGCTGAGTGGGCCGGATCTACGAGTGGGGGGATCTTCTTGGGATTTTCCGATAGGGTGTATAAGCGAATTTAAAATTGTCTAATCCCACCCGAACCATGGGCCGTAGGGCGGGAGGGGGGTCGAAGTTTCGGTTAATGTGCGCTTTTTGGACTTCCCCGCTTCCCCTACCCCTCTAAACGGCCGTTGACAATTCCGGAAAAATACGGGTTTCGTAGGTTTTCCTACAAGGAAGACGACGGCGCGATCGGATCGCGAAAAAAGTATCGGGAAATGCGTTAAAAAAATGCGAGAGTACGGACCCGTTTTCTCGAAAAGTCCGCCGAAAAACTTGGTTTTTTCCGATTAAAATATACCCCATAAAGGTACGTTTTTCGGAACGGTTTTCGCGGGCGAAATACAGCTTTGATCCCGCCGAATCTGAATCCGAAGTCGGATATCGAAAAAAGTGACGGAAAGTAGGTCAAATTGGGAGGGGAATTGCGAGGGAAGCGTTTAACATCAGAAATTAATTTTGCCGTGTTCGCGAGAAGGCTCTACGAAGACGTCAAGGGGTTTGATGAGGCGGGGCTTGCACCTGACGAAAACGGGTTGCGAGCAGGTACACGCACTTACGTCTTGAAGGGTATACAGGTATACCTTGCGAGCGAAGCGAGAGCCATGTCAACAGAATAAATTCGGATTTTTTCCTACAAATATACAGCAATACCTTGCGAGCGAAGCGAGCAACATCCCCGAATAAACTTTTTGTGGTTCCACGTAGTTTCATAAGATTTAATTTGTTTGTAAGAATTTCCAACAGAAAAAAACGTCTGCCAAGTTGGGTGGGCAGTATAACTTCCTCAAGCGAGCGAAGCGAGCAGCATCCCTTACAGAAGTTAAACCTACCCTTAGGGATCTATCGTTTGCGAGCGAAGCGAGCAACATTCCCTACATGCGACACTTTGCGAGCCAAGCGAGCAATATTCCCTACATGGCACACTTTGCGAGCGAAGCGAGCAATTGAATGGGGGGTCCGGGGGGCTTGCCCCCCGGCTGGACGTGGAGGCGAGCGTAGCGAGCCGGAGCGGCTAGTTATTAATAAGAATGAAACTCCGTCCGTTTGTCTGTCAGTCCGTGCTATGCACGGCCAAACGGCTGAGTGGGGGGAGTCTACGAGTGGGGGGATCTTCTTGGGATTTTCCAAAAGTGGGAACGAGCGAATTTAAAATTGTCTAATCCCACCCGAACCATGGGCCGTAGGGCGGGAGGGGGGTCGAAGTTTCGGTTAATGTGCGCTTTTTGGACTTCCCCGCTTCCCCTACCCCTCTAAACGGCCGTTGACAATTCCGGAAAAATACGGGTTTCCTAGGATTTCCTACGAGGAAGACGACGGCGCGATCGGATCGCGAAAAAAGTATCGGGAAATGCGTCAAAAAAATGCGAGAGTACGGACCCGTTTTCTCGAAAAGTCCGCCGAAAAACTTGGTTTTTTCCGATTAAAATATACCCCATAAAGGTACGTTTTTCGGAACGGTTTTCGTGGGCGAAATACAGCTTTGGGTCCGCCGAATCTGAATCCGAAATCGGATATCGAAAAAAGTGACGGGCAGTCGGTCAAATTGCGAGCGGAAGCGAGGGGAACCGTTTAATATGAGAAATTAATTGGGCCCCGGAAGCGAGAAGGCTCTACGAAGTCAGGGGTTCGATGAGGCGGGGCTTGCACCTGACGGGAACGGGTTGCGAGCAGGTACACGCACTTACGTCTTGAAGGGTATACAGGTATACCTTGCGAGCGAAGCGAGAGCCATGTCAACAGAATAAATTCGGATTTTTTCCTACAAATATACAGCAATACCTTGCGAGCGAAGCGAGCAACATCCCCGAATAAACTTTTTGTGGTTCCACGTAGTTTCATAAGATTTAATTTGTTTGTAAGAATTTCCAACAGAAAAAAACGTCTGCCAAGTTGGGTGGGCAGTATAACTTCCTCAAGCGAGCGAAGCGAGCAGCATCCCTTACAGAAGTTAAACCTACCCTTAGGGATCTATCGTTTGCGAGCGAAGCGAGCAACATTCCCTACATGCCACACTTTGCGAGCGAAGCGAGCAATATTCCCTACATGCCACACTTTGCGAGCGAAGCGAGCAATTGAATGGGGGGTCCGGGAGGCTTGCCCCCCGGCTGGACGTGGAGGCGAGCGTAGCGAGCCGGAGCGGCTAGTATACAATAAACGACATTATTGCGAAGCAAAGGCATCATGGCCATACAGCCTCGCAAGGGAAGTTACAGGAAAAGTTTATTCAATTTAAAAAGTTATTTGCACAAATAAGATTGGCAATTAAACATCATTTTACCATTAAAATTAGTAATTATAATTACAAAATTTCTCCAAATACTGTATTTACAGCCTGTGACAAGGGTCTTATTGAAAACTTATTTCATGTTCTATTTGAGTGTGCAATGTATAACTGGATCAGAAAAAGATATATCTCGGGCTTGGTGGGGGGTATCGGAAACTTGATAAATTTTGTATCGGTACCAAGTGAATTTGACATAAAAAGGCTATATTTCTTCCTAAGTGAAGTTTGCAAACTGAGAAATTTGTGTTTCTTTGACTGAAGGATTAACCTGCTTATATATATTGGTACTGCCTTTGTTAACAGCTTGAATGTTTTTGGAATTATTTACGAAGTTCATTGTGTGTTTTATTGTATTGTTGTTTCCAATTTTTATAAGGTAAAGAGAATAAGCTGAATTAATAATGAATGTTACATTAATTTGTAATTTATAAAATATTTGAAATTTCTACTAAGGCTGTAATACTGAATAGATTAATTGTGAGTAAATCATGTAACTGGACAGCACGATCAATTTCTAAATTTTGTACACTTATAGTTGATTCAACTGGGTATTGAAAACACTACATTAATGATGTTTACACAACAAGTGCTTCACTTATGTATTTTTTGTAAAGCATACACGAATGTAAGGAACATACATGTTCAAATACATTAAATAAATAACCAACATTCATAACATACAATAAACAACATTATTGCGAAGCAAAGGCATCATGGCCATAAAGCCTCGCAAGGGAAGTTACCGGTAAATTATGACTGTATTACACATGTTTGACTCTAAAAATATCATTTATAACAATAATTATGTACTTATCACAAGTTTCTACCCCATAATAAAAATAATTAATTTGAAAAAATATGTATACTTAATACATTTATTAGTGGAGGAACAACTCTCATATACCTACTCAACATAAATACTGCTAATAACATTTTCTACCTCTGCACTACCCAACTCAGTTAGCCAGCTGATTACTCGCTTTTTGAGAACATCATTTATGTAAAAAAGTCCAGTCATGCAGCATGACCCCATGAGCGAATTTTTGAAGAAATCTTCGACATTTCAGTCGCTATTGATTGTGTAGAGAAATTTTAGGTTATAATTTTGATAGACAAACATGGAATCAAATTATTAAAAATAATTAGGAGGTACTCATACTTTATTATTATTAAACTAATCTTGTAGATTTAAAGACGCATGGTTCTAGGATTGGTTATACAGGGATACTTCCATAAGAGTAGTTCAATCTGAATTTGGACAATGTTTCATGCAAATATTACCGATTTTTACAACTAGCGAACGGCATTATTTCGATTTTTGACTGATTTTTCAACTTTGACATTTTTTAAAACTTGATACATATTCTTATAGGAAATTTTACGCTGATTCCGAATATACCACATGTTAGTATGCTGAAAAAATTATTTCGCACAACAAATCGCAAAAAACAGGCTATTTTGAAATTTTTGACTACATTTTTGAAAATTTCAACCCGGAGATGTAATCCGATCATGTTGGCCAACGAACTTGAACTTTCGTTTTGTGTCCTTAACATTTTAAAATTTGTTTGAAGTTTCTAGCACAATTCTACGGACAGTTATCGTCTGGAATGACACATACATATATACATACATACATACATACATACATAAAAAAATTCGTTAAACTTCAGAATACGATTCAGAATAGCCTGAAACGGATTTCTGCATAAATTGTTTTCAAAAATTCACAATCTACAAATTTTGAGGCGAGAGCAATAGCTTAATTTTCTTCAAAAATTCGCTAAAACAGGGTGCACCAAAATAGAAATTTTTAATTTCCCTGATATTCCCCTGACTTTTCCCTGACTGAACTTAAGATTTCCCTGACAAAAAATATCAAACTCAAAATGTTTTCTTTTTTTCTGGTCATTTTATTGTACTTCTACGTATTTTAGCTCCTACACGGTGTTCACGCCTAAGAGCATCATTAGTTTATTTTTGTTTGTATATTCGTTTATGTTCTGCCGACCAAAGATGATAAACAGCCGGCGCATTATTACCTCTAATATTATCAGTGAAGGGAAGTGTTCTTTGTGCCTGACTACGATTCCACGACCCGATCCAGTGATCCTATCTTCTCATGAATCCTGCCCCCCTCTATCTCTCAACATAACCAAGTTTCACTCCATCAAGACACCATTTGCTTTGAGACTGCCAACTGAATCAACCTATTCGTGGCTGACTTCTCAAAATCTCGTGGTCTTCAGCATCCGCTATTTTGAAAAGCTTCTTGTGGAAAGGGTCAGCAGCATCCCGTACCCAAGACTCACATCTACCAGGACGACGCTGACACAACATTTGGCCATTTCTATGTGAGAACAAATTAGTACTGACACCATAACGCAACCATAACTTTTTTTCCAAGCTGTCGGTTTTTCCTTGCTTCTCTGGAGCATGCGAATCTTCATGAAATCGGTACATCGTATGCTTACAGATATCAAAGACGTTCTCGGCAGCACCGCTCTCTATTCATCGCTACGCATGCTGTGTATTGATTCTACGCAAAATCTAGGTAAAATCTACACTGGCGCGTGCTCCTCCGTCCTGCACCAAGCGGTCAGAATTCCTAATATTAATATATATCGCTCGTCATTCAGCAGCCTCAAAGAACATTATTAACTAAGTACACTAACAATATTAGGTAGTACTCGTCAGATTTAATAATCATATTCACTCTTGTACAAATAACTTAGAAGGAGCTCCTTAATTTATTTATTTTCATATGATTCATTGATTTTAAAAATACATTGTTTATGCCATAGGTAATTGGTTTTCTAACATATTTGAAGCCCCACCTCTGGTAAACCTGAACACACGGTCCCCTATAATTTTTAATGCCCCGTCGAATCAACAGTAGCCTGTGCGCATGTGCAAAAGTGAATTTCTCATGACTTTGATTTCTCATCATCTGTTGGTCCGATTTCGTTCAAAATCATTAGGTAATTGGGTATACGTTCTAGAACAATGCCCCATAAATTATATCGCGATTGGTGGAGTAATAACAATTGCGCATGCGTGAAACTAATAACTCCGAGTAAAATGAAATGATTTTGATGACATTCTCAGTGATTGTGCGGGATAGCTTCTAGACCAGCCTTACTCAACCTTTTTGTCTCACGGGCCACATCTGTGTGTTCCGTAGTTGAAGCGGGCCACAGTTCACAAAGCAGGTATTACAAATCTTTGTAATACGAATACCTTAGTCAAGGTAGAATAGAACTGTAAAATACATTTAAAGAAAAGAAGTACCTATATTAACAAAATCAATATTACAAAAATCATAGTAATAGAAAATTAATGTGATTTTTGATATTGTGACAGGCTTCTAACTGTGTGAGACAGATCAGTGTCTCCGCTTTTAACGTGGGTTATCTTTGGTATTTATTTCGTCAAAAATGAATTGAATCAGTTCGGTAAGTTAAAATACGAGTGAAACAGAACCGAAAACAGAAGAACTATAAAATGACTAAACATAGGAGGAAACGGGTATAGGTAGGTAAATTTCATTCTATCGGACAAAAAGTGACTCTAGCTTATGAGGGCCACACAGAAAAGCTTAGTGGGCCGCTTGCGGCCCGCGGGCCGCAGGTTGAGTATGGCTGTTCTAGACGGTCCCCTACAACCTTCATTGCCGTCACATAAATAGTAGTCTGTGCGCATGCGCAAACGTTAATTTATGATAACGTCGATTTCTTATGATTCATTGGTCCGATTTGAGGATTAGATGAGTTTATGTTCTAGGAAAATTCTCTATGGACGCTGTAAATCGACGTTTACTGACAACTGTGTAACCATTGATTACGTCGGTGAAACTCGTTTGTTTTAAATCAACGTTCAAAACTCTGTTTCCGTAACTCAATGGTCTACTTTAAACATGGTTAGGTATTGTTGGTGATACCATCGGTGATATCTTCTGAAATGACTGTCTATTTTCGGCCTTATCACCTGGCCTGTGAAAGTCGGCCTTCTTATCAAGATTGATCGGTATGTGTATGGTTTGGCGGTTAGTAAAATCAACATGATTTCGCCCCAATCATCTTAATTTTCCGCACAATTAATTGTCCATTATGAATCGAAACTTCTCATGGTTGAAGGAAAATTGTTGAGGCCTTGAGGTAGGTCAAGTCCCCAACTGCTGGTCCATTCGGTTTGATCGGCGGAGGAATGACAGCGAGAAAGCAAAAAACCTGACAGGAAATCGGAGGCGACCGCGAACCGTTCGTATCGATTTCGATCAAGTTTATTTTTCTATTTTTTATTGTTATTTTTTTCACCGCGATTTCACGCTGTCGCCCTCACCGCGGGCCGTTCCCTTCTTTCAGCGAATTTTTCTAGAAAATAAAGTTATTGCAACGGCTCCAAAAATGTTAAAATAAAATGTTTCAAAACTTTCTTCGTCAAAATCCATTTCGAGGCATTCTGAAATGATTCCCGGATTATAACATTTTTCATATAAATGTATGTATACATATATGTTATTCCTTAGGATTCAGATAAAAATTCCGTTCTTGCGCCAAAAAAATCAAGCTTTCCAAACGAAAGGACAAGTTCAATGGCCAGCACTAATTGAGCACTTCAAATTCGTCAAATTTCAAAAAATGAGCTTAAAAAATCATTAAAAATGGCTAAAAACTGCTAAAAATTGAAAATTTAATATATTTTTTGGATGAATTTTAGTCAATAGAAGTTTATCAACGTTGAACTAAAAATGAAAACGTGTTAAACTCTAAGACTCTTCGAGTGCATGGCTTCTTCAAGTTTATTTTGATTTCCTACAAGTTTCGCCTGTCACGGCATCTTAGGGTAAAAAAATTGAGTTGAGGCAAGGGAGTTGGTGGGAGTACGTTTATTAGTAGATAAAACTGTAGGGGACACTTTCTCGAATTTATGTGTTTTTTTTAGTCGAAATATGTGTAATATAAAGTTATGCGCCTTTGGATGAATCACATGAATCACATGAATGAAATCACACATGAATCGACTTTGGGAAAGTGTCCCCTGTGACAGAGTTCCCGTCAGAATCCCAGAAAATGCGCTGCCGTCGCTCCATTGGAAAACAACGGGCGTCGTGTTCTTGAGAGGCTGAGTTTGGCGTTGGATGGGTGATCCAGGTCCTGGAAATCCAATCTACTCCGAACTCATTAATGCTATTAGTAGGAGTGGGTATCTCTCTGACGGGACTCTGTCATCCTCCTCTACCTCTTTGTCGAGAATTTAGGAAACCATTGCACCTCTGGGGGGTACCTAAATCCCTGATACAGTTTTATCTACTAATATTGACGTTTAACCAACTAGGTACCTACTGTATGAGTGATCCTTCATCAACTCAAGTTTTTCCCCTGAAGAAGCCGTAACAGGCAAAACTAGTAGGAAAATCAAAATAAACTTGAATAAGCCATACACTCGAAATGTTACTTCACCCTCAGCCACCAAATACTTCTATGACAACCCACACTAATAACTCTAAGATTCGTTTCCGAATGTCTCGAAACGGATTTCAATAAAGAGAATTTTCGAAAATTTTGATTTTAAAATTTTTGGAGCAATCCAAAGCTAAAAATCCAAAATCTTTCTCGAGTTGCAGAATATTATTTAGAACGAGTTTTTCACCATCAAATCGATAGATAACAATTTATTTTTACTCAAAGTCCTGAATTTGCAAAACAACTTAACATAATATAGTACGATAATTTACGAAAAATCGCTCATACAATCATGCTGCATGATTGGGACTTTTTAGAAAATATAATTTAAATTTATGTACAAATTTTTATAAATTTTTCAATGTTTTATATATATGTGTGTGTGTCCTTTCAGACGATATTTATAAGAAAAAGCGTTCAACTGTGGGATTCATTTCAGAATGCCTCAAAACGGATATCAGTGAAAACAATTTGCAAAAATTATCATGTTAGAATTTTTGGAGACATTGCAATAGCTTTCTTTTTTTAAGAAAATTTTCTAGAGCTGCTGCCAAATGAACTCATACATGTTGCACAGAGCAGGAAGGCGGAAATAGTTCTCGGTATAATTCCACAGACGGTGACGTAGGACGCTTAGATTGGTTCGTTGGAACTATGGAGCGAAATGAAATTTTCATTAGGGCTTCTACGATTGCCGCGCTGTTTTGCCCCAAGTGAAATGAAGAGTTATTACACGAAAGGAGTCACCAAGGCGCTACTCTGGCCTACATGCAGAAACGCATCCCATAAATCCGTCAGCTTGAAAGCAAGTTTCATTCCTTCTGACTTCTCATATAACCAATCGGCTGTTGAACTTCTGTTTCGTTACGTATGATGAAATGAATCTCGTTCCCGAGTTATTAATCTACAACGCTATTCGAAACCCCGTAGCGTGATGTTACATACTTAAATCAATTAGGGGTAAACACACTTAAGGTGTTACAAACTTCAGGAGTCGATATTAGATAAGACGCCAAACGAAAGTCAATTGGGATAAACTGCTTGGGGATTTTATCACCTAGGGCGAGCCACAGCGGATGCTAACCTGATAAAGTCAAGAGGGTCGAATTAGTAGAGAGTTCCTAATAGATACGTCGGTCTCAATACGGCGTGCGGTAACGAGAAAAATGTATCGCACCTTAAAGTCACGTCAATTCCTGAACGGATTGTAACTCTAAATCCATGGAAGGAGGAAATTAACCCTCGGAGGTTATTTTAGCCGATTACGTTTTTTGCGGATTGCGATCCGTTAACGTATCTGTACGGAAGGATGCGTCACCAAAACTCATTAGAGAGTTCCTAGTAGATCCGTAAAACAGAATACGTCGTGTGGTATTGACAATCCGTAACTGTGACGCAATATATACAGGGTGTCTCGACTTAAGTACTTAAGACTTCAGGGATCGATTCTACAAGTCATTTGCAAAAATACGTGTTTCATAGACTTTTTCTTTCAGAGGCTTTGTTTCCAAGCTATTTCTTTTTTACATTTTTTTTAGTGTTTTCAACCTTACGTCACAAAAACGTCTCTAACTCCCCAATTTTTGGAGTTTTCTCAAATCTGAGGATACCGTTGGAAAGAGCGTTGAATTTCCTATCTTTCTGATGTAAATTCAAATTTTTTAAAATTAGTTCTAGTTAGTGAAAAAAAATGGCCCAAGTTCAACATTCGAAAAAAATGAAAAAATTGTCGATTTTTCTTTGTTTTTCTGCTTTCAGTATGGAAGTTTTTAGGCGGGCTCTCTTCGGGAAAAACTTCCGCAAACTGTCAGCTTTCCAACGGTTTACTAAAAAAAAAAAATTTTTTTATAAGGAAGTTTTGGGAGAAAATAGCGTTTGAATGACAAAAAACGTGGAGGACTCTGTTTTCATAAAGACGGCATTGGCAGTGCAGTTATTGCGTGAGTTTTGCAGTTACGCAAATTTTAGGAACAAAAAAGGTAATTAGGTACCTAATTTCGTTTTGATCAATGAAGTACCTACATGAACAAGTAATAATATACGGAAAGTATGTAGGTATACCTTAACTCTAGGTACTTACCTTTCCACATGTGATACAACTTACTATTCCCGCCTAACAGAGCTCTCATAACACATCCTTTCACAAGACCACTTTCACAGTACTCTAAAGATTTTTAGTTTCAATTGATTCAAAGAACAGTTCTATAACTAGATAGGTAATCCACAACATCTTTGCGGCTGATGTCTGGATCATCTAGAACACTTGTATGTCAACTCCCCAACACACATTTCATATGGATCTCTACCCCACAGAATTAATCTTGCGTTCGTAGCGTTTGAGGTCAACACCTGATAATAACTTGATGTAATTTTCATACAATTTATCACCGTGTATATTACAAAAAAAGTCTACCATTATCGCCACTGAATGTCATTGAAATCATTACCCTAACTTGGTCAGTGTTCTGAGTACATGAGTAACTAATCGTACTTTGAAGAAAACTGCTATAAAATTTCGGCTTGGATGCCTTTTTCAAAATACAAGAGAAACCAGGTAATCTTCAGATTTGAAGAAATCACTGGAAAGTTTAAAGTGTTTGTTATGAGCCTATTAAGTTTTAAAGAAATGCTTGCATACGAGTCTGCAACACATTGGGACATTTTCATGTGTGTTTTCTTATTGTATTTATTACTAGGCAGATCTCACCCGTGCATTGCACGGCGGGGCGTACAGATCAATTAAATGGGCCATAAGAGAAACCGCCCACCCGTGGGTACTTAATTGAATTCGCGATCAGGTTGACTCATTGTCAACACGACACCCGTGGGTACTTTATTGAATTCAAGCCAGGCTACATCACCTACCCCCCTGCAGACTCGTATGCAAGCTCTAAGAGCCACTCATCTGATCCGGACCCTGGGCATCGTCAAGTAAATGTCCTAAAGAGGCTACATAAGAAATTACAGCTTCCTTGAGTGTAAAGATAGAAATTACCTATTAAAATGATTTAACCACCGCTTCACAAATCAAACCGTTCTCGCAATATTTGGATCACCTGCTATGAATCAAATCATCGAAACACCAACTCAACGAAATCATCAAGGTTTTGACCGACAAGAATTTCTTGGGCCAGAACTAAAATCGTTTTATATTTTAACTAAAAACGGTTTTAGTTCTGGCCCAAGCCATACCTATATTATGTAATTCGAAGCTTGCTAAAGTGTTGAATGTTTTCACATTTAAAACTAACATTATATGCTTTCGCTTGGTGAAAACCCTCCACCACATTCAAACCAATTGTACTACATGATTAGGACCCAGCCCCTGGGTAGAAACGTTGTGGATGATTATGATTAAAACATAATTTTTAAAAAACCCCTCAAGTCTAGTTTGGTCAAACTCAACCTCCAATTATATATATATATATATATATATATATATATATATACGAAAAAGCGTTAAACTCTAGGGTTCGTTTCAGAATGTCTCAAAACGGATTTCAATGAACAAAATTTTCGACAATTTTGTCCCTTACAATAGCTTCATTTTCTACGAAAATTCGCAAAAAGGCTAATTTTTTTTACAAAAAGGCTGCGACATATACAAATCTAGGTGAGGAATGTGCCGGGGGGACTTGACAGACAGCGAGCGGCAGACTTCTGGGGCGGTCGATAGAGGTCGATGGTGGCCTTGTTTTTCGACCTAAACGCCGGCCGAGACCGGAAAAACCTCCCGCGCTCTCACGTAAATCCGTTTTCCTTTGTTTCTCACAACAAATCATTATAAAACATCTTCATAACACATATTTGACTACAGACTTACCTGGATAGAAAAAGGAGAAGAAAAACGTTTATTATCAACAAACATTTGAAAAAGTTCCAGTCATGCAGCATGATCGAATGAGCAAATTTTCGTAAATTATCGTATTGTATAATGATGTAAAATGGTTTTGTATTTTGAGCTTTTTGAATAGAAATGCATGGTCAACAATTACTTTTATGGCAAAAAACGTTTTCTAAATAATAATCTGCTATTCAAAAATAAATTTTGAATTCTGCGCTAGCACAAACGTACATTACATTGAGTATCATTTTTTCGTATCTTAATTGACCAATTATGACATTTCACGCTACTTCTTGATCTAATATTTTCCGCTATGGAATTTTTCAAGAAGATTTAAAACTTTTCAATGATCTATACATTCATGGTAGGTAAACGAAGAAGCTACGTGCCACACCCAACTTGAGACTTTTTCTTTCTATTAACATTTAATCAAGTGATATACTTTAGTTGTTGAATTCCAATTGACATAAGAAATGTCCAGAAAGCAACAAAACCCGTTTTTCGGGGTTAAATTATACAAATTTTGTCGGGGGGGGGTCCGGTATGGGGACCTCTAAATGATCCTTGCCCCTGAGCCCCCGAGCTCGTAGTTACGGCCCTGCTCCTCCTCCTTTATTCTATTCATTTATTTGTTAACGTTGTACATAATCTTTCAAAACTTTGATTTACATGAATGAAAGAACGTAGAAACAACATTATTCTGATAGAATAATCTTCTATTCAGATAGAATCGGCAAATTTTTATCATCGAGGGGTTACAAAGTGGGGTTTAAAACTAGTCTTAGAGCATTACTAGGTTCCGCTAAAGACAAAATCAGTGTTCACGATAAAAGTGGGGTTTATAAACTAAAATGTTCTTGCGGCTACGAATATTGCGGTCAAACTGGTAGGAAATTCAGGGAAAGAATAGAAGAGCATCAGGAGGATTTCGGGGAAAATAAGGGTAGGTCTACATTTGCAAAACTTCTTAAGGAATCCAATCATACTTACAATTTCGATTTTACAGGTAGACAGTTTGTAGAATTTCTTCATTTTTGCCCAAAGGGAGGTATGTTGAATGTACTTGAAAAATTCGAAATTATCAAAAGTGACAGATCTGGTAAATGTTTAAATGAGGATATACCTCAATATATTTCACCACCGATAGGTCCATTTCTATAAAGCTTGGAATTATCCCTTCACACAGTTGAAACCATATTTATGTAGTTATTTCCCCCTTTCACTTCATCTGATTAGCTTTAACCCCCCTTCACTTTGCTTACACTCAAGTGGTTGTACCTCCGGCCTCCTTTACTTTCTCTTAACCAATGGGATTCAGTCTCCCTTCACCTGTGACTATAATATATAAGTTGTGTCCTTTCTAATGTGTGTTCAGTTATTATTTGTTACTGATGATGGCCTAACCGTCTTAATCGATTTAACATTGTAACTCTTCATTTTTCGTGGAAATGGACAACGTTTTATCCTTAACTTTCGTTTTGAAATGGGTTTCCAAAACTTCGTTGCGAGTGATTTAGTTTTTTTTTATTGTATGTAAAATTTATTTTTTTCAAAGTGCTCCTCTTGGTGAACTACACTCTTTCCACGTTCCGACTTTTACAATAAGCCGAGAGAAGGAATAAGAAACAAAATAGATAAAAATATAAAAATCAAAGAGCAAGCATGACAGAAAAAACAAAACTAGGCAGAATCATAGCGATAACAAAACTCGAATAATCAAAAGTGAGTAAAATAAACTGTAAACAAATAAAAAGGAAAACAAACAAACAGTAACATAAAACAATAAAATAATCAGGAAATATGTAAAATAAAATAAAAATTAATAAATAAAATGAATTAATTTAATTTTTGGATGGCAAAACTTCAAAATTTTGAATTTGGAATCATGATTTGTAGAATGGAAAGAAGAGAACGGAGGGGGTGAGAGAGAGAGTGAGAGAGAAGGTCACATGTCATCATAATCCATGCACTTGAGAAAAACTGTGAACTCTTCCAGATATTTCGTCTCTAGATTTCTGAGTGTTGGAGGCCAGCTTCCACCAGTCAGTACCACCTTCCTCAGCAGTCTGCTCCTCGGTTGCTCAAATCTCTTGCAGTGATTTGATGATTTAGTTAGTGACCTTTCCAGTTGGGGGCTACCCATCATCAATGTGGGTATCAATGTGTTTCTTCCATAATAGATCCTCTCCTACTACTTCTTTGCTAAGGGTACCTGCTCATCTTCAGAACAGGCCACGACTCGTGGTTGAATAAACTTGATGTTCGGTCCAGACGGAAGGGCCGAAGGCTTTTATGTCACCGCGGGTCAGAGCGCGTCATCGACTTGACAGAAGTCGCGGCTCCGATGACATCTCGAGTGCCATCCGGCGTCTGCCGTCCCAATTAAACTCCGCCTCTTGTCATCCGCTTGCGTTTCATCGACTACCGCTATAGACGCCCTGAACTCTCATTTGTCACAAACTTATTATCTGACGAACTAAATCACTCGCGAAGAAGTTGTGAAAACCCATTTCAAAACGGAAGTTAGTGAGAAAAAAAAAGTCCAGTCATGCAGCATGACCCCATGAGCGAATTTTTGAAGAAATCTTCGACATTTCAGTCGCTATTGATTGTGTAGAGTGATTTTAGTTTATGATTTTGATAGACAAACATGGAATCAAATTATTAAAAATAATTAGGAGGTACTCTTACTTTATTATTATTAAACTAATCTTGTAGATAGCATGGTTCTAGGATTGGTTATACAGGGATACATCCATAAGAGTAGTTCAATCTGAATTTGGACAATGTTTCATGCAAATATTAACGATTTTTACAACTAGCGAACGGCATTATTTCGATTTTTGACAGATTTTTCAACTTAGAAATTTTTGAAAACTTGATACATATTCTTATAGGAAATTTTACGCTGATTCCGAATGTACCACATGTTAGTATGCTGAAAAAATTATTTCGCTCAACAAATCGCAAAAAACAGGCTATTTTGAAATTTTTACTACATTTTTGAAAATTTCAACCCGAAGATGTAATCCGATCATGCTGGCCAACGAACTTGAACTTTCGTTTTGTGTCCTTAACATTTTAAAATTTGTTTGAAGTTTCTAGCACAATTCTACGGACAGTTATAGTCTGGAATGACACATACATATATACATACATATATACCTACATACATACATACATACATACATAAAAAAATGCGTTAAACTTCAGAATATGATTTAGAATAGCCTGAAACGGATTTCTGCATAAAATTTTTTCAAAAATTAACATTCTAAAACTTTTGAGGCGAGAGCAATATCTTAATTTTCTTCAAAAATTCGCTAAAACGGACGGTAGACTAATGGTTCTACAGTCAGATCATTCGATAATGATTACTTTCACACATCATTAGTTCATTATTGTTACTTAGCAATATTAGTTTATAACTGAGCGTAATAAATCAGCTTTCCTTGACATTACAGAGACTTAGGGAGTATGAGATGCTGATAAAATGAGAGCATTCAAAAAAGTGGCGAACGATTTTCCTGCTACAGTAATGGTATTGGTCCTAATGAAAACTAAGGGAGTTACACTTCCTTAGTAACGCATTGGTTGTACGTGAAAATCAATAGAAAACCCCATCGTGACGTGACGCTCGTGACGTGACGAAAACAAATGGAAACGTCCTGTTAATCATTATTAAATGATAAAACGTTGTCTATTTCTACGAAAAATAAGGAGTTACAATAGAGAGTTTTTGTTCTTCCCGTAAGATTTTCCCGTTCTTCCCGTTGACGCGTAGAGCAGCGTTTAGAGCAACCAGCTGGAGATGCTAGCTCTTCACGTGATTTTTACGCGTATTTCTACACGTATACGTGAAAAACCAAACGCTAACGTCACGTTAACGTCTCTATAAGTGTTTCAGAAGCTGTTTCGTCTTCTTTTCGTACAACCTATTCTTATTTAAATAATTAATTGCTTTATAATCATTTATAAATACATAAATTATAAATACATTTGTTGCTCAGGTAACTTAAATGGCTGAATTTTGTAGCGGAGCACTTCACTATAACCTCTCGATTTGTTGACCAACCAACGTGTTGTTGGCAACCACACTGTGGTTACCTTCGCTGGTAACTGCGTAACTGCGGTTACCTTGGTCACACTGTGGTTACCGGCAACTGTTGTTACCTTTGAGTCAGGCTATGATGACTACCCGTAGGCCGAAATTCCAACGAATGCATTTTCCCGTGCACTTGTAGATATAGGCCTTTTTCCTGTACACGCGTAGTTCTACACGTTGACGTGAAGATTCGAGCATGCGCATTTTTTCCACGTACACGGATAGAACATTACGGGAAAAACAAAAACTCTCTAATGTTAAATCGATTTCGACGGTTAGGCCATCATCAGTAACAAACAATAGGTAACTGAACACACATTAGAAAGGACACAGCTTATATAGTCACAGGTGAAGGGAATTGAATCCCATTGTTCGAGAGAAAGGGGAGAGGAGGTACTACCAATTAAGTGGAAGCTAAGTGAAGAGGGATTATAGCTAATGAAGTGAAAGGATGGGAAGAATTACTGGTTCCAACAGTTTGAAGGCATAATTTTATTCAAAGCTTTACAGAAATGGACTTAACAGTGGTGAAATATGATGAGGAATATCCTCATTTAAACATTTATCAGATCTGTCACTTTTGATAATCTCGAATTTTTCAAGTACATTCAACCTCCCTTTGGACAAAAATGAAAAAATTTTACAAACTGTCTATCTGTCAAATCAAAATTTTAATTATGATTGGATTCCTGAAGATGTTTTGCTAATGCAGACCTACCCTTATTTTTCCTGAAAATTCTAACAAAATTCAACACAGCATCATTTTTCCACGGCCTAGTCGTCCGATCTCCCTCAAATTTGGATGTTAATGGGGAGATGACAATTTGATCATCCCATATCAATTTCTACATGATTGTATGATTAATAACTACTGCGCATGCGCCAATGTAAAATCCTTGAAATGACCTTAATTTCCACAGTTTTCATCCGATTTTAATGAAATGGTCAGTGATTGTGCGGATTATGTTGTATGGTCCCCTATCAGTTTCATTGTTGCCAAACCAATACTTCACTCTGCGCATGCGCAATCATAAATTCAATTATGCTCTATTTTTTTCACATCCTAGTCGTCCGATCTCGCTCAAATTTGGATGATAGAGGGAGGATGACTATTTGATCATCCCATATCAATTTCAACGTGATTGTATCATTAATAGCTACCGTGCATGCGCCAATATGAAATCCTGGTAACTACCTTAATTTCCACAGTTTTCATCTGATTTTGATGAAATTATGAGGGAATGTGCAGATCGCATGCGCAAACGTAAATACAATTAAGCTCTAATTTCTTACAATCTAGTTGTTAGATTTCGCTTAAATATGAATGATAGTTGGGAGAAGAAGATTTAATGAAATCGTCAGGGAATTGTTTCATCCGATTTTAATGAAATTGTCAGGGAATGCGCAGGTTACGTTGTAGATGTTCCCCTATCAGTTTCATTGTTGCCAAATCAATGCTACACTCTGCGCATGCGCAAACGTGAATTCAATTAAGCTTAATTTTATTTACGACCTGGTCGTTCGATTTCGCAGAAATTTGGATGATAGTTGGGAGAAGACGATTTAATTACCCCATATCAATTTCAACATGACTGTATCATTAATAGCTACTGCGTATGCATCAATGTGAAATACTTGTAATGACCTTAATTTCCACAGTTTTTATCCGATTTTGATGATATTGTCAGTGAATGCGTGGGTTAGATTGTAGATGGTCCAGTACCTATTTCATTGTTCTCAACTCATTAGTTCATTCTGCGCATGCGCAAACATTAATTACATTGAGTATCATTTTTTCGTTTTTTAATTGACATTTCGGGCTACATCTTGATTTACTCTTTTCAGCCATGTAATGTTTCAAGATCATTTAAAACTTTTCAATGATCTATACCAGTGGATCCCAACCTGGGGGCGATCACCCCCAAGTGGGCGATATGGGTTGACAGGGAGGCGATAAATGAGTGGGGGGGGGGGGGGGGGGGGGGGGGCGATGAGCCAGAGAACGAAACTGATGAACTCCCAGAAGAAAAAATTATAATATTTACTGAACACCTTGAACAGTTAAAAAACGACATGAGAACAAGATTTCGAGATCTGACCAATTTACAAATCCCGGATTGGATTCTAGATCCATTCTCGTACGAAGCTGTGGATTAGCTTGATAATTCTCTGCAAACGGAATTTTTATGTATTAAATATGACTGTGAGTCAAAAATTTTGTTCAAGCAGTCAGGTTACGAGTTAGCCTGGGTGAAGCTTATATACACCTATCCACAACTGGGGCGAAAAACGGAGCATCTTCTCATCTAGTTCCCATAAACGTATTTAGTTGAAAAAGGATTTAGTGTTGTTGTCCAGCTCCTCACAAAACATAGAAACAAGTTGGACATTTGCCATAAAGGAGACTTGCGCCTGAACTTGACGAACATAAAGCCGGAAATCCGAACTTTAATTGAACTCCACCAAGCACAAGGCAGCTATTGAAAACGATTGTTTTTCTATTATACACTATAATTTTTTTTAGGTACTACATAAATGGTGGTAATAAAATTGTTTAAAATACTAAAACTGCATTAGGTACTTGCATTTTCCATTTTCTATTTTTTACATAAAAAAATGAAATTAGAGATTTAAAAAAAAAAAAAAAAAAAAAATGGGGGGGGGGGGGCGATAGAGTTGATTCAATCCCCAAAAAAGGGCGATGGGTCACGAAAGGTTGGGAACCACTGATCTATACATTCATGATAGGTAAACGAGGGAAGCTATGTGCCAAAGCCAATTAAGCAGACGTTTTTTAACTCTTTCTATTAACTTCGATTCTCTTCTTGCTTTCTTTCTTGAGACAAAATTTCAGATCGATTTTTAACCCACTTCCCGATATCCAATCGATCTGAAATTTTGCACACGAGTTCATCCTGGCGTACATTTTAATCTATCAAATTTTCGCGAAGAAAAAGTTAGTTATACTATAAATTTTCGAAAATTTGAAATTTAATATGGGACACCTTAAAAGTGTTGTGTATTGTAGGGAGGAGGATGAGGAGGAGGAGGGAGGAGGAAGGAGGAGTGAGGGAGGAGAAGGAGGAGGGAGGAGGAGGAGTGAGGGAGGAGGAGGAGGATGAGGAGGAGGGAGGAGAAGGATACTATTGAACGTCTGCATAAAAGGACAACGAATCCCGGGTCAATAAAATATTAAATGATTTTCCTTGTCAATTTAATTCAAGTTATTATCAATGTGATTTTGAAACAATGTGATTTTGTTTCAATTTACTGTTGCCAAGAAACTACCAAATTTTGAAACAGCAATAAAATTAACCGAGAACATGAGAAAAAGAAAGAGTTACATTAAAAACTTGTTTTTATGGGTTCCTTTTTTTACTGTATACACCTGATTGAGGACACTCACATACCACAAGACGTACAGCCTCCTGCGCTCCCATGTTGCATTAAATATATAGGACGTTTCGATTGACTTTTATACAGAGTTCTTTACTTAAATATACCTATAGATAACCGTGTAATAGCGCGAAGCCAACAAATATTAGAAGACTAAGTGACGGGCGCGGGAGGGTGAATCATTTAAACGGGATCGATCCCAAATCTCGGCTCCCACAAACTACTCCAACAGTTTCTCCCAACTACATCACCTCTTGAAACTTCTCGTTTATCTGCACTCCGTGATGGCTAGAACTTGAATTATACTACTGTTGTTATAACAGAGATCAATCCGTTCCATTCACCTCAGGATTTGAATAAGTATTAAGTATTTATTTAATTTGAATATGTATGTTCCTTACATTCGAGTACGCTTTACAAAAAATACATAATTGAAGCACTTGTTGAGTAAACATCATTAACGTAGTGTTTTCAATATCCAGTTTTTTTTTAAATTATAATTCTTTATTGGCATAGTTTTTTAACATACAGCCATAAATGTAAATACAAGCATAAATCTTCTGGTAGTAATTTAAAAAAAAATATATATTCACAAAAACATCTTATTATCTAGACTTATATTCTAATATCATTCTCTTCTAAAAATTCCCATAATAATTGAAAAATAATAACATTTCCCTCTCGTAAAATACATTTATAATTAAAAGGTAAATCCAACATCTTATATAACTTCAGGAATAACCTGTCCCTAAAGACAGCATAATGCTCGCACTGCATTACAATATGCTCCACACTTCCTTCTTCGCCACAATGAGGACATGAATCGTCCATTATTTCGTGATCGTTGCTTCTAGTCACCCTAGCCAAATACGACGGACACATCGCATGGTTACTCCTCATTCTACATAGTACTCGAACAAATTTCTTGTTTGATATATGTTTGTACCATGGATCGTTTTTTATCTGTGGGTGATCTTTCAAAAATCGGCCTTTGTCACACTCAACATATCTATTTTGCCATTCTACTCTTAAGTTTTTCTTGAATGCACTGTAGAAATCTTCCTTAGGCAAAAGGCATTCCAAAACGTCACCTGTTACAGCAGCAGTTTTTGCAGCCCTATCCGCTCTCTCGTTATATGCCAAACTACTATGTGCCCGAACCCATACAAAATGAACGTCAATATTCGCATTTCCACAAAACTACACCAATTCAACAATCTTGGCTATAATATGATTGCTGAATTTAGTCAGCCTATCACTGGAAATCGCTCTTATCACGATGTCAGAATCAGTGCAAATTATTGCATGGGTACCATTCGAATTTGCATACCCAGTTGAATCAACTATAAGAGTACAAAATTTAGAAATTGATCGTGCTGTCCAGTTACATGATTTACTTACAATTAATGATAATCTATTCAGTATTACAGCGTTATTAGAAATTTCAAATATTTAATAAATTACAAGTCCTTGACGACTAAAACTCAATTCTTCATTTTGAAATTGCTCTCCGGAAAAACTGAATTTTGACTAGAAAATCGAAGGTCTTTGTTCTGGGAATTTGGTACATAGACACACCGCTGGGATCGGCTACAACTGGTGAGATTATCTTTCTCAGGCTTTTAACTCTTTGGTGATATTTCAAAAGTAGATTTTTTGCAAGTACTTAGTAATAATTTCAAAATTTGAAATTTTCGAGTTTCCAGGGAGCGTAGCAACTCTCTTAGCAGCAATTGTGCTATAGGAACATTATAATACAATGTATTATAACTAATAGAGTATGCAGAATATTTCACAAGGGTCCCAGGTAAATTGTCCACATTGCTCAAGAGTTCTTACTAGACAAGGATTGACACGCCATATAAATGCTGCCCACAGACATGTGCACCCACAAAGCGCCACATCAATTAATAGTCAATTGATGCCAGAGAATTTGACAGACAACCCACTGGATGTGTTTGTTCGTGGGTTCGGAGCGCCCATGATTAATGTGGATTCAGTTAGGGGCCGTAATGGGACTTGGGATGCGTGGTGGAAAAGGCTGGTAAGACTGAAGGGTAAACAGTACGCTGTACCATTTGGCCCGGTGGGGCGACAACTTGTCTCGCTTTTGGCCGAGGAAATCCAGAAGCTTGCAGAAGGCAATGAGAGCTCAGAAAGGATTTTTGTGCTGTGTGCCACTTGTCTTCAGAGGGTGAACAAGATTTCAGCAGGAGGAGATATCCGGCGCCTACTTATCAGAAGACTAGGCCTGTGGCGGCAAGGAAAGTTTGAGGAGCTGGTGAAGGAGGCCGAACGAAGCGATCATCAGCTTGGCTCTGCAAGAAAAGGAGATGAAGAAGATCACAAAGCGCGTGTCTTTACTAGACTGGTGTCAAAAGGAAAGCTCAGAGAAGCCAATAGGTGGGTAACAGACAGGCAAGACACTGGTGGAGTACTTCAACCCCATTCACGCCTAACTGATGGGAGCACAGTTCTGGAGGTGCTGGAGTCCAAGCATCCAAATCAAATGACACCTAGCCCTGAGTGCTTCATCGGGGACCACAATCTGCCAACTCTGGAAGAAATTGACGTTTCTGGAGATCATATCGCTAAAGTCGCTCATTCATTGAAAGGCAGTGCGGGCCCTAGTGGCACTGATGCCGAAACATGGAGAGACATGCTGTTGAGATTTGGACAACACAGTAATCGTCTAAGGGAGGCAATCGCAGCTCTTGTAAGAAGCCTAGCAAATGGAATAATGGAATGGGACATCATAAAGGCCCTTTTAGCTCGCAGAGGGGTTGCATTGGATAAAAATCCGGGTGTGAGACCCATAGGAGTGGGGGAAGTCCTTCAAAGAATTTGTGCAAAAACTATGGTACTGATCACTGGCATAGACTTGAAAGAGGAATGTGGGTCGGATCAACTTTGTGCAGGGGTAAAAGCTGGCATTGAAAGTGCTATTCACGGAATGTCACAAAGGTTTGACGACAACGGAACTGAGGGAATGCTTCTCATTGATGCCAACAATGCCTTCAACTCCTTAAGTAGACCTTTAGCACTGTGGAATGCGCGGGTGCTCTGGCCTAGGTGCTCTAGATTTCTTTTTAACACCTATAGGGGCTTCCCAACAACAGTGTTCAGGCAGAGCGACGATTTAATATTGAGCCGTGAAGGGACTACACAAGGGGATCCCTTAGGCATGCTTATGTACGCCGTGGGGACTTTACCGTTGATAAGATCCCTCAAGAGTGCAAACTACCAACAGACATGGTATGCTGATGACTCGTCCTGCATTGGGAAACTGAGTGAAATAAAAAATTGGCTAACCCTCTTGCAGAACGAAGGCCCGAAATGGGGATATTTTCCCCAGGCATCCAAAAGTTTTCTAATCATCAAGCCAGGATTAGAGGGGGAAGCTCAGGCCTTATTTGGGGACACGAATCTTCAAGTCGTCCACAGCCATAGGTTTTTGGGGGGAATCATTGGCATCACAGGCTCTGAACGAGAGTACGTGAGGGAAAAGGTTCGAGAATGGGTGGATATTGTAGGAAAGATGGCCGAAGTTACCAAGAAAAGTCCTCAAGCAGGATACGTGACCTTTACCAAATCTCTCTCAAAAGAATGGGCTTTTTTGCAGCGCACAGTTAGAGGGTGTGAAGAAGAGTACGAGCCCTTAAAGACATGCATTAGGAGAGTGTTCCTCCCTGCAATGACCGGTAATGAAGTGGGTGATCTCGAGACTGAGCTTTACGACCTGCCAGTTAAGTACGGTGGACTGGCAGTGGAAGATCCTGTAAGAACCGCCAGTCTAACCTTCAACACATCCAAAAGAGCAACCCAAGTATTGGCTCATTCAATCAGGTCTGGAGACTCATTCAACTTGGAAGCCCACGAAAATCATATGCATGCTATTCTTACAGAAGAGAAAAGGCTAAAGGTTGCATCGAATGTGGAGCGCAGTGGTCAAATAATTTCCCAGCTACCTATCCGGCAGAGGAGGGCATTGGAGAGGGTCACCTCCAGCAACTCATCTCAGTGGCTCACGGTTGTGCCAATAGCTCGAGATGACTTGGATCTCTCCCCCATGCAGTTTCGAGATGCACTCGCCATGAGGTATGGGAAGGAGCCAGAGGGGTTGCCTAGCCGTTGCGACGGATGTGGCAACCACATGAACCTCAGTCATGTGCTTAATTGTAAAAAGGGGGGGCTTATAAAGTATGGCCATGACCAAATTCGAGATTCCTGTGCCAAGATGGCAAGTCTTGCTTGGAATTCCGTCGGCCTGGAACCGGTCTTACAAGAAGATATAGATGGCACTCCAAAGCTTATTGCGGATATAAAAGTACATGGATTCTGGGACGCAGAGAGAACGGCGTACTTTGATACGCGCGTGATTAACGCTGACGCCGCCTCTTACTGCTCTCAGGATTGGAATACAATATCCCAAAATGCAGCGAACGCCAAACACGCCAAATACGATGCAGCAGCAGAAGACGTGAGGGGATCCTTCACACCACTGGTGGTTTCGTGTGACGGCGCCCTGCACAGAGAATTTGAATATTTTCTCAAGAGGCTTGCATGCGTGCTCTCTGATAAATGGCAGAAGCCCTTGTCGCACATCACCCAATGGGTGAGAGTAAAAACCCAAATTTCAATCGTACGGGCGGTTTCACTGAGGATAAGAGGCACCAGGAGGAAGGTGAGGTGCCTTGGACTAGAGGATGGCGCACTAATGCCGATATGAAGGATATTATAACAATTAATTAAATAAGATTATCCACAAAAGCAGAAGAGAAACCTCAAACTTTCAAGCGAATATCCCCCCTCATTCTATGTATCAATAAAATGCTTTATTCATTTTATTGCCTTAAAAAAAAAAAAAAAAAAAAAAAAAAAAAAAAAAAAAAAAAAATTACAAGTTAATATAACATTCATGATAAATTCAGCTTATTCTCTTTACCTTATAAATTTGGGAAACGACAATAAAATAAAGCAAAAAATGAACTTCATAAATAATTTCAAAAACATTGAGCAGTTAACATAGGCAGTGCCATTTTATATATAAGCGAGTTAATCCTTCAGTCAAACAAACATAAATTTTTCAGTTTGCAAACTTCACTTAAGAAGAAATATAGCCTTTTTATGTCGAATTCACTTGGTACTGATACAAAATTTCCGGTACCCCTCACCAAGCCCGAGATATATCTTTTTCTGATCCAGTTATACATAAGACACTCAAATGGAACATGAAATAAGTTTTCAAGAAGCCCCGTGTCAAAGGCTGTTAAATACAGTATTTAGAGAAATTTGGTAATTATAATTCCTAATTTTTAATTGTAGAATGGTGTTTACTAACCAATCTTATTTGTGCAAATAACTTTTTAAATTGAGAAGGGACAGTAGGTATGGTAATTCAAATAATCGTTAAATCCGTCCTGCGCTACCTAAAGCCAAGTTTAGACACACCATTTTCCTTGGCTATTGGTTTTTCAGTTGCTCTCATTTTGACGTTGGGCAGCAGTTTTACGTTTCTTTGGTGTGGTTATTAGAGAGTTCCTGGTAACCACGGTGTCTTAATACGGTGTACGTGAATCTAGGGAGAACCAAAATTTTGCTAACAACGCTGGCTGTTACTACGGTGTTTCATGTGTCTTCACACTTCGTCTCTTATCAATTTTGTAACCTGAAGCTGATTCCGAGATTCCGTCATCTTGTATTTCTCCAACTCTGTTTTCCTTCATCTAGATCTCACATTCCATAATTTATTATCATGTGGTTTATTGTACTGTTTTCTATTCGTAGTGTTCTTTGCAAAGTGAACCTTTGTTATCGGATAAGCAATTTTTTTAACCTCGCTCCCAAAATTTTTTGGTTGCGTTTTAAGATACATGGATTTCAAAAATCGAATCAGTCCGTTGTCCGTCCTTCCGTCGTTTTATTTGTGCATTGAAAATCAGCGTGAAGTATTAGACTTCGTAAGCTTATATATCACGCTAGTTGATTGAGCAAAGACGAGCTCGACGTGTTCCAGGTTTACCTTGAAGACACATCAGCCCGACTTGCCTTGGCGATCGTTCGAGTAAGTTCTAGCTCAACTATGTTAGTAGTAATATTGGTGTATGTAGATATAAAGGTCGGTATCAATATACAGATTATATGCATTTTGTGTAGAAACTCACTAAAATAATACATGTTCATATCTTAAAAGTTTAATGTTTGTATCATGAAAAAGGTAGATATGATTAGAATGAAATTATTTTATCCGTTTTCGGCAAAAAGGGCTAATGACACACGTGCGAGTTTTTGACGCTTGACGCCGCGAGGGTTCTGAGAAATCTCGCGGCGTCATGTTTTCCTCTCCATGACACACGACAGCGTCAAAGTACCCGCCTATCACCGGCGGTCAGTCATTATCTGCCTATCGAACAGGATGGTTCGCTTCTGTAAGAGTGTGCTAGAAGCGCAAAGATTTTAAAAAAAATAAAGTTTTAGTTTATTTCGCGTATAAAATTATTAAATATAAGAAAGAGAGGAAATTTTGAGTGCATCCGTTCAATTGTGAACGACTTTTGAAAGATGCTTTCACTTCAATGATGATGGACTTGAGGAGTGATGAAACCAAGTTCTTCAACTATTTTCGAATGAGTACTTCTTCATTTGATGAACTGTTGGGCAAGATCAGTGACGAGATCAAAAATCAAGATACGGTCATGAGAATAGCTGTACCACCCATGGAAATGTTGGCTGCCACCCTGAGGTAAGTGACCTCAAAATAACACATATCAGTATTTTACATATGAAAAAATTATTGGTGAACAATAAAATGAAACGAAGCCCCAAAAAGAAAATTTCAATTAGGCATTTTCTGTTCCAAATTCAACCAAAAATCGAAAAAAGCAATAAAAAAGGGGGGTCAAGAGGAAACCGTAAGTTTCAATCAATGATTTGAGACCCTAAAACTTGGAAAAGTAAAAATCGGACTTCCGCATCGTGAAGCTGAGTTGAAATACTATAAAAAAGCTCCAGTTCAATTTTTCGATAGCTCGCACCGTAAGGCTGTAATTTCCCGATGGGCCCGTTTAGATGGGACACCCTGTATATAGCTTTTCCAAGCCAAATTGAGAATTTTTCAAATGAGAATTTTCTTCAAAACATAAAGACAGAAAGGAATTATCCAAACTAAAGTGACAACTTTTCAAATTAAATCAAAACTTTCAATTATGAATAAAATGGTACAAGGTACCATTTAGCCATGGGACAGGTGTACCTAGTTGAAAGAAAGAAAACCGCATTTTTTAATTTAGAAATATAATTCAATTTTCCATATTTTGAGTAAAATGAGGTAGTATTCAAGTACATACTAGCCTACGTAAATACCTACCTCATTTTACTCAAAATGTGGAAAATTGAATTTTTTTTTTTTTTTGTTATTAAAAAATGCGGATTTCTTTCTTTCAACTAGGTACCTATACCTTGGTACCATTTTATTCATAATTAAAAGTTTTGATTTCATCTGAAAAATTGTCACTTTAGTTTGGATAATCCCTTTCTGTCTTTATTTTTTAAAGATTATTCTCCTTTGAACAATTCTCAATTTGGTTTGGAAAATTCTCAATTCGGCTTGGAAAAGCTATATATGTAAACATTTACATAAGTCACAAAATATTATAATATTAGTCATCACAAAATATTATAATATTACACACGAGAAAATCGCCGCTGGCGAGAAGTGTGTTACCATCAACAGTCGGTTGAGTACTGCTATGACGCCAAGCGTCTTTTGTCCGTCGCGAGCCCGCGGCGGGTAGCAGCCTCATGACACACGTGCGAGTTTTAGACGCTTGACGCCGCGATTGTTTCTCGCAGCGTCAAAGCGGTACTTACTTATTATAGGGTTGAAACACACGTGACGCGCGAAGTGAAAGTAGCGAGTTTTACCCGCCGCGTCAACAAAACGGGCGAGGGTATGACGCTTGGTACCTGCTACCCGCCGCGGGCTCGCGACGGACAAAAGACGCTTGGCGTCATAGCAGTACTCAACCGACCGTTGATGGTAACACACTTCTCGCCAGCGGGGATTTTCTCGTGTGTAATATTATAATATTTTGTGATTTAATTTCTTCGTTTGTTCATTATCATAATCATGAGTGAGGATTTTGATACCGAGCTCTTCATTGATGAGGTAAAGAAATATCCAGAACTGTGGAATGTAGGAGTTGAAGATTATAAGAATAGAGGGAAGAAAGATGCAGCGTGGGAGAATATAGCCAGAATCATTACAAGGGATTACGAAGAAAAAAGCATTGCTGAGAAGAAAGCAGTTAGGAAGTACATTTATTCTTAATACAATTAAACTTTTCCTGAAATTACTGTACTTACATTTTTTTTTTTTTTTTTTCAATATTCTTTATTGCACCAAGTATTACTTATTAACAATATTATTTTGAAAATATGGACTTTAATTCAAAACTAAGATACATCACTGAGTTTTGTTGATTATGGTGGATGTTTCACTTCACTGCTTCACAAGTAAGCAAGGTCGAGTGGTTTGGTACGCTTCAATCTTCTGATGATATCACTTGTATCAAGGAGTTGGACAGCTTCCTCGTTGATGTGACATCTTAACCGCTGTAGGTGTCTCACAGCTTGTCGCTTTATAGCATCGTTTATTGTTTCGATCCGAAGCTCATGATGGAGACGTTCGTTTCGAAAGTACCATGGTGCATTGACCACCGTTCTTAGCACATTGTTCTGGAATTTTTGGATGATGTCTCGATTTGACTGAGCCGTACAGCCCCAAAGCTGAGCTCCATAAGTCCAGACTGGTTTAAGGACTTGGTTATACAGTGTTAGCTTGTTCTGGATTGACAACTTCGACCGTCTCCCCATTAGCCAATGCATTTTTCTGAATTTTAGAAGGAGTTCTTCCTTCTTTTTCTTGACATGGGCTTTCCATCTAAGTTTGGCGTCCAGTGTCATGCCTAGGTATTTGGCTTCATTAGCATTCGGAATCACTTTTCCCATGAAATGTACCGGAATATGCTCGATTCTCTTGTTGGTGAAATCGACATGTACCGACTTAGTTTCATTTATCTTGATTCTCCATTTTGCTGTCCACTTTTGTATGCTGGATATTGATTGATTTAACTTGTTGGTGGATTCAGTGTTACATTCTCCGACTGCCAAAATCGCTGTATCATCTGCGAAGGTGGCTGTGGTGTTCATTCCAATTTCTGGGAGATCACTGGTATAAAGGACATACAAGAGCGGTCCAAGAACACTCCCTTGTGGGACTCCTGCCTTGATTAGCTTTGGCTCTGAGTAGGCGTCTTCTTGCTTTATTCTGAAATAGCGATTGGTGAGATAAGACTGAAGCAGCTCAGCATACTTTATTGGTAGATTTTTGCGCAGCTTGTAGTTGAGTCCCTCATGCCAAACTTTGTCAAACGCCTGAGCGACGTCTAGGAAGACGGCTGAGCAGACTTTCTTTTCCTCAAGGGCTTGTTCAATTATATGTGTTATTCTATGGACTTGATCGATAGTGGAATGTTTCTGTCGAAAGCCAAACTGGTGCCTTGGGAACAGCTTACGTTCTTCGATTATGGGTGCAGTCACTCGTGGAGGAGCCTTTTTTGGACTGATTTCCTTATCGATTATGAGCTTAATCTCTTTGATAGTAACGGGTGGAATGTCGACATCTTGATCAATACCATTTGCGACCTCTAGAGTCAGTTCATCTGTCATAGCAATGTTTGGAGTGAATATGTTTGCTAGGTAATCAGCAAAAATCGCTGCTTTGTCTTGATTACTCTTAGCCCAACTCCCATCGGAATTTTTTATGGGTGAAGCTTGTATTATTGGTCTTTTAAGATATTTGGTAGCCTTCCAGAGTGAGTAATCAGTATCACGATGACTTGTGAGTCCCATGATATAGTGCTCTTGGGTTTCTTCATTGATCTCCTGTGTCAAAGACCTCAGTTCACTTTCTGCCTTGTACCATTCTGATTTATGGCTGGGTACTCTAGTTACTTGCCATCGTTTTCTGGCCTTGCGTTTTTCTTTTATTGCAGTGACTATTTCCCGAGGGTAATTGATCCCTCGGAGTCGCCTTGTAAGTGTTGGTGTATTTTCCCAAGCAACAGTTTGTATACTGCAAACAAGATGCTCGAGCTCGTGTTCAATTTCTTCTGGTGATTGTAAGGACTTACTCAAGTCGATATGTCTGCATATTTCTTGCTTGAAGAGCTCCCAGTTGGTCTTCTGATTGACTAGGGCAGGGTTGGATGGCTTCTGAATGATTCGATCACTGAGTGTCAGTATGATGGGTGAATGATCTGAACTGAGATCAAAGTTTTCTTCGACTAGCAGGTAGTTCGCTGAAATGTTTTTCGTAATGAAAAAGTCAATCAGATCGGGTGTCTTGTCGGGGTCTTGTGGCCAGTATGTTGGTTTCCCGGTTGAAAATGCTTCGCAGTTTTTATCATTGATTGCTTGAATCAATCTACGACCTTTTGTAGTAGTTAGTCTTGAACCCCAAAGTGTATTTTTAGCATTGAAATCCCCTCCTAGGATGAAACGATTCCCAAGTTGGGAGAGTATACCCATGTATTCATCGTATGTCGTTTGGTGCCTCGGCGGACAATATATGCTTGCAACATTAATCATGAATGAAGTGGTCCTGATTGCAATGACACATATCTGGAACGCTTCAGTTTCTATTTTGACTTGCTCATGGTGATAAAGGCTTTCTTTAATCAATACTGCACTACCGCCGCGCGCTTGATTGCTTGGATGAATGGCGTGGTAGCACTTGTAGCCTTTGAGTCGGAGGTACGATTCGTTGGTAAAATGTGTCTCAGAAATGAGACAAATGTCAATCCGGTTGAAGTCTAGAGCCAACTGAAGCTCAGTTTTTCGTGACATGAGCCCATTGGCATTCCAGCAGAGTATTTTGACACTATTCATGTTGATCTTTCCGGACGAGTGCTTTCGATTCTACGAACACGCTCATCCAGGTTGCTGATACTCTGGCTGAGTTTTGTGACTATTTCGAAAATCTGATTTATTTTTGAGTGGGTGTCTTTGTTGACGGGATCGACCGATTGCCCGGTTGGCAGTTGTTGTAGCTTTTTCTGATTTTGCAGAACTTTCGAGTATGACAGGAGATTAGAGACCTGACTGGCGGCCACCTGGGCCGTTTTTTTATTACTGAGTAACGGCTTTTTTGGTATGAATGTTTCTTTATTGGGTTTTACTTGCTCTAACTTTTCCATCTGTTGTTGATGAGGAATTTTCTTGTTTCTATTAATAGCTTCAATAGCTACTGGGCAACCGCGATAATTTGCAGTGTGGTCTCCAGAACAGTTGGCGCATTTTGCAGGTGTATCTCTGGCCTTGGTGCATTCTTCAGTGAAATGGCCCTTAGCACACTTAACACATCTAGGTGGCTTGGAGCAGTAGTTTTTGGTGTGGTTAAATTCTTGACATCTTTTACATTGGGATGGATGTTTCGAAGATTTGATCGGATGCACTGTCACACGCCCTTTGAGAACCTGCTTAATTTCATAGATTTTCTCGGGATCTAAATCTTTACGAAAATCGACAATGCACATATCTAATGGATTTTTAGATTTCCATTCGAGTTTTCTGTCTACTTGAAGTACACTGTGGGAACCAAATTGGTTTCTCAGATCATCAAGGACCTCCTCATTTGTCCATGATTTGTGGATTCCTTTAATCATGACTTTGATGGGCCTGTCCTGTTTATTTTGGTATGTATAGTGCGGAATTTTTTTGTCCGCAAAACACTTAGTGATAGCACGAAAGCCATCTGAATCCATCGTGTTAATTTTGACCACATCATTTGACATAGTGGTAAAACTAACTTCGCCGGTTTGTTCCTCGACCATTTTCTTGAGGGCTGGAAAGGAAGTAACCCTTTCAATATAAACGGGAGGAGGTTTTGGATCTTTTTTTGGTTTTGGCTTGGCAATAGAATTTATGATTAGTGGACGTGAAATAGATTTTTTTCTTTTGTGTCCTCTTTGAATGACGTTATCCCATTCGCCCGTCTCTTCGGCTAGGATTTCTTCGTCTGTTGAATAGGACTCAATGGGAGGGGCTGGCTGATTTGTTTTGCTCAGTGTTTTAGTTTTGATTGTGTCGATCTCAATCTCCAGTTGATTGACTCGAGCACGTTCCTGTAGACCAGCGTCATTAGCTTCCTTCAAAATATCACATAAATGGGTAATGATTTTTAATAACTCACTAACTGTGCTATGAACAGCAGGCGAATTACGAAGCTCAGGAGAGGTGTTGACAAATTCTTGTTGTTGTTTTGCTTGGGCTAGCGCTCGCGATATCACTTCGAGGACAGTGACCTCCATTCCGCAAACGCGCGAAAACACTCGCGGAAACAACTGACATTCGTTTTTTGTTTCGCTCTCCGATGTTACCTCTTCGGCAGTTCGAACAAGACTCGTACTTACATAATAACGAAAAAAAAAAAAAAAATAAAATAATAATAATTTCGCAAGTGGTTTAAAATAAAACCAATAAAATAAAAGCATTAGCATATGTAATCGTCTTGCCAAGGTACTTTGCCAACATCACTAACGAAGTAGTCGGCGAACTGATTCCTGATAGCAGTCCTTCAGCCGAATTCCTTTGAATGATAGGGCGGTTTTCTTGTAAACCAGCAACAGATAATGTATCTACATACTTGTAACCGTCCCTCCGACGAACGAAATTGTGAAGCAGGCAACACGTTTTGACGATCGATACTGCAAAATCTACATCGACATCTAGAGCCCTGTGAAAAATTCTCCATTTGTTAGAAAAAATTCCAAAAGTACATTCCACATATCGGCGGGCACGGGTTAAACGGTAATTGAAGATTTTTTTAGTTGTCGTTAGCAGTTTTCCTTTGTAAGGCCGCATAATGTGCTGTGAAAGGCCGAATGCATCGTCTCCGACAAATACGTATGGCATGTTAGGCCCGTTTGTTTTTGGGAGAGGTTCATTGGGAGGTATGTCTAGTGAAAAGTTCGTCAAACTCTTGTAAAAAGTACTATTTTCGAAGATTGTGCTGTCCCCTTCTCTGCCGAATGAACCCACGTCTATATAGAGGAAATTGTAATTTGCATCAGCCACAGCAAACAGTGCAATAGAATAAAAAATTTTATAATTGAAATAAAGTGATCCACTGTCAGTAGGTTTTTTAATTCGAATGTGCTTCCCGTCCAAAGCTCCGATACAGTGTGGAAATTGAGCACATTTTTCAAACACCGAAGAAATTGCAAGCCACTTGCAATGTGTAAATGCTGGAAAGCATTCTTCTTTCAAAATAGTCCAAGTAGTCTGTGTGACCCTTCGTATTATTTTACACAGTGTTGAATGGCCAAGTCTGTACGAGTAGTGCAGGTCTTGAATAGTACAGCCACTTGCGAAATATCTGCAAAATGAATTGTTATCACGTAAGTGTTCAATATAAGATTAATTTATACACGACTTATGTAAATGTTTACATATATAGCTTTTCCAAGCCAAATTGAGAATTTTCCAAACCAAATTGAGAATTGTTCAAAGGAGAATAATCTTTAAAAAATAAAGACTGTCACTTTAGTTTGGATAATTCCTTTCTGTCTTTATTTTTTAAAGAAAATTCTCATTTGAAAAATTCTCAATTTGGTTTGGAAAATTCTCAATTTGGCTTGGAAAAGCTATATACAGGGTGTCCCATCTAAACGGGACCATCGGGAAATTACAGCCTTACGGTGCGAGCTATCGAAAAATTGAACTGGAGCTTTTTTATAGTATTTCAACTCAGCTTCACGATGCGGAAGTCCGATTTTTACTTTTCCATGTTTTAGGGTCTCAAATCATTGATTGAAACTTACGGTTTCCTCTTGACCCCCCTTTTTTATTGCTTTTTTCGATTTTTGGTTGAATTTGGAACAGAAAATGCCTCATTGAAATTTTCTTTTTGGGGCTTCGTTTCATTTTATTGTTCACCAATAATTTTTTCATATGTAAAATATATGTGTTATTTTGAGGTCACTTACCTCAGGGTGGCAGCCAACATTTCCATGGGTGGTACAGCTATTCTCATGACCGTATCTTGACTTTTGATCTCGTCACTGATCTTGCCCAACAGTTCATCAAATGAAGAAGTACTCATTCGAAAATAGTTGAAGAACTTGGTTTCATCACTCCTCAAGTCCATCATCATTGAAGTGAAAGCACCTTTCAAAAGTCGTTCACAATTGAACGGATGCACCCAAAATTTCCTCTCTTTCTTACATTTAATAATTTTATATGCGAAATAAACTAAAACTTTATTTTTTTTTAATCTTTCCGCTTCTAGCACACTCTTACAGAAGCGAACCATCCTGTTCGATAGGCAGATAAGGTTCCTGTTCGATAGGAGAGGAAAACATGACGCCGCGAGATTTCTCAGAACCCTCGCGGCGTCAAGCGTCTAAAACTCGCACGTGTGTCATTAGCCTTATCCTCCGATTTGTTGATTAGTTGTTTTTTGGTACTCGATAAATGGACTGCTTCGAGTGAAAATAGGATGTATATAAATAAATTGAGTCTATTTTAATATAATTATATATTTAATTTATATTTTAAATGATATATTTAATATATTAATTCAGCATAAATTTTAATATGAAAAATATGAACTGAATACGCTTATCACTGAAAATTTCCTCGGGTTTATACATTTACGGACGAAGTGTCCAAGACGTGGTAACGAGGACGTACTAAGACTCGATCTTGCGTTACCAATCAAGCGGTCTCCTACTCACGTCGTCCACTTCTACTAATTCGTCAGCTGTCAGTTGTTTCCAGATCAGCTGATCATGGCTCACGGGCACCGTGTAAACAAAAAACGTGGTAACCAGGAACTCTCTATTAAATCCAGTGTTGCCAATGGTACCCCAAAAGGGGGAATTTTCCCCTTCTCAGTCTGCCGTTACCCCGATCCCTGAAGGCCTCCGGGGTACCTCAATATTTCCCCCTTTTTATTGAAAGGTCCCCCCTTTACCCCGAAAAATGAAAGCATGAAGTAAAATTTGCTAGATTAGTGTCACCAACCATTTCTAGTCACTCAGTATAGTTACCTGTCACAAACAACAACAACAGTTCCCCATTATTAGTTATCAAGATATAACTATCTGATCTGATAATTTTGTCAAATCCTTATGACTCAGGGCAGCGAAAATAATTGAATCGTTTATTTCAGAAACCACCTAAGCGACAAAAATTAAAAAAATGTTGTTTTGGTGGTACTGTTCTTTTTAGAGGTAAATACATCGTTTAGTGCCGAAATAACCAATGTTCCATATCACCAATGCTATTTGACAGCCTTGAAAAGAATACGATTATTTCAGAAAGAACCCAAAGCGTGTTGTCTACTTGAACAAGTATTAATTTTCCGTTTAATGCCTAGTAAAAACCACTCTTGTTTATACTTAAGTGTGTCTCTTACTTACTTTTGATACCAAAACAGATAAAAATTAATCGTTTGACTTAATTTCAATAATAATTTTTAAAAAATCACTTTGGATTTATTCATTTATTGCAGAAACCACCTAAGTGCAAAATTTTCAAAAATTTATAACTCAAAAACTTGAAGAAAAAAAAAAAAAAAAAAAAAAATTAACAAAATAGATAATTCCAATAGCTTGTTCTTGATTTGGTAAAAATATATTTGAAGGATACTAAAAGCCCCTACCTACCCTATGCCCCCTACCCCCTACTACCTATACTTAAGCTCAAGCTGCAAAACAGTCTATTTTAGTTTTCCAAAAGTTAAAAAAAGCGCACTTAAGTAGGTGGTTTCTGAAATGAACGATTCAATTATGAACTGAGTGCGTATGTGTTTGTTGAGAATCTGCCACTGTACGGAATATATATATATAAAAGGTTAAACAGTGTTTCTAGCAGTGAAAAGGACCCCAGAAAGTTCACCTTTTTGTTTGAGAAAGTCCCCCGTTTTTCCCCCTTTTTCCCCTCTAAAAGTCCCCTGGGCTCCCTCCAGAACCTGGCGACACTGATTAAATCAGTGGTCGCATTTCCGAATCCAGACGTACGCGTATTAGTGCAACGACGAATACATACACCCGAAGACGTAGGAGGGCATTCTGGTCCAGGACACATTGTCGGTGGACGGATGGAGTAAGACTGATATGTAAATAAGGACTAACAGAACTTTATAGCGCTTATGATGGCTCACTACAACCTTAAAGGGAAGTATTAGCATGGAACATGCTTTAGCCTTGGACTAACTAGCGAAATAGGTTACGCGGATGTGTCACGAAATTTTTGACATTTTCATGTCTTTGCCCTGGCACATTGCACAAAAAACTGTCACGTAACGTTACGGTTGGTTTTCTGATGATTTCCGCTTACAACCGAGTCGTTGCTAGGGAAATGGTACTTCGTCGTTTTTCATCCCACAAAATTCGTTGACCATTCGTTCGAAAGCTCTTGATTTATCCAACCATATTATGTTAACTACTGCGAAGTGCTTGGCCAACAAGCTGAGTTATGAGCATGGTTATATGAATAATTGTTTACACACAGATGATCATTCTCAATAATTGATATTGTGAACATGATTGCAACCGCTTGTTAATTTCTGATGATTTCGTTGAGCTGGTGTTTCGATGATTTGATTCATAGCAGGTGATCCAAATATTGCGAGAATGGTTTGATTTGTGAAGCGGTGGTTAAATCATTTTAATAGGTAATTTCTATCTTTACACTCTAGGAAGCTGTAATTTCTTATGTAGCCTCTTTAGGACATTTACTTGACGATGCCCAGGGTCCGGATCAGATGAGTGGCTCTTGAAGCTAATTTCTATGTTTTACACTCTAGGAAGCTGTAATTTCGTATGTAGTTTCTTTAGCACATTTACGTGACGATGCCCAGGGTCCGGATCAGCTGAGTGGCTCTTAGAGCTTGCATACGAGTCTGCAGGGGGGTAGGTGATGTAGCCTGGCTTGAATTCAATAAAGTACCCACGGGTGTCGTGTTGACAATGAGTCAACCTGATCGCGAATTCAATTAAGTACCCACGGGTGGGCGGTTTCTCTTATTGCCCATTTAATTGATCTGTACGCCCCGCTGTGCAATGCACGGGTGAGATCTGCCTAGGAATAAATACAATAAGAAAACACACATGAAAATGTCCCAATGTGTTGCAGACTCGTATGCAAGCATTTCTTTAAAACTTAATAGGCTCATAAAAAACACTTTAAAAACTTTCCAGTGATTTCTTAAAATCTGAAGATTACCTGGAATTCCCATTAGAAATTTTTTTTTTGAGGAAGTAGACAACGATCTTCTTTAAATTCCGTTCTTTTTATACAAATAACGGCAAAGGACATTTTTCAATCCCTCACAACGAAATCTCAGTGTTCTCCATACATTTCTGTGGGTAAAACCGTTGGAATTTGATTTATTGTAGTTTTATCGATTTTTTTCTCGCAAACTTTAATAAAATTTAAGTACATATTTCAGCGTAATTTTGTACGTAAATTTTTGAATGCTCTATTTTATGATTAAAAAATTTTATTTGAGCAATATTCTGCCGAAAAATAAACATTTACCGATTTTCAGACGTTTTTTCCGTTTTTAGTACCTAATTTTAGTAGCACGTTTTTTGAATTTGACCAATTTGATGTGCTCATAAAGTTTCTTTAGATTTTCACGTACAACCAAGCCGTTGCTGGGGAAATGAAACTTCTTTAGTTTTCACCGGACAAAAATCGTTCTCCACTCGTTGGAAAGCTCTCGATTCATCACGCATTTCTTTCGTACTTGTTCTTCTATTCATGTCGTAGTTTTATATTTATTTATGTTATAAATGGATATAGTAAACAATGCCGCTTGTTTTGTTGTCACTTGGCTGAGAAGTTAATCTTGGTTATAGTAATATAGTTGAAGCGCACCGTAGCAGAAAATTAGCTACATCGGTACTCTGTTCTAATTTCGATTAGTATAGCATTTATGTTGTAGTTTTGAATTTATTTACATTTACAGAACGACAAAAATCGTTCTCCATTCGTTTGAAAGCTCTCGATTTATCTTCTATTTATGTCGTAGTTTTATATTTATTTATGTTATAAATGGATATAGTAAACAATGCCGGTTGTTTTGTTGTCACTTGGTTGAGAAGTTATCTTGGTTATAGTAATTGTAGACGTGCACCATTACACAAAATTACCTACCTAGGTACTCTGTTCTAATTTTGATTCTATTTGTTGTATGAAGCTACTAAAAAATTTGGTTTTTGTTACTTGGTCACTTCAGCCAGGCATGTTCCATGTTTGTAGACTTTTAGTCACGGGCTCCAAGTAATAACATCCGGGGGGTCTGCCCCCCCCCCCCCCCCCCCCCCCCCCCCACCCTTGCGAGGCCCGAAGGGTCGAGTATTCTTATGATTTTCACGTACAGCCAGGTCGTTGCTGGGGAAATGAAAGTTCATTAGTTTTCATCGGACAAAAAACGTTCGATTTATCACTCATTTCTTGTTCTTCTATTTTATTTTGTTTTCTTATAGTTATGATTTTGCCAAACTAATTTATTCTGCCTGCCACCAAGCGGAACTGTATACCCAAGACACCTCAACCAAGTGACAACAAAACAAGACTTTCGAGCTGCACGATAATATTGCTCACTAACCATTTATAATATCGCATTATTGGATTGATGTCTTGTAAATAAATGTAAAACTACGACATAAATATCTTACTAATCTGCAGTAAAAGTGTTAAAAAAATACTGAACCTTTTCAGGGGAGGGGGGGGGGGGGTAAATTAGCAAAATCTAGGAAGAAACGATAAGGTTGTATTCGATAATCATCAGAAACGCTTGCATACGAGTCTGCAACACATTGGGACATTTTATGTCTTTAGTTGCAGACTCGTATGTGTTGCAGACGCGTATATGCAAGCTCTAAGAGCCACTCAGCTGATCCGGACATTGGGCATCGTCAAGTAAATGTCCTAAAGAGGCTACATACGAAATTACAGATTCCTAGAGTGTAAAGCATAGAAATTAGCTTTAAGAGCCACTCATCTGATCCGGACCCTGGGCATCATCAAGTAAATGTCCTAAAGAGGCTACATACGAAATTACAGCTTCCTAGAGTGTAAAGTATAGAAATTACCTATTAAAATTATTTAACCACCGCTTCACAAATCAAACCGTTCTCGCAATACTCGGATCACCTGCTATGAATCAAATCATCGAAACACCAGCTCAATGAAATCATCAGAAATTAACAAGCGGTTGCAATCATGTTCACAATATCAATTACTGAGAATGATCACCTGTGTGTAAACAATTATTCATATAACCATGCTCATAACTCAGCTTGTTGGCCATGCACTTCGCAGTAGTTAACATAATATGGTTGGATAAATTGAGAGCTTTCGAACGAATGGTCAACAAATTTTGAGGGATGAAAAACGAAGAAGTACCATTCCCCTGGCAACGACTCGGTTGTAAGCGGAAATCATCAGAAAACCAACCGTAACGCTTTTTTTTTAACGCTTTTTGTTAACTCTGTTTTCGTTTATGTGCCAAAATAAAGACATAAAATGTCAAAAGAGCTTTCCAACGAATGGTGAACGATTTTTGTGCGATGAACACTGCGGAAGTTCCATTTCCCTACCAACGGCTTGTTTTTACGTGAAACTCAACTCATAAGAAAATTTGTGTGACAGTTTTTCGTGACATAAAAACGTGACACTTTAGGCCAGTTAGGTGATGGCTGAAGTATGTTCCATGCTAATAGGAGCGTAACGCACTGAATGTCGTAACGGTAATTTTGTATCATTTTTGGCCGGGTTATGATGGCGAAATCATGTTCCATGTTAAAACACGATTGGTTTCCTTATCGGGTTGTCACTCAAACTAAATTTTGTTGCACCGAAAATTTCAGTTACAAAATAATTGTGCACGTTGGTGGTCGTTCGAGGGATATAGGGACAGCAACAATTGTTCCATTCGCCCTTCGATTCCTCGCTGGTCGTACTTCGCCCTTTATGATCCTCCCCAGCCCTTAATCGCGGTTGCAAAGTCTCTCAGCGTGACCTTAATCCCTTCTCAGGTCCCCTTTTGACCTTTTCAGAGGGGAGGAAACAGTGGCGGTCAGCTAACTAGAATTTACCCCCTTCCCCGCTGTCTAAGCAAGAGGCGATCCCAATTATAACCGAGTCCCCTGCTGGCCTCAGCAGCTTTCCCTCTCGGGATAAACTATGAGAGTCAATTAAAACTAATGATTCTTCGGCGGGGAGACCAGTGGTGGCTGTGAATGGATATTCTGCATGCCTGGAGTAGTTGATGTAGTTTAGCACGTTGTCTGATTTCATTCTTCATTTCTAGATCTTAAAATAAAGTTACTTTTACAACAATTCCAAATGAAGACTACAAGGAAAAGGGGGATAAGTTTCATTTTCGCAATAGTGCAGCAGTACATTTTTGTATGGAAAACGCAACTATTGTTCACGTATGGCATTTAAAAATTAAAAAAATATACCAACACGTTGTTCAAGAACTATTGAATGTAACTATATACTCAAATTCTTACAATTAGTTCACTGTTGGGGCCAGGAAGCCAGTTAACACCGAAAGTCCCAATTATACTGGGGAAAAAGGGGTATCTCGATGCATTGCGGATTTTCTCCATGGTATTCTTAGTCTAAAAAGGAGAGTGAAAACAATGTTTTCTGCCCCAAAACATAAATTTTATTCATAAAACATTCAAAACTTAAGAAAATACAATACTTTATTCTTGTTCAAAATAAATGTTTAGAAACTAAATGTTGTAATTTGTTTATTCGGAAATTCTGAAGCAGGGATAGTCGCAACAAACGCTTCTAGGGCTAAGGTTTCTGTTGTTTGCTGTTTTTTAGGTCTGATTTAGCTGAAATATGCACTCGTTTCGGAAGAGCAAAACTGCATCATCAACTGTTGCAGATCATCAGATTTTTCCCTCGTGATCGTAAGTGATTTCATGTAGGCTCGCTTTGGGAAGTGAAATTCGTTATCACATAGCTGCTGTTTGGATCTTGGTAATGTCTTCGAAAATCATTGTTCTTTCATATTTTTCTAATTCCTTGGAGGATTCGGAATTACAGTAGAGCTGGTCCAGGCTCCATTGTAGGTATCCCGATGGTACGTCAGTCTGGGATGGTTTATGTCCACGTTTAACTCTCGAGGCGCTCAAGTTACCCCCCTTTTCCCCAGTACCGCTTGGAGAGTCCCGTTCTTCTCCTGTACAATTTATTTCGCCAGCGACTTTCTGCTCTTTGGAATCGTTTTTCCACAATTCTGAAGTTCCTATCGTGTTCGCCATACAAAAATGTATAAGAATTAAGAATCCGTCAATTATTCATTTCGAGAAAAAATTACAGTTATCCCCTTTTCCTCTGTAGTCTTCAAATGGTCCTCAAAACACTGAAAATTATTGCACAAAGGTTTATTATTTCTGCATCGCTAGTAGATAGCTCTTCATTGCAGATCACTTGTCTCCAGAATGGAATTGTCCGGCGGATTATACATTGCGAGAGGTCGCATGAATGGTGAATTTTCAAGGTTATTTTTAATTAGCACAATAGAAAGATCATGATCAGTGCTTTCCAATAAGGTGTTATATGATGGGTACCTGACCAGTAATACGTCTCTTGAAATTCATTTGGACGATGACGTATGTATGTAATGTTATGTAATTTACATCATTCATAGAGCCTTAGATAGCCATTTGAAAATTCCTCAAAACTTTTCGAGATCCAGATGAAAAAAATACGTACTAGCCTGGTTAATAAAAACGTGGTTTATGCATAATCAATCACTATAAATAGCACATATGTTTAACTGAATATGTATTCAATTGCTTGTAGTTTTGGGAATAAGCAATTCAATAGAATTATAAATCTATATGTAAATAAAGTTAGGTACCTATATAATTACAATTAAAATTTAATTTCTAAAATAATTTAGATACTTGTATACTTGTCAATCAGCAGCAGACTCATCGCCTGACAATACCGCCTAGCGTCAGGCAGCACCTTCGATTCAGGAGCCCGAATTAAGAATGTATTTTGTAGTATTTTATATTCTAATATTCATGTAAAACAAGGATATGAATAAACTATTCTATTCTAAACTATTTCCGCGACAGTTTTTGGGCGTCCCGCGTAAGATAGGTCATAGACAAGGCTTCATATATTAGAGGGACGACCTATTGGAACTGATCCAGAGGGGTATGGGACAATCCAAGCATGACAAATAAAATAACCGAATAAAAACCCGTTTCTTTTAACTTTAACAATATCTTCGCACGCAAATTGCTAAAATTTCAATGCAATTTAACATTAGCTCTAATCCGAGAAAGGAATAAGATATCGCAATTCTGGTTTTGCCATCGTGTTCAGCACTAAAAAAATCTTTAAAATAAGCTGTCACTTGGCAAAAAAAGGGAATTTTTTTTTTCGAAGTATCCAATGGCCCCATTGGCTTGTTCTGGACTATTTTGGTGATTTTTATATGCTTAACTAAGTATCAGGCACCCCAAAAATGGTCTCCAAGTTTCACTTCGATATCTCGAAAATTGTGAAAAAAGGTGGGGGGAGGGTTGTTCACTATTGGGACACCCTTGTTCACTGTTGGGGCACGATAATTTACAAAACTTCGCTCATACGATCATGCTGCATGACTGGAACTTTCCATTTCATTTCATTTCAACTCGGCAAAGGTTTTCCATTATATTATGTGACTTACAGACGCCTGTTGGAAGGAGTGGTGCCTAATGAAGCCGTTGAAATCCAAAAGGGAGATCTGGAGAGATTGGGCTGGGCTGCGTGGGTCCATCGTCACGGCGAACTGAAGGCGTCCGTTGCCGTCGTCGCAGCGGATCAACCGCCAGGGGCTTTTGACGGATTTCCGGGCCCTCAGCGTCATCACGAGCGAGAACTCGGGCGGGAGCCCGAACGGGAAAATATCTCTGCAAAGAATATGACAAATGAATTGTACATGATTGCAACTTTTAAGATTCTTCGGTTAGGTAGTGAAATTTGCATTTTGGCAGTAGCAATCGAGTCAGAAAAGTTCTAGTTTACACACACTTTTTTTTACAAATCTCCCATCAAAGGCGGAGGGGGCACACCATTATTTTGAGAAAGTTATAGTGGAGAGGACGCCCAGGTTTACCCGACGCCGGCTCTAGGGATGAGGGAAGTTGCAGAAGGACGTGGAGAAAGAGTGGGATGAAAGGAAGTGCTCCTATAGAATGACCAACAGTTCAAGTAAGAACCCTTAGGACGCGGGTGGTGATACCACGGGAGCACTCCTGCCGAGATGCCCAAATCGAGTAACTCCCTGGCGCTTTTCCCGCACCACACCCCGCGCCATGACACGGTCGCGGCTATGGCCCTGATGTTATTGGTCGCCACTCCTTTTAACTCGTAAATTGCTTGCCGCAGATCATTTCTATCATACTTATTCATTTTTGTTTACCAGGTGTGCTCCATGACCACGCTGCCACTGACAACCTGAACATCCAGGATTATGGCAGACCTATCGGGCTTGATGGCAACGATATCTGGCTTCTTGCCCAGGTCACTCGGCATGTGATATAGTCTCTCCCTTTCGACATCCCAACCGCTGGATGTCAATGCGCCTGCTATCTGCTTGGCAACCTCATCGTGACTAGAATGCGGCCACCGTGTGTACGAGAGTACAAGGACACTGCTGCACCACATGATAGCATACACACACACACCTATATATATATTGACATACTCCCTCATCCACATCCTCGATCACATCCCCCACAGACACAGCAAGCCGGTTGACGCCCATATGGACGTGCAAGGTGTAAGTTGTGCAATTTGATGATAGAGGACCCTAACTTTACCTCTGCAAACACCAACCACACACATACAGATGTCGGGGAACAGCAGATTGCCAATCACCCATGTGTGTGTATCAACTGGTATGCAAAACGTGTTCGGATGGAGGACCAGCTTTCTACGTTGGAAAAGCCACTACGTTGAATTTACTTATGAACAACCATAGGGCATCAATCAACCAACCACGTCCTCCCCCGGTCAAGATGCATGCAGAATCTCATGGATCGTCTTTTCGAGTGCTATAGGGTGCAGGTACTGAAGAAGATGCCGAAACAGGCAAATGACCGGCAACTACAAGCCGTGAGAGCTTTTAGGTCGGCACTAGGCGCTAATCGTCCTCCAGGTCTCAATCTCAACGATTAGCCATCAAACCCAGAAAACTTATCAGAATTGTTTTGATAAGTATCGATGGACGCTGACACACATGACATTTCCAAGACATCAAGAATGACTTTCATTTCTCTAATTTCTGGTGACAAAGATCAAAAATCGTAATATCAGATTCTTTCTTTCCTCTACATATTTGTGAAATTCTTTCTATATTTAAAACAAAGTATTTAGTTCAGTAGAACCGCGAATAGTTCAAGTGTTCCTATATATATAGGTATATATATATATATATATATATATATATATATATATATATATATATATATATATATAATTCACCTGGACTGTTTGGCACTACTGGAGCTTGTATATATAATTAAAAAAAATAGGAAACACTGAAATTAACACCACAAAACTATTTTTATACTTCGGCTTCTGCCTTTTTCAAATTTTACGAAAGAAGAAAAAATTTGTTTGAAGGATTGTTTACGTCGTCGTCAGAGAAACCTGAGTTACTGTGAGGCCGTTTCACGTTGCGTGATCATCGCCTCATATTTAATCCTGGAGGATCATATGCACCTAATACGTTGCAATGAGCTTTTTCTGATTGATGCAGTATTATTTTATTTTCGTTGGGGTTCATTTTTCGAAGAACTTTAATTCTAAAACAATGGACGAACGTCTCATTGTGTAACATACAGTGTCGGCTTATGGATCAATCATCACCAAAGAGAACTTGGACAGAAGTTAAAACGGGAAATGTAACTGGAAACATGATGACAAATGATTGAAATATGGTGGCAAAATATGAGTCTTAGGTAGGATTGTGAATTTAAATGTTGTCAAGAACGAGAGTTTGGGAAACTTGATGAACACTGCGGCTTGATTAAGCTGGTCTTGACAGATTTGAAGATCCTCAACATCATCTCCAAAGAGAACTTGGACAGAAGTTAGAACGGGAAATGTACCTGGAAACATGATGGTAAGTGACTCTAAACATGATGGCAAGTGATTGTAAATATGATGGCAAAACATGAGTTAAACAATAATGCCGGAAACAATGAATTCTGCGGCTTGACTTAAGGGACTTAAGGGGTCTTGACTGATGAGGGCCTTTAACGTCATCATCAATCATAAATTGAAAACCAGGACGGGAATTCCCCTTGGAAACATGATGACAAGTGATTGAAATATGATGGCAAAGTGTGAAAGATTTGGTGGTTATGAGTTTGCAAGAGCCAGAAAGAGGAGTACGGGAAACATAATGAACGCTGGGGATTGATTAAATTGGTCTTGACTGATTTGAAGGACTTTAACGTTATCACCAATGAGAAATTGGAAACCAGATCGGGAAAGTTATGATTTTTGGCAAAATATGAGTTTTAGGTTAGGTTGTGAATTTATATGCTGCCAGGAAGGTGGATTCGAGAAATTGGATAGAAGTTAGAACGGGAAATGGCCTGAAAAAATGATGGTAAGTGATAGTAAACATTATGGCAAAGTATGAAAGATTTGGAAAAGTTGTGAGTTAGCTGACAGAAAAAAGAATGCGGGAAACATGGTGACTTTATAATATAATGTTGCCGTCATGTGGCAAATCATTCATTTTGCAAAATGCCTAGGCAATAGGTAAAATATTTGCGTTTGATAGAAGTTTTACAGTTTGCCTTGGCATTTGAAAATTGACTAGGCTATTTGTTAAGTCACAGTGGTTTTCAGATAACGAGATAACGTAGACATAGGATTTTGTTGCACACAAATGATATTACGAACTCTGGAAACGATGACAAATGACCGATTTTGGAAATTTATTATTGTACTGGTAAGGATTTCACTCCGGATATCGGACCTTGGATAGACAAGGCACATCATCCAGTTACTAAATAGGTTCACGTCATGTGGAATCATTAACCAACAATTGTTGATAATGTATAGATCAATTATTGGGCATCTCAGGCAAAGCAACACTCCCTTTATCTAAGTATGTACCTCAAGTCAACTTCCAAGCCGCAGATCGCTTCACAGCTACTTGGGCAGCGATGTAGTTCATAAAAGGCGGACCCCCCGGCGATCCATTCATTAAATCGTTTTTCAGAATAGTCTATTGTTCATCTCGACGGAAACAAAATGTATAATATTAATAACGGTATTAGTCATTTGTCACTACTGGATTTGACATGATTGAGTGAGGTTGTGTCCTCCTCTTTTAATATCAATTTATACGTCAAATCATTTATAAAACGAGCTGGTTACCCCGTACGTTGCACAGAATGACTTGTACAGATCACTGTTCTACACTAATGTACGTCATACAGGGTGTCCCAAAAGTAATCCCCTTCCCCCTCCCGGTAGCTTATTTCCACAGTTTTTAGGACGTCCCTCTGAAGTTATGTCTTATAGGCTAGGCTTCGTTAACAAGAGGGACGCCTTATTGGAATTGATCCAGTGGGGGGGGGGGGGGGGGCAAAGTTACATTAAAATTTTTAAAAAATCACAAAATTTAGCAAATTTTTTGTTCTAAAACCTCGTTTGATCCAAAAAACTTTACACTTCATTTTATGTGTTTAAAAATTAAAAAAGTCAATAATTTCCCCTTTTTTTTACCAATTTTTTAAATAGTTTTTTCGAATTTTTCACCAAATTATGTATGTACAATGTTCGTTTTTTGCACATACAATGCCCTGCCTTCTACGTAGGAAAAGCGGAGACAGCACTTAACTTGCGGGTTGATAACCATAGATCATCAGTAGTTATGAAAAAAGAAGATATGCCAGTAAGCCGCCATGCCTCGTCGCATGATGCTACATTTGATGACTGCTATGGTATGAAGGTATTGAAGAAAATGAGACCCACAGAAAATAAATTAATGCTGCTTCAGTCATGGAGGGCTCACTCGAATGTTTTGGGCGCGTATGATCCTCAGGGTTGAACATCAGACATTAACTGGGTAACCACGCTTCTCCATGGCAAGATTTTCTAACCAATTTACAAAAATCAAATTTTATTTTCTTGTAGTTTGAAAAAGTCATAAGCCGAAATATTAAAATTAGTTTCATGTTGTCAATTATGGTTTTTCCTTAAAAATTGTTCGAATACGTGGATGCCATTTCATTCGGTTATATATATATATATATATATATATATATATATATATATATATATAATTATATATATATATATACACAATATATAACTGTAAAACGTGATATTTTGACTATTTTCCAAAAACACTTGGTGGTCGCAACTGATTCTATCTCGGCCCTAAAGTATAAAATATTATATACGCACATGCCTCGTGGGCCTATCAAGTGTGTGAAAAATTTAATTACAAAATTAAATAAACATCCGGCCGCTACTCGTACTTCTCCATCAAATCACCCACAGATATCGTTACTTTCGTACTGTTAACGAATTGTATCAGCTGGTATGGGTTGATTGATTCTGATTGGATCTATTACATAGATTATTTATCAGTTCAATGCTCTAACAGTCTGTGCACTTGATGACATCATCTCCGAGAGAGACGTCCTCTAATACATGCTTGACACACATCTCAGTGGCTACCATAACTAAGGAGAATGAACTCGTGTATGATGACAGTTGGTTTGGCATAAAGATCTGCAATGCAAGTGAATTAGACATTATAAGTTTTTTAGAATGAACTATAAAAGTGTATCACCGCACTGTATTGATATTTTTTATTATTTCAGCACAGATGTATCCCAACAAACTAATGGCCCGGGGGGTACAAGACAAGGTTTAAAAACAGACATAACTGAGCGTTTAATTTTGAAACTTGGTTTAAACTAACTATTGTTCGTGTTTAGCGTGTTATAATCCTTAGGTATAATCCATTTACACACATTAAAAAAAAAAAAAAAAAAAAATATATATATATATATATATATATATATATATATATATATATATATATATATATATATATTGGTAAGTAATGCATGCATTACAGGGGCGGCCCTATGGATGGATTGCAATAAAATTTAGGTAGGAAGTGAAATAAGAGAAAAAACATATATTATGACTTTTTGAAATTACCCTTCCCCTCCATTAACCCCTTCCCCTGACAGTAAATTTCCATCATAATACTTCCAGCATGAAATTTGGAACTCCTGACATATTTTCCAGAACTAGACCAAATTCATAATTGAACGAAATGTAATGACGAAACTCCAACGAGAATAGTTAGATCATCACGATTTATTACTATCACCCCCTTCCACAATGGAATTGGAAACTCCTGTAATACCTTCCGAAACTAGACCGAATTCATGGTTGAACAAAAAAAGAATCACGAAAATCTGACGAGATTAGTTAAAACATCATGATTTATTGCTATTACCTTTTCCATTTGCCCCCTTCCATAATGAAATTTTAAACTCCTGACATATACGCCCAAACTATATTGAATTCGAGGTGGGGAAAAAAGGGACCACGAAAATCGGTGGAGATTTAAAGTTGGGCAGCGTTAGAAAGTATCGGTAATTATCTCTTCCACCCTCCATTACGACAGCGAATCCGAAATCCTCAAGGTTTGTTGCAGAACTAGACCAGAATTGGAATCAAACTAAGTACGAATCACGAAAATCGGTTGAGAATTGTAGCCTGGGTAGCATCAAAAGAATTTTTCGAAAAGAAAGAAAGTTTTTTCGGCTTTACCCTCTACAGTCCCCCGTCTTCCATCACGGAATTCAACATTTCCAGAGTTTGTTGCACAACTAGACTGAAGTTTAGATCGAACATAGAAAGAATCTCGAAAATCAGTTGAGAGTTGTGACCTGGGGAGCGTCAATATAATGTGTCTCACGCGCGCGCGAGCGCGCACGCACACACACACACACACACACACACACACACACACACACACACACACACACACACACACACACACACACACACACACACACACACAGACGTACACCTATGAGTCTTAGAATGGCTTGAAACGGATTTGTGTGCAGTTATTAGGTGTGTTCCAATCCCGTCTGAGTTCATGAACTCGTGAGTTTATGAACTCAGATGGGTTCCACGAGTTCACGAAACTTTTAGGTTCAAGAACCCGTCGGTGGGAACACTATAGTTCACCTGACACTCAATGCACTAACCAGCGCTAGCGTCGTCTTTAGTAACGTGAAAACCTCGTCATCGAAATCCTTTGAGCATTTTGAAGAAAAGACTAAGTAAAAATGCAAAAAACAGCATTTTCAACTATTTTTGAAGGTTATTTGCTAATTGCCACCCTCAGACTATTTTCCCAGGTATGAAGGGTATGGGATATCATTCCTACCGGAAAAAGAGTAACTGTTGAAAATTTCATCAAAATCCCTCGAGCTATTATTGAGAAAAGGTAGCAACAACAACAACAAAAAGTTCTAAACACGACGTTTTTTCAAGTGAGGTAGGGTGGGCCAAGTACGTACGACATAAACATTAGTTTGACTTTGCCGGCCAATTACCAACTACCCTTAAACAAATGTTTTCTATCTATGTGTAGACAGCTGATAAAAGAAAACTGACAGTTGTAATAATTATTAGATGAAGCAAATTGAAAAAGAGATGTGAAAAACGATAACAAGCATCAATCAGGCTAATGACAAGACGTGAAGGTTTGCGGTGAAATGAATTTTCGGAAGGTTCAGAAGGTTCAGTTCTCAACCCTATCCCCGAGCAGGTCTGAAAAGTTCATGAACTCAAAGCGCTTGGAGCACTATTCACGTGCGCATAACTTTCGGCGCCGAACCAGTTCCGAAAAGTTCATAAACTCGCGGTGCTTGGAACACAGCAATTTTTTGTTATCAACTGGATCAACTCAAATAGGTCGTCCCTCAAAGACGAAGCCTACCTTCAGAGGGACGTCCTAAACACTGGATCAAGGTACAGAACCTTTCCCGACCTACCTACCTATATAATGACGTTGTGGATCAGTCTGCAGCTTATTCTGTGTATTGGTTATTTTATCAGGGTTCAGCCAAAGGTAGAAATAAAATTTCTACATAGAATGATTTTTACTTATGACCTTTTTTTCCCTCCATCAAGGGTTTACCTGAAGATGGGCCAAGGTGTGGTCTGAAACGTAGCACGAATAATAAAGGTGGTGTAATGAATCGAGGTTTTCTTTCTACCTTCGGCTGAACCCAGATAAAATAACCAATACCTATGATGGCAGTTTCCCGAAAACCACATTTGTGGAGTATAACGGATTTAATTCTGTATTTTTATAGCGTCCTCAGCTGGAAATGCGTATTTCGAAATTATTTATAAAAGCGCACACCCCCACCCCACCCCTTTAATAGCTGCTACCCCAATAAATCCCACGAGTTTCACTTGGAACACTCGTCGTGCGGTTTCCCGTTTCAACAGACAACGGATATAGGATTTGTGGTGAAAGGATAAGGGGGTGGGGGGGGGGGCAGTATATTAAACAACCGTCGTGATACAGAATCCTGTCTTTCTTCCCGAAGCGACAGTATATTTTAAATACGACGGGAAAAGAGGAAATCGACCAGAATCAATCACGTCAAACCGCGACCACGAGGTTTTCGGTCGTTAATTGAGCGGTTTTCTCTTTCGAAATGAACAATAGGGGTGATGGAGAGGGCGAGGGAGGGTGAGGGCTTAAAAATGAAGGATTTGGTGGCACACAAAACCACTACACTCACACAGAGTTGGAGATATTGATCAAATTACACAAGGCCGTGCCCCACTGGCAAAAAATAAACCGAAGTGTGACCTTTGAAGCGTTGAACATCAGTAAACACAAAAAAATACTGCCAAGTTGGGGACTTCCAACGATCATCCAAATTTAAGCGATGTGTTACCATTTAAGCGATGAAAGTGTTAAAAAATACGTAGGAATCGATTCCAAACTCGTATTTTCATAGAAGGTCATTTTTCAAGAATACCCTAGATTTCATTGTGTGTGTGTGTGTGTGTGTGTGGGGGGGGGGGGGGGGGGTCACCTTAAACACAGTTTCCTTCCCTAATCAGCAAAGTAAAAGCAAAATTTACTACACCGTTGAAAAGGTGGATCTCGGTGCAGTTTTTCCTGTCTCTGGGGGTAAAATCTGATAGAAGACTTTCGAGCTGTAGCCCTCCGAATTTAGACAGGATTGTAACAAATTGGATGCTGTCATCAGGGCTCCGGACCAAATTTTAATGTAATTGGTTTCCGACTGATTGGCATGCATAAGAGCAATTATTGGAGGTTTATTACGAAGTAAGTTCCCTGATGTGCACTGCTCTTCTACAGATATACATAAACCTGAACTTCCTTAGTATTGACCCAACCCAAGTTACCTTGTAGGCAGGCTGAGGTGAGCAGCCCGGTCTAGACAGAATGCTGTCTGCAGAGCTTTAGACCAAATATTGACCCTATTTGGTTTGCAACTGATTGGCATACTAGAGGGCAACTGTAGTAGGTTTCTAATGAAGTAAGCTGTCCGACCTGCACTCTTCTTCTACAACTATATATGAACCAGTAGGTACATCAATATAATTGTAACAATCCCTGTTATCTTGTAATAAGTAACGCTGTCTGCAGAATTCCAAACCAAACTTTGTGAATGATTGTCACACTATCGAGAGCAACACTATTGGAAGTATGCTGTCAAGAGTTGAGAATGCTGTCAACAGGGCTCCAGACCAAAGTTTCAGGTAATTAGTTTGCGACTGATTGGCATGCTAAAGAGTATTTATTGAATGTTTACTACGAAGTAAGCTCCCTGATCTGCACTACTCTTCTACAGATATACATCAACCTGAACACCTGCAGTATTGACCCAATCCGTTACCTTGCAGAGTCCAGTATAGACAGACTGCTGTCTGCAGAGCTCAATACTAATATTGACCGTATTTGGTTTACAACTGATTGGTCTAATAGAGAGCAGGTGGTGAGCAGTAGGTTTCTTATAGAGTAACTTCCCCGACCTGCACTCTTCTTCTACAATTAAAAATGAAGCAGGAGGTACTTCAACATAATTTTAACAAACCCTATTACCTTCTAATAAGGAACACAATCTGCAGAGCTCCAGGCCAAACTTGCTTAGGTAAGCATCTCAATCCAGATGGAACGCTGTCTGTAGAGTGACAGACCAATATTGATCGTATTTTGGGTTGCAACTGATTGGCATACGAGAAAGCAACTGTAGTAGGTTTCTTATGAAGTAAACTCCCCAATCTGCACTACTCTTCAACAAATATACATTATACACCAACCACAACCTCCATAGTATTGACCCATCCAAGTTACCTTGTAGGCAGGCTGAGGTGAGCAGCCCGGTCCAGACGGAACGCTTTCTGTAGACCCCCCAACCAGTATAGACCGTATTTGGTTTGCAACTGATTGGCATACTAGAAAGCAACTGTAGTAGGTTGCTTATGAGTAAGCTCCCCAATCTGCACTACTCTTCTACAAATATACATTATACATCAACCAGAACTTCTATTGTATTGACCCAATCCAAGTTACCTTGTAGGCAGGCTGAGGTGAGCAGCCCGGTCCAGACGGAACGCTGTCTGTAGAGCTCCCGACCCGCGGACTCTGGTTACATGACGGACCGTTCCATCATCCAGCCGAAATTTGCGGATGAGGTCCAACCCCTCAAGGTCCTCATCTCCCGTCCTCGCTCCTGAACATGGACCCCCTCCTTCGTCTTTCATGATCGAGTTTGATAAGTCTGAAATCAAAAGCATATTTATGGTATTAAAATAAAATTTGAAACTTTCAAGGTTTTTTTCCATGCAGCTGGTTTTTAATTCATGTTGCATATTCCCTGATTCGATGTTCGACAAACTTGCTAATCAGCGGTTGTATTCGTCGGCAAAGCAACGACCCACCTACTTTGTCGGGAAAATAACGATGATTCCTCATGGGAGCAGAAAACATGGCCGACACCACAGCCTGCTCTTAAACCAACAGCAAATCTGGTAGGACGTACGTACCTACCTACGTAGTTTTCTTTCTTGGTGTAGCAACAACCTGCCTTGTTTACTTTGACAAACTATCAAATCTCTCCTTTTATTCATTCAATATAACAAGTAAAGCTTCCTCAGTTAAGCATAGTACACGAACTTAATAATAAAACGCTGATGAAGCTACCTGAGCAATGGCTAGGTACCTACACAGCAGTACAGACACCTGAGGAATTTTCAATGATCTTTTCTTTACCATTTCAAAGCCTAAACGAATGAAGTTCTTTAGTTTTCTGACACTGATTAACTACAATAGTTAGTAGGCTCCTAGTCCAAATAAAAACTCGTTCACATTAGATTGGTATTGTTGACAGCAATATACAATCAATTATTGCGCTGGCAGGCACGATTATTATAACATTTAGTCGAATTGAAACTTTGTATTGCTACAATATTATACTTTTTCAAAACAAAACTGTTGAAAAATGGCCTTATAACCGCGAATTATGTTGATGTGAGACGGCAAACTTCTTGTGAGAAATAGGTTGGTTGAGCAGCGATTCATTAACGTAGGGCAGTCATGGCCGACTTTGGCTGAAACGCGAACCTACTCCAGGCGTGACGTCACGAGAATATGGGCCATAGGCAGACTGAACTGGAGTCTTTATGCTCCCTTACAATAGAAAATATGAAAAAAAACTCCGAAGTTCAGTTTGATCGGAGTTTTGAACTCCGGAAACTCGTTTTTCTGTTCGAAATAAAAGAAGGGCGAAGGTAAAAGCGTGAGGGCCTGGGAGAAAAAAAAGTCATCCAGTTCCCGACGGCGGACTCGTGTACGGCTCGTGTATTATTGAAAAGGTTTGGTTTATGAGGGATCTTCGGAGCGCGGGGTTGAGAATTTATGCCGCACTAGGGACACCCTAGCACCTGCCGGAGGAGCCTTTACCCGCATATTCAGACGATAACCGTCAGGTGGCCTGTATTTACATTCCTGGACATTTCCTACTGGTAGCAAAATATAGTCATGTATGCTATATAGTCATGTACCTATCTACATATATAGGGTTTATTAGTTAAGAGTACCGAGACTCGGAGAATCGTCGCACGTTAACCCCCTCAGTCTCACTGTCCATCACTCTGGACGCAACTACGAATGACAATTTTTCAAATCCTAACATTATTATCGTCCACTGGCAACATATGCGGTTTCCATGTCACTGTAGCAAGTTAGCAACGCGTTTCTGACGCTATTGAGTAAGATAATTTTTTTAACACAGAATGTGTTTTTCGCGAAAGAATGAAAAATCCTGTACGATTTTAGACACTCATCGAATATCAAAAATCGTCACAATAATCAACCACGAGACAATAGAAGACGACAACTCGGCTCTTGAGCAGATATTTTCAGAAAATTGGTCTTGTTACATTCGGAACAAGCCAGGAAACCGTTTTTTTCCCAGTCAAAACTAGGTATGCGCCTTTTCTAAAATCGATAATTAAATTATCAAAAAACGGGTATATGCAATCATCTGAGCTGTATGCTATTTTCACGTTTATTAGTTAAGAGTACAACAAATCGTCCGTTGGTAGGACGAAATGAATGAACTTCCGCAAACATTTCAGTTTCCAATCGCAACAGCTAAATCGTTCGACCATTCGTTATGCGCCTTTTATAATGATTTTCACGTACAACCAAGCCGTGGTAGGGAAATGGGACTTCCGCAATTTTAATCGCACAGAAATCGTTCACCATTCGTTGGAAAGCTCCTGATTTATCCAACCATATTATGTTAACTACTGCGAAGTGCGTGGCCATCAACCTGAGTTATGAGCATGGTTATTTGAATCAATTGTTTACACACAGATGATCATTCTCAATAATTGATATTGTCAACATGATTGCAACCGCTTGTAAATTTTCTTATGATTTTCACGTACAACCGAGCCGTTGGTAGGGAAATGGAACTTCCGCAATTTTAATCGCACAGAAATCGTTCACCATTCGTTGGAAAGCTCTCAATTTATATAGTATTTTTCTTGTAGTTACATATTTATTTATATAATATTTATAGGGTTTTAGACCAAATTAAATGTCTAACAATTATTTATTTTATTATTGCCAAATATTGTTATTATTCACGTGCAACCAAGCCGTTGGTAAGGAAATAGAATCATCGCAAAAACACATTCTGTGTTCCTATGATTTCATACAGAGTATGGAAAAAGAAATAAACCGGGGGGTGCAGGGGGGCGGAGCCCCCCGCCGAGGCGCAAAGCGCCGAGTTTCTTCACCATTATTCAGGTTAATTACTCCCAAAGCCTAAACGAATGAAGTTCTTTTTTTTTTTTAATTCGTTTTGGTACAAATTGCACACGAACCAGAACTATAAGGAAATGGGAATGGAGTATATATCTTGAAAAGTTTGATATTCTGTGTTTGATGTCATCCTTCTAGTTTGATGTGATCTTGTTGTCAAATGTTATCTTCTGTTCCTGTGCCCAATATTATTTCCTGTGCCGTTTTTTCGGTGTGGAGGCTTCCCCCCCGTGTTTGGCCGGTCAAGGCCAGAGGGCCCCGACCGGCTCGGACCCACCCACCATGACGGCTCCCGGGGCCACCAGCTCATTTCTGAACAGGCAGCCCTTAACGGATGTTGTGGAGATTCTCCACACATCCTGGAGAACTGATCGTCAAGGGGACCGCCCCCGGACCGGCCAAAACCCCCGACCCTTTACAGATAATTCTTGTTTGAAGTGTAAATTATTGTATTTTTGTACGCGATAATACAGGATTTTGGAGTATTTTGTCGTGCTGAGCCTCGTAATGATGTTCATTTTAGTACCTACGCATTGTGCTTTGTGGAAATGTGTAAGAAAAGTGCGATTCTGGTCGATTTTTCGGTGTTTTCCCAAGTTGGTGTTGCAAATATCAATAAATGAACATCATTACGAGGTTCAGCACAAAAAAATGGTCCAGAATTATGAATTGCTTGTGGTAATTGAGTATGTTAAAAAACTCAGTATTTTGTCTCCTATTTGAAGCAGGAGGCTGAAATTTGAGAGGGAGGCTGAAGGGAGAATGCTGAAGACGACTGGTCATCGATCAGCTGATTGCGCTCCGAATCCATTTTGACTCCTAATCAACGCAGGAAGCGTCTATTTCACGCGGATCTCCTTACAAGAAAATACGCAATCATGTGACTCACTTCGTGAGCAGTGGCCTACTTGTTTACTTAGTGGTTTTGTGAATTTGATTCCAAAACATTTTATTGAACTCAAACTTTTTAATGAACACAATGAAAAGTAAAGTAGTAAAACACACAGCATTACTATCGTCTTAGAAGTTTGTCTTAAAATGTAGTCCAAAACAGGTTTTTATTTATTTATTTATTTGAATACGGGGCAAGCCCGATTAACAACAGCTTAATTACATATGAGCGGTTCAGAATAATTCACATGTCATGATGAAAATATAAGATAACAAACAAGAAAAAAATGCAATCTGCAAGAGAGATTTAGTGTCCAATATCAAAACAATACCGGAGACTTAATAATAAGTGACTTGAGAGAACTTAAGGAGTTCGTGAAAAAATGAAAATCAGGATGGATGTTCAGAAGGAGATTCGCAGAGCGAGGGATGCGGTGTAAAGGACGATTTTGAAGATAATTTGTTGAAGAAAACTGAATATGGAAGATTGTTGACTGACGACTGGAGATGCGAGGGACTGAGAAGTTAATTTCTGCAAGCAGAGGGGGGCAGTCGATCTCACCATTCAGAAGCTTATGAAGGAGCGATAGGTCGGCCATGCCACGCCTCACCCCAAGTGTCTGGAGCTTGCATATCTTCAGCAGCGAAATGTAGTCGACGTCATCCGAAGGAATCCCGAGCTTAAAGGCCACATAACGTAGACAGGTTTTACAGGTTTTCATCAGATTTGTCTTCTCTTGAACTCTCCTTACTCGCCTTTTCCTCTCAGTTTGCGCATGTGCAAAGTGCAAAGTGAAGTATTGACGGGAGAACAACGAAAACGATAGTGACCCATCGACAGCCTAACCAGCACATTCTCTGAAAATCCCATCAAATTCGGATGAAAACTGTACAAATTAAGCTCATTTATTAGCGCATGCGCAGTAGCTATTACTGATACAATCATGTTGAAATTGATGTAGAATAATCAAATCATCTTCACCCATTTACCGACCGAATTTGAGCGAGATCAAAAGACTAGGGCGTAAGAAGATTATTCCTGCTAGAATTTTTGTATGTGAATGTGCAGAGTGAAGTACTGGTTTGGGAACAATGAAACTGATAGGAGACCATCTACAGTGTAACTCGCACATTCCTCGCTAATTTCATGAAAAATGAGAGAATATATTTTTTTCCTATACGATTACAAAGGCCTATTATAGGAAATAATAAACCAAGAGGTAGAAATTATGATTTTGGAGACAAGATTTTTCATTTCCCGAAAGTGAAAACAATACTTCCGCTATCGATACTAGGTAGACTCGGAAAGAAAATAATAGCTAATTTGTATTAGAATAGAGAAGATATGGTACAGTTAATTTCCCCCTCCACTACTCACCCTCACTAAGCTAATTTATGATTCTTCTTGGTTCTATAGTGCAATATTTGAGATCGTATGAAGATACGTCAGAAAATAATTCCATCATACGTAACTGTTGCCCCTAATTAAACTGTGATCTCATCCTTCCCTATCAGTCCAACATGTCTTCTCAAATGGACATAACTCAGTCTCAAGTATAGAATCATAAAAGCTTCTTTGGATCGATCGAGACCAAGATGGGCGTGGGTTGCGAAAGGTAGGCAGTTATAAATTAAGTACGATATCCTTAAATGTAGACGTAAACCAGACAGAAGGAATCACGGAACACTTTTCATTGTTAGTATCACCGGTGGATGTTCTAATTCCGCCGTGAGTTCTTAGGGACTTCAGTTATGAAATATAGTTCAGATCTTATCTGGGACCGGTGAAGAACACGCCCCCGCAGTCGAGCCCCCGGGCAACGCACGGATATCTCTCTTTACGACGAGAAAGCACATCCAGCATCGATTCCGGTTATGCATAAATAAATACGCGCACACAAAGGGCGGCTGTGAAGTGTACTCGAGATCGTATCAGTTTTTTTTTCAATAATTCAGAAATTCATCACGCTTTGCGGTAGGTATAGGGTTATACGTAAAAAAAGATGCTCCAAGTATTATATTAAGCGTAAACGAAGGATCTCAGGTGGAGGAAAGGTGGTTAGATAACGTCAGAGTTACTCTTGACGCTTTAATCGAATTTATACTTTCCCGACACCCATAGAGAGAAAAAGAAGTTATGCAATCAGCCTTAATATTTTTTTCGGAAATCCCTTAACCTACCTACTAACCTACTACTCAACTCTTAAATTGGAGACTTATCATTTCAAATTGGATGAATAGGGGGTACACAAGTTGAGCGCGAGGAAATAATTCCATTTGTGACAATATCCCAGTTGAGAGCGCACAATCCCTTTTTGAGGAATCATTTTGAGTTGTGGTTTAATATTTGCAGCTGCATCAGATTTTTATGGAATTTTCAAGGGAATGTGCGGGCTGGGCTGTTGATGGTCCCCTGTTAGGTTCATTGCTTACAAAGTAATACTTTCTCTGCGCTTGCGCAAATGTAAATTCCATCAAGTATCACCTTCGCGTACATTAATCGTCCAATCTCACTCAAATTTGGAGAGTAAATGGGAAATTACGGTTTCATTACCCCATTTGAGGCTAATTCCGTTCGAATTATGCTCCACAAAACTGAAAAGCTAGGTGATAAACAATAAGTATGACCTGGTCGGATGGTTCTCTCTCGTTGAGGTACGCACTAGAGAGGTTATCTGGACATGATCACCCCCTTACTTACTGGGGTACAAGAGCTGTATGAGCTCTTATGTTAGGTTACAAGAGATCTTAGCAGGAAGAAAGATCTGGGCAGATGATTCTAATGATCTTCCGATGACTGGATTCACGAGAGGTTATCTGGCCGGTTACCTAGAGAGAGTGAGCTGGTGAAATCATCTCATTGTTTCATAATATTCATATATATACATAGAATCTTTCATTCAGGCTCCCTCGTACTCAGGACAACTCAGCATTATAACGTTCCCACCACCCTTTCTATAACAAGATTCTAACAATCAGATTATTCTGACATATCTACGGTACGTTTCTCCAGCTGTGGTTAAACCCTATCCGAGACCTTGCTGGTAGATAACTGTAAATAATGGATACATAATAGATTACCGACGTCTCGGGACTTAAGGAGTCACATGGGACCACCAATCACCCCTTCTGCATCGCCTGGGTGATCGCGTCTGACCCATAAATTGAAAGGGAACTGCCGAAGGTACATATCCAAGCTAGAGGCAATGAGAGGGCGGACTAAGGCGCTATTTCACCCTCCAAAAAGACGTTAAAGTCAGTAGGTAACTGCGGAGGAGGACTTGGGAACGGAAAGAACCTTATGATTTATTATTGAAGGGGTCGAACGGGAAAGTGTTTTTCCGATAAAAATAAAATAAAATCCGTTAGAGGGATGGGAATTTTTCCTCTGGCGTCTTCCCGGGACCCAAAGTGGATCCTTTGGACATCCGATTTTGATGAATTAGGTCATCTGCGACATGGGAACAGCGATTACGGAAAATTGACAAAAAAAATATTGGTAAGTAATGCATGCAATACAGTGTAGTCCTTTTAGCGAATTTTCGTAAAAAACCAACTATTGCAATGGCTCAAAAAATTTTAAAATAAAAAATTTTGAAAATGTTTTTTATTGAAATCTGTTTTGAGCAGGGGTTGAATTTAACGATTATTTTTTATTTCCCATTCGCTCAAATCGATCACTAATGATTATATAAATCGAATCAGACATAAAATTATTACCCGAGCGATATAATTTTCACTCAGGGAATAACGATTATCCTTGAGCGGTATACTTTTTCACTCAATATATCGCTCAAAATGATCTTAAATCACTAGTATAATATCTATCGAGCTGCGGTTGGTCTCATTCGATTCAGCGATGAAAATACTAAAAGATAGACAACAAATCGAAAGTTAGATATTTCTACCGGCAGCTTGTGTTTTGGTCACCTGACATCCCTGAGAACTCATTTCATAAGTATCTGACCTCTGGACAGTCATTCCGGCAGAGTAACAATCGGAAAAACATTGACGTGCTCCGATCATCGATCAACCTGATAATAGGTAAGCTGGAAGAAACAACTGCTAGTTACCTAAGTATTGTTCCGATGTTTAGCAGTGACGTTTCGAGCCGGATCTACCTGCAATCATGTCAGCGAACGATAAGAAATCTTGAATCGTTCTTGACGTCATCAACTTTTGTAGTTAAAAAACACGATTTCAATGAAAGTAACGGAAATGTTGTTTTTCTGTAGATTGCGCCGGTGTGAGTAACAGCTGTTCAGTAACAACTTCAATTGCGAGGCTTCAACTTTGTGAATGGTTGTGGAATTCTAATAAAATAGAGTTGGACGATAACATTAAATTTCTAGCTGACCGGAACTTTATGTTGACTGATTCACAATAATCGTGAAATCGTGTTTTTCAACTACAAAAGTTGATGACGTCAAGAATAGCGCATATTAGCGGGTGATCTCAGTGGATTAAGTTAGTAGAATAGTTACCCTATCGAACAAAAAAAGAATCGACATTCAATACCCCTCAATACGTAGTTATTTTCACTAATGAAATAATCTCATTTTTGAAAAACTACTAGTTTCACTAATGAAATAATCTCATTTATTTTAAAACGACTTTTAAATTGTGATACTAATTTCTTACCGTTCGCTGACATGATTTCAGGTAGATCCGGCTCGAAACGTCACTACTAAACATCGGAACAATACTTAACTAGCAGTTGTTTCTTCCAGCTTACCTGTTAACAGGTTGATCGATGATCGGAGCACGTCAATGTTTTTCCGATTGTTACTCTGCCGGAATGACTGTCCAGAGGTCAGATACTTATGAAATGAGTTCTCAGGGATGTCAGGTGACCAAAACACAAGCTACCGGTAGAAATATCAAACTTTCGATTTTTCTTATTTTGGCCAGGTTTTTGGTTTATTATTTCCAATAATAAGCCTATGTGATCGTGTAGCAAAAAATTTTTATAACCCCCCCTCAAACTTTGTCACTTTACGTTTCAAGGTGCGTAGAATCCAAATTTGAAATGTCCGTCCGCCGTTCGCCGTCCGCCGTCCGGGCCATAAAAGGCCTAAGAATTGACTTTAAAAACCCGTTCTTTCGCGCATAGACTCCATTTGGGGTCTAGTTGGTCCTAACGTTTAATCATCCCGATCGATTTACTCGCATAGATGCTATGGGCCAAAAACGGGCAAAAAAGTGTATTTTTCGACGCGCGCACGCCTGGCACGCTTGGCAGGGGGTCACGGTGGGCGGTGAGGGGGGTGAGCGGGGGGGGGGGGGGGGGGGGTGGAGTGAGAGGTGGCGCCGGCGCCGCGGCACCTTGTGGTGGGTACGGCGCCGGCGTTCCTTCGAGGCATGAATATGTTTTTTTCAAGGTCATATTTGTTTGTTAATTCCAAAGCTATTCCTACTCATATTTAATAACATATCCTCTCGGCTTTTCGTACGTACTTAGATAATGATATTATTAAGGCAATAGCTATTTGAATAGATAGGAGCTCAAATCGAGAAATATAAACTTGCGTATATAATTGAGGAGCTGGCATGGAAAACCAGTTAAGTCCAAAAATCAAATTTCATAGGAACTCCCTCTGAACTCTTATCAGAGTTTTTTGGACATAATCTCTTCTCCATGCAAAGGTCACACATTTATTCAGGGTGCGATCAAACATGGACGGGAGGACCTAAGGCCGTTGGCGTGACTGTTTACTTGCACTTCGACGAAAAAAAAATGGCCTTTCGATTTTTGGACTTAACTGGTTTTCCATGTCAGCTCCTCAATTATAGAAGTATAGGTTGTGGCAACTCGAAGTAGGACACGCCGAGGAGTCTGGACGGGCCTTATGACGTACGCTAGCCAACTAAAACTACGATCATACTCAATTGAAAAAAAAAATAAACCTTTGTGAAATAATTTGCAGCGTTTTCCATTCTGCCCCACAGTGCGACGTCCGCCGTTCGCCGTTCGCCGTCCGCCGTCCGGGCCATAAAAGGCCTAAGAATTGACTTTAAAAACCCGTTCTTTCGCACATAGACTCCATTTGGGGTCTAGTTGGTCCTAACGTTTAACCATCCCGATCGCTTTACTCGCATAGATGCTATGGGCCAAAAACGGGCAAAAAAGTGTCTTTTTCTACGCGCGCACGCCTGGCACGCTTGGCAGGGGGTCACGGTGGGCGGTGAGGGGGGTGAGCGGGGGGGTGGAGTGAGAGGAGGCGCCGGCGCCGCGGCACCTTGTGGTGGGTACGGCGCCGGCGTTCCTTCGAGGCATGAATATTATGTTTTTTTCAAGGTCATATTTGTGTGTTAATACCAAAGCTTTTCCTACGCATATTTAATAACATATCCTCTCGACTTTTCGTACGTACTTAGATAATGATATTATTAAGGCAATAACTATTTGAATAGATAGGAGCTCAAATCGAGAAATATAAACATGCGTATATAATTATAGAAGTATAGGTTGTGGCAACTCGAAGTAGGACACGCCGAGGAGTCTGGACGGGCCTTATGACGTACGCTAGAAAACTAAAACTACGATCATACTCAATTGAAAAAATAATAAACCTTTGTGAAATAATTTGCAGCGTTTTTCATATGTATACATATCGTGGAGCGTCAACAGTACTTGACTGTTAATTGATGGAGCGAATCAACCTCATATTATTGCAAACAGAATATTACTGACGACCACACGGGAGGGCCACTAGCGTACTAGTATCCGTCCATTTTAGACTATCCATCCGACAGTAGCCCCCTCCCGGCTCACGGATATAAAAGGCGCCCTTGTGAAGGGACCCACTGACTTAAGCTCTAGACGTTTCATACGTAGGTTCTATTGAATAAACACTTCACTTCGTATTACTAAAACAGTTGTCTTCTTTAAATTATCCCCTACTCTCTGATTATTATTCATCATCGATATCAGAAGTGGGATAGAGTTACTTTCACGCTCACAACATTTAACCAACCGAACTAATCAAGCAAGAAACAAAAACATGATGATGCAACAATACGAAATCCTGACATCCACCTACGCAAGTAAGTTTCCGGACTGGAAACAAAGGTAAGCGTTGAAACTTAATTAAAGGACGTAAACGTTCTACTAAATAAACGACCGAAATTCAATGATTTAGAAATTTTCTCTCATTAAGAGGATAAATCTCGTAAAATTACTTCATAGTGAAGGATTTACTTGAAAAATAACCAATAATGGTCAATTATCAATTGTAATTTTAACACTGACACTCTTATTTGTCTGAAATATTTCCCAGTATACTGAAGTGTTGATCTATAGCCTAAATAATTAATCACCCGTGATTTTCGAATAATACTGATTTATCACTAAAATAGTACACTTCTACAATCACCTCTCGATCTCTTTATTGTCCTTATTTGTTATTATTATAAATTTTATTATTATTTTGTTATTATTATTATTTTTATTATCATATTTTAAAAATTATGGCCAATAATTGGGAAGTGAGTACTTATCTTCCTACTGACGAAAATCAGGACACGGGGGACGAATTTTCCGAACCCCCATCCATCCTGGACGAACATTATACACCGCTCCCATTAGTTACTATGCCATCCACGACCTCAGAATCTTTACCTCCCACGCAATCACTACTTAACCCGTTATTAGCCCCTTTTACAGACATTCTAAATGATTTTGCAACTGTCATGCGAAATCCCCTTACAACTCCGGCTATTCACGTCCATATTCCTCAGAACATACAATTCACGGAATTTGATCCCCCACGGACTGACCCACAAATGTGGTTGCGTTCAGCACAAGCGGTCGTGGACCAACAAAATGTGCGCGAAATGCACCATTATCTTCCGGCCCTGACAACTGCCTTCAGACAGAACAGAGCAGCTATGTGGTTCTCTACAATAGAACCCGCACTACTTTCGGTTGACGATTTTTTTTTTTGAGAAATTCTCAGTACGTTTTTGTCATCCTGATACTCCAGTGGGGAAGTTGTACACTGTCTTTACGTCCCCTCAAAACGATATACAAAATATTATTGACAATTTAGGACCCAAAAATCGAGCCGCGACACAAAATTTGCCCCCCGACCAACAATATGCCAATTTATTAGCTGCTTGGATATCAACAAAAAATGAACAATCTCGTAAATGGGCACTTGGTCAAACCCAAATATCTGAGGAAGCAATATTACGGGAATCTAGACGACTGCAACTGATTATGCGACCTTCGTTTTCGACCTCCCCAAATAATCGACAATTAAACCCCCGTCAAGGCCCGCCTACGCTTCAACAGTCCCCACATAAACGTCCCTATCCGGAATCTCGATCATTTTTTAATCCCCCCTCACAAAATTTTCAAATCTGACTACTCCCCTCAATTAATCTGTAATTATTACCACAAAAAGGGACATTCAGCAGACAGGTGCTATATTAATCCAGCTTCCACTTCCAACAAGGGCCAGACTTCCAAACCTTTTTACGGGGGTCCGGCCTCTACTCAGATACCTGTACCCTCTGGGATGAGACCTCGGGGAACAGGCGTCCGCTCGCCGCCACCCCCACGTCCGAGGTTGCCAGAACACTAGGTTTATTGATAAAAACAGGTTTATAACGACAGATTAGCTACTTCAATTACAGTACATAATATTTAATTTTACGTATAATCTTTGTAATTGTCCCTGATAAAATAGTATGCAATTGTACACAATTTAAAACCTAATCAACATTTAGTTCGAACTTCACTTTCAGAATTTGACGTGTACAAATATTGAGACACCCCCGTATCGTTTGGTGTCGGTTCAAGGGGCTATTTTATTGCCTACCGGACCCCTCACGTTCGACACCGGTTCCCTTTAACTCATAGCGTCCCTTTTTTACCTGCTCGACCCATTTCCGACCAAATGGTGTTTACAAACACTGGAAGTAATCGTGACTAAACTGCTTCAAATAAACAGAAATAGTCTTCATACAATTAAATGATTTTGGGCATTGTGGTTTTATTTAAGTGGAACTAAGATACTCGTAGTTACAGGGGGAAGCAAATCCACATCCCAATAAGTATTTCACAGAAAGCCTTTTATATTAACTGCACGGGGTGATATGTGGCCAAATGATCGATTAAGTGTTGGCAAGTTCGATTCAATTTTGTTTCATGCAATAAATTATCAAGGCCGCGTGTCACATGGTCGACGGCCTTCTTCAGTTATTATTAACACTTCTTTTCGGTAGATAGACATGAATGGCTGAGATTAAAATCACAAGCTGTTCAATTCACACAATTGTCCAAAGAATAGTTGCAGGCGGCACAGTTGCAGGATGACCACATACCACATAAAATTCGTCAGCTACAAGCTAGCGCTGCAAATCGCAGCCCCTTATCGTTTAACAAGCAAAAGGAGACGGTAATTGTATCCTTAATCCTATTATACAGGTAACATGAAAATTGCCACCGTTTCTATTTTTTTACTGCCTGTCTATCGTTATACCATGGCATGATTCCTTTTCGATTGCATGATTCAGATTGCATGATTCAATTTCAATACATGATTCAATTCGGATGCATGATTCAATTATGCATTTTGGGATTCATAAAATGATGGACGCTGTGATGTCACGATTTTGGTTTCCTGGGTTACGTAGATTTGTGCACACATATATGTCCAATTGTATATTATATATTTATTGTATATTTATTATGTCCTATATATTATATATTGCATACTTATAAGCCTCCCGTACCATTTCATACTGCTCCACGTAGACTGATTTTGGTACAAATTTTACGTCCCAATGTTTTCCAAATTTTTGAACGCAACAGGGGATTATCATACACGCTAGTGTACCTTCGGAGAATTGGGCCTACTTGAAGATAACCCGTGTCATGACCTCAATAATTTCACTAATTACTATTGCCCAATATCAAGATCACACAATACAACTTACGTTCAATTCTACCACTCATCAAATCACAGGCAAATCACCTCTCGAACTCCTAATGGGCTCCTCGGTTCATACCCCTGGGGCCCCCCCTCGTGGACGAATTTATTTTGCCCCCCACTCGTCACAATTTGGGCGATATTCGTTCTGAAGCGGCTGAGCGGATTACGCGTTCACAAAATAAAGACTTAGAACGCTCGCTCGCCCGCCACCCTACCACTTCTCCCTTGAATGTAAATGATCTAGTTTTCCGCAAGGTAGGCCCGAGGCAACGACGTAAAACGGACCCAAAATTCAAAGGAACTTACGAAATCATTTCAGTTCTTCCTCACGATAGATACGAAATACAAAATTTAAACACGGGACATATTTTGAAATTTGCACGCAACCGTCTCAGGAAAATTGAACAGGACACTGCCATTCTCCCCAATTTAATAACTTTTTCGGATTCAGACCGGGAAGAGGAATAAAACCTTGTTTCGCGACTTCAAATTGCAAAACGTTATTATATTACCTTGTGGTGAAAACCACCCCCTCTGGTCAACAGCCCTTTTCAGGGCTACCAAAAAGAGGTAGGCACAACACAAAAATATTTATAAGACGTCGAGTTATAACTCCGTCAAACAAAATATTTCACCAGAGAGAAAATACTAAATTCTCTCTCAAAAGTGAAATATTAACTAATAACACGCAAGGCGACCTCCCTAAATATTTACTGGGCGAGAGAGATGCGACAAGCATCTCGAAACAAGTCGCCTTGAATGAGAAATCTCAAACAGGAAAACTCAAGGTCGTCCAGCCACCCCCGGGGACCCCGTCGCAGCGACGGACGTGGGGAAACCACCTCGAAAGACCAGCTCAGCTATCATACTCGCAGATACTGAGAAAACAATGTGCGAACCAATGAGATTACACAGTCGAATTAACGAAATTAAGCGGACCAACCAGGAGGCGGCAGGAGGCGGCCACCTCCCTATAAATACCCCGCTGGGAGCCCTCCGAAATTCATTCCACTCTCCGCTCTCGACGACGACACCTCTGAAGTACGAAGAATTCTACACGCTCTACGCTGACGAACCTTCTGCATTACGAGTTCATCTCAAGAACGGCTTCCTACTGCTTTCTACAAGGCATACCTTCTCTCCACACAGATCTCGCATTGGCATCTACGAGTCCAGTGATTATTCATCCTGCTCATTGCCCAACGTAGTTCATCTGTCAGGACGCCACCCGGTACATCTATCGATATTCTCTTTAGATCGTACGCCCGAGGGACGTTCCGAGCCGTGTCGCCCGGGTTTCGTAGCATTAAGCTCGTAACCGACCGCTGTGGGCACGCCGGTAAATTACTCTGCTCATCCGCTCTAATTTACCGTCCAAGGAAGCCTTTTTCAAGGCTACGAGGTAGGACCCTGACATACGAGCATTGGAAAGACGCTCTGTCAAGCGAGTCCACCTCCCAAACCCTCTATTTTTCACACATAGAGGCATCGAAACGAGCTAAAAACTCGGTTATTTCGATGGAACGTCGGCCGTCTTATTTCCCCATGCAAGGGGAGGCAGACGACGGCGAAGCCGGGCCGCGTAGCCCCCGTAGTGCTCCCTACCGGCTACACGGCGAATCCGCTGAACCCAGCGACGGCGCAAGGCGCGATCCTCACGTCCGGACCGCCTTCTCACCCGACGTATTCGTTAAAGAAACGTTCGATCAAGCCTCGCCTATACAAAAGATCGAGGATACCTTTCAGACTCGCTCTGAAGCCGATCATTACGATTCGACCAAGCTGTCCGAGTACCCACGATATTCGACGCAGGCCTACCCGGCCGATCCGAGTGTCAAATACACTCCAAATGTACAAAAAGCGAAGGATACTTTTCAGTACCTCAACCAAGCTCAACATATTCCCCCTACAGATATAAATCTTAGGCCGGAATATTACAAAACGGCTCAGTACCAAACTGATCGAACCCAGCACCCGCTATGCGAGCCCAGTGCTCCACGCGGCTGCGACACGAACTACCCCCCATTTCAGTCCGCCAAGCCAGTTGACCTTGGCGGATCCGCTCACATTCCTTACGGGAATGACCCGGGGACTAACCCGCATAACCGGTATATAAATGTCCGACTTGGCCTACCTACGCCAAGTAAAATATATTTAAATCCACTACATACCTCATCTTCATTATACAAACATCGACTTTAACAAACTTTAACGATCACGTGCCTTTTCCATACCGACTTCGACGGTGCTTCGAGGGCCCCGAGGTATCGTCCTACTGCGCTTGCGGATCGTGCACAAGGTCGGCCATCCCGGGGCAAACCCTGGTTATCCGATGGTGCCGTTCGCTTTTTGCGCAGTTGGTCAAAATTCCGGCAGGATGCAAATCAGCTGCCCTGTGCCGCTTCACGGCAGGTAGCGGACGCGTCTTTTGGCCACAATAGGTAGGTAGGAACGACTAGAAAACGCGCGTACTTGGCCACTCTAAACCAATTCGATATTAAAATCGATTGGGGCGAGTGAGCCGGCCTCTCTAAACCAATTTCGGTCATCATACCGGTTGGGGCGAGTGAGCCTTTTTGGTCCTGAGCAGGGCACTTTTTCAAATTTTAAAATGCAAGCTCCCGATGAGCATACTATCTCTTTAATAACTTAACCCCTTAGAGGGTAAATGATATGTTAAACCATGGCTACCGCGCGCATCGCCGTTTTTGTTGCTTGCTCTCTTCCCTCTGCAAAGATAGGAAGAACCATTACAACACGGGTGCCGGAGCCCAGTGCACAAATTCTGCGGTGCGCACTCCCTGGAAAGGGGGACAAGGGTGGCGAAATGCGCCCCCCTCCTTTACTGCCAAAAGAGCAACCAGATGAGCAGGAGTCAATGGATTTTCGGTCCTCGGGGACCCCCCATTCCAATTTATGGTGAACGCACGAAGATCGATCTAACTACCTTTTACTTTTTTTTACCAGCACTCACAAACACCTATTTTCTCCCAAAGTGGAATATATATATTTTTATCTGAACACTCGAAAAATTGTGTTTCAAAACCAAACGAACAGAAAAGACGACAACATGGTACGCTCAAAATTGTTGACTAACACTGTTCACATATAAACTGCTAAACCAATGAGGTCCACTTTTTTTTTCCAACGAGTGCTATTCCATTAACCTACGTGGTCTCTCGAACGAATTTAACATTCACTTTCCTGGCTAGACAGACGATTTAGCTACAAAACATTAACTTACGTTCCTCGGCCCTCCTCAGCTTAACGTTCAAATGACTTCGATCCCTCGAAATATCTTGGTTACCTCGGTTCGCAGGTTTTATGACCCGCAACATTGTCCAGACTGCGGCTGTCCCTTTTTGGGATATTTTCGTCCGCTCCAACATGTGTTCAACCTTTTTCTCTACCTGAACTGTCATTTACAACCTATTTTTCGAAATATTTTTCGCCTGTTTACGTTAGGTCAAACCCTGCACTGAATGTCGGTTCAGACCTAGTAATTCCTGGGCAACATCCTTTGACGTGTTTGCTCCGGCTCGTTTTATTTTACCCCATTGCTTTCAATAACTTCCTCGCACAACACATGTATTATGCCCTATACCACGTCATTCCCGACCTACGTAGAAAGTTTTCGGACTGCCTGATCGAACATGTTTTACAACTCTCCATTTCAAAATGTTCCCAAATGCACTGCTAATCCCCTATTTTATGACCCTTCACTTTCAAGAGAAATTCCGACGTCATTCCCGACCTTCCGGTGCTTAAGCACCAAACATGTTTTTACAAACGTCCATTTCAATGTGTCCCTCTTTTATGACATACCTCTAAACCTCGTTTTCGAATTTTTCAGTTCCTTGACGAGTCCTCGGCGCGAGGAAATGTACCTACCTTTTACGACATCTTAAGTTTTGTACATAACTCCCTTGGGAGGTACCGATAATACCCCTCTTTCGTAAATAACTTGTCATTTTATATAACAAACTCTTACTCTCTTATATGCAACCTGTAAATATTTTCTAATTGTAACATTTCCATGTGAAATTTCCAATTATTCAATTTTGACATTCATGTGTCATAGTCATTCGTAGAATTTTTTTCCACTTGACATTTTCATGTAAGTTCCACATACTTTCTCAAGCGTTTTCACTTCATTACTATTATATTTTTATGGTGATAATTTCATTTCCTTTCATGACTTGTGATTACCTCATCATAACAACGTGTTCATTATATCCCATCTGTAAATATTTACTCAATGTACAATTTACATGTTTTTTATCATATTTAAATAATCTATATCATTTGTAAATAATTCATTGTACTTTTACTTCGAATATTCTCATATTTTTTTTTATGATTGTATTATATCTTATAAAATCGACGTCATGATTGTAATTATCACTACTCTCTTCATTTGGTTATCGCCGAATCCAGGCGTTATACCATTTGTAAATACTTTAATTTTGTACACTTTTCATGTACCCCCGTCCCGGGTTAAATATTCCCCACCAACTAATACGGTGACCTTACACTGTCAAACCATGGGGTTGTCTTTTCTGGGTCCCATTGCTTTGTTTTTAGTGTAACTTCATTCCACTTCGGAATCTTGCTATTTCTTCGTAGAGTTTTTTTCGTTTGTCTTGGCTGGCTATTATCAGGCTGTCGGGAATTTGGGGGACCTTGATCACGTCCCCTGTGCCTTGCTTGCCTGTCTGGGAGCCATCCTTGTTCAAACTTTTTCTCTACGCATTCAATGTAAATTCACATTGGCGCACCTAGGTTCCCTCTCAAACATTCCCATCATGGGACAAAATTTCCCCCGGGGTTTTCTCGCCTCTGGGACGAGGCGCTTTTGGGCCCCCCGTATCGTGGAGCGTCAACAGTACTTGACTGTTAATTGATGGAGCGAATCAACCTCATATTATTGCAAATAGAATATTACTGACGACCACACGGGAGGGCCACTAGCGTACTAGTATCCGTCCATTTTAGACTATCCATCCGACAGTAGCCCCCTCCCGGCTCACGGATATAAAAGGCGCCCTTGTGAAGGGACCCACTGACTTAAGCTCTAGACGTTTCATACGTAGGTTCTATTGAATAAACACTTCACTTCGTATTACTAAAACAGTTGTCTTCTTTAAATTATCCCCTACTCTCTGATTATTATTCATCATCGATATACATATAGGTATATGTTTCCTTCCAGACGATGATTCTCCTTACAATTGAGATAAAAATTCCGTTCTTGCGCCAAAAAATCAAGCTTTCCAAACGAAAGGATTTGTTCGTTGGCCAGCACTTTTTGAGCACATTAAATTGGTCAAATTTCAAAAAATGTAGGTACTCATAAAATCATTAAAAATGGCTAAAAATTGTTAAATTTATATTTTTAGGTAGAATATTGCTCAAATAAGGTGTATTAACTGTAGAATAGAACATCAAAAATTTTATGTACAAAATTACGCTGAAAAACGTACTCAAGATTCATTAAAATTTGCTAAGATATCGAAAAACCTGAAAAGAGCTAAAAAATTCGAAACCTTTATTTGATTGGGAGATTATTATTTAGAATACGTTTTTTGCCATACAATTAATTGTTAACAATTTCCTTGCTCTCAAAAAGCTCACAGTTCAAAATAATTTAACATTACACAATACGATAATTTACTAAAATTCGCTCGTAAGAGCATACTGCGTGACTGGGACTTCTCAAATTTCTTTGAAGTTAGATTAATAGTAGTCTGTGCGCATGCGCTTAACGCTAATAACGTCGATTTATCAATCATTTCGACTTGTACTTTGTTCTTCAACTAATTCTGTCCATGTTATAATGTGTGAGGAAGCTATACTGCCCACCCAACTTGGCACTGTTTTCTTTTGTTTCAAGAAAATGCGCTAAAAATAGAGAATTTTGAAGAGTCTAAGTCGAATTTTCTAAATGAGAAAGGGATGTTTTGAAAGGGAGAAATCTCTTGTTGAAAATGGGGAGTAGCACTAAAGAACAAGGTTCAATCATAATAATAACTCTTTGGGAACTACGATTTAAGAGGTTTCGACGAGGAATGCTGATTATTACACCAATGAGCAGCGGTTGTGGATTTCATTGAACGATTCGTTTCCACACGAATCCACACTCCCGGGCAATATCCAACCGAAGGAAGCAATGAAACTATAATTACGAGTGGCTATTCATCTTGTCCAACGATGATTTCTTCCCCTCTTTAACTTCACGAGGCGTTCGGGTAAATCCATTACGCGGTGATCAAAGCCGTCTGAAATGGTCGAGAGTAAACCCTCAGACCGAATGGAAGGGAAAAAGCTTGAAAAGAGCTTTTCAGAGTCAAATGATGGGGCCATAAACGCCGTATATTTCTATTACGGCTCGAGATGGTTCCCGGTTGATTTATTCTCGACGGGTTTACGAGCCAGCTAATAAGTATTATAATACGGACGTCATGAGATACGATTCCCATTTTCAACATTACACTTCCATTTGTCACTGTTCGTTATTTCGGAGCCCTAATTTGCTGAGGGAAAATTTTATTCATAGCCGTGCGACAGGAAAAAGGTGCATTTTCCAGACCTTTGGAAACTTGAGAAAACGTCTGCCAAGTTGGGTGGGCAGTGTAGCTTCCTCACATATTGTAACATGGACGGACGTATAGAATTAGTGGAAGAACAAAGTACAAGTCGACGTCATAAGAAATTAATGTTTGCGCATGCGCACAGACCAACGGCAATGAAATGTATAGGGAAACGTCTAGGAGAGCTAAACCGGACAATCCTGGAATTCAAACTAAGGAAGGAGTTAGAAGTTATCACCCTGGATAACTAGAGGCCTGATCAAATCAATAAGGGGAAGAGATAAACTGAAAAAACTTTCGACAAAAAACCCATTAAATTTCAATTTAAAGGAAAAATCAAATCGTTATAGAAATAAAGTAAAGGAGTTAATAAGAGCAGCGAAGAAGACATACTTTGCCAATGAAATAGAGAAAGCCCAAGGTAATATGGAAAAAACTTGGGACACAATCAAATCTGCAATACGAGGAACAAACGAAAGAAATAAATCAGAATGTCCACTGATCAAAGAAATAATGAAAAATGATCATGTCCCGGAAAATGTAGCGCGTGAAAAAGCTTGCAAAATTCTCAAATATTCAGAAACCTCCAGATCCTCCGTTTTCAAATGAGGTGGCGGACACAATCTTTTCTCTTAGAATGATGACGGAGACAGATCTCGACAAACTACTACAAACTATGAAGGGATCCTCGGTATAGACGGCATCCAGGTACATCTTATAAAATACCATATTACGAGTCTGAAAGAACCTCTTCTTTACATATACAATCTTAGCCTCACAACAGCAACATTCCCTGAAGCATTCAAAGCTGCAAAGGTCAACCCAATTTTCAAAGGTGGGTGAACTCGGAAATTATAGACCAATCTCTATGTTAAGCACGCTGTCCAAAATACTGGGGAAATTCGAGAAAAATCTGCTGTACTCATATCTTGAAGAAAACAATTCAATAAACATGAACCAATTCGGTTTCCGCAAAAATAAAGGGGTAAATGATGCGGTATTTGCACTAACCACGGACCTTTACGACATTAGGGACAAGAACAAGAAAGGTGCTCTCATACTACTCGATATCGCTAAAGCATCCGATGCAATCCATAGAGAACAACTTATGTACAAGTTAATTAAATTGGGAATCATAGGCCCCAGCTTAGAATGGTTTAAGAGCTACTTGAGAAACCGAACCCAACGAGTGGCAATCGGCGAGTGCTCTAGTGAAGAAAGCAATAACGATTTTGGTGTGGTTCAAGGAAATACATTGGGTCCACTATTGTTTTTGGTGTATATAAACGAAGTGGCCTCTCTAGAACTACCCAATACCAAAATGTATTTATTTGCGGATGACACTGCCGTGTTAGTTGAAGGTGACACGTGGGAGAATGTATATAGCAAGGCAAACCTAGCAATCAATGTGATTGGACGATGGTTCTGTGAAAACTATCTTACATTGAACACTAAAAAGTCAAAATTAATTATTTATGGAGGAATGAAATCATATGTTTACGATAACAATTTAAGCATCATACTACATACATTTAGATCAAATAATAGCTGTTGCTGTGGGAAAATAGAACGTGTAGCTGAACATAAGTATCTTGGGTTAGTCTTGGACGAAGAGCTAAATTGGAAACCCCATATTGACTATACTCACAATAAAATTAATAAATACATGTACATATTCTATAATATTCGACACTCACTCCCAAGAAATACGATTAAACTAATTTCTTACAGTATGCTACAATCTGTACTTCAATATGGCATAATTGCTGGGGGTGGGACATTCTCAACCCATTTGAATAAATTACATGTACGCCAGAAAATCATTGTAAAAATTATGCTGTCTTTAACAATTAGGACTCCGTCTGACAATGTATTTAATATCGCTAAGCTGTTTAATATAAGGCAATTATACGTTAAAAGTTTACTTCTGCAATTCTATAAGGATCCACAAATAACAGGTTCACAACGTAGCCGTTCACTAACTTCCGTTTTTTTTAATCCAATGTATATAACAAGGTACGTAGCCGCAGGAAATGTAATGGCACCTAGACCGAGATTAACGTTGTCAACTCACAATCCAAAATTCATTATTTACATTATCCACAGAGCGCTAGAGGGCCATATGAAAAATGCTCAAAGATTCACAAGACAAAACTACAAGAAACATAATATTTCAACCTGGCTTGTAGAAAAGCGGGAAGCGAGATGTGAAACTGTTTTAAGCAGTATTTATGTACAGTGATTATTTTAGAAAATGTCTCCTCTTGAAATTATAAGAACATTAAACGCATAACATTATATTTTTAAGTACCGATTGTATCATAGAGTAAATAGATTGTAAGACATGAGCGAATCACCAAGACCTTCCCCAACAACACGGGCCAAGCCTATCGTTGGGAAAGAAATCGAAAGTGAGTAGCTTAAGTTGTTCAATTTGAACCATATTTATAAAATTCATTTGTATGATTAAATAAATGAATAAATCCTTGATGAAAATTTCATAAAAATCGGTCCATTAGTCTTGGAGTTTTGTCTGTGTCGATTTATTTTAATTTTGCGCATGCGCTATAGCTATAACTCTTTTAATAGCGATATAATAGCGAGTTTTTGTTCTTCCCGTACGATTTTCCCACGTTAACGCTTAGAGCAGCGTCTAGAGGAAGCAACTGCAGATGCTAGCTCTTCGTGTATTTCTACACGTTTTTTTACACGTATGTACACGACTAACCAAACGCTATCGTCACGCCAAAGTCTCCATAGTATTTCAAAGTCAAAGAATCTCTTGAATTCGAGATCGAGTTGAAGAAGTTTGAAATCATTTTACACTCTGCTTTATCAGGTATCTTCACAGGCATCGAATAACTAGATTCGACCAAAGAAAAAATAATATTCGGCAACATCGAAAACATGAAATAATATTCATTGAAGACATCAGTTCTCGTCGGATCACCGAACACACTTGCTAAGGTGTTCCCACCGCGTCGGGTTCATGAAATGAGTTCAGTGAGTTCATGAACTTTTCAGACCTGCTCAGGGATAGGGTTGAGAACTCGAACTGAAGGAAACCTTTCTGAACCTTCCAAAAATTCATTTCACCGCAAACCTTCACGCTAAATGCCTTGTCATTAGCCTGCTTGATGCTTGTTGTGTTATCGTTTTTCACATATATTTTTCACTTTGCTTCATCTAATAATTATTACGACCGTCAGTTTTCTTTTATCAGCTGTCTACACATAGATAGAAAACATTTGTTTAAGGGTAGTTGATAACTGGCAGGCCAAGTCAAACTAATGCTTTTCTCGTAGGTACGCACTTGGCCCACCCTACCTTACTGGAAAAAATGTCGTGTTAAGCACTTTTTTTGTTGTTGTTGCCTTTTTTCAATAATGGCTCGAGGGATTTTGATGAAATTTTCAACAGTTACTCTTCTTTTGGGTAGGAACGATATCCCATACCCTTCATACCTGGGGAAATACTCTAAGGTTGGCAATTAGCAAATAACCTTCAAAAATAGTTGGAAATGCCTTTTTTTGTTTGCACCTTTTTAGGCCTTTTCTTCAAAATGCTCAAAGGATTTCGATGACGAGGTTTTCACGTTACTAAAGACGACGCTAGCGCTGCTTGGTGCATTGAGGTGTCAAGTGAACTATAGTGTTCCCACCGACGGGTTCTTGAACCTAAAAGTTTCGTGAACTCAAGGAACCCATCTGAGTTCATGAACTCACGAGTTCATGAACTCACGAGTTCATGAACTCAGACGGGTGCTTGGAACTCACCTATTCAAAATTAGAAGGGACCTTCTAGGAGTTAATCCGCATCATCCTTGCAAATTTCATCGGAATCGGACTGAAACTTGGTATAGTTTTGGGCGTGACAAGGATTTGTCACAGACAGACAGACACGGAACCAAAATTGATCAGGAAGCTCTGAAACGCAAAAAGCAAGTAGAAATTTTGATTCTGGAGGACAATAATTTTTCAACTTCAATCAGTAGGTACCAAATGACTACCTTATGCGGTTCACACAGTATAAATACCTCATTTCTCTATTCTCGGCATTGAAGAAGAAGAAGAAAGTTTTATTGAGCAACAACAAACAAATACAGGGTGCAAAAAAGAAACAAAAAATCAGAAACAGAAAATATATGGAAAACGAAAAGAGTATTTTAAGATTTCCCAAAGCTTACAGATCAATATTTATGGTTATTATGTTTGCTGACGACACAGTGTTGTACGCTGTTGCCAAACGATGGAGGAAGCCATATCTAATAGCTGAAAATCCCTACAAATTATTTATTCCTGGCTGATTCACAACAAATTGACAATAAATACTTTCAAAATTTCTGTTCTAGAACCAAAAATTTCAACCATGTATCATGTTTTCTCCTCGATATTGATTCGAAATTCTATGAAAACATCAGAAATTAACAAGCGGTTGCAATCATGTTCACAATATCAATTATTGAGAATGATCACCTGTGTGTAAACAATTATTTATATAACCATGCTCATAACTCAGTTTGTTGGACACGCACTTCGCCGTAGTTAACATAATATTGTTGGATAAATCGAGAGCTTTCGAACGAATGGTCAACGAATTTTGTGGGATGAAAAACGACGAAGTACCATTTCCCTAGCAACGACTCGGTTGTAGGCGGAAATCACTGTAACACTATATGTTTCGTGCGCGGAAAAAAATTGACTCGCAAAAATTGCTAGGACCCCAGGGCTAAAACATGATACATGTTAAAACTAATTTCATAACTTTTCCGATGTCTCATAAGACACAGCCCATTCAAAACACTCTGATATTGCACAACCCTGACTGTAGAACATAAAATGATTGCTCGAATTATAAAATCATAAATGAAGTTAAAAATACAAGGTATTTAGGGGTGTATTTCGATGAAAATCCAAAGTGGGATGGGCAAATAAAAAAAGATTAATAATAAATTAAGAAGATTAATTTATATTTTTGTAAAATTGAGAGTCTTTGTAGATACGAAATGTCTGATGGTGGTGTATAACGCGTTTGCTAGTTCTATTTTATTGCATTGTCTTCCAACGTGGAGTGGAGGGTATGCCCCCGTATATAAACCAGCAATTAGAACTCAAAAATCAATTATCCGCATAACTAATTCCAATTACCTAAAACACTCTCTGCCCTCATTCAGACGATTGAAGACTCTTCCTTTCCCAAAGTTGATGGAAAGAGCTTGTTTAAAACAAATGTTAATGGAGAATGCAATATATCCACCTGTCCATTCGCTGAATACAAGGTCAAAGGAAACCTATATAGTCAATTTACCATCACATCGAATAACTCTTCAGTAGCTGCACTAGAGATATAAGGCAATTAGTGTATTTAACCAGTTATCGTTAGATAATAAGAAACTTCTGCTAGGAAACACTAAGAACATATTTAAATGTTTAACAATTATCTATTTACATGAACTGTAAAATATGGATGTATTTAAGTTAAGAGGAAATAATATTTAAGTTTCATTGATTTGACGAGGACTGTTGTTATTCGCGCGAGAGATAGAGATTTAGTATACCAAGTATTGTTCCATTATATCACAATGACTATAAATTTTCATTTTTTATTTTTGTAATTTGTCATGAAATAAATAAATTTTTAAAAAAGTAATAAAACGTCCGCTCGGGTTTCACCTTTAAATTAAAATCCAATCACCTAATGTTGAAGATAATACTCGTAAGCAAGAGATGATGTTAAATAAAAAATAAATAGAGGTTTGACAAGAATAAGAAATTGAAATCTATAGCATATTTCACTAATTTTTCATGGTATTAGGGCCGGTTGTGGCAGATCCGCGTTAACGCAGGGTTAGGGAACGCGAGATTAAAGTCGGGTTAATGCTCGTTAGCCGAAGCTGGAAAGGTCGTTGTGGCAGCTCTGGTTAGCGATTGCTACGAAACGCCAGGTTAACAGTTGTTGGTTGTCTTGGAAACGCTATCACACCTTATCACTGGCATTCGTTTTCAAATCCGTTGCGTGTTCATCATTATTTGACTGTTTCATTATCATTTTACTCACTATTCTTCACTATTATATTACTTTGTGTGTTTTAAATCACTATTATTTTACTTTGTGTGTTCGATTGTATCGAACTTTTGGTTTATTATTTCCAATAATAAGCCTATGTGATCGTATAGCAAAAGATTTTTATAACCCCCCCCCCCCCCCCCTTAAACTTTGTCACTTTACGTTTCAAGGTGCGTAGAATCCAAATTTAAAATGTCCGTCCGCCGTTCGCCATCCGCCGTCCGCCGTCCGGGCCATAAAAGGCCTAATAATTGACTTAAAAAACCCGTTCTTTCGCACATAGACTCCATTTGGGGTCTAGTTGGTCCTAACGTTTAACCATCCCGATCGCTTTACTCGCATAGATGCTATGGGCCAAAAACGGACAAAAAAGTGTCTTCTTCGAGGCTTTGAGTGTTAGACTAACATGTTAAAACTCCAACCTGCTCAACCACAACTGAGCAATCTAATATTCCACGGTTGAGATAACAATGGGTACTAGGACTTCGCAACAGAACACTTTAGGACCAGATCATGCACGACCACAACTGCACGACCTAATAATTATTATTCTCAGGACAAAATTCACTCATCTCAAAATGCACCACTTTCAAATGAATGTTGATGGAAAAATATGAGTGATATGATAGTGTAAGCGTAATAGGGCGGTGAACCTCCGGTTGTGAGGTAACGAGACCTAGGGAGTAACTCCAGGGTGGCGTGGAAAACTTCCTACACTAGTATTGCTTTCGAATTTCATGTTCCTTCGAGGCATGAATATATGTTTTTTTCTAGGTCATATTTGTGTGTTAATACCAATGCTTTGCCTACGCATATTTAATAACAAATCCTCTCGACTTTTCGTACGTACTTAGATAATGATATTATTAAGGCAATGATTATTTGAATAGATAGGAGCTCAAATCGAGAAATATAAACATACGAATATAATTATAGAAGTATAGTTTGTGGCAACTCGAAATAGGACACGCCGAGGAGTCTGGACGGGCCTTATGACGTACGGAAGCCAACTAAAAGTATGATCATACTTAATTGAAAAAATAATAAACCTTTGTGAAATAATTTGCAGCGTTTTTTATTTTTGTAATTTGTCATGAAATAAATAAATTTTAAATAAAGTAATAAAACGTCTGCTCGCGTCTCACCGTTAATTAAAATCCAATCCCCTTAATGTTGAAGATAATACTCATAAGTAAGATATGATGTTCAATAAAAAATAAATAGAGGTTTGACGAGAATAAGAATTTGAAATCTATAGCATGTTTCACTAAGTTTGCATGGTATTAATGATAAGAGATTATAGTTTCCGCTATTAGTCAGGGTAATAGTAATGTAATATTCATTACTACCGATTTTCTTGGTTTCGGAATTTTTTCCACCAAAACCCCCTGGATGTAAATACTGTGGGACGCCCCGATCCGTCATCCGTCCGCAAACCACCCTTCTGTAGTGATGTCAGTATAGGGTGAACCTTTTAGAGTTGTTGGCACGATTCAAATGCGACTCTCGCTCATATTCCACCACCCTCCTAAGCAGATCACTCAAAATGTCACTCGCATCATCGGCCCCCACGTCCACCCACAAGCTATCTCCAGCATACCTGTTAAAGAGTTTATTCCATTCTGCATACCAAAACACTCGTTTCCTGACAACTTCAAGCAGTACCTTTTTAGGGAGTCTACTGTCATTCATTTTCAAAACTTTGAGAGGGCGTAGACGTTTATGCTCCCAGCGGTCAAAACTCCGCTCGCGGGAAAGACTATTTCCTCCCCAACGAAACGGCGGGCTGGACGATATGATCCTCCCAGCGAGTGATCTGTACTCGGAGATAACATCTTTTCAGGAGTTTGACCATATCAAGGCAGTCGCTTCGCCCGTACTGTTTTCCTGCTTGACACATATATTGCAGATGACTCGACCTACCCTCCAAAATTATGGGCGTCTAAAACTGCTGACGTTGACCGCACGACTAATGAATGCGAGTCCTTCCATTCAACATTTAATAAAGACTTACCTATATATACCACATACCGACCTCTTTACATTTTTTGAGGAGCTATTGTCCGTTCAAGCTGATGTTTACACAAAACTAAATTCAGTCGGCGAACCACATCTACCAAGACCTGTCATTCAAAAACAGCAAGAATATGTAAACAAATGGATTAACAAGCTCAACTCAAATGAAATTACACTTCACAAATTTCTCAGAGTAATTTCTTACAAACTTCGCCCTCATTTCTAGTCATTTTTGTTTGTTTCTTGATTGGCTTTTTGTTCCTTATTGACGGTTGATAGTGGGTTTTTGTTTTGGCATTATTGACTCAGCGTTTACGCCCCGCATATACCTAAGTACTTAGTATTAAATGATTGCACGATCACATAATTTACTTATTTCCTTCCATCAGCCTACCGACCATTTGGGGAGGAAATAGTCTACCTGGACCGGGGGGATGCTGGGATCATAACGGCCTGACGGACGCTACTGGCGGGAGCATAACGGCAGGGGTGGTCGCTGGACTGGGAGCATAACGGGAGTTTGGTTTCCCAGGCGGGAAGAAATAGGGCCGTTTTCAGCGGCTTGGGAGCATATGGTCAAACTCCCCTATGAGAATGTAGCTAATACGGAGTCGCAGCGTATGGCAGAAGATCGGCGACAAAATTGGTTTCCAACATGATTTTATAAGAACTAAATCACTCGCGACGAAGTTGTGGAAACCCATTTCAAAACGGAAGTTAATGAAAAAAACGTTGTCAATTTCCACGAAAAATGAAGAGTTACAATGTTAAATCGATTTCGACGCATCATCAGTAACAAGAAACAACTGAACACACATTAGAAAGGACACAGCTTATATAGTCACAGGAGAAGGGAGATTGAATACCATTGGTCGAGAGAAAGGAAATGGGGCTAGAGGTACAACCAATAAAGTGCAACTAAGTGAAGGGGGATTATAGCTAATGAAGTGAAAGGAGGGGAAGAATTACAGGTTTCAACAGTTTGAAGGGATAATTCCAAGCTTTATAGAAATGGACATCAGTGGTGAAATATATTGAGGGATATTCTCATTTAAACATTTACCAGATCTGTCACTTTTGATTATTTCGAATTTTCAAATACATTCAACATACTTTGGACAAAAATGAAGAATCATCTCTTTGGTAAATGAGACGCATGATTTTTCAATTTATAGAAAAGATACATAATAGCAATATAACGATCCATAGTACTTCAAATCTCCCTTTAGTCCATAAACATGCAGCCTTATGATGAACCGGTATGGTCAACCGAGCACTATCTATTCCAATGAGTGAACAAAATTTATCAAAAGAAAAATACATTATCAAAAGCATAACGGCTAGTAACGGATCTCGTTGATACCATATGGGATAAGGTTCTTAGGAAACAAAGTAGGGAAAAAGTTTCCAATCTGGCTTGGGAAGATGTAAATTTAGGAGGAAAGCAATGGATAAGTATACCTTATTATGGGAAAATTTCTGATAAAATCGGCAAAATTCTATCATCAAGAGGTTACAAAGTAGGTTTTAAAACTAGAAATAGTCTTAGAGCATTACTAGATTCTGTTAAAGACAAAATTAATGTTCAGGATAAAAGTGGGGTTTATAAATCTCAGAAATCCAATCATAATTACAATTTTGATTTACTACAGCAGCTATATGTACTGTATATATTTCATAACAATTACTTAGTGTTGGCTGTATAGTGTAATTTGTAACTGATGCCAAGTAAATAAAAATAAATAGCTACGTTTTTATCCATTTCTCCAAAATTTTACTTACACAAACTCAACATTGATATCGGTCTGAAATTTCCAGGATCTGATTTGTCCCCATCTTTATAAATCGGGCAAACCTTCGCAAGTTTGAAACAATCAGGAAAACCACACGGTCTAATGCTTAAATTAAAAATATACAGAAGGCGTTTTTTTAAGAAGTCAAAAAAACTTTTTTATAATATGAAGGTGAATCCCATCGATACCTGCAGCCGATCTACTCTTCGTTTGATCTATTGTTTTTTTTTTTTTTTTTGTTTTAAGCATTTTCGTCCATTTTGAGTATGATAAATTCGATATTATCCACTGATGGTTGGTTAACACAGTCAATTAATTGATTTGATATGCATTGCTGCGCTAGTTGTTTTCCAATAGTAACAAAATAGTCATTTAACTTATCGCATGCATTTTTTTTAATTAATGCATCATGTAACATATATATATATATATATATATATATATATATATATATATATATATATATATATATATATATATATATATATATATATATATATATATATATATAAGTAGTATCCGAATACCAATCCTGGACCACCGACTTCAATCTCTGTTGAAAATGCTTTTCTGTTAAATCTCTGATAAAAATGATTCCGACTTCAATCTCTGTTAAAACTGATTTTGTGCTAAACCCTGTTAAAAATGATTTTCTGTTAAATCCTGTTAAAAATGCTTTTCTGTTAGACCCTTGATAAAATTTTTCATCACAAAACATCAGAACACATTTTTTATCACAAAACATCAGAACCAGTGACTTTTTGGGGGGTATGTTAAAAGGATCTCTCCAATAAAAATAAAAATGTCTCATCCATTTTTACAATTTTCACTTAAGCATATCGAATTCATTGAATGTTTCGCGTATATCGATAGAGATAGAGATATGAAAGTATACAGGTTTATTGAGCAACTAGTATACGGAGAAATCTCAGCTGATAAAATTGCAAATTTTAAAACACAGTTGAAAAATGTAGGGGTTGAAAAATTCGTAAATACCGTTAAGAAAACAATACCGGTATCTCCGAAAAAAGGCGTGAAATATAAAAGGAAAAATATCAAAGAAAATATGTTGGAGAATTACGTTATTCGTAATAATCGAGATAAGAAATTTCTACAAGAGTTGAACGTAAAGATTTTTTTAAAGATGATCCCAGATAAAAATATAATTGTGGACGATGGTAATATTATCGATATAATATTACCTTGATTTCGTATTCGCGCTTATCTGAAATTTCATCGTCTTTTGCAACTCCGTCAGTTCGTAGTATTCTGAGGGGTAAGTTAAAAGGATCTCTACTATAAATAAAATGGAATACTTTAAAGCGTTAAGAGAACTCGAAGATGGAAATTGTCTTTCCAAGAGCGAGTGGCAGGCAGTATCTAAATCTGGAGAACTGACTGATTATTTCGTGAGGAAGTATCATAAGTTTTTGGATTTAGCAACTGTGAAACGTAACTTTCTCAATGGAAAAAATAAACTAACTGAAAACATTCTAAATTTTACTCCTTTCAAAAATATTAACGTTTGCAAAAATTGTGGTGTTAGAGTACTAAATGGTAATATTTGTTTTGAATGCATCGAAGAGGATAATCAAAATATGCTAAAGAGTGTGCACAGTATATTTACATTTGTAAGAGAATCTGTAGTAAGAGGAGAGATGGAAAAGGAGATGGAAGAGGAGATGGAAAAATATTAGGTTTTTATAAGAATCCCTTATAAAAATTATAATTTAGTATTTACTTTAATCCTACCTATAATTCCATTTTCTTTCTCGTTTTGTGTTTTCATAAGCTCCTTCAGATGATCTACGAAATTTTCTTTTCCTATTCCAATTTTATGATGTCCCCAAGCAAGAGTATCCATACCATTTTCCAGAATATGCCTTTTATCATCGTAGGCACTGAGCGCTTTCTTGTTCTGTTTAATGGTATAAATATCGTGCTTGTTTGTTCTGAACATCATTTGCGTTTTGTAGATCGGTTTCTTGGTCAACAGACATTCTTTGAAATCATTGAATTTAATGTCCTGTTCAATAACGTTTTTCTTGATCCCTTTCGCTTTCTTTGTTTCTTTTTGATTCTCGAACGTTTTGTGTGCGTAAAGTTTCGATCTTAGTCCGACAAATTCCTCCATTACTTTTCCGCTCATTTCATCTTTGAATTTTCCAAGTACTTTCTTGTTCACTTGAGGTATACCGTAGACATTTTCTTTCGGATAATCGGATGTATCAAACTGATCAATCATGTTGTTTTTAATATTCGAGTAAAAGTCTTCAGTCTTTATATCCATGATCAGACTGTCCGTGTCACAGTACATCAATTTGACATTTTCTCCGTATTGTTTCTTTATCGTGTTGTAATAAAAATCGTACATTAGAGTTTTTGAAATGTCCAAAATACTCATTCCAATGTAGATGGGTTTATTGAAAAGAATTTTGGTCTTTTTCATGTGAACTGCTGCTAAATTTTCAGTGAATATCGTTCTACGATCAAAAGTAGGTTTTGCTATCAATAATTCCAGTTTCTTTCCGTTTGAGCATAATTTGATATCGATTCTTTGCCTGATATTTTCCATCGTTTTTCCGAATACACTGTTGTTCATCAATTTGAAAAATTCCTTTTCAAAATCATTTTTCGCTTTCGTTCTCAGTTCCGTGTTGAAGTCAATGTACACTTTCAACCAATCCGATTGATCAAACTCCAGAACTTTGTGTATTTTCTTTAGTTTCATCCCCATGCTCAGACACTGTTTCAAATTCCTGTAGTGCAAAACGTATCTATCTTTGTTGTACAAAGTTGTCATCAGTTTAGGTAATTTTGTATTTCCAATCCTGTTTTCCGGTGCAAGTGGTAGATCCGAGTGTAAATCGTGTAGTTCTTTAGGATATTCCAAGTCAACTTCCAGAAAATAACCTTTGGGAGACTCATCACTTATATTTTCAACATCTAAATTATCCATATCTAAATTGTACAAGTTCTCTACCCATTTAAAACCACCAGATGGTAAGTATTTGGACATTGCCCATCCATAAAGGTTGTTAGCGTCTACGTACGCTATGTAACTCGAAGGTTTAGATGGGTCATATTGTTCACCCATGTACTTATTGTTTGCTTTCGCGTACCTGTTACTACATTGAGATATTCCACCGCGAATTCCTTTTTCTATCATTAAAATTTTATTATAATCGGTCAACAGTTCCAATTTAACTTTTGTCATTTTCAACATACAATCCCATGAGAATCCAGGTGTTGTGTAGTACCATGCAGGATCTAGTTTGTACGTTTTCAGGGAAATATCTCTGAAATTTTCCATTACATCTGCAAGCAGTAAGATGTCACTTTTGTTGTAAAGCGCGGTGAATTCCCACATGTTTTTAATACCGAATTTTTCCCAAACTTCTTGTGCATTTTTATATTCGTTTTCTTTTACATTTTGTTTATTTAGATGGCTGTAAAATTTCTCTATAGGTGGCAAACAGGTTTCATCGTACCTTTCCGAACTATCCATGTACTCATATGGGTAAGCTAGTTTCCTTGTCATCAACTCCAAGTTCTCTGTTCCAAAATGTTTTACCAGTTCCTTAAATTGATCTTTCGTTAAATTTCCCACTAGTTTTTCCAAAGAGCTTGCTAGAAATTTGTACGAATCCACGAACCTTATTTCAATTTTATTCATTACTTTGTTTCCTTTCTCATTCAATTTTCCAGAGTCGTACCTAAGAATCTTTGAAAACGAAATGTACTTTTCCTCAGTATTTGGAATCAATCGTATTTCCCCTTCATCCTCTCCGAGTTGTTTTATAAATAAGTGGGCATCGTACCCAGCCAGGTTGTGGAAAAATACAGGTACGAATCTCGGACATTGATACTCCAAATTACACAGAGAATGGGCGGTACCTCTAAATTCTCCTGACAAATGGTCATGATCTTTTACTTTTATACAATTATCAGGTATATTTGACTTAAAAACTTCTAATTCTTCAATATATATATCTGCTTGATTGTCATTCTTTTTATCAATAAAGTGTTGAATTGTTTTTCTCATTACATCAAGTTTCTTTTCTAACATTGGAGGCAATTCGTTAAAACCTCTCTCACAAATGTGACAAGATTTAGCATTTTTGAATTCCTGTTCCTGTTCGTTTGTCAATGGTTTCATGGGTACAATTTTATCGTAATATTCCTTAGCAATGTGTAAAACTTCCTCTTTCAGTTTCTGATAAAATACTTTTGGACAATCTGGACCAGAATATTCGACTGGAGGTTTATAATATCCGTTGGAATACTTTATGTAATATGAAAAACTGCTAGCTTCGTGTTTTTGAATTTTATTAGTGAACGTCTTAGTTTCATCAGGTTGACAAGTTTGAAGTTTGCTTAGAAAACTTTCAAAGTCCGAGTAGATAACGAATGGTACTTTCATGGAGCGTTTATAATTTTCAAATTGTAAAACATTATCGTAAGGTTCTGGTAGTTCTACTTTAACAGCTTTATGAGCTCCACAATATTCTTTATGTTCGTTTAATTTAATCTGAGTTCCAAAGCTATTCAAGCACATTTTACATAAAAATCGTTTGTGGCCATCCTTTGTTAGCTGACTATGACCAACAAGTTTCCATAAGTCCTTGATCCAACAATAATGTTCAGTTTCCTCGTTTTTCAAGTAAAACAAGTCAATGTGCCTTTCCTTTTCCTCTTTCGTTATTTCCAAGGGTACTATAATATTTTTTTCATCCAGACAGTAAACGTTTATGGAAATCCCAGTTCTTTTCTCAAACAATTTTATACTCGTAAGTTTCATAGGAAAACTGATATCTTTCAACGCTTCATCAAACTCATGTTCCCATGTTATGTAATTTCCTATTCTATCAGAATGGTGGTCAGCTGGATGAAGTGCAGACAGAACAGACCAAAGGAAACATTTATTATCGTCATTTTTCACATTTATAATTGCTTTCCTATATTGTAGAAAATTAGGGAGTGGGATGTAAGACGATCCTCTCAAAGGAGTGTACTTGTTAACGTTCAGTTCTAAATGCTTGATTTTGTGAAGTTGCCATTGAGATCCTTTTATTTCGAACGTTTCCATTTCATTTAGAATTTTCTGTTTCATTTCCTCGTAACAATTTGGTACTTCTGCTGACTGCAATATTATTACGTTTTTAGTTTTGAAATTGAGTTCATGATACTCCATATTATTTTCGTTAGTCCCTTTTTTAAATTCTGCGATTAAAACTACATTAACTTTTAGTTTCATTTCTCTAAGTTTCATGTTGATTAAACCAGTTACGATTTTTTTAATACTGTCAAGAAATTTGTAAGCATCTTTAAATCCTTTCGTATTTTTAATATCGTAAGTCACTAATCTAGATTTAAATGCAGTTTCCTTTTCTCCAACTTCAGTTCTCGGTTCTTTGCTTTTTTCAAATATTTTTTCACTAAAATTAAATACTTTGTGCAATTTCCTCGGATTTACAAATACAGGTTTCGCTTTCCTAGATTCTTTGCTTTTTTCAAATACTTTTTCAAATATTTTTTCACTAAAATTAAATACTTTGTGTAATTTCCTCGGATTTACAAATACAGGTTTCGCTTTCCTAGGTTTTCTGATAGTCATTGTCCGGTCCGGGTCGTTTTTTTCATGGCGCTTAGACTTTAGGTGTCTAGCCCAATTTTTATAAGTAGTGCTAACATCGCACTTTTCACAATGTCTTCTCGCATCATACATTTTATTATAGAATATATTCTTTTAACTAGCCCCTCATTTTTTTTTTTGAATTCTTAAAGGTGAGGGCGAATCGCCCTCACCTTTTTCTTTTGTCTATTATAGTAGAGATCCTTTTAACTAGCACGGTGGTTGTTTAGTTTACCATGGAATCACCAAATCAAAAAATGAAAAAATACATGCATAACATCAAGTTTGTGGTAGTTTCGTTATTGTTAACCGAGATCAAATTTTGCGGCTCACATGTGAGCCGCAAAATTTAGTATGAAATGAAAAAGCCGCGGCTCACATGTGAGCGTCGGCTCTAAAATTATGAGCTTTCTTACGTTAAAGAGGGGGCGCGAATCGCTCCCCCACTTTAAGAGTTTTAAAAAATATTCTTTAAATGTTCTCGACTTGTATTCGACTTTAACGTTAAAGAGGGGGGGGGGGGGTCCAAATCGGACCCCCCCACTTTAAGAGTTTTAAAAATATTCTTTAAATATTCTCGACTTGTATTTGCCTTTTCATCGGACCCGTCTGCCAGACGGGTCCTATGTATTTACTGTTAAAAATCAAATTGACTTGTATTCGTCTTTAAATAAGACCCCCCGTCGAATCGACGGGGGTTACTTATTTACTGTTAAAAATCAAATTGACTTGTATTTGCCTTAATAGTGGCGGTGAATCACCGCCCCTATTTAAAAAATATATATTCTATAATAAATAAATAGAAATGAATAGGGAGCAGCTATTGAAAAAAATTAATTTTGAAAACAACACAAACAAGCTTTCTGAACTAGAAATCGGAAAACCTTACAAAATTATAAACTTTGAATTTGTGTCAACGAAATACTCGTGGGAGGCTGTTATAGCCAATCTAGGAGAATTTAGAGTGTTCATACCAGAAAGATGTATTCAAAAATTTGATAAAAATGAACTCCAAGCTCTAGTTGAGTACGGTGTTTGCTTAGTGTACCATGGAATCACCAAATCAATAAATGGGAGAGACATGTATAACATCAAGTTTGTTTAATAAAAACGTTTTAATGGAAATTTTCCATTAAAACAACAATATTATACTAAGATTTTTTCAGAATTCAATTTCCCTCTGCATGTTTTTAAAACAGTTTCATAATCTTTTCCGTTTGAAAGTTCTTTTAACACTATCAAAGACAGATGTCCACAAATTGGAGGATCATTATACTTTTGAATTTGTTCGGAATTGTAAAAAATATGTTTATTTTCCAAGTATTTTACCAACTCTTTAGGAGGTGGTGCGTTTCCATAGGAATCGAAATAATATTTTTCTTTTTCGGATTTTTTAAAATAACAAGTCCAGTGACTACCATTTTGATAAGAATTTTCTAAATTAATTATTCCACATTCAACGGATTTAGGTCGATCAGGAAGTTCATCTTTCATGAAAATACCTCGGAAATGTTTTATTTTAAAATTTTTCGCGAAACGATGTAAATCTAAATTACTCAAAGGTTGGTAGTTTTCCGTTTTTTTCGTTTTTTTAAACCGGACCCAATACTTAAACTTTTTGCATTTTGTGCTAATCTCTCCATTTCCAAGTTATGGCGTTTGATTTCTGCTTCTTCAGCAGATTTATGCTTAGAATCAATAACGCTAGAAGCTACTGCAGCTCCACCACCCAATAATGCCCCAAGAGCACCAATTCCTGCAAACAACAATGGTAAGAATCCGCCCGTGTGATTCAATTGTAGTTGTTCGTAATCCAAAGTTAACGTAATTCCTTTCTTTTCTCCTCTCGCTTTTTCAAATGCTTTTGATTGAGTTTCCCACAGTTTGATTTTATGTTTTCCGTTTCCTGAAATTTGTTTCGCTGTCAAAAGAATTGTAACACTTCTGCGCTTCTTGTAAGCGGCTCGCATTTTGGTTAGTTGATTTTCGGTTAAATCTATTTTTTTCGTAATCATAGTTATTTATTATAGTAAAATTTTTTAATAACGAACTCTCATACCAAAGGATCGTTTACTCATTGTAACTTCCTCACCAAAGGATTGTTTACATTTCTTTGCAACTTGTTTACCTTTCTTTGCAACTCCCATACCAAAAGCCTGTTTACCTTTCATTGCACCTCTCACTACAGCTGCAGCTGTTTTTTCTTTCCAACTTGCATCACTAGCGTACATTCTTTCTTTTGCCACTTTTTCCAGTGCTTTATCCGCTATGTGTCTTTCTTTCGTACCTGTGTGATCTCTGTAAAATATATCATGTTGCTTACAACCTTCGTCCAATTTATTAATTCCAGGATCTCCTCTTTTCAATCGTTCATCTAGTTTTGTAAATGGACCACAATAGTTGTATCCGGGTAAATGCATTTCAGGTACGAAACCATCTAGTTTATTCAGCAAAGTATTTAAAACTCCGGATCCACTTTTAATAATTCCTTTCGGCAAACTGTTTACAACTTTCATCAGATATTCTATTCCTTTGGGATTATCTATGTTTTTTTCCAACTGATCGCTTATAAACTTTACAATTCCTAATTTTTCATTGTGAAAATTGTTATTACCAGCTCGTTCTTGTGCGTGCAAATAGAACAAACGCTGTAGCAGCTGTTGGAGGTTGTCAATGTATTTAAATTCCACTGGATTTTCAGAATATTCTATCAAACCCGAACCAACTTTACTTGCTTTGATTTCTTTCCAAATAGGTGCGATCAAATCTTTCCATTTTTTCCCCGTACTAGACTTTACTTTATTGGTAGTTGGATCGTTCTTTTGGTATAGAGAGTTCGTTTGAATGAGAATTTTCTTGTAAACTTTCAAATCCTCTTTAGTGTATTTATCAGGATCAGGTCCTAGAGGATCAGTTAACAAACGCCATAATCCGTTCCTTTGTAAGTTTCATTTTGAATAACGATTGCATCTCCATTTACTTGAATTTGTTGTCTCCGATGTAAATTTTGTCCTCTTTTCCCCATATACCAAATTGTTTATCATCCTGTCTGATGTAAAGTCTCGCAATAGGACCAATTCCTTTCGGACCAACGCTATTCGATGGGGTTTCATTCCGATCTACCATATCCATGATGCTTGATAAGCTACTTCTCGTGTTTACTACGGTATCATCTGACGCAGTATCAACTAGTGCAGAAGCTCCTTCGTTTGGATTAATGTCAAAAGTATTAGTTGGTCCAAAAGTTACAACTTTCTTTCTAGGAGAACTAGTTGGCTTGTAGGGAACAATTTCTAGTTTCTTTATGATGTCTTCATCAGCTTGTTTCACAGCATTTATTACTTCAACTACTTTTTCAGTGATGGGTGCAAACATCTTTTCTTGAGTTTCTCTTTCGTTAAACTTATCTACTCTAGCTTCTCGGAAAGCACGTCTCAACTCTTGTTTTTGTTTTTGAATTTCGTTAGCTTCCTTGACAGTCATTTCTTTTTTAGGTTTTTTCAGGAAAATTCTATTTTCTGGTTCTGAATCATCAGGTTGATTACGAGTTTCTCTTTCGTTAAACTTATCTACTCTAGCTTCTCGGAAAGCACGTCTCAACTCTTGTTTTTTTTTTTTTTGAATTTCGTTAGCTTCCTTGACAGTCATTTCTTTTTTAGGTTTTTTCAGGAAAATTCTATTTTCTGGTTCTGAATCATCAGGTTGATTACTAGTTTCTGAATCATCACGAGTTTCAATCTTTTTTTTAATTTCCTTACATTTTTTCAACAAAAGTTTTTGTAAATGTTTTTCAGTAGACATTTATTATAGTAAAAAAAAAAAATTTTTTTTGTCGAATATTTAAATCCAAATTTAACGGTTATTTTAACGGTTATTTTAACGGTTATTTTGATCGTTTAACGGTGTTTTTGACCGTTTATTCACCGACTCGAGAAACGTTTTCTCAAACTTTTTCATGTATCGACCGTCTTTTAATTGTTTTGTTAGGTTTATCGTTAGAAATCCAAAATCATCGTCCCAACATTCGTTGTATATTTCTTTGAATCGTTTGAAAGTAAAATCTGTTCCAGCATACTTATCGTAAATCACTTTCATGTAATCTGGATCTTGCTTGAAAATACACAGGAAATTCAGATTGCCTCTAATCAACTGTCTATCAACTTTAGTGAATGATTGAGTTAGATAAATGCAAGAAATATTCCTGTGACGCCCTTTCGCGTAATAATCTTTTATAACTCGTTGATGTTCAACATTAACACAATCATCGAAAACTACAAGACTGTTTGGTAGGCATTCATCTAGTACAATTAGTTCGTCGCAACTATCGTAAAAATGCACTATTTTCATTTCAAATTTAGCCTCTATTTTTTCACTATTTTTTCTCAAGCCTTTATAAAATTCTTGTTCTAAAGTTGTGGAACATATGTAGAGATTGTCATGGGGAATTCCCCATGGTTTAGTAATCAGGTTGTACAATAGAGTGGTTTTTCCACATCCGCTTGTTCCAACTATTAAACATCGAAGAGGAAGCGGTAGTAATCCATTATGAACTTTGTTTGATTCAAATGGATGAGGATCAATATTGTATTCATGACTCATTTTATTTATTATATATTATATAATAAATAATGTTTATAAAAATTTCAGGAGATACAATATGGTTTGAGGAACCGATTCCACTCGATCCGAATAAAGAGTATCAGTTGGGCATGTCAGCATTGATGTTTACAACTAGGAAAACGTTTGAGATAAAAAACTTCAAGTTTTCATTCACATTTCCTTTCCCCGATGAAACTTACGATGATGTGCATGAACTTAATGGTGAATACACAATGAGTTCGTTCAAATCCGAGTTGATTAGTCATTTGACTAGTTTTCAAAGTATTTTGTTAGCGAAAATAGATACTTTGAAAAAGCTCGAAAACCAGACGGTAGAAATACCAAAAGATAAACAAAAAGATAAACAAAAAGATAAACAAAAAGATACACAAAAAGATACACAAAAAGATATACAGAAAGATATACAGAAAGATATACAGAAAGATATACAGAAAGATATACAGAAAGTTAATCCGAATAATTTGAAATTCAATCTCGAACACCTAACTGACGATAGTTACAGAATTGCTGCTAACTTCCCCATGGATATGAAAATTATAAATGAAGGTAACTTTTGTGACATATTCCAATTGAGAACTTGTTCCGATAATTCATTCAAAAAGAACACCAACTACGTGTCAAATAACAATGCTACTCAACTCGTATTTTCGAGCAAAATAATCGAATGGCATTGCAACATTACGGAATACAGCTTTACTAATCACGAGAAACACCCACTTTTGCACGTTGAACATGAGTTATTACACGTTTCTTTCATAGAGAAACCACTGTCACCTAATACTATTTACACGGAAAAACCAAAGAAAGTAGTTTTCATTCCACTAAGAAAAGGACTGAAAGAAATAAATATGATAAAATTGTCAACGACCACGGGAAATAACGAACCCATTCGATTCAACGATATTAAAGCTTACTTGTTGCTGAAAAGTAATTAATTTTTTCATAGTAAATAAAAATTATACGGTTCCCTTTAATAGGGGAGGCGAATCGCCTCCCCTCTTTAAGAGTTTTAAAAATATACTCTACTTGTGTTTAACTTTAAAGGTAGCGTCTCGTAGACACCACCTTTATTAGATTTTAAAAATATACTCTACTTGTGTTTACCTTAATTTAGGGCTGGTAAATTACCGGGTCTAAAAGTTTTTAAAAACGGCATGAAATTAATTTTAGTAAATAAAAAAAAATAAAAAAAAATTATATTTACTATAATAAAGTATGCATCAAACTAAAAAGGTATTTGATAAATATCAAGACTTTATTGTGCGAAAGCAATTTCGTACCATTAATCCAACTTCAACTCAGAATTTAAATGCAGAGAATAAAAGAACAATTTTCAAAATAGATTTAAGCGACGATTTTCTGTCTAAAGATATACAATATAACGTGGAGGGAGTTCTAAAGTCAAAAGATCCAACCAAGGAGTATTCAGGTTTAGATACTGTTAAGTTGGTAGATAATTTCGTAGGTCATATGTTTTCGAGTATAGAAGTGAAAAAACACAATGTGGTAGTAGATGAAATTGAAAATCCGGGCATTTGTGGCTTGGTGGAAGGTTTTGCTACTCAAGAATGTCCAAAAGATTATAACGGACAAGGTATGAATTCAGGATTCAACTCAATAGTTATCGGAGGAGGGAATTTCAATGCTGTTGGTTACCTTGGTGACTTAGGTTTGGGTTTTTTCAAAGATTTAACAGTTCCAATTTTCAAGGGAGGTTTTGAAATAACTTTTGTGAGAAACAGCGATAATAATATTATTTTTAGATGGAAAAAAGATAGAGAATCTCCTATTCCTAATGAAGGTGTTGTAGAAATTACCTCTTTCGTTTTGAGAGTTCCGGTGATTGAATACACGGATGAAGCAAAAGTTAATTTGATCACAGATTTGAGAAGCACTCCGTATCAACTCCAATTTAAAAGTTGGCAATGCATAGTTAGGAACGTTACTGGAAACTCGTTACAGTTCGATTTATCTAGCGTTTACAGAAACGTTAATAACCCATTATGGTGCTTCGTGGTATTTCAAACTGATGTTTTGAATGATCAGACAAAAAACAATTCTGAATTCCATCATAAAGATGTGAAAAATTATTGGCTTGAATTAGGAGGTAGAAGGTATCCTGAGGAAACGCAGGATTTAGATTTCAATAAAAATAGATATGGTTTGGCTTACGATGCATTTTTAGAGTTCAAAAAGACTATAAGTTCTAAACAATCTATTCCATACATCATGCCTCATTTTTTCAAAAAAGAATATCCAATTTTTAGCATCGATTTGTCTGATCAACCTCAGAGTCTATCTAGTGGTAAAAGCAATAATTTGATGCTCAAGGTTGATTTCAATACATTTGTAACAGCAGCAACAAGTAGCGCAGTAGGTACTACGTGTTACGCTATTATTGTAAGTGGATCGAATTTTGTGTACGACCCGGCTAAAAATATGATTAAACGGGAAATTTTATAATTATTTTATAAGCTATATATTTTTAATGGAGTGATCTCCATTAAAAAAAAATCGTATTAAACTTAAATAAATAATGTACAACGAAATTTATTGCTGTAAGTGTAAGAAAAAAACGAAAAATATAAACGTGAAAATTGTACAAACTGTGAACGGAAGGTGGAGAATTTCAGCTAAATGTGTTAAATGCAGAACTCATAAGAGCAAATTCATTCAAGATCCTAACGGAGAAAAAGCACCAATTCGTGCCATTTTTGATTGGGCTATAGAAGGCAAGGTACCGGACACATTAAAAAAATCGTATTAGACTTAAATAAAACATGGAGGATGAAATTTATTGCCATAAGTGTAAGAAAAGAACAAAAAATATAAACGCGGAAATTGTACAAACTGCAAACGGAAGGGGGAGAATTTCAGCTAAATGTGTTAAATGTGAGACTAACAAAAGTAAATTTATAAAAAATCCGAATGAGGAAACTAACGTAATTCCTGAAACTGAAGTTATAAATTTACCTGAAAACGAAAAGTTAGAATTTGCGAAAGAGTTACATAAACCCGTTAGAAAAAGATTTCAGAAAAGAAAAATTGTTACTCATGGAAAAGATGATCTTTGGGCTGCGGACTTGATTATAATGAAACAATACGAGAATGAAAACAAGGGGTTCGGTTACATGTTGAATATCATTGATACTTTTTCAAAGTACGTTTGGTCAATTCCATTGAAAAAGAAAAACGGAATAGCAGTTTCAAAAGCTTTCAAAGACGTTTTGGAAAATGTGAAATTTCATAACCATTCTACCCCTAAACTCCTTCACACGGACAAAGGTTTAGAATTTGAAAATAGACTTTTCAAAGAACTTTTAGACGAGTATAACATAAAAATGTATCACACGGAAAGTTTAGAAAAATCCGCAATTATAGAAAGATTTAACAGAACTTTGAATCAGAAAATGAAAATTCGTTTCGAGGTGAATGGAAATAAAAATTGGATCGATATTCTACAGGAATTAGTTAATGAGTATAACAAACAGGATGTTCATCGTTCTATTGGGATGACACCTGCTCAAGTTGACGCGAAAAATGAAAATGAAATCCTGAGATATTTATTTAAAAAGAGTGGAAAAAATGGAAAAAAGAAATTTAAAATTGGAAATCGTGTAAGAATTACGAAATCGAAGAAAACTTTTGCAAATAAATATGAAGCAAATTGGACAAAAGAAATTTTTGAAATAGCTGAGATTTTAGGAACGAACCCTGTTACTTATAGAATAAGAGATTTAAATGGAGAGGAAATTCAAGGAAGTTTTTATTCTGAGGAATTACAACTCACGAAATTTTAAATTTTTTTATGATAAATATGGACTGTTTGAATCTTTCATTGTTTATCGATAAGATATTCGTAATTATAATATTTTTAATGACTCTAGTTTTCATCTACATTACACATGAAACTGGAATCAATCACAGAAGGAGCTTCAGAGCAGATTTTAAAAATATTTTGCCTAAGTGATATTAAATGAATTCCCATAAAAAAATCAAAGGAAATTTCAGCAAAATGTCCCAACTTAACCGCACATTCTCTGGCTTCTTAATTTCTACACAGCATCCATTCCTGAACGATCTCTCTACCTCTGTTTATAAGAGGTGGATCTTTGAATGGCGCAACCTTGCACGACTTCGATGGAGTTTCAAGTCCATGAGTCATTTCAACTTAGCTTTTCAGTTACGTTGAAGTTTCGGTTTTTGCTGTTTTTAAGTAGAAATTAAGAGCAGAACAGTTAAGGAAGGAGATTTTGACGATAAGGTCGACTCTCACTCCCGTCGAGGTGGGATTAGATTAATTATTAGCTTAAAGGGCCCATCAGCTAATAACGAAGTCTAAAACCCCGTCGAGAGTGTATCCTCATTATTAAGAAAAAAAAATTTCTCGGTTTGAGACGGGCAGCGATCCCCCGATGTCTCTCTTATGAAGCGAGAATGCTAACCACTGCACCAAAGCGACCAGTTGAGATGAGAAACACGTTCCACAGTCTTGGATAGTAAATTCCAAGGCTGAATGAGGTCAGTGAGGGGGGGGGGGGGGGGGGACCAGAAGCGCCTCGCCTCTTGACGGGGTGATGTAACCGGTCTGATAAGAATTCGCCTCCCCCCGGACACTCTCTCTCTCTCGCCTCTCATATTAACTAACCCCTCAAACGGTAGATGGCGTATGCAGCACTATTTCAAAGAGATCAATCCATTATCTCAGAACAACCTTGTTCAATATGTTTTAATGAAGATCGACGGGTCCCGGAAAAAAAAATATTTTCTATAATAAATAAAGAGATATGGGTTTAGACGACGAAGCATTAAATTTATGTGAAGAACATGGAGGTTTCTGGAAGTTTGTAAAGACACCTGAATTTCAATTTTATGAAAAAAACCTTGACGCACTAGAGAATATTTTACATGAATTGAAGGAGTATAGATTTAGTAAAATGTTGTTGAAAGAACGTTTATTTCGTGTCGATGGTAAACCACCACTCCATACAAAAGAAAAAGTTGAAGCAGACCTTAATAAAAAAAATATTAAGGTTCCTAAAAATGCCACTGAACATCAACTTAGATTAGTGGCTTATATTGTGTATAAAGCTATACTGAAGAAGCAGTTTGAGGATAATTTTTACGCTTGCTAAAGCTCAGAATGCTTGGGGTATGAAGGAGATTTTATTTTTAATGAGCTGTGTTCATTAAAAAGTTCTTAAGGAAACTTTACAATTCTCTTTCTGAAAAAATACTATGTAAACATAGTATTTTTTATGGCATTTTTTTAGGATAGAAAAATGATTTTTTATGACATTTTTAGGATAGAAAAATGATTTTTTTATGAATTTGTGGTGATTGGAGGGAAAGGGTTATTTATATAAAGATTTTCTTTATATAAACGATAAAGAAATTATAATATTTACTCAAAGTCAATCAGAAAAGCCTTTGTCTTTTTATCAATTCCTTTATAAATAAGTTTTTTGGGGTGATTTTTCGGGTCGTTTCTAACATGTTCAAGAAGTCGACCAGAAATTGTCTTGGGTAAAAATAAATTTAATTCACCATTTTCAGTATTAATAGTAACAACAACAGTTTCACCATATTCCGTATTTTGTATACAATTTGATAAGAGATCGTAATCCCCCTTATCCAAATCTTTAAACGACGAGTAGTTAGTTTTTTTGGCTGCTTTTTTATAAATTTCGATCGATGCCATTTTTATTATAAAAGTTATTCTTTTAACATACCCCCCAAAAAGTCACTGGTTCTGATGTTTTTGTGATAAAAAATGTGTTCTGATGTTTTGTGATGAAAAATTTTATCAAGGGTCTAACAGAAAAGCATTTTTAACAGGATTTAACAGAAAAGCATTTTTAACAGGGTTTAGCACAAAATCAGTTTTAACAGAGATTGAAGTCGGAATCATTTTTATCAGAGATTTAACAGAAAAGCATTTTCAACAGAGATTGAAGTCGGTGGTCCAGGATTGGTATTCGGATACTACTTATATATATATATATATATATATATATATATATATATATATATATACAGGGTGATTACCGGGAAACGCATGTTTTTCAAATAACGAGAACTGTTGCAAATCAGAGTAAAAAATGCATTTATTAGTGAAAATACAGTGTACACAATATGCAATTTCAAAATAAAATTACTTACAATTTATTGTGAAATTTTATATTGAAGAAATATACAATGAAGAAATATTGAAGAAAATGACAATGCAGTTATCCTTATGAGTGATGAAGCGCATTTTCACTTGGACGGAGCAGTAAATAAACAGAATTAACGATTTTGGTGTGCAGACAATCCTCAAATACTGGCAGAGAGAAGCTATTCGCCAGGAAATCAACGGCATTCCTAGAGACATGTTAGCAAAATCCGTAGCAAGTTTTAAAGAACGCCTTCAACAATGTATCCAAGCAGCAGGCGACCACCTTAGAGATGTAATTTTCAAACAATAAATTGTAAGTAATTTTATTTTGAAATTGCATATTGTGTACACTGTATTTTCACTAATAAATGCATTTTTTACTCTGATTTGCAATAGTTCTCATTATTTGAATAACATGCGTTTCCCGGTAATTACCCTATATATATATATATAATATATATATATATATATATATTTCGTTTTAAATATAGAGAGAATTTAACAAATATATAGAGGAAAGAAAGAATCTAATATTTCGATTTTGATCTTTGTCAAAGAAATTAGAGAAAAGAAAAAGAGAAAAGAAATGAAAGTACATATATATATATATATATATATATATATATATATATATATATATATATATATATATATATATATATGTACTTTCATTTATATAATATATATATTTTATAAATATTTATATATATATATATATATATATATGTAGGGAATAACCCCATCATCAGTCAGACTGATACTAAATTAAACTACATCTCTATATAGGAACCTTCAGTCTGACTGACTATGGGAAAACTCCCGAAATATGTATATCAAAATTTAAAAACAAAGTGCAGAAATGAAGTCAATTTCATTCACCCAAATTAATAATGGAGTTTTACGGAACAAGCCAAAAAAATTACTATACAATTAGAGGAAAATATCTTTTCATCACACTCTTCCTCCTCATCCTTCTGCAACTTTCCTCATCCCTAGAGCCGGCGTCGGGTAAACCTGGGCGTCCCCCCCCACTTCTTTTATTTATTTATTTCCTCAAGTTATTGGTCTGCCCCCTTTGTGGGGAGTTTTGAAAAAGGGTTCACACTTTTACAGTTTCAGGACCCCGCTAATTTACCATTTACAGTATATTTAAATATCCCGTTTTCTACGAAAAAGTAGGGTAAACAAATCACAGCCATCCTAATCGCAAACAAGAGCTTAAATGCAAGTATAACTTCATCAAAATATTTCACCTATATTTTATTCAAAACCATTCGAAATAGAAAACTCTTGCTTACGAGTCTGCAACACATTGGGACATTTAATGACTTTAGTTCCCACCACTACCACCCCCCAATTTCAACAAATAATTTTGACGAATAATGTTCAAAAAAATAATTTTCATTAAAATTATAACAGTTGCAATGATTTCAATAAACTTATGTAATAAAGCAATTATTCCTACCCAAGGCTTTATTTTGGCGTTTTCTCGAAGTATATTTTAATATCATTATACATATATTTGATTTGTATTTTAAATAATATAGTTAATAAAATAAATAATTAATAATATAATAATAATACAATTATATTATAATGTAATGATTATTATTAATTTATTATAAACTTCAATATGAAAAATATGAACTCAACACGCTTATCACTGAAACCATCCTCGGGTTTATACATTTACGGGTAAAGTGTTGAAGGCGTGGTATCAAGTACGTTCTAAGACTCGATCTTCCGTTGCCAATCAAGCGGTTTCATATTCACGTCGTCCGCCTTTACGAATTCGGCAGCTGTGAGTTGTTTCCAGATCAGCCGATCATGTCTCACGGCACCGTGTGAACTAAATCCCGCTGTTACATGCTAAGAAAAGAACCTAAATTTTCTTCTTCTATTTGTGAAATTTATTTCTTAAATTGCCACATCAAGATCTTCACTTTGGCACATAAACGAAAGACCCATGTATATATTTCTCCCTTGAGGGGAAAAACAATAGATTATGGATATGTGAAAGTTGTATACATTACTTTACACTCTGTTGGGATGTTGGGAAAGTAAAAATGACATTACTTTTCACTCTGTTGGGATGTTGGGAAACTAAAAGTGGACCTTACTTTCCACTCTGTTGGGATGTTGGGGAAGTAAAAATGGACATTACTTTCCCCTCTGATGGGATGTTGGGGACGTAAAATTGGACATTACTTTCCACTCTGTTGGGATGTTGGGAAAGTAAAAGTGGACATTACTTTCCACTCTGTTGGGATGTTGGGAAAGTAAACACTCCCGTGCTACTTTCGTTCCATGCTAAAACCGAAGCCTAAGTCGGTAGTTGAGGAAGGCGGAATTAGGACGAGACCTCGAACGATCAAGTTTGTCCCCCACCCCGGCAACTTGGAACCGTTCCCTACAAGAAGAACTGTGAGTTCTTCAATTCCGTTCAGCGCGGAGCAGCTCATGAGTCACAAAGGAAAAGTCACATTATTACGTTTCCAAACTGTTATGTGATCGTGTTATGACCACCAAACTATACACTTCATTCTGATCTACATATCCAACTAATCTGCATGTTTACTAAGGGATTGACTACTTGATGTTATGTATTTTTGAGATGCGAGCTTGCGAGCATCCAGACCACCAAACTATACACTTCATTCTGACTTACATGGAATTGAAGAACTCACAGTTCTTCTTGTAGGGAACGGTTCCAAGTAGTTGCCGGGGTGGGGGACAAACTTTATCGTTCGAGAAGGTCTCGTCGGAATTAGGTACTTCATTGCGGTAGTACCTCATTGATTTCTACCTAGCCTTCACTTTTCGAGTTAATAATAATCTAAAAAGCCGGAGCGTTGCATTTTGTGTGGAGAAAAAAGAGTGTAGCAAAAAATTCCTTGACCCCCAGCCAAAAGACATATCCATGTCAAAAACGTCGAAGTACCATTTCCCTAGCAACGACTCGTTGTAAGCGGAAATCATCAGAAAACCAACCGTGACGCTTTTTTCGTTCATGTGCCAGAGTAAAAACATAACCAGCCGAAAGATACATCCATGTCAAATTTCGGTATAATCAAATCTTTAGTGAGATCAAGCATTTTAATTTCTCCCTTGATGGGAAACACAAAAGATCATGGATATGTCTAGTACCTACTGCTTACCAGTTGGTACCTACTACTCAATTGTATACCAATCATGTAGTGCCTTCTTTTCACAAGAGAAAACTATGGGAGTTACTCTTCCCTAGTAATGCCTTGGTTGTACGTGAAAATCAATAGAAAATGTGCCTGTCGGGGAAAAAATGTCCCGAAAAATTCCTTGACCCCCAGCCAAAAGACATATTCATGTCAACATGTTAACCAGGAATTCTCTATTTTCCATGCAGCGCAGTATACATATGTTGCTAACTCTGTTATTCATGTAAAATGGCAACATGGGAGCTGAATCTATCAAACCGTTCCAAGTTTCATCTACTTTCCAGCAAGAAGTTGAAGGCTGAACTAGATGTCACGTCAACCTTCTTCAGTGTTTCAAGTCTTTCTCTTGTCAGGGAGCAGCGACACGGCGGGTCGACTTTTTCCTTGTAGTTTTCTAGGTTTAGCCCAAAAAATCGTCGAACTTAGTCCGTTGTTTGTACTCCCACCCCTCCCCCCCCCCTATCATCCAGACTATTAATTTTTGATGAGGATTCTTCCCAAAGTGATCCAGTTTCGCCGGCTTTTCACCCCAATTTCCACCTACACGCTGCCTGTCTGCAGTGACAGGTGGGTTTTTAAAAATTCACGCCGGTGATCCAACTCTTCGCACGTTACCCTGGTTCCAGGTCGTAGTCTCTTGATCCCAAGTTTTGTTCGAACGGTGTTAAATTGTTTGGTATCCACGAGATGGAGAAGACCGCTTTTTCAAGCAGCGGCCTAATTTATTCTCCGTTTTTTCCCCCCTAACACTGCTGTTCCCCAATTTGCATTTTCCGTCTCTTGGGAAATGTGCCGCGTTGCAGGTTCATGTAAATCAGTTAATTGGCCGTGGAGCGGTAGAATAATTTAAAATGCGTATGCAGAAGGGTAACTTGCAACTTTTGTTGATCCCTATTTAAGTAGCCTTTCCGTAATCATTCAGCAACGTAACGGAATGCTGTATTTCGTAATCATATATTGCCCAGTTATTTTTTGTTGTCACTTATGAGATCTCATGAAATACTTTTCTCTTCAATCGTCATCATTTCCATTCTTCGTTATGCACCTATATTTAACAATAAAATTCAATGTTTTAGAATGTGCGCGTTTCTGGACAAATGTGTGCAGAGGGTTGGTCCTATTTTTTATACGCGGTTATTCATTCAACGCGGCTGTTGTTCGATGTGGATGCACGCTCCCATTTTGGGACTGTGAATGAAGTGAAACAAAAATCGGTAGATAGTTTCATCCAATGAATTGAACTCTTGAATGGATTTAAGAACGATGGTAAAAATGTTCTGAGAAAAGCATTGAAAGCGTTGAAAATATTAAAAAATTATAAATTCCGTTATACCAGTCGGACTTAACGGTTAACAAGTTAGGTTTCGGCTAGTTCAATGGAAAATAAGTAAAGACAAGTGAAGGGGTCAGGGGAAGAATGGGCTATCATGGTTTTTCGTAGTTTGGAGAAAAAGGAATCTGAATGAAAAAAACTCAATAAAATGTACATCTTGCGTTCAAAAAATCTGACATTTTGAAATTATGATGTCAACAACAGGTTAAAGTAATAGAAAAGCCCAAATACCTCATAATATCAATTTTATTGGATTATAATGGAACAAATTGGGGTAATTTCTCGAAATACATAGTGGCTTTTTCTCTACAGAATATTTTAAAATGAATCAAATTCCTGAATTTTAGCGAATATTTGTATAAAATGAAGCTATTCCATATATATATATATATCATTCCAGATGATAACTCTCTTTAGGATTGAGATAAAAATTCCGCTCTTGCGCCAATAAATAAGCTTTCCAAATGAAAGGATGAATTCGTTGGCCAGCACTTTTTGAGCACATTAATTGGTCAAATTTCAAAAAATGTGCTGAAAAGATCACTAAAAATTGCCAAAAAGGGATGAAAATTGCTAAAATTGATATTTTTTAGCAAAACATTGCTCAAATACAGTTTACAAGGTATAAAATAGAACATAAAAAATGAATGTACAAAATTATGCTGACGAAATCAAATAACTTTCATTGAAATTTAGTTTAAAAAAAATCTATAAAAACTGCAACAAAAAAAATAAATAAATAAAATAAAATAATAATGATAAAAATCCAAAATCGTTTTTTGAATTACAGATTATTATTTAGAATTTGTAAAATTATGATTATTAAGATAGAACATAAAATTAATTTTTAACAATTTCTTTTGTACTCAAAACGCTCCAATTTCAAAACAATTTAACATTATACAATATGATATTTTACAAAAATTCGCTCATACAATTATGCTGCATGACTGAAACTTTCGGAAGAGACCGAAATGTGTTGTGTAAGTTTTTGATGGGAGGTGAAATTCTGATGGACGAAGTGGCTGCTGATCCAACTCTGCTGAAATCTGGAGCGTCTTTTCTTCTTTTTTGCTGGATTCAGCGTCACAAACTTGCTAGTAAATTCTTCATCACAGTTCTGACGATTGTAAACTAGCTGAAGGTAACCAACATGAAATTTCATTTCTCTCAGCCGACTTGTTGCATTGGAGCTTTAGGAATATATCAGCTAAGTTCTGTTATTCACAGGCTAGATAATGAAATAACAAGATGGGGGAAGCGGCAGCTCTTATTTAGCCCGTTTTATCCCTCGAACGCTCCAATAACCCCGTTCTTCCGCTGTACACGAAATACTCACCCGCTGTTTTGAAGCATTTAGACCTGTTCTTTCCCTATTTCGACCACACCAGCGTGTTCGGCTATCCCCAAAACATAAGTTACTATTCTCAACTCATTTTAGCGAATTTTCTTAAAAAATAAAGCTATTGCAATGGCTTCAAAAATTTTCTTCATCGAAATCTGTGTTGAGGGATTTTGAAATGATTCCTGGATTTTAACGCTTTTAACGAATTTTCTTAGGATAAAGCTATTGCAATATATAAAAATTTTCTATATATCTGTATTGAGGTGTGAAACGATTCCTGGGTTTTAACGCTTTTTTATATGTACATATATGTATGTGTCATTCCAGACGATAACTCTCGATAGAATTGAGATAAAAACTTCGTTCTTTCGCCAAAAAATCAAGCATTTCAAAAGAAAGGATGAGTTCGTTGGACAACACTTTTTGAGCACATTAAATTGGTCAAATTCCAAAAAATGTACTAAAAAAATCACAAAAAATGACAAAAAAAGGCTAAACATCGGTGTTTTTATTTTTTTTTAGCAGAATATTACTCAAATAAAGTTTATCAACTATGAAGTTGGTAATTTAAAAATTAAAGCTCAAACCTATGCTCAAAATCGTAATTAAATTTCATTAAAATGTGCTACAGAATCGATAAAAATGTTTAAAATTCTAGAAATCCAATATCTTTGCTCTACGTAATAGAATATTATTTAGAACAAATTTTTCAGCAATAAAATTGATAGTTAACAATTTTTTGCAGACAATATGACGAATTTGAGCAATAAAATTAATTTCATTTGTATCTATGTGTCATTCCGGACGATAACTCTCCTTAGGATTGAGATAAAAATTCCGTTCTTGCGCCAAAAAATCATGCTTTCCACACATCGTTGGCCAGCACTTTTTGAGCACATTAAATTGGTCAAGTTTCAGAAAATGTACTTTACAAATCACTGCAAATGGCCAAAAACGGATAAAAATCGTTAATATATAGGTATTTCTTGGCAGAATATTGCTCAAATAAAGCTATTAGGTAAATATGAAATAGAACATTCAAAAATTATGCTGAAAAATGTACTTGAAATTCATTAAAATTTGCTTAAAAACCTATAAAAACTGCAAAAAAAGGTAAAAATTCAAAACTCTATTTGAATATGAGATGTTATTTAGAATACGTTTTTTGTCAAAAAATTAATAGCTAATAATTTGCTTGCACTCAAAAACTTCAAATTTCAAAACAATTTAACATTAGACAATACAATAATTTAAGAAAATTCGCTCACAAGATCATGCTGCATGACTGGAACTTTTTGACAATAAATCGATATAGCCCGTTCTTCCGTTGTACTCCAAGTAATATGGAGAATATGTGCCCAAAGTTGAAAAACAGTAGTTGAGGTGCCAAGATGAAGATTAATCCTTTTTGTTAACTGTATATAAGAAATATTCATGCACAGCCTCTCATAAATGACACGGACCAGCCCCCTTCATAATCTCCCGACAAACTCCTGGGCTCAAGTGGATTCAGTGCAGTCTATTAAGGAAGGTCGTAAACGTCGGATTGTTTCGAATGCCCACACGACAAAAGGTTCTCGTAGTGACAAGAAACATTGTGCCCGAGCTGGCGTCTATAAAACCCCAGATCGTAAAAGAAACCACGTGTTATTCCCACGTGCATCCGGTGGACTTGGAATTCATGACGACCGCGGTAATACAAACCTCCGCGTGATTTATAGGCAGAGTTGAAAGAAAAGTTCCATTCATGCAACGTATTAGATAAATACACGAATCGAAAGAATTAAGGTATCACTTTTCCTTATTGACGGCAAAAACCCCAGATCAATAGGACAAAGCTCACATTATATCTCACGGTTCGGTAACCAGTTGAGATGGAATGCTCCCTGTCTTTTCGTTTTATCTTAAACACTGAGAAATACCTCACGACGCAATTGGTTTGTTGTTTTATGAGCTTCCTCTAGTTACAAATCATAATCTAATGCAACAAAACATAGGAAAATCTTTGGAAAAATCTAACAATACGCCTCCAAAAAATAATTCTACGCCTAAGCGAAGTTCCCCAGATTTTTTGGGTTCGGAGAGACAAAAAGGGCATGTAATATGAGCGGGAACGACCAAAAGCTGAGGGAGCTTGTGAAGAAAATGGATGAAAAGATTGACAATCTACTAACTAAAAATGAATTCAAGGCGCTATATACTGAAGTTCAAGCTGCAAAAGTTGCTATACACTGCAAAGGACTCACGACAAATGGGCTATAATTGATAAAGCTAATTTATACTAGACGTAACAGGTTAAAGTTTTCTTAAAGTTTTCCACATAAAATGTGCGTTTGAAGCTCACCACTACTATGTATACGGGAGGATATTCGGAAGACTATATTCCCGGTATAGTTTGCCACCTGAGAACTGACGGACTAGTGGTACAGAATAAGTCATTCTTCCGGAATGAAAAGACGGTCATTACCACACATTCATAATTCATCCATGCTCTAGCATCCTAATTATTCATTGAATGACACTCGAACGATCGAACCGTTAAGGTTGATAACTCAAGTTTAAAACAACACAAAAGGTCGTACATACTACATAGTTTCACATTCCTGGTGAATAATTTCCATGTATAGCTAGGTAATCATTACTTCAAACCATTGATTCCTGCTATAGCCTACTAATTATTCATTGAATGACACTCAAACGATCGAACCGTTAAGGTTGATAACTCAAGTACAAAACACCACAAAAGGTTCTACATACTACGTAGTTTCAGATTTCTGGTGAATAATACCGATGTATACCCAGGTAATCGTTACCTCACATAATTCATTCATGCTCTAGCATACTAATTATTCATTAAATGACACTCGAACGATCGAACCGTTAAGGTTGATAACTCAAGTTCAAAACAACACAAAAGGTCGTACATACTACGTAGTTTCACATTCCTGGTGAATAATTTCCAAGTATACCTAGGTAATCATTACTTCAAACCATTGATTCCTGCTATAGCCTACTAATTATTCATTGAATGACACTCAAAAGATCGAACCGTTGAGGTTGATAACTCAAGTACAAAACACTGCAAAAGATCCTGCATACTACGTAGTTTCACATTTCAGGTGAATAATACCAATGTATACCCAGGTAATCGTTACCTCACATAATTCATTCATGCTCTAGAACACTAATTATTCATTAAATGACACTCGAACGATCGAACCGTTAAGGTTGATAACTCAAGTTCAAAACAACACAAAAGGTCGTACATACTACGTAGTTTCACATTCCTGGTGAATAATTTCCAAGTATACCTAGGTAATCATTACTTCAAACCATTGATTCCTGCTATAGCCTACTAATTATTCATTGAATGACACTCAAAAGATCGAACCGTTGAGGTTGATAACTCAAGTACAAAACACTGCATACTACGTAGTTTCACATTTCAGGTGAATAATACCAATGTATACCCAGGTAATCGTTACCTCACATAATTCATTCATGCTCTAGAACACTAATTATTCATTGAATGACACTCAAAAGATCGAACCGTTAAGGTTGATAACTCAAGTACAAAACACCACGAAAGGTCCTACATACTACGTAGTTTCACATTTCTGGTGAATAATACCGCTGTATACCCACGTACAGGTAAACGCACTGGTAGTCGACATGTTAAGGAAATTTCGTCATTTCGGCTCAACTTTGACCAACTTGAAATGATTCTTTGTTGCTAATCCCCTTAGTATGCACAAGCTCCTTTCTTACAAATGACAAGTGGACATTTTCTTCAAATTTGTGTTTAAAATGTTAAAAATCCAGTTTTTCCAACTTACCTTTTTGCATTAGTAGTCAACAGTTGATGAAACGAATTCTTCAGAAGTCGACAGTGGTTTTGCATTAGTAGCCGACACGTGCGTTAAATGTCGACAGAGGATGTAGATCAATAGCCGACAGGTTTAAAAATTAAAATTAAAATAGAATTAAAAAATGTCTCAATAAAACTTAATTTTACTCAATAAATATTCGTTTTATTCACGAAGTAGGGTTCAGGCTTTAATTTACTAATCACAGCTCAGTACAAGTACGTTATTGTAAATCATTGCTCCATAAAAAATGCAATTTACTCAAAAGACTCTAAAATATTACAACGTGATGTCATAAAATCTCTCACAAAAAGATAGGACTAGCTAAAACCAAATAGTTACTTGTACTTAAATCATATCACAAAACAATAGTAAGAATACCAGCCAATAAGTAGGAACTATGTTCTTGTAAGTAGGCAATAAACAATGTAAAAGTGAAAACATTACCTTGATATAGGTAAGCCTAGATTTAGAGATCAATAAAAGTGAAATAAAGCAAATCAGTACTTGTACGTTTACCTACTTAATTAAAATTGCCAAGACCTCAACTGACTTCCTCTTCAGTCTTCCATCAACAAAATTCTCAACTTTCCAACAACATCTCTCAAAAAATCAATTCACCTTCTTCATCTCTTTCTGAATTTGTTCTTCTCACTAACACAATGCCATTGTTGGTGATTCCAAATGGATTGTCAGCAGGGTCCTGATCCTTGATTGAATCGTCAGTATTCAGCAGTGAGAGGCACTCAGCATCAAATTCTTCGTCATTGACTTCTTCTATTGATGCATTCAGTGGGAATGGTCATGCTCAAAAGGTCTACTTCATCAGCAACGGGACGAACATTTTTGTCTACTGACTTTGATTTCCTTCAAAACTTGTAAGCGGAAGCACCCGTACCTTTGTTGCTCTTTTCTTGTGGTATTCTTGCCATTTTTCTGAAGAGGTATCGACGGGAAAACCTGGCCTTCGTCTTTTTGAGTTTCCCAGTTTCAGCCGATTCAATCTTCTCAGGTAAAATCTGGCAGTTTTGAAGGGACTCGGTACCTCAAATTTTAGCATGACGGTTTTGTCGCTGGACCCTGCTGATTGATACAAAGATAGACATGGGGCAACACTAATAGAATGGTGTGACAAGGATGGAACAGGGATAACATTAATATAATGGTATGACGAAGATGAACCAGGAATGACATCAGTAGGATTCAGTTCAGAGTTTGATGTGGTATAGTCCCCTTGTGAGGTTTTAGCAGCTTTACATACACCTAATCCATTTTTCACAGCTTCAATGGCCTGCATCATCTTCTCTTCGGAGTATTGAAGTATTTTCTTTCCTTTTCTTGGGGAGTTTAATCTTTATTAAAAGGTGGCTGGGGTACTGTATTTTTTCTCTTCCTGCCAGCCGTGGTGCTATTCATCACAATTCTGTATACAAACATACACAAACTTCAATATATTCCTTTATAAATTATTAATACCTACTCTGAAACTTCAGAATACACCACAACTTTTTAGAAAACGTAAAATGTCGACTAATGACTCAGATCAGGTTTTGAGATGATTCAGAAGTCGACAACCCCTGTCAACTACTAAAAACCAAGCCAATTTTGTTTCAGTAGTCGACATGCATGGAAACTCGTATAAAAATCATTGTATACTTGAATGAAATGAATAAACGTGAACTAGAAACCTTCAAGAACACAGAAAAACAAACTTAATGATTAAATAGTAAGTAGTAAAACGGGAAAAATGCTTACTTATCAAGTGAGCTCTTAGCTGCCAGTGTAAGCGACGACACACGAGAATGAAAAATGATGAGTAATCGGAAACCTTCCATGGTTTCATTGTTTCCCGCCTTGTTGCGTGGTAACCTACCATCCTACATTCTAAAGACATCAAAGGATAGAGAGCAACAACTACGAACATTATACTATGTCCTTAATTTTAGCTTTTCACACTCATTAGAGGTACTGTCGACTACTGATACACTGTCGACTATAAGTGCGTTTACCTTAATCGTTACCTCACATAATTCATTCATGCTCTAGCATACTAATTATTAATTAAATGACACTCGAACGATCGAATCGCCAAGGTTGATAATTCAAGGACTCTATCGTGCAGGTAATAGCAGCTTTCCCGACGATGTGACTCTTTTTCTTTCACGAGCTTTTCGTCCGCCTGCTTAACAATCTCCTCCCTGGCTCTCCATCCCCTCGTTCCCTTCAAGTTTTTCTCCGAACAAGCTATCATTCCTGTGATTACCTCTTTCTTATACCTCCTCGTTCTGCTCCCGAATTTCTTCGATATAAACTTTTCGGCTGTTTCGCGTCGAGCGGATAGCGGGGAGGGGAGGCCCAATTTCGTTACGGCTCTCTTCACCGAAAAATTGGTCCTCGTTTCTACTTCCTTTTAGGAGGGAAAATTAGTAGGCATCTACATAAGTGTACCACTACATACGTTACCGTCAGCGTAAAATGTTCTGACTTTCATGGATGTTGTTGCTACACGAGATGTTCCAGACCCAACGCGAGCAACTCCCACTCCATGCTGTTCCTCCCCACAAAGCAACCCTCAGCGTTGCTAACCTTCGTAAATATCCGTAACTGTAGGGAGTCACAGTCAAATGTACAAACAAAATATACTGAATCGAACTTGAAAGCCAATATTTTAAAGCTATTTCATCTCTTTCTGATTCAAGTAGTCTATCCCTTCGTAAAAATTCAGATTAGTGGGACAAATTGATCAGAATGATTTGTATAATTTGGTGGTCTGGATGCTCGCAAGCTCACATCTCAAACATACATAACATCAAGACGTCAATCCCTTAGGGCCACTTTCACCAACAACATAAACGAGATTAAGTTAGAAAAGATTAACAAATAACGGAGATTCCAGCTAATCGTCTTTCACCAGACCACTTTACGAGTTTAAACTCCTAACGAGGTGGCTTGAGGTTAATCTCCCAAGCCCCGGCCAGTTACACTTGCCAATCTCAGATTAGTGATAACAATGATGTCGAGCAATATGGCCGCGCACCAACAGCTGATACCTCTACAGTTTGATTCACAGTTGAAGTTAATTGTTATTAAAGTTTGATTGAGTTTATTGAGTTTGTTGTTATCAAGTTTGATGATGAACAACAGTGTAAAAACTTGCCTCTACTTCAGAAAGATATTCTACTGGGTATAAAATGGTATTTCTCAACTTACCTTGAAACTGAGCGCTAGCCAAGAACACGAATGGATCGGTCAACTCGATTGAAATCACCAAATATTATAAAAAGTAAAATAACAACAAACAATATAAACAATATACTATAAACAAACAATATACTATAAATTATATAGAAAAAATATTAATTATATTAAAAAGAATTAAAAAAGAAATAACAGGTTTCACGTTTAGCTCTAATAAACACTAGATAGTAACTAGGCAACTGAATAAAAACAGCGCGGGTAATAATTGGTCGTGGTTGTGATTCACTGCTTTATTGTCTTGATACATCGGACACATGGCGGGGTTTCTAACTGTCGTTTCAAATTGTCAAATTTTTCATTGGACAGTTTCCGGAATCTCCGTTAAGGAAACTCGATTATTCCAATCTTGGTTAAAACGAGTTTTGGGTTGGTGAAAGACGCCAAGGTTTGATCCTCGAGATTATATTTAATCGAGTTTGGCCAATCTCCGCTTACATAAGTTGTTGGTGAAAGTGGCCCTTTGTAAAAATTCAGGTTAGTTGGTCAAATATATCAAAATGATTTGTTGGTGAAATAGATCATAGTTTGGTGGTCTGGATCTCAAACACGGAGTTTTAACACAGCCATGGACTAACTAGCCGAAAATCGCATCTCAAACGTATACATAACATCAAGTAGTCAATCCCTTAGTAAAAATTCAGATTAGTTGGTGAAATAATTGATCATGATTGCAACGATTTGTATTTCAGTTTGTTTCGTGGTCTGCAGGTGATGAGTACTCGCAAGCTCGCATCTCAAACACGATGCTCAGAGTTTTTCATCGTCACTCTAGGAAGCTTTGAATGATTAATGCTCAGGGTCCGGATCAGATGTGTGGCTCTTATTGAAAATAAATGGACCAGAAAGAATAAATGAATAAAAGTTAATAAATAACAGAACAATTTCATAAATTCAAGTTACAGTGCGTTGCCGTCATAAATAACAGGGATAGCAAACAATATAAATTCAAGGCCAAAAAACAGGGATAGCTCCCTGCAGAAGACCCATCGTACTCTTGTGATGAGTTCAGTCAACATTCATTTAAAACGAGCAATAGAGGAAAATGTCAAAAAAAAAGATCGAGAACAAGGAAACAGACGGCGAGAGAGAGAGAGAGAGAGAGAGAGAGAGAGAGAGAGAGAGAGAGAGAGAGAGAGAGAGAGAGAGAGAGAGAGAGAGAGAGAGAGAGAGAGAGAGAGAAACAGCTTCACGAAAATTAAAATGTAATGCGGCGTAGCATTCCTGCCCCCACCTTCATGGGTCCCAGTAGAGCACTTCCTCAACCCCCACCGTCACTTTACACCTAGACTCATCACAGCCCCTACGAGATTCTACGTTGTTTTTTCCGACCTCTGAGAGAATTTTTATGCCCCCTCCCCTCCCCCTCTTGCCACCATCCCCCACCCCTCTTTGACTATTTATAAACATACATTTTTTCGTCGAGCCTTTTGTGTAACTAAACACGTTTCAACGGACGAGAAAAGCTCTTGAGAAGGCGGGGTATGGAGTTTATTATGACATTCTCTGGCGAATATTTTCCGTAATTGGCACTCTTTCCTTCCCGTTTTATTTCAATTTCGTTCCTCTGCTTCAAGTTTTACCAACAAAACAAAACTCTGGGGCCCTGATGCTCAAATCAGACCGTGAAATGGTTGTTTCATTCGCTTCACATATTCTAAATGAATTGCGAGGGTAATTATAATTACGAGAAAACTACCAGCAGGAGAACGCGCTACAAATTATTATACAAAGGTTTATTCAATTTTTCGTATTAAGGTTCAAACCGCATCTCAACCAGAAGGGTCATTAGCGGCATTGAACAAGGTGTCCAAAGGGACACTGGAAGTGGCACGATTCTAAGGGGAGCTATGTTGCCATCCTTGACTAAAAAGGAGCGCCATCATGGACTCCACTGACAGCTCGGAGGTACAAAGGTTTATTATTTCTGAATTAGGATAGCCCTTCTACGCAGATCTTTGGTTTGTAATTTTGAATCCCGTAGGTAAATATGATCAGAACATGGAGCATCGCAGTGTTGGGCATAATCTTATCGTCGAATTCGAATACGATTGTAATCGTGATAATCATTTGTTGATTCTGAGTCAACTGCGATTATATTCGTATTCGTGTGATCCTATTCGTCTGTCGGCGATTACACGAATACAACCCATAAAAATGCGTCACGGTCATCAATTTCAATAGGGCGTTCCTCTTATAACATGCGAAGCCTTGATAATATTACCTAGCTTCAGAGGGACGTCCCTAAAGCGAATTCAACGATTGGAGCCCAGCCTATTTGTCTCAAATCTATTTCAATAGGACGTCCCTCTGAAGCTAGGTAATATTAGCAAGGCTTCGCATATTATAGGAGGGAAGCTCGATTAAAATTGATGACTGTGACGCATTTTTATGGGTTGTATTCGTGTAATCGCCGACAGACGAATACGATTACACAAATACGAATATAATCGCAATTGAATCAGAATCAACGATTTTTTTTTTTTTTTTTTTTTTTTTTTTTTTTTTTTTTTTTTAACGCATTTATTTAGATAGGTATTGCAATACCAAAAAAAGCTACACAAATCAGGAAATGCTACTCCCCACTATAAGTCGTGGAATTGTGCTGTGGGGAGGAGTAATACATAATCAGTAGATTCATTCAATACGTTATTCAATTATCATCTTGTAAGTAAATATAGGTAAATTAGAATCAATAGGTACATCGAGTAAATCAGAATACACAGGAATTATTCAGTTACCATCTTAGAGTTTTAGTATTATCTAATGGCTCTCAGCTTGCTTAATTATTATATGTTTTTTCAGTTCTTATTTGAACTTTTCAATTTTAGAAGTAGAGCGGAGCTTACGGATTAGGGCATTGAACAGTTTTGCTCCCCCGTAATCATACGCCCGTTGCCCATGGGGAGTCCTACGGAAAGGCAGTTTTGAAAATAATTTTCCACATGTTCTTGTTTTTCCCTCGTCTAAAAATTTCAGGTGGTTGCTCAGTAAATCTTTGTATATTTTAACTATAGTTATTTTGTCAATTAGCTCTCTCAATTTGAGTACTGTGAACTCTTTAAAGATAGCTTCTGTCGAATATATTGTCTTTTTTTTTTAAGTAAGACTTTGATTTAGAGCTTCTGGGTCTGGAATAATGAATCAAGATCGAGAGATTATCGGGATTACAATCGTATTCGTATTCGACGATAAGATTATGCCCAACACTGCTTTACTTTTTCGTTTCTATTGTAGAGAAGTAGCTATGGACTATCTTTCTCCAGCAATATTATTCAAGTACAACATCTCTTTCTCCTTAACTTCATATTTTATTTATCTCCTAATTTTTTTCTTAGATGAAAGTTCTGGCTGTATCCAACTGGTAGCAGAACTTTTGCTTAGCTTCATGCTTAGATAGAGAAAATCGTTGAATTCGGAGTAAGATTTGGGTTGTACTTTTTCACAAAAGCAGAACATGATTGGGCAACTCATTAAACAGACTATCTACATCTTTCTCTAAGGATGTAAAATGTCGAGTAATTTATTTGCCTTGTAATTCGTGGAATGTTTTCGACAGCTATTTCAAAAGGATAATGTCCTTATAGAAAAAATAGTAAAGTTAGTACCAAAGGCTAATGACGAGTACTTTCACATCATTTGACGATTGGAATCACTGAGTAATTAATAAAATTTTGATTATCTATATGGTGTGATATGGATATTTGAATACGGGGTAAATTAATTATACGCATCGTGCTAGAACATAAAACAAGGAAGAGGCAAGTTCACAAAAAGTATTTTCCTCATTTTAATAAAACCTAGACAGTTTTGCTTTTTCTTGTTAACAACAATTTTTTAAAGGTTCGATGTGAAATAATCTGAAATTGTAAGAAATGGTGATAGTTAGTTTAGAATAAGTTGAGATTGACAACTCTTCCAAATATAACCCAAAATTCTATATTAATTTCTTATAGCCACACTGTAAAAAAATTTGGGAGTTCTTTTGCAGTATGACTTATCATGATCAGCTCACATTGATTTACTTTGCCAAAGAGCAAATGGAGCATTTCATTCCCTGCGTAAACTTTCATTCTTTACTCCAAAATATTCAAAATCCCGACTTGTGAAGTCACTGGTCCTGCCATTGCTAACATATGGTGGAATACTGTTTACCCTATCAATGGATGTGGACTGTCGGCGTAAGCTCCAGGTTGCATTTAATAATTGTACTCGGTATGATTGCAACTTGAAGCCTAGGAGCCACATCTCACACCACTTTACTGTGCTGTTGGGCAGCAAGTACTTACCATACTTGCAGACCCGTTGCCTCGTTTTGATTTTCAAGATTTTAAATCCTGATAACTTCTGTCTACCCTCATATTTGAAGAGTTTTCTTTCATTTGGACAATCTACTCGATTGAAAACGGTGCGTTTGGGAAGAGCCAACAATCTATATATTAAAAATTTATTTCGTGTTGCTGGTGAAAAGTTGTGGAACTCCTTGCCCATGAGAATTTGGGCGTTTCATTCCATCGAGTCTTTCAAGAAACGGGCATCAGCACACTTCGATAGCCAAACTTCTTAATTTGTTATACGCAAATGTCTAAATTCTTCTATATCTCCCCTCTTCTTTTTCTTTCCTCATCCCTTTCTTTTTCTTAACTCTCTTGAATTCTTACCTTTTCACCACTAGCTTTTTATACAAAAAATGAAAAAAAAAAAATAAAAAATAAATAAAATAAATAGTAATAATAATGAAACACTTTTGTTTTTCTTGTTTCCTTCTGAAACATTTTTAATTCTATTTGGCAAAAAAAAAAAAAAAAAACTTTTTCAATCGTTGTAATACATGTACACTATATGGGACAACTATGTTCTATGTACAATAAAGAATACTTCTATTATCATTATTAGATAGGTCTGAGTTTAACATCAAACCAATTGTGCTATCGAATAATAATAATAATAATAATTTTTTATTGCCATAAACATCGTCAATCACAACAATAGAGCAAACGTCAATTTAAAAAATAAGTAGATAAATGTCTGAGAGGAGTAGGACAAGGGTGCGGAGTGTGGAAGAAAAAGGGGGGAGGCAAAAAGCTCCCGAGTGTAGCCGGTCGGGGCCAGAGCGCCCCAACCGGCCCGGACCCACCCACCATGGCGGCTCCCGGGGCCACCTGCCCATTTCTGAACAGGCAGCCCTAAAAAGTGACAAAGGTCACTCTGACCCGGGAAAAACGCCAAGGGGGCCGCCCCCAGGCCGGCCGGAACATCCAAGCCACGCACCAGCATTAACACACTCATCCCACAGTCACACAAATAAATAACATTCACTCCAAAACAACATACCCTAAAACCTAATATCACAGACACATAACAATAAATAACAACAAGTCGGCATAGAGTACTATCATAAAAAATTCCTCTGCTGCAAGATAAATCTCAATGCTAAGATGATAAAAATATTACATAAATAACTTTTTATAAAATAATAATAATAACAAAGCTGATAAATAGATAATGCTGTTTGCTGACATAAAAACAATAAAAAGTTAACAGAAAATAACATCAAACAGAATAGACTGTTCATCTTAAATTGAAAAATTCACTGACCGAATAGAGTTCCTTGTCAATTAAAAACTTCTTTAAAGAATTTTGAAACAAATGAAGTGCGGAGTTAATCGGTAGAACATATTTTTGAATATAGAGGAAAAAATGATGACTATGACGATGTAGTGGGTGCTCTTTTTGAAAAATTCTTGACGATGGTGGGGGATGCGCAGAAGGATGTGGTGGGATCTGGTATGATGTTTATGGTTCAAGGTGTCGTCTTTAAACGAATCTCGATGCTTCAGGTAGAAAATGACTGCTTCCAAAATTAAAATCGATGGTAGAGTCAAAATACCTGCCTTCATGGGAAGTTTTGAACTATTCTAACATAATTTATGAAGAGCGAACAAATTTATTTCAACAGAAAAAGGCCTTTATTATTAACAGTGCGTAAACTAAAAGTTTGTGGTTGATTTTCAGGGTGAAACTTGATTTATTTACTCATTACCTATTTACTCTATAGGAACAATGCACATGTACATTGTTACATTAATCCATTCGAAATTACCCGGCAGCCGTACTCTACGAAATGGAATTTTCATGTTTCCTCCGGGATACATGTTGAACGTAAAATTATGTATCGAAGGCACTTGGTTACCGCAACAAGGCTCCAGCGGGCGGCCTCTAATTTGAATTTTGATTGGTCTACTCCCTCTGTGAGCTTAGCATAATAATCCATCATCCAGGGCTTAATCATAGCTCCGCCTACGGCTTCGGATCCGGAACCCAATGTTGAACCGGTAAAGGAAATACTGGCATCATTAGGAATCATATGATTTCACTTCCATATCTGTTTGTATGACTCGAATCGATTTTGAAATTATCATTTTCTTCGGGAATAAAGAGAAATTGTTGTAACGATGTGCAAACCTTCCACATTCACATGTAATGTATATGGGTCAATCCACTCTACGGATTCGGATCCGGAACCCAATGTTGAGCAGGTAAAGGAAATATTGGCATCATTAGGAATCATATGATTTCACTTCCTTATTTGTTTGTATGTCTCGAATCGATTTTGCAATGATCTTTTATTCAGGGATAAAGAGAAAGTGTTGTAGCAATGTGCAAACCTTCCATATTCACATGCAGAGCATAAGGGTCATTCCACCGAAAAGTGGAAATTCGTGTCCCTAGCATTAGGGTGCCCGCTATTTTGAGAAAGGTGGAATTTTGATGTACCTCCACCCGAAATCAGGGTTAAAATGTCAAAAAAATGACCCCTGAATTTTTTTCCGATTTTTTGCATAACAGAAACCTACGCCGGTAGCTCGATTTTGGTTTTTGAAATACGCTTTTTTTGCCAATATCAGACTTTTGAATATAACTTTTACAAACTTCTTTGTAAAATTGTGAAACTTCGTATACTTACGTGTTTTGACTCGCTGAACTCGAATTTGCTGCCGAAAAATCAAAATTCTAACAGAAATACGTAAAAATACGAAGTTTCACAATTTTACAAAGAAGTTTGTAAAAGTTATATTCAAAAGTCTGATATTAGCAAAAAAAGCGTATTTCAAAAATCAAAATCGAGCTAACGGCGTAGGTTTTTGTTATGCAAAAAATCTGAAAAGTTCAGGGGTCATTTTTTGCCATTCTAAACCAAATTTTGGGTGGAGTTAATCAAAATTCCACTTTTTTCAAAATAGCGGACACCCTACCTAGCATCTTCTAATAGTTTGAATATTGTTTTAGGTGGATTCAAAATGCAACGTTACTCAACGCACCTATGAGGACGATACAACAACGAAATGTATTCTCAATCCTTTTCCAAGTACCCTAAGCATTAGGTCAAAGGGTGCATTTTACAGTCCCCTGCCCTGCCCCTCGCCAAAAGATAGAATTTCAAAAACCTGAGCGAACAGTGATAAGCAGGATGTCGTATTGGGTCTTTTTATGGTACTTCATCCACAACAGAACTGTGACTTACCATTGGTAAGCACTGCCAAACTGTATTATCCTCATTCCCACAAGCTAAAATATATAAGTCCCAGAGTTTGCTGAGAGCCCCTTGTCTCAGTTTCACATATCTCCAAGTGAATGAACTGTGGGAAATGCCGGGTGTCACAATTGGCGAACCTGAACCCCCTTCTCTTTGACCAGAAAGTTCCAGGTGCTCAGTACTTAAGTGGCAGTGGCTAGTGATGCTTATGTGGAGTGATGCAGGAGTGAGTTATACAAAAAACTGTCCCCTGTCACAAGACCTCGTGACCGAGGGAAAGATTAGATTTGTGGGTTTTAGTAGCTATTAATGGTACAATCATGTTTAAATTGATATGAAATACTAAAATCATCTTTCCCCAAATATCATCCAAATTTGAGCGAGATCGGACGACCAGAGCGTAAGAAAATGATGGTCGAGTTTACGTTTGAGCATGCGTCGAGTGAAGTATTGAGTCGGGAACGATGAAACTTATAGGGGACCGTCTACACTGTAGCTCGCCCATTCCCTGAAAATGTCATCCTAATCGGATGAAAACTGTGGAAAATGGGCTTGTTACAAGGATTTGCGGACACACGACAGACACACACAAATACAGACACGCACACACACACACAGACAGACGCAAAACCAGAGTTATTCAGAATGGTCTAAAACCTAAAATGCGAGTGGAAATTTTGATTTTGGAGACCGAAAATTGTTTTGTCCTGAAAGTGAAAACAATGCTTCCGCTCGCTACACAGGTAGACTCGGAAGCAATACTCAGTCATATCAGTGGCTTTGGGCTGTTGTACTGGTACCCAGCCAATAGCTGTTTCATTCAGCGGACAATGGAAATACCATCAACAGAAATCGATCGAGAGGGAGGCTCACAAGGTGGTTTTCATGCCATTGGCCCCAAAAACAACGGGGACTCGACTACTGAGGGAGAATGAAAAGTTTGAAAAGCGGATGAGCTTCGTGGTCGAGGGAAAGATTAGATTTGCGGGTTTTGTCGCAGTGAGAGATGAGGATCTGACCGAGGCTCTACCGGTGGGTACTAAATCCACTTCCCCTCCTCCCCTCCCACACCTCCACTTACCCCCTCCCCCACTTTAACTCTCAACAATCGCCCTTTCCCTTCTCCCAGTGTTAAAAGCAATGAATTCAGTTTAAGTTGAGGCCCTTGAAACTACAAAAGGGCTTTCCTCCCGACCATTTCGCTTCCTGAAAAAGACATTTTTATTTTTTTTTCCGCGTTGCTCCCATTTTTTCTCCCTCTACCGGCCGTGGACTCTTCCTCGAATTGTTCCGGCCCACTTGTGAGGGCCCGACGAGAGGTTCGAGTCAAGAGGATCTCGGATTCTAATGGTGATTCTCCCTCATAAATAATCGTACATTCGCCCTAGTACCCCCTGCAAGAATAAAATCGCGAATAAATCACGATCTTTTCAATTTTCCCAAATAAAAAAATTGTCATTTTTATTTTTCCGATTGTTGATCGAAAAAGGGATTACTGATTTTCCCAATTCTCGGTCTCCGACAGGTTTCCATGACAGTTTATTTCAATTTTATTACATCAAGTTCGCTCGGCTAACAAGCATAACCAATATTATCCTGAATGACATTTACGGGTATACTATTTTATAAGAATGAAACTTTGTGAGTGAGTGAGTCTGTCTGTGTCGCTTTCACGGCCGAGCGGACAAAGGAATCCGAACGGTTTTTTTTTTTTTTTTTTTTTTTTCATCGTGACCGGAAATCTCCCGTTCAGACTATAGGCTATGTTTTACTCGTTTTCCCCCACTCTTTCAACCTTAAAATTCCGTTTTTTACCTAAATTTTGACATTTGTCGGCGCTTTTTCCCGTTCTTTTTGACTTCTCCGCTTCCCCCACCACTCTTAACGGAAAAATACCGGTTTCGTAGGTTTTTGTACGAAGAAGCCGACGGCGATCGGATTGAGAAAGAAGTAGCGGGAAATGCGTCAAGAAAATGAAAGAGCACAGACCCGTTTTCTCAAAAATTCCGACGAAAAACTTCGTTTTTTCTCATTAAAAATTACCCCATAAAGAGACGTATTTAGGCACGGTGTGTGCGGGTAAAATACAGTTTTGATTTCCCCAAATCTGAATCCGAAATCGGATATCCTGCGAGCAAGCCTTTTTACCTGAAGGGGAACCTCTTGAAGGAAGGAACCTTTCCGTTTGAAAGACATTTCAACAGAATAATAGACGGGGTTTTTCCTACACCTATACAGCCATACCGAGCGAGTGAAGCGAGCAACATTCCCTACATACATCGGATTTCAACGAGGGTGTTCCTACACATATACAGCCATACCATGCAAGAGATTCGAGCAACATCATCTACACACGTTAAACCTACCCTCAGGGATCTACCGTTTGCGAGCGAAGCGAGCAATATCCCCTACATGTTTCAATTGTAATACACCTGAATGGGGGGTAAAAGCATTGCATTTATAGCCACACCTTGCGAGCGAAGCGAGCAACTTAATGGGATCGTACGGGGGTGGGGGAGGGGGGGGGGGGGCTTGGCCCTCGGGTTGGATGTGGAGGCGAGCTATGGTAGCCGGAGTGGTTAGTACTTTATAAATCTCAGGGTGGTTCTGTGAGTTCATATATGTCGCAGCTTTTCATAGTAAAAACGGAATGACAATCAGCCTGGTATTTTTTAGTCTTTTGGTAAAGAAGCTGGAAGATTCCAGCCTCTTTGCGAAACCAACCAATTCTTTTTGACAAAAAGGCTGAGCGTGATCCGCCTTAGTTTGGTGGTCTGGATTCTCGCAAACTCGCATCTCAAGAATACATAATATCAAGTAGTCAATTCCTTAGCAAAAATTCAGACTAGTTGGACATACTGGTCAGAATGATGTGTATAGTTTGTCATTCCAACGATTCTATTACGAAAAGGCGGAGTATTGTAAAAAGGCCAGGCGATTTCACAAAAAGGCTGCAAATATGCAAACATTCAAAGCAGATCTTGTCATCCGGCGCAGCGGTTCGTATGGGAAGAGAGAAACTGTGCCATATATGCCAAGTGACCAGAGAAAAAATCCAGAACGACATCGAATTCTGATGTTGAAATCTGTGACACTCCACCGATTGTCGTGATCAAAATTACTGGGCTTCTATAATATATTTCAATCTTTTGATGTAATTTTGGGACTCAGGTGAAATAAGTAGAACAAGATTTCAATCACTGGGATAATTTATTACGCTTTTCTTTATGTCGCTCCAAAAGAAAGTTAATCAGGGGGGTTTTCTATCCAGCCTGTCGGTTAATTAGTTTCTTATATTCACTTTTTTTGAAGATGAAAGAAATACCGCAGGGAAGAGAAAGGTATTAGGTATTAGTATAAACAATGGGAGTTTACATAATATTAATTGCTATTAATGCAACTGAAAGAGAGAGGTAGATTCATCGTTCTGAAGGCTGAACAACGATTAAGAGCAAGTGGACCCGTGCACGATGGGGGCACCAAGGGGCACGCCGTTCCATTGAACGGATCATCGAAACAGTTTTCGATAGCTGTTATAAATCAAGCCTGCTGACTCTACCAAAATCCTATGTCCATGTTGTCAGTGCTAGCATGGATAGAAAGGAAATCTGGTAGTCCTATATGAACTTGGATTGCTTTCAGATCAAGCAGCGTGAGCAAATTTAAAAACCATCTAGCAGTCAGCTTTATGATAATTATATATGATAGTTATATTTAAAGTATCGTATGTAGAACAGGTGCATTATCATTTATGTCCTTATTATAAATGGTAGTGGTTGGTTAATGAAAGAAGAACATTATATTCAGTTTAACGAAGCAGCAGTATGAGATTAGTTGTATTCGAATCAAAAGCGGAAGAGGTTTCCCAAGTTACGCACTTTGAGAGATTGCGTTGAAAAGTGCCGGAGAAAAGGGGAAGCTTGAATCGCTTTCCCTAACCGCGACCCTTCAGGTGACGGGCGACAGAATGTAAGGGCGACCCCTAGATGGATGGCACAGGGAGCTCGCAATCCATCAAACTGACAACAACCATTCAACCAGCTATGTTTCCTTCCTTCTCTCTCACCTGAGCCATCAAACCCTCATCAGTCCTAATATGATGGTTGTTCCTCTCTCCTGGTCCTTCAGCCTTTTAGTTTTCTCTGGACTACTGAATGTCAACAGAGGGGAATGAAAGGGTCAGAATCCCTTTTCCATGGACATGACGTTTGAGCTGGTCCACTGATTGTTCATCAATGAACGATAGTTATACAACCGTAGTATTTTAAAGATTTAATTCAGCACAATGTGAGAACCAAATAAAAGTGTTCCTACAGCTTTATATATTTCTATGTGTTGAAAGGGTGTTTCTGTGTGTACTTCTATTTTTAGAACTATGTAGAGATCTATTGAGTCTATTTCACCTATACGTTTGAGGAGTTTTGCAAAATTAATACATCACTGACACTATTTCAGTGTTGGGCATAATCTTATCGTCGAATACGAATACGATTGTAATCTCGATAATTATTCGTTGATTCTGAGTCAACTGCGATTATATTCGTATTCGTGTAATCGTAGGTCTGTTGGCGATTATACAAATTGTAATGGACTTAGGCGCCTTGTGGTTCCATTTGGGCCTAAATCCGCACTCATAGAGAGAGAGGGGTGTGACAGTACCATAAGAGATACAACTCGTACTAATAGCATATATGCTACGTTCGGAGAAGATAGGTTTTCCAGTTGTAGGATCACCCATCCATCGCCAAACGCAGTCTTTCGAAAACACGGGAAAAGGCGCGCCCGACGCCCGTTACAGCAACGGAGCGACGGCAGCGCATTCCCTTGTATCTCGCGGGAACTGTCACAAAATACAACCCATAAAAATGCGTCACAGTCATCAATTTCAATAGGGCGACCCTCCTATAATATGCAAAGCCTTGTTAATATCACCTAGCTTCAGAGGGACGTCCTATTGAAATAAATTTGAGATAAATATGCTGAGATCCAATTGTTGAATTCGCTTTGAGGACATTTTTTGTGATTTTCTTAGTACATTTTTTGAAATGTGATCAATTTAATGTGCTCAAAAAGTGCTGGCCAACTAACTCATCCTTCCGTGAAAAAAGTAAATAAGCAACCATAGCAGGTTGGGGCTTTTCGTCCGACTGCCTCGGGCGTTGCGGACGTCATCAGCTGCCCTCCAAGGAAGATCAGAATTCGCTTAAAGCTACGCATTGCCTCGCCCCCTTGAGTGGAGAAGGGTTCGCCGTACAGAAGCGTGAAAATTACTTGTACGTCTGACCTTTACCTGGGCGGTCACCCATCCAATCCTTTTGTGTGGATAGCCAGTTTTTTTGGCGCATCAAGAATGGAATTTTTATCTCTTTTCTAAGGAGAGTTATCGCCTGGAATGACAAATTTATGAATAAATAAATAAATAAATATATATTCCAATGGAGAAATTATTCAAAAATTCTGATTTTCCAAATTTTCCAAGCAATCGCAATAGTACAGTAATGATTTTTTGCTCGTCAATGATGAATATGATCCCGAAGAATCGATTAAAACCATCCGCAACGCTATACGTTTAACTTTTCGTTTTCCCTAATAGCTCTAATATCGAAAAACACCTTCGAATTTCTAAGCGCAATTTCTAATGCGCTGCTAACGGATCTATTGAGTAGCCGATCAAGCTCTTAATTCCATCAAGGATCGGGATACTGGAATACATCAAAACTGCCTTGTAAACATCAGCTGATATAATGCCAATTTGGAATTATCAGGTGATATAGTTCCAATGGAATTTAGTCTAATGTTGCAAAATCGAGTTTATACTATAGAACATGCGGATGTTCCTACTAGTGAAGTATTTGTACCTAAATGCAAAATTTTATTTCTTAAATTGCTCCTTGGAAGCATTGTTTTCACTTTCGAGAGATTAAAAAGTTGTAGTCTCATCTAAAATCAAAAGGACGTTGTCGTTTTTTTACAGTGGTCAAATTTCCACTCGCATTTTATGTTTGAGTCTATTTTGAACCACTTTCGTTGTCAATATCTGATGTGGTTATTTATACCTTTCCAATTTTAGCTATGCAAAAATCATTCCCACCTCGAACTCGAACCTTCATCGACTAACGACTTCTCCATCTTTCACCTGTGGAACATTCTTGAAAACCCTATCTGCTGAATTTTTCTAATTGGCTTATACTTATATTTTCTATACATGAATAGAATCCTCATCTCACAGCGTAGCCTGCTGATTATGTCAGTGAATTTAAAATGGAAAATTCCATCAGTGAATGGAAAACGCAAAATCCATGCCATTAGTCGTCCATGCCATTAGAGAAGAGCAAAGTTTGATGGTCTGCTCATATTGATTATGTTCATGGAAAATTATCGAAAGCCTTTTCGCTTGAGGTGCTTGTAATGGTTTACCATGGTTTGGTTCGGTCATGTCATATGGCATAATATTGTGGGGGGCCTTTCCTGGAGCAGGACGTTTATTTCTGCTACGAAAAAGAGCTGTAAGAATTATTGCCGGAGTGGATTATAAGGCGCACGCAAGACCTCTGTTTAGAGAACTTGGCCTCCTCACAATTCATGGTCTCTATATACTGACAGCTCTGAACAGCATACAATAAGAACTTCAGCTCTGTTGCCAAGAGAGGTGACATGCATGACTACGAGACCCGTCCCCGAACGGATCTACAGTCCTCGATTTCGACTGACTAGCTCTCAAAACCAAACCAGTTCGTATACCTAGGGATTGCTTATTACAACTACATTCAGCTGCGATTCGTCAAAAGTGAGAAGTTTCACGAAGATAGTGAAAACGAAACATATCCCTTGTACAGTTGACAATAATATTTTACATTAAGTTTTTAATATATATATATATAATATAGGTACATTTGAATCCTTGTGACGATATATAAAATTAATTAACTTGACGATTGCTATCTACATTATGTATAAAACAATTAAAAAACTATATAATTATTATTATTGATATGCAATTTCTAAATGATTTTCTAATTTCTAAACAAAATATTCGACAATTCCATTGATTCCCCGAAGAATGTTTTTTTCCCATTTCATTTCTGCTATATCTTTTACCCAATCAAGAAATTCAAATTTATTTTTTCGATTCTTCTATTTAGTGAATGATTCACTAAATAGTGAATGATATAATTTACAGAATGGAAAGTTGGTATAATATAGAACCGTCTGGCAAGCCAAATATTGATATACGGAAGTTACTGTTGATTCCAATCACCATCACGATTTTATCCAGGTTCCTCGGCGCGTGGGAAATCGGGTTCCTTGTAAATTCGCAGAAAGTCGTCTCTTGTATTGGCTGAATGATGTGGCAGTTGGATGGGGTGAGTGGAGGGGGGGATGAAACCATATTACGGCGACATCCAATAAATCATGTTTCCCCGTTCTCCTTATCCTTTTCCCCTGACTACCTAACCACATCCCACTCAAAGTTTACTTCAACCCGTAGAGATACAAGAAAAAAAAAAACAAAAAAAAAAACGCTCCTTAATGCTCGCATCTCTCCATCCATAAGCTATAAATTCCCGTACAAGGTAAAACAGGCAACCGCTCCGCACCCATCAAACGTCTCTCCCCTCCCGCCCAAACCGCCATGTTTTTTAATATGATTGATCTGTTTATCCGAGCCCGTGACGTCATAACCGGGATTTATGAGGCCATTATCGCCTCTATAGCTTCCGCCGTCATCGCCCCAATCTTTCTTTTTCGGGATTCCTCGAGATACACTCAGAGTTCGTTTCAGGAAGCCAAACATTCCCATCACTAAATTGCACACAGTGTTGGGAATAATCTTATCGTCGAATACGAATACGATTGTGATCGCGATAATTATTCGTTGATTCTGAGTCAATTGCGATTTTATTCGTATTCGTGTAATCGTATTCGACTGTCGGCGATTTCATGAATACAACCCATAAAAATATGTCACGGTCATTAATTTCCTCCTATAAAATGCGAAACCTTGCCTAGCTTCAGATGGACGTACTATTGAAATTGATTTGAGACAAATAGGCTGGGCTCCAATAGTTGAATTCGCTTTAAGAACGTCCCTCTGAAGCTAGGCAAGGCTTGGCATATTATAAGAGGAAATTGATGACCATGACCTATTTTTATGGGTTGTATTCATGTAATTGCCGACAGAAGAATGAGGTTACACGAATATAATCGTAGTTGACTCAGAATCAAAGAATAATTATCGAGATTACAATCGTATTCGTATTCGACGATAAGTTTATGCCCAACACTGAAATAGTGTCAGTGATGTATTAATTTTGAAAACTCCTCAAACGTATAGGTGAATTAGACTCAATAGATCTGTACATAGTTCTTAAAATAGAAGTTCACACAGAAACACCCTTTCAACGCATAGAAATATATAAAGCTGTAGGAACACTTTTATTTGGTTCTCACATTGTGCTGAATTAAATCTTTAAAATACTACGGTTGCATAACTATCGTCCATTGATGAACAGTCAGTGGAACAGCTCAAACGTTATGTCCATGAAAAAGGGATTCTGACCCTTTCATTCTCCTCTGTAGACATTCATAGTCCAGAGAAAACTAAAAGGCTGAAGGAGCAGGAGAGAGGTACAACCATCATACTAGGACTGATGAGGGTTTAATGGCTCACAGCTTGCACACAAGAAATACTATATTCTTGACTGATTTCAACTCCTTTCTCACAATAACTCATCAACTAATAATTAGCTCAATATTTTAACACAGAATGTGTTTTAGCCTTATTAGATAGTTTTTGTACTTCTCGTATAAGAAATGGCCTTTCCGAAACGAGATGACGTTTTCGTAACGTGGAAACGCTTTTCAGAACGGGAAGAGTCAGCTTTACTCGTGCTCAGCTTTTTGGTTTATTATTTCCAATAATAAGCCTATGTGATCGTATAGCAAAATATTTTTATAAACCCCCTCAAACTTTGTCACTTTACGTTTCAAGGTGCGTAGAATCCAAATTTGAAATGTCCGTCCGCCGTTCGCCGTCCGCCGTCCGGGCCATAAAAGGCCTAAGAATTGACTTAAAAAACCCGTTCTTTCGCACATAGACTCCATTTGGGGTCTAGTTGGTCCTAACTCAATCAACCCTAATCCTAACCCAATCGCTTTACTCGCATAGATGCTATGGGCCAAAAACGGGCGAAAAAATGTCTTTTTCGAGGATTTTTGAGTGTTAGAACTCCAGCCTGCTCAACCACAACTGCGCAAGCTAATATTCCACGGTAAGGATAACAATGGGCAGTAGGACTTCACAACAGAACACTTTAGGACCAGATCATGCACGACCACAACTGCACGACCTAATAATTATTATTCTCATGTTAGGACAAAATTCACTCATCTCAAAATGCACAACTTTCAAATGAATGTTGATGGAAAAATATGAGTGATATGATAGTGTAAGCGTAATAGGGCGGTGAACCTCCGGTTGTGAGGTAACGAGACCTAGGGAGTACCTCCAGGGTGGCGTGGAAAACTGCCTACACTTGTATTGCTTTCGAATTTCATGTTCCTTCGAGGCATGAATATACGTTTTTTTCTAGGTCATATTTGTGTGTTAATACCAATGCTTTGCCTACGCATATTTAATAACAAATCCTCTCGACTTTTCGTACGTACTTAGATAATGATATTATTAAGGCAATGATTATTTGTAGATAGCTCAAATCAAGAAATATAAACATACGTACGTATAATAATTATAGAAGTATTAGTTGTGGCAACTCAAAATAGGACACGCCGAGGAATCAGGACGGGCCTTAAGACGTACGCAAACTAACTAAAACTACGATCATACTCAATTGAAAAAATAATAAACCTCTGTGAAATAATTTGCAGCGTTTTGGAATCGTAATTACGAGACTCTGGAATAACTCAGCAACTATTATGCAGTTGGCATGGACACACTCTCACACACACCCGATAAAATCGCCTGAGTTTTCCCCGTGACGTCTTTTTTTGTTGGTTTAACCTTTGTGCTAGTCTTTCTTTAGTGTTTTTCCCCCGCACCTCAACCAGAAGGGTCATTATTGGCATTTTGTTCTTGCTTTTTCATTCTAAAGATTTCATTTCAATGTTTATTTTACACGTTTTAAAGATTTGTGTTCTGCACGGCCGAATCTTTGTTGTATGATGTGGAGGTAAGAGTCGTTGTTTCTTACTTCATGTTATGTTTTGGAAATTGTCAACTATGACAATTGAGTTTTGAGCAGTGATTCACTTCAAGTGTCACGTTAACGTCTCTATTGGATTTCTCTTTCTCTCGGGCTTACGAAAACGCTACGAGAAATCAATGCGGAAAGGTATCGTGCTCGCTCTAACAGTTTGTTTTCGTGTTTACGACAAAAAAAAAAGCGATATCATTGATCTTTTCTAGACATTGTTATGGCGCTTGGCTGGTTCGTGTACAATACCGTACAGATGAAAGTTGAATACATGTTGAGGAAGTTTTGAGAATGCCTCTTGCGAGATGTTTTTATGTAGCCTACCAGCAGTTTGTTTCACATTCAGGGAAACTCAAATATATTTAAAGCCGTTCGAACATCGTGACCATAGAAGAAGAACGACCGAAGAATTAGTTTGTCGAGCCAGTGAAAACAACTGCTATTAATAACGACTCCGAAAGGCCTCAATAGAACGGGGAAGCAAAACACGCCAATGGGAAGAACGGCAAAATCTGGAACACGCTTGACGTCCTAGTTGTGTCTTTCCGAACTTGCTCTTTGGGTTTAATACTGAATACATTAAACTGAAATTTCTCGGCCGCGCCCGTTTCCCGAGCCAAGATATCTAATCTCCGGGGCGACGGGGAGGCGACAGCCCGCGCTATCATCATGTTCCCCAGCACTCGAGTTGGAACAATGTAATTCCGAAACATTATCGCCGACGTTCATCGTTTCCCCAAGTTTATCTCGAAGTTTCCGCCTCTCCCCAATGCTTCGCCGAGACAACAGTTATTACAGGAGGAAGGGAGGTGGGGGGGCAACGGTAGAAGATATATCTCTGGTTAGATTCAGTCGATGATATGCAGATACACATAAAGTTTGTGGATTCTGCAAACAATCTCCTACACTCTGAGTGTGTATATTTTGCTGTAATAAAGCGAAGTGCTGAAACATTATAACTAACGGCAGAAAAGGGGTTGTTGAAATCATTCTTAGTTTGAAATAGTTTGAAGCAAACATCTCTCTAACAACTACTTATAGGCTGTTATAATCAGGTGGCTGAAGGGAGGTGGGTGGCAACGGTAGAAGATATATCTCTGGTAGATTCACTCGATGATATGCAGATACACATAAAGTTTGTGGATTCTGCAAACAATCTCCTTCACCCTGAATGTGTATATTTCGCTGTAATAAAGCGTATTACTGAAACATTGTAACTAACGGCACAAAAGGGGTTGTTGAAATCATTCTTTGTTTGAAATAGTTTGAAGCAAACATCTCTCTAACAACTGGGGTGGAGGGGCGAGTGTTTGACACCTTAAGAGAAATTTTGACTTTGACAAGCAATTAATTAACTTGAATCTTACATCTATTGCTTCATCAGGATGTCCTCAAACTGCTCAGTATTGAAAAAACAACTAATTCAAGCCACAGAACATCAAAAATTCTTTTTCACTGGGTGCTTGTCAAACACTGGTCCCTCCACCCTAATTATAAGCTTTTATAATCTGTATCTACAGTTATAATCAGGTGGCGGAAGGGAGGTGGGGGGCAACGGTAGAAGATATATCTCTGGTTAGATTCAGTCGATGATATGCAAATACTCATAAAGTTTGTGGATCCTGCAAACAATCTCCTACACTCTGAGTGAATATTTTGCTGTAATAAAGCGTAGTGCAGAAACATCATAACTAGCGGCAGAAAATGGGATGTTGAAATCATTCTTTGCTTGAAACAGTTTGAAGCAAACATCTCTCTAACAACTGCTTATAAGCTGTTATAATCTGTATCTGCTGTTATAATCAGGTGGCGGAAGGGAGGTGGGGGGCAGTGGTAGAAGATATATCTCTGGTTAGATTCAGTCGATGATATGCAAATACTCATAAAGTTTGTGGATTCTGCAAACAATCTCCTACACTCTGAGTGTGTATATTTTGCTGTAATAAAGCCACATTATTACTAATAGCAGAAAAGGGGTTATTGAATTCACTCATTGTTTGAAATAGTTTGAAGCAAACATCTAACAACTACTTATAAGATGTTATAATCCGAATTCTTAATAAAACCTAAGCTCATCTGAACTGGGGAAATTGTCAGATAATGCTCGGGTTACAGTGTAGATGGCCTTCCAGTTTCATTGTTTCCAAATCAATACTTCATTCTGCGCATGCGCAAACGATAATTTGATCATGTTCTACCTTTTCAATCTCTAGTCGTTCGAGTTCACTTAAATTTGGATGATAGTTGGAAGAAGATGATAGGTAAACAAGGATGCTAAGTGCGACACCCAACTTTTTGTTGGCCTGTTAACGTATTCTCTACCCTAAACAGTCACATTGGCCTTTATGCGCTTTCTTCGCATAATCATGGTCGGCTCCAAGCAACTTTGCCGAGTCAAGTAGCCCTCTGAAAATCCCAAGTCCCTTCAAATAACGGCAAGAGTACAGTCAGCTAGTCCTGCTTTTCCCTTCAGCGATAAATTGGCACATATCGCGATCAAAATATTTGTCGCACATTTTCTCGGGATTTCCTCACATTGAAGGAGCCAACTCGGTCAAGGGCGATTGTGCTTCCGAACATCACATCCGCCGGGGTATTTGCTTAGGACCTGGAAGGCCACGCCGGCATGATTCCGGTCAACAGTTCGAAACCACAACACTCAGCCCACCTTCCCGTACTGGCTGTTCTTATGCAGATGAGAGAACTAAGTTTGTCTAGGATTACACGTGTATGTTGAATAATTTTCACCAAACGTCAACATTATTTTAGGTAGCATGTATCTATATATACCGTGTCAGCATTACGAAGGGTTGTGAATTATCTTACATAGGTTTATTATTTACTGTGTTACATAGCTTTTCTTCGCAGAGCACTATCTCATCAAACCAAACTAACAACAATTGTACAAGAACAAACCCTTGTTACCTGGAATTCGCAACTCCGATGTCAGCAACAATATACCATCACATAAATCAACTTTCCTTCTTCCACACATTCCGTTCCGCATCCACCTTTCCTAGTTTTCACTTTAATTGCAATAGCTCTACAGTAATTTCCATCATTCCAACAATAAATCAATATCTCGATCTATATAATTTCTGCCGATAACAGGTATCATTCATTCTATCAGCTGACCCCCCTTTGATAACATCAGTGAGGCCAACCTAATTATTCCATGATATGGATTGTTATAGGTCACTTGCATTGAAATTCCCTATTCAAATGGGACTTTATGTAATTTTCTAGTGTTCAATGTTGTTTTTAATCTATGTTAGAATTTTTGTTAGATGTTTATTTATTTATTAAAATTTAGTTCAGTGTTATTTGTAGAAAAAAGTTTTACACGTGTTGCTACTCAGCATTCCTTGTTCTCACGGATCGATCGCCATTATTATAACTTCTCGCCACGTCGAAAACTGACCTATCTCAACATTTTTATCCTCGCTTTTTCAAATACTGTAAATGCCGGCCAGCTCTGACCCATCCGCAAGTCCTTTTTGTTCTGCTTCGTTCACGACGCGCAGACGTCGGTGCAGTTACCAAATACTCGCTGGAAAGGTGCGGATTGTTTGAGGGAACAACCCCCAGACTTGGGTTACCTGGATCCTGTTCCCTAACTGGATTGAAACCGGTAAGATCTTACCATATTACCATCTCCTCTGACAATAAGGGTGAAATCATCATAATTACAGTTTTGGTGGTCACACTCACCATAGTTGTATTGAAATTGAAAACCAGGGTATCAACCCCTTCTTCTCCACCTATCTACCTACCTCTTGGACTCTTAAGGGCCTTCATATCTACCTACTTCTTCATCAACTACTATCAACAATTAATTAGGTATATGAACTATTTACAGCCCAAAGCCCAATCAACCATATAATTTATATTCCTTATTGTCAACGACATCAGTAGGTTCAGTGGCCACTGTGTTTTGTGTTCTATTATGCAAATTTAAATACCTTTCAATGATACTGTTTATTCATTGGAATAATTGTCACTACCATAATATCTCTCTAGTATTCCAGTGGTCCTCCGAAGAAAATATCATTACCTATCAATTTCATTAATAATACCAGCGATAGTAAGTCATATGTTTCGTAATTGTCCGAGTTACTTAATAGGTACATAAAGGGCCCACCTACATATGCACAACAATCAATCAGAAAGACGTTTAATCTAATTTGTTATCATTTTGTGTCAGTAAATATATACACGTACATATTTTTAGATTCTTTTTTTTAATCTGTTTATTGCTTCCGAGTCTACCTAAAGGTAGCGGAAGGATTGTTTTCACTTTCGGATCAAATAAAATTTTTGGTCTCAAAAATCAAAATGTCCACTCGCATTTTACGTTTTAGACTATTCTGAACCACTTCGGTTTCGCGCGCGCGCGCGCGAGTCTGTGTGTGTGTCTGTCGTGTGTCCACAAATCCTTGAAACAAGCTTATTTTCCACTGTTTTCATCCATTTTGGATGAATATTTCAGGGGGTGTGCAGACTAGAAGGCAGACGGTTCCCAACCAGTTTCATTGTCCTTGACTCGATACCTCACTCTGCGCATGTGCCAACGTAAATTCAACCAAGCATAATTTTCTTACGTCTTAGTCGTCCGATCTCGCTCAAATTTTGAAGATGGTTGGTGGATGACAATTTGATCATCTTATATCAATTTCAACATAACTGTATCATTAATAGCTACTGAGCATGCGCCAATATGAACTCCTTATAATTAGCTTAAATTTACCACAGTTTTCAACCGATCTGGATGAAATTTTCAGGGAATGGGCGGGCTATGGGGTAGGCGGTTCCCTGTCAGCTTTATTGCTGATAAATTAACACTTCACTCCGCCTATGCGCAAACGTAAATTCCATTTTTCCATGTTAAACGCCATATAACATTGAACATTGGAACTATCAGTTCCGAACAATTTCGGTATGAGTTCGAAAAAAAAGAAAAAAAAAAAAACGTCTGCCAAGTTGGGTGTGGCACATAGCTTCTTTGTTTACCTATCATGAATGTATCTAGATCATTAAAAATTTCTAAATGATCTTGAAAAAGATTAAATTAGCGGAAAAGAGTAAATCAAGAAGAAGCGTGAAGTGTCATAATTGGTCAATTAAGAAAAGAAAAAATGATACTCAATGTAATTTACGTTTTTGCAAGGGCAGAATGACCTTACGTATTCGCATGACAATGTCATCAAAATCGGATAAAAACTGTGAAATTAAGGTCATTGCAAGTATTTCACATTGGCGCATGCGCAGTAGCTATCAATGGTTCAATAGTGTTGAAATTTATATGAAGTAATCAAGTCATCTCCTTCCAACTATCATCCAAATTCAAGCGAAATCGAACGACTAGAGTGTGGAAAAATGGAGCATAATGGAATTTACGTTTGCGCATGTGCAGAATGAAGTGATGATTTGGCAGCAATGAAACTGACAAGAGACCATCTACAACCTAACCCGCGCATTCTGTAACAATTTCATCGAAATCGGATGAAAAAAGTGGAAATTAAGGTCGTTAGAGGATTTCACATAGGCGCGTGGGCAGTAGCTTTAATGATAAAATCATGTTGAAAGCGGAAGTTATTGAAAAACGTTGTCTATTTCGACGAAAAATAAAGAGTTACACTGTTAAATCGATTTCGACGGTTAGACCATCATCAGTAACAAACAATAACTTCGAAGTTATTGTTTGTTACTGATGATGGCCTAACCGTCGAAATCGATTTAACAGTGTAACTCTTTATTTTTCGTGGAAATAGACAACGTTTTTCACTAACTTCCGTTTTAAATGGGTTTCCACAACTTCGTCGCGAGTGAATCAGTTCGTATCATGTTGAAGTTGATATAAGATGATCAAATTATTATTCCCCAACTATCATTCAAATTTGAGCGAAATTGGACGACTAGAGCGTGAGAAAATGATGCTTGGTAGAATTTAAGTTTGCGCATGCGAGTGAGATATTGAGTATAGCTTTGAAACTGATCGGGGACTGTCTACCCCCTAGCCCGCACATTCCCCGAAATTTTCATCTAAATTGGATGAAAACAGTGGAAAATAGGCTCTTTACAACGATTTGCGGACCCACGACAGACAGACACACACACTCACACACACAGACATACAGATACGGAACTAAAGTTGTTCAAAATGGTCTAAAATGTAAAATACGAGTGGAAATGCGATTTCTGAGACCAAACATTTTTTTTCTCCCGGTAGTGAAAACAATTTTTCCGCTACTATAGGTAGTCTCGGAAGCAAAAGTTATATCCATTCAGCGGTTTCAATCAATTCTGAGGAGCTCCGTCAACCAGCTCCAGCATTTTCGGAAGCGGATGTGTTCAGTTTGTTAGCCGAGTCCGTGTGTACTTGCCATTACATCCACACAAGCCTTACAAAGCTGTAACCATGTTTGAAATTAGGACAAGATCTTGTGTTGTCAATTTCGCCCACGTACGCGACTGACGTTTTCGATTCTCACAAAACTCTTTTGCTCCTTGAGCAAAGCACCCTCGGCAAACAGGGCGAAATTAAATTTGGACCATACTAAACTAATGAAGGTCGTCCTCTTGAAAACACTCTTTCTACTCTTCTACCACTACTCGTCTCATCCTCCTCCCTTCATTCGTCTTTCCTTTAAAAACACTCCTCACTGTTGGTTTTTCGGTAGGAAGGTTTCCCCGGCACTTTATCAACCCCTTCTCATTCCACCTCTTTCGCCCTGCAGGGCCCCCTTTTTTCGTTTATAATGCGCCCTAGTGGTCGCGCCTCTCGCTCAGCCCAGTTTTTTTTTTTTTTTTTTTTCAATCCTTATTTCCACGTACTTTTTTTTGCCCCTCCGTCAACCTACATTTCTCCCCTCCCAAAAGCCTTTGCTCACGAACACATGCACATATACCAAGAACAAACGCACACCGACTCCGTGTTCTTTGTCAAAAAGAGTGAAAAACTTCCCTTAATGCGGTAAACACGCCCCTTCATCACTCTACACCCTTTTACTTCATTCCTTTTCTTCTTTCTCCTTTTGCTGTTACATTTATTTTATCTTTATCTTTTTCTCTCCCTTTACTAGCGTTTTCTTCCCAGCCTTTGGAGAGTGAGACTTCATTTGGGAAATTCCGCTCGCTGAACTCCACACCTAGATTTCTATGTACACAAGATAAAAGGTTCTTACATTCCTTACATGATACAGAAGACGGAGATTGTACTGCTGATGACTAGGCGGATAGAGAGAAGTATCCCAATGAACGTGGATGGGCAGATGATTGAGACATCCAATGTAATACAATACCTCGGAGTAATGCTTGATTCCAAGCTTAATTTTTGGGCTCAGATTCGCAAAGCAGCAGACAATGCAGCAAAAGTGGTCGGGAATTTGAATAGGTTCATGGCAAACGAAGGAGGCCCTTCTCCGGCCAAACACAAGCTGCTGGTGCGGACAGCCGATGCCATTATGGTGTATAGAGCCGAGGTTTGGGCAGAAGCCCTGAGGTTCCAAAAATATCGAAACAGGATATTGGCGATCCAAAGAAGAGGAGCTCTCATGATAAGCAGTGCATGCAGGACAGTTTCTGGCCCGGCTGCTCAGGTTATTGTGGGAATGGTCCCAATTGATCTCCTTGCTGAAGAGCGAAAGAGGATCTACCTGCGGAAGAGAAAGAACCCAGTGCGGAACATCAAGAAAGAGGAAAGAGGAGAAACACTGAGGAAATGGCAGGCTAGATGGGATGATGAGACCCGTTGCCGCTGGACAAACCGGTTGATTCCCAGCCTGGACGTCTGGGTGAATAGGAAGCACGGTGAGGTGAATTATTACCTCACCCAGTTCCTTACCGGCCATGGTTACTTCCGTTCATTCCTCGCAAAGATAGTAAAGACGGAGGATCAAGGATAGAGCTACTGCCGTCAGGGGAATTAAGGTGCCCATCACACATTTCTTGTGTGCCCAAAGTAGGGAAGTGCTCGCCGTGTCCTGGAAAAGAGCGTAGGAGAAATTGCACCAGAGACCATCGTCAACAAGTTGGTAGCAGAGAAGAATAACTGGGACGCGGTGGCAACATACCAAGGAGCAGGATAGATCCTGGGAATAAAGAATATATAGATAGATAAGGAGCCAAAATGGCCTAAAAACAGGGAACAACTCCGAAGTAATACTAAATAAGTGGTTCCGGGAAAGTTCTCTGTAAGAAGACAGAGTGGCGGTTTTTAGTTGGTATGCCCTAAAAGCCCAAAAAGGGAGACTCCAATAATGTTGAGGAGTACAGTTACTCCTCTTCGTTCATAAAGAATTTTCCCCACATGACAAAAAACAAAACAAAGAGGTCGTGGGTTCTGGTCCTTATATAGAACGGGATGAAGATCAGTGATCCGTTTAAAGGAGATATTCTCCCACCACATTTAGAGAACATTGATGATATTTATGGTGTAACTGGCGATTATCGGCCAAGCCACTCTTAATCTTCCAAAGAGTGAGAGAATTAATGCTCCGAACAAGTAGGCGGCGGCCCAACTATTGGCTTGGCCAAAATTTGATGATTTCATGCATTTAGTGGCTTGGCACATTTTGTACGTGGGGCGTCTTTTTGGAGGATATCACACATTTTTGGGGGTCCAGGTGGTGAAGGTTTAAACTTACAGGCAACTCAGGATGGAGTAGGTAAGTCATTTTAATTGACTCTTCTTGTCCGAGAGACGCTCCCTTTAAAATTTGAATTTCCTTGTGTAACGGCCTACGTGATAGATAAGACTGATTTTTTATTGTTTGATGATCTCGATGCTCGCAAGCTCGCATCTCAAAAATAGAAAATATCCTAAATGAATCTTTTTAGCAAAATACAGATTAGTTGGACAAACAGATCAGATTTCCGCCTAAAATGATGTTACGGAGGTCAAATATGAAGAAAAATTGGATCTAGATGGCATTGATGATGGGGGGTTGGACGTGCTATTGAACGTCTAGTGTAGTTTGGAGAACATGGAGGCAAATGTTGGTTTGTAGTTAAAAAAGAATTAAGATACCACACGAAAACAAGAGCGGAAATCTTGCAAACTGTACTACCTATGTATCGAACAGAGTGAAGAAGTACGAGTTTTGACATCACCCCGATCGTGAACCTGGGAAAATGAAGTCTCGAAGTGACGAGCCGTGAAGTCTCCTACCAACATGCGCTAAGAAAAGTTAAGTTTTCAAGTTTCTACTATTATAAATAGACATTATCATCGAAGAATAAAGCATCATATGCATATTAACTAAGCGTGCACTATACTATTAGATGTACTTGATTCTAAGGAAATAGCATTCATACTCACTATTGCTACCAAACTAAAAGAATCATTACACTTGGTAGATTGTAAGTACCTAACAGTAAAACACATAGTTACGATATTGCTATGAACTGTATTCCGAAGGATGATCACACTTACTTTAGCATAAACAATAAAAGTTTATTACTTTTGCTAACAATCAAGTTTCCTTCCTCCTGCGGTTATGAATACTAAAATTCTTGGCTCAAACTCCAAGTTTTTCTGTTTGGTGAGCCATCGTTTTATATTATTTTTCTCCTATTAAAAGAAAAAAAGTTAAAGGAACTGAAGCTGAACAGTAAAGTATGTTGTGAAGTTCGTTCAAACCAAGGGGTTGAAAACCCGCCAAGAGCCCGGGAAGGGCTACTACCCTTTTCTTCCTTTTCCTTTTCTGCACCCACTTAAGGCAGGAAACTTCCTCTTTTCTTTAAGGGATGAAAAGAGACGGTAGTACTCGTGGAGCCTATATTCTTCCTCTCCACTTTTATCAGGTCCTCTTTTCTCTACGGTTCGGGGCTTTACAAAGGAAAAACGGGCAATTCATCAATGGTTCAACACGCTTTTTTCCGTGATCCATATTGAAATATTCGCCGTGGAATTGGACTAAGCTTTTGCCAAGGAGGTGCTTACAAGGCAACCATTTTGCTTGAAAGCTTGCAATTCACGATGCCCCTGAATGGTTTTGAGTTAGTTTGGATACAAAATTTCGCAACGTGTCAGGATATTTAATTGATTTTATTAGTCCATTCTTCAATGATAAAACTTAATAAATACATAAATATTTGTGCCATGCTAGCCATATCACCTTGGTAAGGGTGTTACCTCTCAGTTACCTCTCTTTAGATTTAGTACCTATAGAAAAGAAAGATTATTGAAAGAATCTTTCAGATTATTAATCGTATTGAGAATGTAGTGTTACACTGCATTGCATTCCCTACTCGGAGATATGACAAATTTTGTGGCTGGAGTATTGCAAGAAGACGTGATGTCACGGTTTCTTTCCGATATTCGTTGCAAATTTTGAAGATTTCCTCGTGAAAATTGAATATCCGGCGAACATCTGTGATGACTGTGATCGATGATGACGTTAAATGCCTATTTTATGCAAACGATTCAGTTCTTTTTAATGACACTTGCATTGGTATGAAGAGGATATTATGTCACCTGGTCGAATATTGTGAGATGAATAAGCTCCAGATTAATTTGGAAAAATCCAGAGTAATGGGTTTTAGGTCATCTTTCCGAATACAAGTTCTACCAAGGAGAGAGAGAAAACTTGATAGAATGACTGTTCTCAACTAGGTATTTGGGGGTTACGTTTTGTGCTACTAACCATTTCTGACACCGATGATGCCGCGCAAATGAAAGGTCTTGCAGCTTCAAGTAACATTTCCCCCCCTTCATCAACCAGAGCCAAGAAAATTCATCTTACGTCTGAAGATGTTTAATCGAGTATGAAATTGAGTGTTTCTACACTTTTGTATGGCTGTGAGGTGTGAGGAATTTTCTACACAGATAAAATTGTCTAATGCCAGACTCGGTTTTTCAAAAACCTCTTGTTTCTCCTGCGAAACACTCCAAACTTCTTTCATAAGACGAGTATTTAACATCGTTCACTTGAGATGCTATGTCTTTAAACGAGTTCGAAAATGCAAGGTACCCTAAATCCAGTTCGGTGCGACTTCAACAGCACCACAACTAATTCTGGAAACTCTCGGACGCTCCAGTATGAAGAAACCTGCCAGACTCTCAACACCGCAATCAAAAGCACCTGCAGAGGGAAATTTGAGAAGAGTTGAATAACTCCAGGTTTAACGACTACTTCAAAAACCATGTTCGTTCTCCCAAGACTCGTTTCTGTTGTCCACCGACATACCTCTGCCTTTGAGAAGAACTGTAGCCAGAATCAGGGTACTACGAAAGAAAACAGCAATCATATTTATGTTTGCATCAATATGAATAACAACAAACATGAGAGTTGCAATTTACCTGTTGCTAGACAATATTTTTCGTCATGTTGTCGAAGGCTGTATATCTTTCCAACGAGAGAGGAAGAAACTTGTGGAAGGTGTCTGATGCTACAAACAAACTTTATTTTGGTACAATGTTAACACCAAGGAAGGTGTAGAAAGTTCTTTTTGATTTTGTTCACCTTACCGCTACAAATAGCCTGGTACGCATTGAAAAATGAAGCTTTTCTTATATTTATATCCGTCATTTCCCTTTGATGTTTTTTGAAAAATGTGAACCTCCAACTGTTTAAGATAGTTGTTGCTTGTTTACAAATGAGAAGATTTTGTTATTTATTTTTACCTTACATATTTTAAATTTGTTATACTCTCCTCACGTCTGTGAATTATCTGTTGACTTACAATATAATGTATTCCAATCTCGTAATGCCAATAGTTTTATACGGTAAATTTATTACAAACAAATATCAAACATTCTTTCAATCTCTGAACATCCTTAACATTTCTAATTGTCTCATAACCATCCATAATTAGTCTGAACAACTGTCCCCAGTTTTCACTCGTTTCTGGTGCAAATCTAACCGGAAAAAATTGGCTCCCACATTAAGTGCCCCAAGAAGATTTCTCTTCACGATACTGTAAGACTTCCTGTCTTCTATGGCGTTAGCCACACTGTATTAGGTGTGATTAGAATATCCATAACCAAACCATCCCTTACCATATTTACCCATTCTAAACCAACCCTTAACAAACAATTAAATCTGTAACCAGCCTGAACATCCCTTACAACACCTTACCATCCCAGATATCCTTAACCGCCCCTGCCCATCCTGGAAATTCTTAACCATACCTAATTATTCTCAGATGACCAAATCCTAACCATTTCTAATAATCCCTAGCCATCCTGAATGATATCCCCTGGCTAAGAAACAAAGTTCGTAGTTGTTGAAGATTTATCAGGAATCATACTTCAGTGAAAGTGTTCCGTGGAATCATCCTGTGTGCTCCGTGTCCAGATGTGTATAATAATATATTGCTCATGTAATGTGGAACATCTGAATGAATTTCACAATTCTTTACGGATGATAGCTTGGAAATGGTCCAAACATGGGTCTTAGAATTTTTTGTAATTTCTTTAGTCAGCTGATCCATTACACAGAACGATAAACTGAATCTACACAATTTGTACCGTAAATGAATCTGTTCAGTTAATAACTGTGATGGTAGGGATTAAAGACCTGCATTATTTCAGATAGTTTTGACAGCATTAAATGAAAATTGTTGGTATATAACATGAAAAATGCATACTTATCTTTTGTTTCACGTTGTGTCATGTACAGATAGATTATTTAGTAAAAGAAAAAATAAATATATTCCTACAATAAATACCTCGTACGTCTGTAGATGGTTATTGGCAGGTAAGGTATTTTGGTACTACCTGCAACAACGAAATGCTATATTACGATAATGAAAAATTCATAATATCATTATTGGTTAAATGATCATATCATTAGAGAGTTCCTAAACAGTAAGTCAATCGGGATGAGGTGCATGGGGATTCTATCATCTGGGGCGAGCCACAGTGTATGCTAACCGGATAAAGTCAAGAGGGTCGAATTAGTGTTTTATCTTAAAGTGACGCTACATATCTTCAAGTTACGCAGAACCACCGAGGGGATTTTCCCGCCTATCCCGTGTGTTCAGTTTCCAGCATTTCCAAGTTTCTTAGTTCTTTTCTTATTCGCGAAAAGGTTTTGCAATAGCAGATTTTAAAAATTGATGAACAAGAAAATGAATATAACTTTCATGAATATCAACAAGAAATGAATATCACTGTTATTAGTGGTAACTTTGCGATAGGGAGGAAGATATGAGATAGGTTGGTTCGGGATAAAATGTCTTATATTTAGGTGAAATAAATTTGTCTTATTGGAGATGAGGCGCGTCATCTCCCCGCACATACGCAGTAGTGTTTTCCGTTCACGATAAGGCGCCTCATCTCTATCTCCCTACCGCTTTAGGAACTCTCTATTATCGTAGCGAAAATGAGAAAGTCATTTAATTGATATTGTAACATCCTTGATTTAAGAGGAAACTTGAATGACAATATGTATCTACAATTTAAAGTTGATATAAGATTAAAAAAATTAGTATTTAGATTGTCAATCCAGTACCGTATAATCTATATTATATTAAAACTAGCCGTACAGCATGATCATATGATCAAATCATCGTAAATTATTATACAGGGTGCGGCAGAGAGGACGGATGGTTTAAAAAAAATCATATAATAGTTAATTTTTACTCAAAAACAAATTTATTGATGCAATCAGGTTTGCAAGGAAATAGCATTTGAGACAGTCAAGTGTGAAAAATCACATCAGGCATGTGGTGGCCAAAATTGTTGATGCAGTGCGTTCTTGGGCGTTATCTCCAACATACTATCTCAACTTGGGCGACTTCCACGCGAATTGCGTCCTCAATTCGTCCAGAGTTCGGGGCTTGTTCTCGTATACTCTAAGCCTTGAGGTGTCCCCGTAAGAAAAAATCGCATATGGATAAATCTGGGGACCGAGGAGGGCAATGAACATCGCTAAACCTGGAAATAAGGCGACCAGGGAAGAGAGGGCGAATATCGTCCATTGATGCTCTGGCTGTGTGGGCGGTCGCCCCATCCTGCTGGAACCACACTCGTCGGGTTGTAACACGTCGCCGTCATAATTCAGGGAAAAAGAAGTTGGTGATCATTACGACGTAGCGTTATGTTGGAGAGAGTCTATGCGAACTTCCAAGAACGCCTCCCGCACTGCATCAACAATTTCGGCCACCACATGCCTTATGTGATTTTTCACACTTGACTGTCTCAAATGCTATTTCCTTGCGAACCTGATTGCATCAATAAATTTGTTTATGAGTAAAAATTAACTATTTTATGATTTTTTTAAAACCATCCGTCCTCTCTGCCGGACCCTGTATTATATTTATCGAGGCCGACTATATTGTAGATATTATTTTTCACCAATATATGCAGTGCGGTGCGTCCTGCAGAGGCCTAGATAAAGTACGTTAAACATCACCTGACCCGAAGGAGGTCAAGGTAGGGACACTACACAGGTTGCTACTTCTATAAATACCCTCTAGGAAGCTCCGCGACCACATTCACAATCTCGTACTCCTTGATTGTTCTTTTTCTCCTGCCAACCTCTCTCCTTGCCTGACATTGTATCCGGAAGGCTTACCTATCCTTGTCGACGGTGTGAAACGGATTCCTTCAATCCTTGCCAAACGATCTAAACATCAGGCAGAGCAGGTAGTGAAACGTTGGGCATCTCAACGGCTAAAAGTTGTTCCTCTTGCATCTGACTGCTTCAAACTTCCAGCAAGTCGATTTGAAGAGCTTATGGGATGGATGTGAGCTTAATGGGTGTTATTTATTAATTTATTGGCCATACGGGTTAGGCGTTGCAATGAACCGTTTCTCATGCGATTAGCGAAGTTAAGCAACGTCGAGCGTGGTGAGTACTTGGATGGGTGACCGCCCAGGTAAGGGTCAGACGCCTAAGTAATGTTGACGCTTCTGTATGTCTCTAGGGGGTAAGGCAATGAGTAGCTTTAAGCGAAATCATCAGAACAAATTCTGATCCTCCTTGGAGGACAGCTGATGACGTCCGCGACACCCGTGGCAGTCGGACAAAAAGCCCCAACCTGCAATGGTTGCTTATTTCACTTTTTTTTACCTTTTCTATTAATTTATTTCAATAATACGGGCAAGCCCAATACATGTGGAGATATATATATTGTATATATAGACAATAGGTATATAGATAGAAAATACATAGTAGAAATTACCGCGGTGGGAAAAATTAAATTATATACTCGTACTTGGTATGGTTTACAAATTTTAGAAAAAAGAAAGGGACATAGATGGGAAAAAAAAGAAAGTTTACTGTCCCCAGTTAGGGGTGGTTTCACGGAAGCTTTTCACTGTCATACGAAGCGAGGTCAATGAAGTGTAGAAAAGGTCGACTTCTGAGCATTCATTTAGTAGGTATTTGGCCTCACGTGGCAGTCTAGACAGGGTGCGGTGGTATATGTAGTTTGTTGGCGAGAATGGTGTCCAAAGTAAGCTGTTGGATCGTGGAGCTTGTGGAACGGGGTACCAACAAGTTCACCATTTCCAGAAGGAAATTCTCTCTAGCTGGTCAGTATGGCAGTTATAGAATGGGCTCCAGATCACGGAAGGGTACTCCATTAAAGAGACAACACACTTATATCAGGGATGTGAGTGAACTCCCACGTGTTCCTTTTGACGAACCCCAAAGAATGCATTGCTCGGGAAGAAGTCGATGTGATGTGGTCAGTGAAAGTGAGTGTCTAAAAGCACTCCAAGATCACGGGTGGACGTGAACCTTCTCAGTAACTACCACCGATAGAATAACCACGGACAAGTGGCACATTATAAGAGATGAACTATTGGCTGAGCACCAAACTGATAGTGAATTCAACGCACCCTGATGAACCTAAAAGTCCCCGTCCGACTCAACAATTCGATAAATTTGCAAATCATCAGCAAATAGAAGGTATTTGAAATCACTTATGACCGTACTCACACTATTGATCACCAAGTGAAATAGCAGTGGTCCAACATGTGATCCTTGAGGAACACCAGATGTGGCAAGGAATGGCCTAGACAACATGCCTATACACCTCGCTATCATTGATGTACCGTTCAAGTAGCTTTCCAACCAACACAGGAGACTGCTACATTGCTAAAGATCCCCAGTGAGCTAACCACAGATAGTATCACCTGATATGATAGCTTGTCAATGCCCTTGGAGTAGCCGTTTGTGATCAAAGCAACATGGTGTCCCCGTTGAAACGCCTGCAGTGTATATTCCTGAAACTAAGCCATGTTGGAAGTAGTCGACCTCTCCTTGACAAAACCATGCTGTTCAGGAATGATAAACGATGAAAAGAACGGTGTGATCTGTACTGTATCAAGCTTTTCGAATAATTTGGTATGGTAGATATGGTACCTATTGGTCTGTAGTTTCTCATGTCAGTCTTGTCCCCACCTTTATGTATTGGTGTAACGAAAGAGATTGAAGACATAGATGGACTACAGGGAGACAAAATCCGATGGTAACAGTCCAAATAAAAATATTTTACCTTGATGTAAACAATATTATCTCGAAGAATCAATACGGGTTTCAGAAAGGTATTGGGACTGATCATGCACTTTATGATTTGAATAATCTCGTATCTGAAAAATTGGATGGAGGATGTTTGTTTTCGGAATCTTTTTGGATATTAATAAGGCATTTGATTCGGTCAATCATCAAATTTTGTTGAATAAACTTTACTCCTATGGTATTCGTGGTTTGCCGCTTAATTTGATTGAGTCGTACCTCTTACATCGTCCTCAGTCCGCCAGAGTCGATTCTACTTTGAGTAATGAAATTGTGATACAACAATTGTGCCTCAAGGAACCGTTTGGGACCGATTTTGTTCCTGTTGTATATTAATGACTTAATGAATCTAAATATGATTGGTAAATTGTTTGGTTTTGCGGATGATACTGACATTGTATTTTGGGAAAAGGATTATGGATGCTTAGTGAATAATGTTAATACTGATCTGTTTCTTATAAAGCACTTCTTTGATTCCAATGAGTTATGCCTTAATGTTGATAAAACATCTATACTCCATTTTTCAATAGGTAGCAGGGGATTCCCTCAGTATTGTGGTCTGAAGTTCCATAGTTGGTTTTCTTATCTTCAATATGTTTCGGGTTGTGTTTGCCCTTCTCTCCCGTTTAATGGCTTTTGTAAATATTTAGGGGTGTTGATTGATGATCATCTAAATTTCAAAAAACATATTGATTCTCTCATAACAAGAATGCGAAAGTTATTTTATTTATTTAACGAGATACGAAGTTTTCTGTCGAAAAAGCAGCTTAAAACCGTTTATTATGGTTTAGCCTTTTCTATTATCAAGTATGGTATTTTGCTTTGGGGAAGTTCCAGTAAATCTCATATTAAAAAAGTTCAAATAGCACAAATCGTATTTTAAAAATAATTTTGAATAAAAATGTAAGATTTCTTACTTCTGTTCTCTATAAGCTTTTTGATGATAAAAATATTTCGCAAATGTACCTTTTTCATTCCTGTATCCATTTATTTTGTTCTAGTATAAGAGATGAGCATCTCTCTCTTTCTATAAATACCCGTAATTTTAATTCATCTCGTATACTTCTGCCCACTGTTAAAAATGAATTTTATTGAAGAAACTCCTACGTTAAAGCACTTAAATTTGTATTTGAAAATTCTATTAACCTCTTTCATTTTTTAAACTGGTCTTCATTTAAAAAAAAAATATCCGAGTATTTCTAATGTGATTTTGTTTGTTTTTAATTTTTACTTATTTGATTTTTCTTTTATTGCACATTGGCTGGCGAGAAGATTTATTTATTTATTTTATTTTTTTAAATATTGAAGGATAATTGACTGAACTCCACCGAGAAGCACAAGTTCATCTGAACTTATTTCTCGGTGGGCAACAATGTTATTTGAATTGAATTTAGTAATTTATCATTATGTTTAATTTTCAATATTTTTCTTAATTTTGCTTTATAATATTTGAGGTTGCCAATAAATAAAATTCTATATATTCTTATATTTTAAACCAAATATGTTTGCTTCTGCGCATATGCTTCTCTTGATTAAGAAACCTCCACAGGACCGCCTGGATAGTCACAAATCTGGCCATTCCCGAGAGGTTATAATTGGATTACAGATTGACTACAGAGATTGAGGACAAGGACTAACTACAGAGAAACAAAATGCGACGGTAACAGTTCAAATAAAAACATTTTACATTTTATTTTTCATAAAATGTACTGCTCCAATAGGTATAACTAGATATATTTTCAAAAGAACTACTGCTTCCATTCAGAGAATCGAAAATTATCTGCTTTAGTTCAATGGAACTTTTAACACAGAATGTGTTTTAGCCATGGACTAACTAGCCGAAAATGGAACGCGGGATGGTAACGAAATGTGTGACGGATGATTTTCACGTACAACCGAGTCGTTGCTAGGGATATGGTACTTCGTCATTTTTCATCCCACAAAATTCGTTGACCATTCGTTCGAAAGCTCTCGATTTATCCAACAATATTATGTTAACTACTGCGAAGTGCGTGTTCAACAAACTGAGTTATGAGTATGGTTATATAAATAATTGTTTACACACAGGTGATCATTCTCAATAATTGATATTGTGAACATGATTGCAACCGCTTGTTAATTTCTGATGATTTCATTGAGCTTGTGTTTCGATGATTTGATTCATAGCAGGTGATCTGAGTATTACGAAAACGGTTTGATTTGTGAAGCGGAGGTTAAATAATTTGAATAGGTAATTTCTATACTTTACACTCTAGGAAGCTGTAATTTCGTTTGTAGCCTCTTTAGGACATTTACTTGACGATGCTCAGGGTCCGGATCAGATGTGTGGCTCTTAAAGCTAATTTCTATGCTTTACACTCTAGGAAGCTGTAATTTCGTATGTAGCCTCTTTAGGACATTTACTTGACGATGCTCAGGGTCCGGATCAGATGTGTGGCTCTTAAAGCTAATTTCTATGCTTTACCCTCTAGGAAGCTGTAATTTCGTATGTAGCCTCTTTAGGACATTTACTTGACGATGTCCAGGGTCCGGATCAGATGAGTGGCTTTTAAAGCTAATTTCTATACTTTACACTCTAGGAAGCTGTAATTTCGTATGTAGCCTCTTTAAGACATTTACTTGATAAATCGCTCTTGATTTATCACGAATTTATTTCGTATTTTTTTTCGTAGTTTCATACTATAACTATATAAATTGATGGTATAAATGAATAGTAAACAATGACGCTTGTTTGGTTGTCACTTGGTTGCGCGACAACGCAAACACATTCTGTGTTTCAATAATTTGTTCCGAAGTATGTAAATAGAGGTAACCGGGGGTCCAGGGGGCTTGCCCCCTGGCGAGGCGCGGAGCGCCGAGTTTAGGTTGTTTCACGGTCGGAGCGGAAGACGTTCAGTAAAAAAAAAGTTCCAGTCATGCAGCATGATCGTATGAGCGAATTTTCATAAATGGTCGTATTACATTTATGTTAAATTCTGTTGAAATTTGAGCACTTTGGGGACAAATAAAACTTTTATTATACATTTTATAGCAAACTAACTTTTTTTCAGTAATATTCCAATGAACAAACGATTTTGTGGATTTTTACAATTTTTTCAAGAGTTCCTATCGATTTTTAGCTTATTTTAATGAAATTTAAGTACATTTTTCAGTACTATTTTATGCTTAAATTTTTAAATGTCCTAGTTCATGTTCGATTAATTTTTTTCGAGTAGCATTCTGCTAAAAAATAGAAATTTGTTAATTTTTAGCGGTTTTTAGCCTTTTTTAGTGATTTTTTAAGTACGTTTTTTGAAATTTGACCAATTTAATGTGCTCAAAAAGTGTTGTCCAACGAACTCATCCTTTCTTTTGAAATGCTTGATTTTTTGGCGAAAGAACGAAGTTTTTATCTCAATTCTATCGTCTGGAATGACACATACACATATATATATATATATATATATATATATATATATATATATATATATATATATATATATATATATATATACCTATATATATACATATAAAAAAGCGTTAAAATCCAGGAATCATTTCAGAATGCCTCAAAACAGATTTCGATGAAAAAAATTTTTGAAAATTTTTATTTTAAAATTTTTGGAGCCATTGCAATAGCTTTATTTTCTAAGAAAACAAGTTTTTAATGTTGAACAATTTATTAGAGAGTTTTTGTTCTTCCCGTAAGATTTTCTCCAGATGACGCGTAGAGCAGCGTCTAGAGCAAGCAGCTGGAGATGCTAGCTCTTCAAGTGATTTTTTCGCGTATTTTTACACTTATACTCGAAAATTAAACGCTAACGTCACGCTAACGTGAAAACGAAGGTCGTTCACTTAAACTTCATTTCATTTAAATAATTATTTGCTTTATAATTATTTATAAATACATGAATTATAAATAAATTTATTGCTTTTAAATGAATGAATTTTGTAGCGGAGCACTTCACTATAACCTCTCGGCTTGTTGACCGAATCACACTGTGGTTATGTTTGCTGGTAACTGCGTAACTGCGGTCACCTTCGTCACACTGTGGTTACCGGCAACTGTAGTTACCTTTGCTATATGATGATTACCCATAGGCCGAGATTCCAACGAATGCATTTTCCCGCGCACGTGTAGATAGGCCTTTTTCTCGTACACGCGTAGTTCCACACATTGACGTGAAGATTCGCGCATGCGCAGTTGGTATTTCAGTCTTTTCCCGTACACGGGTAGAACAAAAACTCTCTATTATCAATGTGATTTTGAAACAAAATCACATTGTTTCAAAATCACATTGATAATAACTGGAATTAAATTGACAAGGAAAATCATTTAATATTTTATTGACCCTGGATTCGTTGTCATTTTATGCAGACGTTCAATAGTATATAGTATATTTAATGGGATATAAGATAAGACATGTATTCATTGTTGAACATTCAAATTTGGTAGTCTTTCAAATTTACCATCACGTTGAACAGGTAATTTAAACATTGAGTGGAGAGTTCGTATATTTAGTATATATAGTATATTACTGGGATATATATATATATATGCAATATATATATATATATATATATATATATATATATATATATATATATATATATATATACTTGTAAGGTTTCCCATATTAAATTTCAAATTTTCGAAAATTTATAGTATAACTAACTTTTTCTTCGCAAAAATTTGATAAATTAAAATGTACGCCAGCATGAACTCGTGTGCAAAATTTCAGACCGATTGGATATCGGGAAGTGGGTTAAAAATCGATCTGAAATTTTGTCTCAAGAAAGAAAGCAAGAGCTCAAGAAGAGAATTGAAGTTAAAAGAAAGAGTTAAAAAATCATATAAAGTGCAATTCCTCTTCAATCCGCTAGAACACTTGCAGTTTGCAAACTGAAGCGAATCGGTGGTAATAGACACGAGCTAATCTCCGAGCTAGGCGGCCAAGTTAGATATCACCTTGATGTAAGTTAGAACTCGGAGCTTTCTTGCGTTCCCCCTCACCATCGCGGCCCGCAGTCTATTCCACTTAATGAGCAAACTTGGTTCCATCCATCCAGCCAACTCGACCGACTGGCTTCCCAAAGCGACGTACGTCAAAAACTTTATTATAAGTTGCCTTCATCGTGTGTGAACTCAGTTTTCATACATGTACGTAGATTATATGAAGGCCACGCACTTGGTCTGGGACAGATTTGATCACGAGTGAGCTGAAGATATTTAACCTCTATATCTTGAAGACGCTTAATGGTGTTACTTAATACATAAAATTAGAGCTCGGATCGATATGCACTTTAAAACCTCAAAAAATGCATTTAAAACCTCCGAAATATGCATAAATATGCACTTAAAAACCTCGAATATGCACTTGGATATGCACGTATCCCAAATATATACATTGAAATATTCACATCCCTAACATATCAAGCCGTATATATATATTTTGAATAGTGCTAGGTATGTGAATCACAATGCGAGGGATTAAAACAAATAAAAAATTGAGATTATTTGTACAGAAGACTGGAGAATATGCAAGAATAACCACCAAAAGTAGAATCACTTAATGGTTATCATTTCAATAAAAATGAAACTGTGATTTAATTAATTAATATCATCAACAGTATCAGCTAAATAGGTACGAATGAGTTCGTTTGTACAATCAATATCTTTTCCAAATTGTCTACTTTAAAACTACGCCTTCGGTCTAAAAGGACCATTTATAAATATGAAAATGTTCTTTCCACATCACAAGACACAAGTGGCACGTATTTTAGTGCAGCAATGTCAGATGGCGAAAGAAGTTGCAAATCTTCTTGCACTCCTACCTACCTTCCTTGAAGATACACGTGACGAGAAGCATGAACATTTCTTTCAAAAACTAGAATAAGTTTTCAAAACGCCGAAAATATGCAGTTGTATGCACTTACACTCTAAATATGCACTTATAAACTAATGCCCTGAATATGCAAAAATATGCATTTTAAATTTGAATTTAAAGTAGCCTACAAACACCCAAACATCATAATTTGTCGATAAAAATCACTTAGGGCAATAAAAAAGTAATATGAAAAATATGCAAAATCCGAGCTCATACATATACTAGAGTAGATATATCGCTCGCTTCGCTCGCTCCGGGTGGGATGAATAGAACACCACTCATGAAACAAGATATTTTCACTACGTTTAGAGGTCATTGTGAGAATTCGACCAACGACTCCTGGCTCGGAAGTGCTTTAGTGTATCCCCCAGCTCGATGTCGATTAAAAGGGGAAATAATTCCGCTCCGATAACCAAATTTCCGATGACCAATTCCACTCGACTAAGTAAGCAACTGAACATATTATATGAGTAGGTAGGTATACAAGTGGAACATCCGAATCTCATTTTCGCATAATAAAAGGTGGATAGGTATAGTGAATATACAAAACCTGAATAGGTTTGCCAGCTGTGGTTGACTCAGTTCAATACCTGTTGTGTGAGGAAAACATCGTATCATGGTTGATCAAACGCGAAAGCTCGAAGGACACTGGAATGAGAGACACTTGCGTTTTCGGATAAGTCGGGAGGGAAGCTCTGCTGATAATAGAGGCGCTGAGCCAGACATCGGTTGCTTTTAACATTGAAAAGCCTCAGCGAGAGGAAATCCTCTCCTCATAATGCCGAGCCGCACTATCCCCTTTTCATAAGAACCGCCGGAGCTTGAATGAAGAAACTGGGATTGTTGCTCCTTTTCCAATCTCCATTGTTCGCCCTACTGACGCAAATCTCTCACAAAACCTTCACTTTTCCCCCACTCCCTTTGTCCCACCAACGATCTATCGTCATCTCGATCCCCCCCACACAGGCCGTGGATACACGAGTTAAACAAGCTAGTTGAAGGGTTTATCCCTAGTCTTTGATAGCGGGCGGTGTAGAATTTGTGGACTCTAAGGGAAATTCAGGCAAAGAAATATTATAGTTCCTAGTTACTGCGGTTACAGAAGACACGGTGCACGTGAACCATGATCAGCTGGTCTGGTAATAACCGACAGCTGTCGAATTAATACTCGTACAATTGCGTGACGTGAGTAGGATACCGCTCGATTGACAACGTAAGATCGAGTCTTAGCAGTGTAAGGCATGATCTTTTCGTCGAATGCGAATGCGATTGTAATCGCGATAATTATTCGTTGATTCTGAGTCGACTGCGATTATATTAGTATTCGTGTAATCGTATTTGTATCACACGAATACAATCCATAAATCCAGAAACTTCACAAAACTTCTGTGACATCAAGTAGTCAATCCCTTAGTAAATCAACCGTACCGAAACTCGTAAACGAGTTCCACTATCTGCTTTACAAGCAGATACCATGTTACATGGATATGTCTTCGATTGGGGATTTCATAACGGTCGTCCTCGAGAGTTGTAAACAAATCCTTTAACTTTGGACTGTAGGCGACGAAATGTAGGATAAAGAATTTATTTTATCATTCTTGGAGGCACAAAAAGCATACTATAAATTAAAGTTTTGTAAAGCACATTACAAAGACAGCGGAACGATCCGTTGAAGTTTAAACAAAGTGTTTTGTTCAAGAAACCTACAAAATTGAAACCATTCAGTATTAAAGTACCTAAACTGTGTAACAGTTTAGAGTCATTAGTGAGTGCAGTATGAAATTTTTGCAATGGAACGGTAGAAGTGTGATATCTAACAAAGGGAGTCTTGAAAATTATCTCTACAATGAAAAAATTGATGTAGCTTGCCTTCAAGAGACGTGGTTCAAACAAAATTTAGCAATCCAGTTTGTAAATTATAATATTATTAGAGCTGATGGGGAAGATGGATATGGAGGAGTAGCTCTATTAGTTCATAAAAACATAGCTTTCGTAGAAATAAAGGTTACTACGGGACACAAAGAAATAAACGCAGTTGGCATCAAGATTTTTTTGGAAAACAACATAGCAGTGCACGTTGTCTCAATATATTGCAATCCTAGACATTCTATGAAAACAATGCACTGGGATGATTTTTTTTCAAAAATTCCCAGCCCAATCATTGTTGCAGGAGATTTTAACGTCCATCACCAAGTGTTCGGCAGTGGGTATTCAGACAATAAAGGCCGGGAATTTCTACTCAGCCTAGACCACCAGGGTTTGAGTTTTCTTAATGACGGCTCCCCCACATTCGTAAACAGGTCCTGTTCTCAAGTCCCTCAAGCAATAGATTTGACTATAGTGTCGCCTCGTCTGGCAAACATATTTGATTGGAGTATAAGTGATGATTCGCTAGGATCAGATCATTTACCAATCGTTTTTGAAACTACAAGTATAAAGGCCAAAACTATCAGTCACCAAAATAGAAAATGGAAAGTGAAGTCGGCAGACTGGGCTAAATTCAGACAATCGTTGAATAAACAACTGGAAAAAACTGAAATATTCGAGACTTATGAAGATTTCATCGATGTGTTAGAGGCTGCTTGCGAAGAAGCCATACCACAATATTCCGAAACAAGGAACGAAAAGCACTTCAAGAGCAATATATGGTGGAACCAAGAGTGTGAAATTGCAGTAAAAGAAAGAAAGAGGGCATTCAGAAACTTCAAAATAGTATCTAACTATGATAACTTTATATCATACCAACAAAAAAGTGCATACGCAAAGAAGATAATCAGGAGAACAAAGCGATTGTCATGGTACTCATTCTGCGAAAAGCTGACACCACAAACACCAATGCGTGAAATTTGGAGTATGTTCCGAAAAATTAAAAATTCTCATAGTAGCCGATCACCTTATATTGTTGAAGGTGATTGGATGAATGATTTTTATGACAAAATTTGTCCACCTGGGACTGCAACTAAGTACCTATCGGAAATTCAGAAAGTTAATCGTAATCGGATAGATAGTAACGTTAGCCATGAGCTTAATGCGCCTTTTATGATGAACGAATTGCTCGCTAGCTTGAAAGTATCAGTAAATACATCTCCAGGTAAAGATCAGATACACTATGCTATGCTGGCAAATTTAACAACTCGATGTTTACAATTGTTTTTAGATTTATTTAATCGAATGTGGGAAGCTGGGGAATTCCCCGATGTATGGAAAGAAGTGTTAGTTGTACCAATTTTGAAGCCAAATAAATCTCACGAGAAGGGAGAATCATATCGTCCAATATCCCTAACCTCATGCGTTTTAAAAACTTGCGAAACAATGATAAAATTCCGCTTGGAATGGTGGCTGGAAAGTAATAAAAAACTATCTGACAATCAGTTTGGGTTTCGTAGAGGCAGATCCGTGTTGCACGCTCAGACAACCTTGGTCACGGACGTGCAGTTGGCCTTCACCCAGAACCTTTCTGTAATGGCAGCTTTCATGGATATAGCAGGAGCTTACGATAACGTCAACCTGGAAATTCTAGCCAAGAAAATGTTGTTATTAGGTTTACCAGATACATTTGTAAGAAACGTCATTCTCTTGATTCATAATAGAAAATTGTACTTGCGCATTAATGGCAACATTACAGGGCCTAGAATAGCTCATTATGGGGTGCCACAAGGAGGAATCCTAAGTCCACTTCTCTATGCAATATATGTCAATGATTTGAAAGCATCTCTTCCACGCCATACCACTGTCATACAGTATGCAGATGACACATGTTTTTACACAGTGGGCTCTTCTCTGGAAGATTGTCAATCTAAATTAAATGGGTCTATGTTGTCCTTCCTAAAATGGTGCTGTGCTAATGGCTCATCTGTGTCAACAGAAAAAACTGTAATTCTTCCTTTCACACGAAAAAGAAAAGGTTGGAGAAGCAGTGTTCAGCTGGCTGGTAGAAAGTTTCAGGTTCAACATACAGTGAAGTTTTTAGGACTGTTCATCCATAGTAAGCTGCTTTGGAAAACTCATATTGAAGCAATTGTTGTAAATTGTGAGAAAGCAATAAACCTGTTAAGATGCTTTGGATACAGGGCACATCCAGGCATGAGCTTACTGTTCTACAAAGCTTGTATTCGAGCCAGATTGGAATTTGGATGTATTTTTTACTCCCAAGCCGTCAAGACCCAACTGAAAGCTCTGAACGTGGTACAAAATAAATGCATTCGGCTTTGTATAGGTGCATTGCCAAGTTCCCCCATTTATGCTCTGGAGAATGAAGTGCAACTCCAGCCATTGGAAATCAGATTCCAATTGTTAGCCGATAGATTCTACCTGACGGTTGTAAGCCAATGCAGTGGACTTGTAAACAAGCTTCAGAGATTGACAATGTTGAACCTCACTCATAGATTCTGGCAGAAAAAGTCAAGCCCCTCGTTAACGAACAGTTTCTCAAGAATGGCTCACATAACCGGATTAATGTCAACGAACAAAAGAGAAGTGGCTCACACATTGAAGTATAACGACCGGTTCCAAAATGTTAGCGTGAATTACCTTCCGGACTACTTGAAAGAAGGAAATTGGGCTAACCGAGCACATCAAATGGACATATTAGAAAAATGGCCAGGACATTTAGCTGTTTACACAGACGGATCACTGCAGGAAGGAACTGCTGGATGTGCATTTGTGGTTCCGTCAGAAAATGTAGAACAAGGATATAAGTTGCCAAAATTTTATTCAATATACTCAGCTGAACTTATGGCAATATCTCTTGCATTAGACTATGTTTTATCATCACAACATTTCAAAGCAATAATAGTAACGGATAGTCAAAGTGCTGTTAATTCCTTGGGTGCAGCCTTCAAACAAAAGAGATGTTCCTATATTGTAGGGGAAATCTTGGAGAAGCTAAGGCAAATCAGAGAATCCCAGAAAGAAATCATTTTTGTGTGGACGAGGGGGCATGCGGGTATCAATGGTAACGAAAAGGCAGACACTCTTGCAAGAAAAATGGCTGTAGAGGGAGTCTTGTTGCAAAAACCTGTACCCAAAGAGGACTGTATTAGAGAAGCAAGGATATTAGCGAGAATAGATTGGGAAGTGACCTATGAAGAAAGAAGACGGGCATCTGCAAGCAGATATTCACGAAATGTGATAGGACTGCTGAAAAGACCCTACTGGAGAATGTACGAAGGGATAAGATGAAGAGAAATTCAGATGATGGAAAGACTAAGAATGAACGTTGGAATCTGCTCATCATATCTCTTCCATATTAATGTGATCACATCTCCCCGCTGTGAACTATGTGGAGAAGTGGATGACTTGGAACACATACTGATGCTATGCCACAGGCATGAAGCAAACAGGAAACATTTCTTCGACTCTGTTATTTGTTTAGAACGTCCTTTTAATTTTGACTCAATTGTTTATACTTCAAAATCAAGTGTTATTTCCAGCCTTTTAGCATTTTTAGTTAATAGTAATGTGAAGATTTGATGGACTATAGGTGAAATCGTTGATGAGGCTATTAGCATTTCTTGCGAATCAAAGAGTTTTAAAAAATAAGAAAGAATGAAAAACAAGGAAAAACAACTGGAAGGGGTTCGGGGGTTTTGGCCGGTCCGGGGGCGGCCCCCTTGACGATTAGTTCTCCAGGATGTGTGGAGAGTCTCCACAACATCCATTAAGGGCTGCCTGTTCAGAAATGAGCTGGTGGCCCGGGGAGCCGTCATGGTGGGTGGGTCCGGGCCGGTCGGGGCCCTCAGGCCCTGACCGGCCAAACACAGGGGGAAAGCCACTCCAAACCGAAAAACACAGGAAATAATAATGGGTACAGAAGCAGAAGATAACATAACAGATAACAGAAGAAAACAAGACCACAACAAACTATATGGATGACATCAAACACAGTCGAAATTTCAAGATACACACCATTCCCATTCCCATTTCAGTTCTGGTACATGTGCAATTTGTACAAAACCAATAAATGAATTTAAAAAAAAAAAAAAAATTAAAGTTATTTCTCCAATACAGACGCAATGAGTTGTTGTTAACAGTCGACTGTTGTCAGGGGATGAAAATGTTTCCTATAGAGTGGAGTAAATGATGCTATTGCTTTACGTCAAGAATATTGTAACCGGCTTATTAAAATTGTTTATAGTCCAATCAACATAGTTTAGGATTGTAGCCAGGTACGTAAGGAGGGTGAAATTGGTAGCTTGAGATGTGAATATTTATCACATAAATCAAGCGCTTTCCAACGAGTGGCGAACGATTTTTGTGCGATGAAAACTGCGGAAGTTCCATTCCCCTAGCAACGACTTGGTTGTACGTGAAAAACACTGAAATTGTGACACAAATTTTGCGTCACGGAAATTTTTGGTTGACTCCCCAGAGCAAAGACATATCCATGTCAAAAATGCGTCACGGTCATCAATTTAATAGGACGTCCCTCTGAAGCTAGGTAATATTACAAGTGTTCGGATATTATAGGAGGCACGCCCTACTGAAGTTGATGACCGTGACGCATTTTTATGGGCTGTATTTGTGTAATCGCTGACAGACGAATACGATTACACGAATACGTATATACCTAATCGCAATTGACTCAGAATCAACAAATAATTATCGCGATTACAATCGTATTCGTATTCGACGATAAGAATATGGCCAACACTGAGTGTTAGTACGTCTTCGTTACCACGTCTTCATCACTACGCCTGTAAAATTATAAACCCGAGAAAGGTTTCAGTGATAAGTGTGTTCAGTTCATATTTCTATTAAAATTTATTCTAAATATATTAATTATGTAATTTTAAATACGAGGTAATATATAATTATATTAAAATATACTATATTTATTTATATCCATCTTATTTTCACGTGATGCAGTCCATTCATCGAGTGCCCGAAAACAACTTCGTCAACAAAACGGAGGATAAAGGGTTGCTGAAAAACGGATAAAATCGATTAACAAAAAAAAAAAAAAAAAAAAAAAAAAAAAAAAAAAAAAAAAAAAATTTTTTCCTAGAAGTAACCATTTCAACTCCATCCTGGGAACATACTCTCTATGGATTTCAGCGAAGGTAACGCGTGACGACCAATTTGTCTCCAGACTTCCTTCATTCGCGTGGCCCCTTAATATCGATTTGGAATATTCTTTTTATTCAATTATAACTTCGTACTGACGTACAACGAAATCTGAATTTCTATGGATCACAAGACATCAGCCCACGAAAATCGCGTTTTTACGTAATATCCCTTTTTTGCCTAGTAGAGTATGAAAAAAAGATTTATCCCCCTCCTCAAATGCACGATGAAATACGAGAGGTGAGAAAAGTTGATTGGCACACGCGAAGGTAAAGTTGCCGAACAAAGCTGAGAGATATAATGAGCTTTTTGAAGGTTCGCGCAAAAAAATGAAAAGGAGAAAGAAAATGACGTAAAAAGAATATTGGTCGGGTAAAAGATGTGATGAGGTGGTAGGGTAATGGTGGAAGCGGGGGGTTCTCAGGATTTATACGGAGATGTGTGCCGCGAAGGGTTAACCCGACCGTGAAAGAGTGGAAAGTGGCAAAGAGAACGGGGTAAATTCATTTTGAGCGGCTGATGTGGTGTGGAAGTGACAAAAAAAAAAAAGGTTTCTTTCAAGTCTTTTGAAGAGAGTGAAACGAAATTGGCACGCCGACAGCAGATAATGTTTGAGGGGTGTCGAATGAAATTTCACTTTTGGGTTTTACAGTAAGACGGACAGACATAGAGTTCTTAGAGACCTTTTGCAGTCGTCTCATGAACGAAACCGTAGTCCCCGAGATAAGGCGAGCATATTTATGATAACTGGATTCTCGTTTTTCGCACGGTTTTGTGACAACCGCGACGACCGTAGAAGTGACGTTTAGTGCGACTTAAAGCTTAAATGGCTGAACCATTGAAGTCAAAGGTCTTTTAGTGTTTTGTTACTCTTTTCTGTCCAACTAACATTAGGTTAGCTAACTAACAACTAATCAGAACAAATGCAACAACAAGTATAGCTGAAAATATTTTATATAGGTATATATTTTTTTTTTCCTTTTTTCAAATATATCTTTATTAACATTCGCTAAAAATGAGAAGTTATTTGTGAGCGGTACCTACCTATATTGTAATTTCTTCGGACCCGTCAACTGAACATATAGCTTCCCCAACATTTTAGGTGGAAAATACAGATAATATTGAACGAAGAATAAAATAGAAGAGCTCACGAGAATTTCTCTGAAGTAGGAAGTAATGTAGTAATGAAGTAGGTACCTAGTAGGAATATGTAAACCTTTGAGCGGTAACGAGTTCTACCAGTTTCCAATTTAGGGTGTTGATAACTACAGAGCCTTTCTAGATTGGGAAAAGTCTAGAAAGCAAAGAGTTTCACGAATTTTCGAACTGAGCCTTACCTGCTGGGTAATTAACAATTTATTTGCATTCAAGGTGCTCAAATTTCTAAACAATGTAAGATATTAAAGTACGATAATTTACAAAAATTCGCTCGTACAATCATACTGCATGACTGGAACTTTTTCATTTTCGTGTAACTACCATCATTTACTTAACGAAACCCTCAAAACGGAAGTTAGTGAAAAAACGTTGTCTATTTCCACGAAAAATAAAGAGTTACACTGTTAAACCGATTTAGACGGTTAGGCCATCATCAGTAACAAACAATAACTGAAGACACATCAGAAAGAACACAGCTTATATAGTGACAGGTGAAGGGAGATTGAAACCCATTGGTCTAGAGAAAGGAAAGAGGCAGGAGGTACAACCACTCACAAAGTGAAGGGGGATAAATTACGGGGGACCAATTAAGTGGATATAAAGTGAAGGGGGATTATAGCTAATCAGATGAAGTGGAAGGGGGAAAATAACTAAATATGGTTTCAACAGTTTGAAGGGATGATTCCAAGCTTTATAGAAATGGACCAATCAGTGGTGAAATATATTGAGGTATATCCTCATTTAAACATTTACCAGATCTGTCACTTTTGATAATTACGAATTTTTCAAGTACATCCAACAAACCTCTTTTGCGGCAAAAATGAAGAAATTCTACAAACTGTCTATCTGTCAAATCAAAATTGTAACTATGATTGGATTTCTTAAGATGTTTCGCAAATGTAGAACTACCCTTATTTCCCCTGAAATCCTCCTGATGCTCGTCTATTCTTTCCCTAAATTTCCTAACAGTCTGATCGCAATACTCGTAGCCACAAGAATATTTTAATTTATAAACCCCTCTTTTATCCTGAACATTGATTCTGTCCTTAACAGATTCTAGTAATGCTCTAAGATTATTTTTAGTTTTAAAATTTACTTTGTAACCTCTCGATGATAGAATTTTGCCAATTTTATCAGAAATTTCCCCATATTAAGGAAAACTTATCCATTGTTTTTTTTCCAAAGTTACATCTTCCCGAGCCAGATTGGACATTTTTTCCCTAAAGACAACGTTTTTTCGCTATCTCCCGTCTTGAAATGGGTTTCCACAACTTCGTCGCGAGTGATTTAGTTCGTAACAAAGCCCTTGTTTGATCATTAAAAAAATGAAAATATGGCATTATAACCTTATTTAAATCAAATAAATTCGGTTAATTTGATTTCTTAATTTAAATCGTAATTTTTTTAAATAAGGCAGTCTCTGAGGAATCACACAATGTGCTGTGATCCCAAATATCCGGTATCATCCAGGCAGCATGATGTCCATCGGTATTTCCAATAAATTTAGCAATAGAGGTAGGTGCTCCCAATAAAATCACATTAAAACGAAACATCTCTGAACGAATCTGAAACACCAAACCTCTCACATGCCGAATTGCGAAACCCTTTTCTCCACATATAACTGTGATATGTCTATCAAAAGCTTCATCCATATTCTCTCCATTAATCACCCCTTCATTGAAAAGCCGAAGCAGGTGATTGAGTTCAACCATTATCGAAAAATGGTAGAATGATATATTTGATGAGGTAATTATATGATACTGACTAACATTATGTGACGATTTATTTTATTTGTTATTCAATAGTTTAAGCCCCACCTCAACCAGAACGGTCATTTATCTAGGTTTGATGTTATATTATATATATGATAAGATGAGATTATATGAATATGAATGAAAATGTAAATCGAAAATGTAACACAGGACTGAGATATACCGACAAGAAGTAAATAAGTAAAGGTAATGTTTATAAAGTGTCATGTTAGGTAGCTCAACGCGGTGTGAACTCGTCGTGGAGAAGTCATGGAAGAACATAGGATTGCGGTTTTGCGCGGCGTGTGATTACGAGACGCCCGACTGTTTGTACGTCGAGCATGCGCATTAACCATTTCGTTGAAGACGGTACCGTAGCAGGCCGACTCTTAGTGGCTGCAAAAAGTCTCTAATATCTCCAATCGAAGCAGCCTGCCGATAAGTTACAGAAGGTGCACCGGGAAAAACCATTCTCGTAGGATTGGAGGATAGCAGTGGTCACACTTTCGAAATTCCATTGATTCGCTCAATTCCAAAAAAGAGTGTTGTGGTCAGTTGGATTATCCCGTGCTCATTGCGGATCACTGGGCGGTTACCTTTGTGGGATGAGATTATCCTCTTTTTCACCTTTGTTCCTGGATATCCCAGGGCGAGAAGCTTATTAGACTACTCTGAAGAGTTGTCTAATACAGAAATAATGATAATTTGCACAGTTTATTTAAATCGGTTTTTGAAAACTAAGCAAATCCACTGCAGCCGACTAATTTAAATTTATAGGGAGTATGATTTTTTTGCTGATTTTATTCAATAATGAACTAAAAGGAAGCGAAACACGCGAGGGGTAGAAGCTTATTTTTTAAGGCTGGTCAAAAACGTTTAATAACAACAAGTAATTAAACGTTCTCCTTCTTGTCACCTCCAGCAACTCATCTCAGGGGCTCACGGTTGTACCAAGAACTCGAGGTGGCTTGGATCTCTCTCCAATGCAGTTTCGAGATGCACTCGCCATGAGGTATGGGAAGGAGCCAGAGGGGTTACCTAGCCGTTGCGACGGATGTGGCAACCAAATGAACCTCAGTCATGTGCTTAATTGTAAAAAGGGGAGTCTTATAAAGTATGGCCACGACCAAATTAGAGATTCCTGTGCCAAGATGGCAAGTCTCGCTTGGAATCCCGTCGGCCTGGAACCAATCTTACAGGAAAACGTACGAAAGAACACTCCAAAGTTAATTGCAGATATTAAAGTACACGGATTCTGGGAAGGAGAGAGAACGGCGTACTTGGATACGCGCGTGATTAACGCTGACGCCTCCTCATACTGCTCTCAGGATTGGAAAACAATATGCCAAAATGCAGCAAACGCCAAACACGCCAAATAAAATGCAGCAGCAGAAGACGTAAGGGGTCCTTCACACTACTGTTTCATGTGACGGCGCCTTGCGCATAGAATTTTAATGTTTTCTTAGGAGGCTTGCATGTGTGCTATCTGAAAAATGGCAGAAGCCCTTGTCGCACATCACCAAATGGGTGAGAGTGAAATCCCAAATTTCGATCATACGGGCTGTTTCATTGAGAATAAGAGGCACCAGGAGGAAGGTGAGGTGCCTTGGATTGGAAGATGGCGCACTCATGCTGATATGAAGGACATATATGAAAATTAATGGAATAAGATGAAAAAATAAGAATAGAGCAATCGACAAAAGTAGAAGAGAAACCGAAAACTTATAACTTTCAGACGGATATCCCACTCATTCTATATAAATATACTTTAAAAAAATTAATAACGAGAATAATGAGCAAAAATTGTTAATACACCAAAAAGGGCAGGCCATGAAGTACATACATGTATAATAAAAGCAATATCTACAAGTTATGTTTATATACCAACAACGTTCATCATGTAATTACTACATAATGTAGTGCATGATGCGTGAAAAGACCCAAACGAACCGCATCAAAAGCGGGACTCCGTAAATTGAGGGAAAAATGAGAGGAAAACGTCAAATGAGAGCTACGACGAAACCAACGCCTGCAAACGCGACCAAAAGGTTTGATATTTAATTAGGTGGTTGTGTCTCAATAGAAGTGCTGGGATGGCAGGCGGGGAGGTCTTTTGAGAAGAAGGTAATTAACAGCAACTAGAAGGGGCAGTGGTGCTCTTCTAAAAAAGACGAAGAAAAAACCCTACCCCCCAGCGAACCAATTACACGGGACCCCAGCTGTCTGAGAGGAACGGAAGGGCTAATGTGATATACTCCCTAACTTCCTTTCTTGACGATTCGTTTCAATGAACACAGTTCCTATTGGGTGTATTTATTTTCTTAATTGATGGTTGTATTGAGTTTAGTCAGATCGGGCTAGCAATTATAAGTTGAATCAATACGTCCTTGTAAAAGTGACTAGTTGTTCCGCTGACCAGGTTCCTCATAATTATTAAGTTCGAAAAACTGGTCGTCAGGTTACTGTGCCCGACTTCGCTTCTTATTCAATGGGGAGTTTTCGCAATGCTTAGTCTTAGCTTTTTCTTGAAAGAGATCATAGAAAAACCTTGTTCAAAATTATTAAGTCATCATTCCCAGAATCCTTAAATTCTATTCGAATCCAACGCATTTTCATGTACAAGTTTGTATTAAGTAAGTGGAGGACTACCGAAGGTGGGTGAATTCGGCTACCTGCATAAACCTTTTCCGATTCATCTTAAATACCCCGTTAATCCCCCTATTCCATACTAAAATGCTTGTATTGGCTTGCGAGGGCCAAATGCCGCTCTGTCCTACAAAACCCAGTATATCTTCGGCTCTTCGGCACTCTTCCATCACTGCTTTGCCTATCTAATGCACATAGACGTCGCCCGATATCGCAGATAGGGAGTTTTTGCAACGCTGAGTCGAAGTTGACTGGGCGGAACTACGAATAGAAATGAAGCATTGCGCATGCACTCAAAATGCTAACGTTTTGCGGTCTATTCGTTGTCCGAATAGAAATATCCTCTTCGGAGCTCAAGGGAAACCGAATACAGCTCCGAATACGCATGTAACCTTCCATAACGATAACCTATATTGCTATAATAAAATTTTGTTTTGTTTAGATTTTCGTGATTTTCAAAAAAGGTGGTTGGTTTGTAGGATTCATCCTCACTTAAATTATGGTGATACCTACCTTATAATGGATTCTAAAGCTTCACGATCTATTATCAGTTCGATTTTGTTTGAGGGTGTTTGGGTACAAGTCTCAGGATGGCATCCTACTAATTTTGTAGAAATAGGTAACCATTACACATGTCCAACCTGAAATAGATTGTTATTGACGAAGCTCCGATACTGATAGATCGATTTTGATGAAATGGGTAGGCGTAGATGGACAGAAGATAGACACAGACAGAAACTGCTGTCTTCGCCCTTTGTTGCGTATTAACAGGTATCCACATCTTCAAAAATGGTTCGTTATTTTCAATTAAAAAAAGTAATTGTCCAAGGGAATGAAGTGTAAAACATCGTCCATGTGTAGGTAACAGGTACTGGTAGGTACATATTTATAATAAAGTATATCTTGATTGTTGATCATGTTGAAGTTCCCGAACAAGTTTTTCCTAACCCAAGGCGGATTAACAACTACCTTTCCAAGTTTCCTTCCTTCTTCTACCACATACATTTCCAGTGAAAAAATTAAACCACACGTAGATAAAGTTGTAGCTAATTTAGTAGGTACTTCTTCCATCATGAATGAAAAAGAATACATTACACGTTGTCTAATCTATGACTCGGGCTTAATTATGAAGATTTGGCGTAGTCTAGTCACGTTAGTGTGACTTTGAAATCGTTTCATTCAATCATACAACGATTCCCTATTCGTACAGTACGACTCAGTGGTTAGCTTCTGTTTTGATTGCACTAGAAAAACCTCCATTTGTACAACGGCTTGGCTGAAAGACTCAGATGGAGAGCTGCAAAAACTACCTAATATATATTACATTGCTTCCGAGTCCACCTAATGGTAGTGGGAACATTGTTTTCACTTTCGGAATATCAAAAATTGTTTGTTTCCAAAATATAAATTCCACTCGGATTTGACGTTTTAGACCATTCTGAACAACTTTGGCAAATCCTTGTAACAAGCTTATTTTCCACAGTTTTAATCCGATTTGGATGATATTTTCAGGGGGTGTGCGGGCTAGGGGGTAGACTGTCCCATATCAGTTTCATCGATCTTGACTCAATACCTCATTCTGCGCATGCGAAAATTTAAATTCTACCAAACATCATTTTCTCACGCCCTAGTCGTCCGATCTCGCTCAAATTCGGATGATAGTTGGGGGATTGACTATTTGATGACTATCTTATATCAATTTCAACACGATTGTATCATTAATAGCTACTGCGCATACGCCAAAATGAAATCTTTGTAACAAGCCACTGTTCCACAGTTTTCATCTGATTTCAAAGAAATAGCCAGAGAATGCGTGGGTTAGGTTGTAGATGGTCCCCTATCAGTTTCATTGTTGCTAAATCAATACTTCATTCTGCACTTGCGCAAACGTAAATTCCGTTATGCTTTATTTTTTCACACTCTAGTCGTTAGAGTTCGCTTAAATTTTGATGATAGTTGGAAGAAAATGACTTGATTACCTCATATCAATTTCAATGCGATTGTATTATCAATAGCTACTGCGCATGCACCAATGTGAAATACTTGAAAAGACCTTAATTTCCACAGTTTTCATCCGATTTTGATGAAATTATCAGCGAATGCGCGGTTGTAGATGGTCCCGTACCTATTTCATTGTTTTCAACTCATCTTCATTCTGCGCTTGCACGAAGGTAAATTACATTGAGTGACAATTTTTGTTTACACTTTCGGAAGATCAAAAATTGTTTGTTTCCAAAATTTAAATTCCACTCGCACGTGTGGCTTTACGTTTTAGACTATTCTGAAAAACTTTTGTTACGTGTGTTGCGTCCAAAAATCCTCGTAACAGGCCAGAATTCTGCGTATTCGTAATCATAATGACGATTACGATTACAATCAACGGGTTTGAGGGTCGTGATTACAATAACGATTAAAATCACAGAACCTGGAGATATGATTGCGATTATGATTACATTCATAATCACAGTTTTTCTGTAATTATATTCGTAATCAGCAATAGCAATGTTCCCTATGAATAATCCCCTTACCGTAGATTTTTCCCTGTAATCACAGTCATAATCATAATTTTTCCTGTAATTACAGCCGTAATCTTAGTTTTTTCTGTGTCTACAGCCGTAATCCTTGTTTTTTCTCTGACTACAGCCGTAATCCTAGTTTTTTGTCTGACTACAGCCGTAATCTTAGTTTTTCGTGTGATTATAATATTTTTATTTGACTACGATTGTTTCTTTTTTCGTCGGCTTTGTGCTCTATACTACCAGTATTTTGGATTTGTAATTCCTGATGGGATATCAAAGCCTGATTCAAAACGGAAGTTTGTGAAAAAAACGTTGTCTATTTCCACGGAATTTTTCGTGGAAATAAACTACCTACGTTTTTTTCACTAACTTAACTTTTGAAATGGGTTTCCACAACTTCGTCGCGAGTGATTTAGTTCGTAAAGCCTGAATAACGACACGTGACATTGTACAGTTGGATTAGTCAAAGTGGAGAACAGATATAGGTCTGAAAATGCTGAAAATTGTATCTCTTAAATACAAGCAATTCTTATCTACGAACATATGACACCAAAGCGACCTGACATAGTGAACATTAGGTGAATACAAGGTAAAGTATTCATCAGAGCTGCCTACGTGGTTTGGCTAACCTCAGCGAAATCAGCCGAGTTCTAATTAGAAACAGATTTGCATTCTCGCGGCCAGCCCTCGAAAATCCTGAACCTCGGGAACCCGATATCAAAGGACAGCTACCGCCTTTGCTGCTGGAAACCACCCCCGGAAAACAAAGCAACCTCAAAAGGGGTTCGGGACGACCGACAAACGAGGTCGCCGGTCCCACTGCAAACTGAGGACACGAAAGTCCCGTCGGAGTTTGGAGCGAGGGGTTGGCAACTTCCTGGGAAAGGATTTTCCCGGGGTGGAGCAGTGGGGGAAAATGTTATCCCGTTCCAGCCTTCTCTCCTAGTCGCAAGAATAACTATGTCGAGGTGGAAGATTGGTAAGGTCCTTGTCACCCGTGGAATTTAATAATTCTCGACCTGTCATCCCCCCCCTTCTCGCCGGTTTCTCCCGTCAAGCCCGTCATTGTAGCTAATGTCCTTCCCTTGCCAAGATGGCCCTTCCCTGTCAAGCTGGGGGTTAAAGGGAAAACTGTGACCTTACCGAGAGCGAGGGAGAGGGAATGAGGATGATGGGTGAGGGAGTGAGAGGGGCATGTGGACAGCTAGTGATGAACGACTGCAGAGGGATCTGGTCAACTCGGCGGTCAACGGCTTCTTATCGGTGGAAATCTTTTTTCTCGTCCCATCTTCCCTTTGCTATATCGAGGAAGCAGACTACAACGAAAACAAAGGGAAGGTCCATGTAGTTCTAACTCCAGGAAGATCATCTCAAAACACTTGTTTTTATACAGGGTGGAATAGGATAAGTGACGAAAATTTTTTTGAGTTAGTCTGCGTCAGAAATGTAGTCAAATGCCGCCAACCGCATATTTTCATCTCAATCCGTACTGGAGATATAATTTTTTAAAGGTTTTTTTTTCTCAGTAAAACCGTGTTTTTCCTTTTGAACTCAAATTTATCCACTTTGTTTCATTTGAAATCAGAATTGAATTTCCTATAAGAATAGTGTACTTGGGTTCTTAAAAAGTGCCATTCGAAGACCTTCAAATCAGCTCAAACATAGACAATTTTGAAAAAATGAAATTTCTGAAAACCTTTAAAACTTTACTACTCTTCAAAAAAAAAAAAAAAAAAAAAATCCAGAAAACTGGCAAATCTTATGAAAACTACTTCATCTAATACTCTTCCCAACGGTATAGTCAATTTTACTTTTACTTTGTTATTTAGGGGAGAAACTTATGTTCTAATGTTGAAGAATGTGGTTTTTTTTTTTTTTTTTCAACAAATCGACGGTTTTTTTGAAAAATGACCTCCTGTGAACCTACGAGTATGAGGTCGGTTTCTACGTATTTTTCCACGCTGAACCGAATGGTAACATTTCTAGATCTCTCTAACTCTGTCATAACCGAGATTTACACTTCGACTCTCAAATTTTTAGTTTAAAGGTGAAGGTTTTTAGGTGAAAAGTTGAAATTAAATGAGGTAATGTGGAGAAATTTAAGCTCAAAAGTAAAAAACACGGTTTTCCTGAAAAAAACCTTTAAAAACTCATATCTCCAGTACGGATTGAGATACGAATATGCGGTTGGCAACATTTGTGATGCATACTAAAGCGAAAAAAAATTTCGTCATTTATCCGGTTCCACCCTGTATAACGGTTTGAAATACAAAAAACCAAGTGTTTCAAAATGGCTAAAGAGTTTTTCATTTTTTGTTTTTGGTCTAAGATATAACTATTTTACCTTCCTATATCAAAATCCACACTGTTGGTTTTCTTGTAAAGTAAAGAAGGGGGTGTTCGTAGAGGATGTAGTCACCTGACACCTGAAAATTGGAAAATGATTTTCAAATAAAAGAAATTGACGTTGACAACTCAAGCGAGAGGAAAAATATGAGATAATAGAGAGTCCCTGGTTACTACGGTGTTCTAACACGGTGAACGTGGATCGAGGAAAAATCAAAATGTCGCTAACACGCTGGCTGTTACTACGGTGCAAGCTCGGTGTTCCACGCGTCTTCACACGTCGTCTCTTATCAAATGTTTTGTAACCTGACGCTGATTCCGACATCTTCTATTTCTTTGGCTCTGTTTTTCCTTCAACCTGATCCCTAGTTTCCATCATACATCATCGTGTTGTTTTATTTTGAATTCAATTCGTAGTGAAATTTATAAAGTGGACTTTTGTAATCGGCCAAGGAATTTTTTTATCCCCTCTCTCAAAATTTGTTGGTTACGTTTCAAGATAAATAGGCTTTAAAAATCAAATTAGTCCGTTCGTCTGGCGTTTTATTTGTGCTATGAAATTCAGCGAGAAGTATTAGACTTCCTAGGCTTATACTTAATTATATCATCACGCTAGTTTATTCGGCAGAGACGAGCCCGACGAAGCGTTCCAGGTTTATCTTGAGGACACATCCGTCAGGAACTCTGGCGATCATTTAAGTAAGTTCTCGCTCAACTTTGTTGGTAGTAATATTGCTGTAGGTAGATATAGAGGTTGGTATAATAGTTTTTATGCATTTTGTGGGGAAACTCAGTAAAATAATACATGTTGGTATCTTAGTAGTTTAATGTTTGCATTTAATTTTGAAAAAGGTAGATATGATTGGAATGAAAAGATTTTGTCCGTTTTTCGGCAACCCTTTACCCTCCGTTTCGTTGACTAAGTTATTTTTGGGCACTCGATGGTTGGACTGCTTCTAGTGAAAATAAGATGTACCTATATAAATGAAATTAGTATGTGGAATTTTAGTATGCCAAATAATAGGGCTGCCATTTCCAGCTGATAGGTTGAATATTTTTGTTCACGGTCTGATAATTGTCGTCCCGCAAAACTATGGCTTTGTATCCATCATGTATTTACTGGTGTCGAGAGGAATCATAAAAAGTGGCACCACTGCCTCCGGCGAGGCATCAAACTCTATTGAGCATGAAGAAAGTTGAAGTGGTAGCGTTTCTCTTGCAGTTCTGATTGAGTTGATAGTTCATCGTACCTACCATGAGCTTACTGTTCTTGCTGAGCTCTTACATCGAAAAACGGACTGTAGAGGAAGGTAGAAATGTACAATTTATCGATCTGCACAAGGCAGCTGTTTGTGAGGATCTTAGCACTGATGAAATGGGCCAGCAGCACATCGAAAGTGGACAAATCGACGCACATCATGGCTTTCTTGGACAAGCAGTAAATGTTGATTGTCGAATCGGCAGACATGGTGACCCGTATGTCACACGAAACCCTTGTCCATGCTCGACTTCATCACCACTAGCGTGCAGTATATTCTGCAGATGTGGGGTACAGGTGCGTGGGAGTTGACTTGCGGGGATGGGTCTCTTTCCGCGGATTTCGGCATTTGGAGTTATGTGGGATTCCATTAACTCGGGTACCAACCTGCTTAGTTGGTAATGCGAGCTAGAACGCATGCCTCGACCCGTAGGTCAAAGCGGATACTTAGAAATTGTCAAGGACATTGACTGTGTGTTCAGTCTCCTCTCAGGAGGATCTTCCTTGCTTGTCTGGGGGGAGACCATAAGGCATGATTGCCTAAGGACTCCTAAACACGACTTCCATTTTTTCGGAAGGAGATATTGGATGCTTTTGTCTATGCTCGACTTCCAAATTTCCACATACCAGCAGCTGTGGAGGCGTTGAAAACTGGAACCTTTTCAAGAATCAAGAAGGAGAAACTACAAATATCCATCACATCATTGCAGTTCGAATATGACCTAAGGATGTATCAGTTATCACGAAACCCCACGAACTGGAAATATCATGTCTCTACCTCGGGAAACGGACATGTAGAGGAAGGAATATATGTAAAATTACTGGACTTGCACAAGGCAGCTGTTTCTGAGGCTCCTAGCTTTGATGAAATGGGCCAGGGGCACATCGAAAGTGGACAAATTGGTGCACATCATGGCTTTCTTGGACAAGTAGTAAATGTTGATTGTCGAATCGGCAGACATGGTGACCCGTATGTCACACGAAACCCTTATCCATGCTTGACTTCCGAATTTCCACATACCAGCTGTTGTAGAGCCGTTGTCAACTGGAACCCTTTCAAGAATCAAGAAGCAGAAACTACCAATATCCATCTCATCATTGCAGTTCAATTATGACCGAAGGATGTACCATTTATCACGAAACTCCACGAACTGAAATATCATGCCTGCCATAATATGGCTGAATAAATTAACATTCGCCACGTAAAATTCTAGAACAAGAAGTCCTAGCCCTCTAAAAATGAGAAAAAAAACAACACTCGACAGAAGCAAGACTGAGGAGAGAAGACCACAAGAAACTAAGCTCGCGTGAGTTCTACTAAGAGCCTTCGGCCAAAATTACAAAACATGAATATGCTTTAGCCTAGCCTAGAACGTCAATTATCGATCAGCCATCGATCCAGGAACGTTAATTATCGATCTGTGACATTGAACCATGGGTGAAGAAGCGTTATGCCAATATTGTTCAGGCACCATTTTTTGAATCAATGAAAACAAAGGACATGAATGTGAGTAATGCTGTGCGAACACATGACTACGTCATCCCCAACACGGAAGATATCACCACCGTCTTTTAAGAGGAAACCAGCATCAGAGGACGATCACATCATCACCGATCATCGTCTCCGTCACATCAATTCATAAAGTGACGTCACATCAATTCATAATTTCGTAACTTTCTTCGTTAACTTCCCATTCGCTCTCATTCGTCCGGCATTATTTATTAAAGTTCATAATATTTGCATTATTGAATTTCTTGTTTTATTATAATGAGTGTGTATTATAACAGGTCGCTAGCGGCCACCACTCCCTAGCAATGCATGTTTATCGGTATCGAGTTACTTTCTCATATAACGTTTATAGGCAGTCAGGTCCCGGCTAAAGCATATTCAAGCTAAAAGATTTTGTAACGAAGAGATGAAAAACCCCTGCCAAGTTTTTTGAATTGTATTTATGAACGCCGTCTGTCCGCTGTAGGGAGGGACTAGGAACCCCTTTCCCAACATCGTTTTCTCTTGCATTTTTCCGACGATTCTCCTGCTCCAACTCCAGAGAAGGATTTCGACTCTATTAAAATTTTAAACGCTCCTCTCGACTTGCCGTGCCACCCTTTTCCTTCCTCGAAACCTGTCACAAAGTTACAGAAGGATGTTTCCGTAATTTTAGAATTCGTTACAAAGAGTTGGAAATAATCATTCCGGACGGAGCTTGTCACTTAGTTGGTATTGTTTAAGCATCACCCTTTTCAGAATAGTGAGAGTCGGATGGAAGGAATATATAATTCATTTAAAACGTATACCTCACACCCAGGCAGTGTTGGGCATAATCTTATCGTCGAATACGAATACGATTGTAATCGCGATAATTATTTGTTGATTCAGAGTCAACTGCGATTGCATTCGTATTCGCATAATCGTATTCGTCTGTCAATACAACCCATATAAAAAAAAAAAAAAAAAAAAAATATATATATATATATATATATATATATATATATAAATATATATATATATATATATATATATATATATATATATATATATATATATATATATATATATATATATATATATATATATATATATATATATATGCCGTCAAGCCCGATGGGTCTGCCATAATCCAGTATGTCCAGGTTGTCAGTGGCAGCGTGGACATGAAGCAGACCTGGCGGGCTAAAATTAATAAGTATGATGGAAGTGACCTGCGCCAAGCAATTTCCGAGCTAAAAGGAGTGGCGACAAATAATATCAAGGTCATGGATGCAACCGTGACATGGCGCGGGGTGTGGTGCGGGAAAAGCGCCACGGAGTTACTTGAGTTGGGCATCTCAACAGTGGTACGTGTATCACCACCCGCGTCCTGAGGGGTTCTTACTTAAACTGGTGGTCATTTTATAGGGGCACTTCCTTTCATCCCATTCTTCATCCTCATCCTGCAACTTCCCTTATCCCTAGAGCCGGCGTCGGGTAAACCTGGGCGACCTCCCCACTTTTTTATGTTATTTGTTTATTTTTCAATTTAATGGTGTGCCCCCTCCGCCTTTGAGGGGAGTTTTGTAAAAAAAAAAAAAAAAAAAAAAAGTGTGTGAATAAGCGCTAAACTCTAAGGTTCGTTTCAGAATCCCTCAAAACAGATTTCGGTGAAGAAAATTTTCTACAATTTTAATTCTAAATTGATATAATATAAAACTAAGAAAAATACAAATATTTGTTCTCGAGCTCACTTAATGCCTCATGACTGCACGACTGGCATTTTTCTGTCGTTTAATTTTCCTGGGTGATCCAAAATACGGAGTAATACCACCTGTATTTCAGAATTTTAATTTGGTTAAAAGGCTCTGCATCGCCCAACAGAATGATAGATTAGGTTAAACGCCGCATGAAGAAGTGTTACGCTCCCGAGAATGGCTGGAGTAAATGGGAAAACTGTTGTAAAGCATTCTGATAATGGGATGGGGTTGGAGGAGCGCTGCATACTGGAGAAGCCCACGTAGAGCATAGAGAATAGAGACACAACTAGGTAACATCTAGCTCCGCCTGTAGTAACTCTGGAACGTGTTCAGAGCCGATACCAATTTAATACATTTTGTGGCTTGCTCGTAGTCATCTCATTGTGTTCTGAAAACGCTGCAAATTATTTCACAAAGGTTTATTATTTTTTCAATTGAGTTTGATCGTAGTTTTAGTTGGCGTACGTCATAAGGCCCGTCCAGACTCCTCGGCATGTCCTATTTCGAGTTGCCACAACCTATACTTCTATAATTATATACGTATGTTTATATTTCTCGATTTGAGCTCCTATCTATTCAAATAATCATTGCCTTAATAATATCATTATCTAAGTACGTACGAAAAGTCGAGAGGATTTGTTATTAAATATGCGTAGGCAAAGCATTGGTATCAACACACAAGTATGACCTAGAAAAAAACATATATTCATGCCTTGAAGGAACATGAAATTCGAAAACAATACAGGTGTAGGAAGTTTTCCACGCCACCCGGGAGGTACTCCCTAGGTCTCGTTACCTCACGACCGGAGTTTCACCGCCCTATTACGCTTACACTATCATATCGCTCATATTTTTCCAAATATATTCATTTGAAAGTTGTGAGCATTTTGAGATGAGTGAATTTTGTCCAACATGAGAATAATAATCATTAGGTCGTGCAGTTGTGGTCGTGCATGATCTGGTCCTAAAGTGTTCTGTTGCGAAGTCCTACTGCCCATTGTTATCCTAACCGTGGAATATTAGCTTGCGCAGTTGTCGTTGAGCAGGTTGGAGTTTTAACACGTCAGTCTAACACTAAAGTCTCGAAAAAGACACTTTTTCGCCCGTTTTTGGCCCATAGCATCTATGCGAGTAAAGCGATCGGGATGGTTAAACGTTAGGACCAACTAGACCCCAAATGGAGTCTATGTGCGAAAGAACGAGGTTTTTAAGTCAATTCTTGGGCCTTTTATGGCCCGGACGGCGGACGGCAAATGGCGGACAGCGAACGGCGGACGGCAAACGGCGGACGGCGAACGGCGGACAGACATTTCAAATTTGGATTCTACGCACCTTGAAACGTAAAGTGACAAAGTTTGAGGGGGGGGGGGGGGGGGGGGGGGGGGGGGGGGGTATAAACATTTTTTGCTATACGATCACATAGGCTTATTATTGAAAATAATAAACCAAAAGAAGCGGAGATGTGTCTGAAAGTATGATATGTCCAAGGGCTCAGCTGATAATTTAATCATTGTTGCTGTTCAAAATTTCAATGCAGAATCAAAGATTATCGACCCAAACGTAGCAATCTGTCATGGAATTATCAGAAATCGGGCCAAACAAATAATTCCTCTCTTTCGCCAAACTTTCGATAAATGTATTATCTTCTTCAGGGCCTATAATATACAATACAACAGCTCAACCCTTAGAAAAACGGTCAACTCATAAAAGATGATGAATAAAGGTATAAATGCAAAAATACTCCAGCAAGAAACAAGTATACTATAGGTAAAATCAGCTAACTTACTCAGAGGTGAACTACAGCGAGAATATCACACCACTCAGCGACCAACCGATCAGTAAATTCATCACAGGTTGCAAACAGGTACGAAAATAGATCGTGTACAAAATTCAACAACTTCATATCAAGGGATGCAAATACAAATAACGGAACAAACATAACAACAACCACCCAACACTCACCAACTCAATGAAGATTTAAAAGAAAGAAAAAAAGAAGAAAAGAACATCCGGCAGTCACAAAATTATACTAATAATTTGATTTACTTGCATAGCATCAAAATTCAATTAAGCAACAAGGCAATAATATTCATCAGAACAACACTGATAAGATTTATTTGGCCCCATTCCTGATAATTCCACGACAACATTTCAATGTTTGACGGATAACTGAACGTAACTGAGATCTTGAACTTTTAGTTATGGACGAGCTCGTATTAAGTATGAAGTCATCAACAGGTGTCAGGTGCCTATTAGATATAACTGAATCAGAATAATACGGGGTATCTTTCAACGTGAGCTTAAGGTAGTAGGAATTATCGAGATAGTAAAAATACTTAATAATAATATGATCGGTGTGTTGCCTCTCATTATCAATGGTAGGGGGGCTTTGAGGGAATGAGTCTTGAGATAGGCAGTAACTCATTGTAGTTTTATTGAAATCCATCACATCCAAGTACTTTCGCCTTAGCAGGCCTCTTCAGGGATCTAAAAATATATAGACAAGAATATCTTGCTCTTAGTCTAGCTTCCTATTACTTTGTATTACAGATATTTGACTAGGGTTGTGGCTTATATGATAGGTACTATTAAAGTTATTGTCGTGCCATGTAAGGTCGATACTGTAATAAATAATATTATACTATCAAAGTTCTGGAGTATTAGTAGAGATGCAATGAGTCAGGGCTATAATAGTCAGGAAAAGTAAGTTACTACTCACCAGTGTTTTTGATTTGATGGAGTGAAATTATTGCCTGGTTCTAAGAGGTGGAAGTTTGCAGAAGTTAGAGGTGTTGAGAAATTATTTATATAATAACACTTTATTATGTATTGGGAAGCGAAAGAAATCAATTCTATATTATAAAAAGAGGAACAAACTAATGAATAGCCTGGGCTTGAAGAAGAGAGGAAAGATTTCCCTTCTTCTGTGTCTTGTTTTGCCTAGGTGGTGAGTACAGACATTATGTGTGTGGGGACTAATTGAAGATGTGTTTCGGTGGGTAGGTATGACATTATTGCATGTCTACGTAAAATACGTAATAATAATAGTAACTATCAGTAAAAGTAATCACTTAAATACCTAATTAACTTTCGCAGGTCGGGGATTTAAATCCAACTGTCCGGTGTCCTGAACATCAGCCATATTCTGGAGGAAGGATCTGAATTTCGTTTGATTACGTCAGATGGGCTACGATGAGCGGACTTGGCAATTATGTCCGCTTAGAGCATAGCTCACAGCTTCCATCCAGGCTATCAGTTAGGTACCACTGTGTGCGTGTCGATAAGGATTAATTCTATTGATGGGTAATCGTGTTGGTTGCCATCATTTCTCACAGGAGTACAACTGGTATGAGGGTGGAAGTTAGGCGGCTTCTTCCTTTATATATTTTTTATTCTTCCTTCACAACTACTTTCGCCTAAAAGGGGCCTCTTCGGACAAATGTTATCAGTTCTGCAGTGAAACGTATTTCCCCAATAAAATTAATTTATTCTTCTAATTTAAAAGCCATAATTTCCACGAAAATCACTATCAAACGTATAAAAATACCAATAAATTATGGGGAATTTATCTGCTCCGCAGAATTTCACGAATCTACCGAAGGATGACTTCTCTCAGGCCCCATATAGAAGTACTCTGGCAGACTAAATCAAATCTCCTACAAAATTTGACGAAATACAACGTTGCATGGATCATGTTCTACCTTTATTCACCTGAATATATATATAAATATATACCTATATTAATTGCTATGCAATTCTTAGGCCGACCCCCAATAATTTTTTTTAAATGTCCACTTTTTTTGTGTAACGTTTTTTGTCCCGAGATGGGAAGCGAGAGGTCGTGGGTTCGAATCCCGGCCAGGCTTGAAATTTTTTTTTTTTTCTCGTGAGACGAAGGTCGTGGGTTCGAATCCCAGCCAGGCCTGATTTTTTTTTTTTTTTTTTTTCCGTGAGACGAAGGTTGTGGGTTCAAATCCCAGCCAGGCTTGATTTTTTTTTTTTTTTTTTTTTTTTTTTTTTTTTTTTTTTTTTTTTTTTTTCGTGAGACGAAGGTTGTGGGTTCGAATCCAGCCAGGCTTGAACATTTTTTTTTTTTTTTTTTTTTTCTCGTGAGACGAATTGCATAGCAAATTATACTCGTTTTCTACGCAGTAGAAAAGAGAAAAGATCCGGCGAGGCGCGAAGCGCCGAGTATAGATTAGGGAATCCAGGGGGGCGAAGCCCCCCTGGCGGGGTCAAGGGGCGGAGCCCCTTGCGAGGCCCGAAGGGCCGAGTTTATATATATATATATATATATATATATATATAATTATTGATATATTTTGTAATGAAAATAAGTAATTTTTAAAAAGTTAGTAAATTATCAATATACATATATAGTCAGATGCTACAAAATATCTCTGTATGGCTAAATGTACAATGCAAAAAAATACACGCCAAGGAAATGGCACATGAGCTTCCTCGTGACCTTCACAGTACGTCACCATTAAATTCCACAAAACTAGAAACGAACGGTTCTGGCATCAGGGAATCAATAAGGTGGGAAATTGGAAGCTGACCGAAACAAGAAAATTTTGTTTGAGCCTGCGCAGAGGCTACCGTTGATTCGATCATGACGGAACTGATAGGGGACCATGTAGAGCTATACCCGCACGATCCCTAAAAATTTGAAGAAAATCGCATCAAAATTGTGGAAATTACGGATGTTGCAAGGACCGTAACAAGAATATTTCGTTCACGCATGCGTAGAACGTATCGCTAATGCAATTATGATGATTGTCTTATGGGACCTCAAGGGACCTTACCCACATCATCCCTGAAAATCTGACCGAAATCCGTTCAACATTGACCGAGTTATGACCGTCACAAGGAATTCACGTTAGCGCTTGCGCAGAAGCTACCGTTGATTCGATCATGATGAAGTTAATAGAGGATCGTTTAAAGCTCAACCTGCACGACCCCTGAAAATTTGGTTAAAATCGAATCAAAATTGTGGAAGTTATGGCTGTTACAAGGAAATGTGGACGGACAGACAGACAGACAGACACGGAACCAAATTTGTTCAGGAGGCTCTGAAACGCAAAATGCGAGTGGAAATTTTGATTTCGGAGCAAAAAAAATTTTTTCATTTCGAAAGTGAAAACAAAGCTTCCGCTGCCTTGCAGTCTTGGAAGCAAAAATCTGAGGAGCCTAATCTACAGAGAGAATTTAGGTAAGTAAGTAAAAAGTAAAGTAAACAACCATTCCAGGTTGGGGCTTTTCGTCCGACTGCCTCGGGCGTCGCGGACGTCATCAGCTGTCCTCCAATGAGAATCAGAATTCGTTCTGATGATTTCACTTAAAGTTACTCATTGCCTCGCCCCCTTGAGTGGAGAAGGGTTCGCCGTACAGAAGCGAGAAAATTACTTGGACGTCTGACCCTAACCTGGGCGGTCACCCATCCAAGAATTTAGGTAAGTATAATCATTCATTAATATATGCATACCTGCAAACCAAACCCAATGAATTGGGAAAGGAATGATCATTTACAGTGCAATAAGATATTTCCATGTCAAAATGAATCAGCGTTTGGCTTTGGTAGGTACTTCAGAAATAGATCATAATTCATATCTACCGAAAATTTCGGTAAGTAAACCGGACCCAAGATGTAAGTGTTTCAAATTTCGACTTAATTTGAATCAAACACAAGAAACAAATGACAAGAACTTTCCAGTATCTGGGTTAAACTAAACCAAGTTTAGGCGTGATGGGCTGCTTCCGCAGGACATCGCGCTAATCATCCAAGTACTCGAGATGGTCTGTGTTGGGGCTCTCTTCGCAGATTGAAGCAACAAGGTCCATAAATTCCAGTCAAGGGGGAGAAAGGAGGGCACCTTGTTGCTCTCCACCGGCGTCATTATCAAAGGAACGTAGGATGATAGAAGGAGGCCCGCGAGCTCGTACGTCTTGGCAAATGAAGGATGCGCCAACTTGTCCTCAAGCCCCCTTCATCACCTGGCTCTGCTCACCGGCCTCGGCCTCTGACGCAACACGAAGGTTTCTGCGGCCGGTTGCGGTAAATCCGCAACGGGACTACGTTTGAAGTTGTACGCAGAATTGCGGTAGATCAATCCGTCTTTCATATAACTGAAACTCTTATCTACATACCACGAAATACAAAGGCGTTTCACTTCCTCCATGGATCGCGCTCTGTTCCGTAACTAGACCACTGTCTAGATTTTCTGTATGTGTTTGGGCCGGTGGGGTGACAATTATATTCCACTCAAGAGCAAAATGATGATGGGTGTGGATATATGCACCAACTACCGGGAGCCTAAGTTGATGATGAGATGTGTATATAAGTACCTACCTAATGGATAGTGATAAATAACCTTCTCGAAGTACCACTCCCGAATTTGGGAGAAAATTAATGTGTATATAGGTACGTAATCAATAAAACTCAAAAGGTAGGTACGTTTGGAAACACCGTACACCACGGCTTCCACTAGTTATATTTGTGTCGACAAGTAATGCGCCTTCAACAATTAATAAGCCATCCTAGGGAGTGGCCACCCAGATTGATATTCAGTATGTACCTACGTTAATATTGCATACAAGAAAGATTCGGTATTGTATCTATGATCAGTAAAAGTCTTTAAATTGGTAGGTAGGTCTGACGACGTGGTAGGTAGAGATGTGGTAATGGGTAGCTACACAAAGCAGTAGTTGATATAATGCGGGTAGCAATACTATGCGATTATTTAGATAAACGATCAAGGTTACCTCTGTCCATCAAGTACTTGAAAGATATACTTGAGGTGTGTGATGTCTTCCTCCCCAAAGGTGCCAGCGAGGGTGCACGTGGCGCAGAACCCAAAAATGGTCACCTCCAGGTGCCAGCAGCTCCTTCAGAAAATGCGATCGCTCGTTCCAATAAACTCCACAAGTCCTCAGATCGTGAGAAACTCGGGTCGAACTAATGTGCAGCGTCACAAGGAAACTGGGTTCTAATATACTTGAAAACTGTATGGAAACCACAAGAGGTAAATATGAAAAAAAGAAAGGGAGGGCGCAAGACGGTGTACGGATTGTAGAACATAGAATAATGAAAAAATATCCCAGGTGACCGGCTGACCGCAAGATGGCTGGCGAGTGACGTCACAGGGAAGCCGGAGCACAACAAATCACAAATCACTTGCACTTAATTGCACTTAATTTGCTCAACAACAAAAAAACATGTTCTAATAACTAGATAATTTTTACAAATATAAAGAGCTGATAAATAAATAGATAAATAGAGATAGATAAATAGAAATGCAATAAATAACAAAAACACATGAAGAAGGGATGCGCTATGACAACCCAGCATGGATCAGCTAACACAAATCCAGCGCACCCGTCCTTGATACGCCGTGGACAGAAAAAATAATGTTTGAATGATAAGGTAATGATAAGAATGATTTAATAGTATTTAGTGATAAGAATATTGTGCTTTTGTGAATATTGTGCTATGGAGTGAAAAATGAAAATCCCAGGTAAGTCGAAAATAAAGAGCGGCGTAAACAGTAATGGAATTTGGAAGAAGAAACAATGACTGCTTCCAGTTTTTTGCGAGCGCTTTCGGGAGATACGATGCCCCCTTCTGTCGTGAGATCAACTCAATTACCTACTTGATTGCATTATACTGCACGCGAAGTTATTAGTCGCCCTTGCGGCTCCATATGTTGGATTGATGACATGGAGATTACGATTTGAATAAAGATTATTACTTTACTTTCATAGCTATCGACTGCTGTAATTATTGTAGAATTATATTTAATTAAGTACATATTCGTACATGGTGTCAGAATAATACCTACCTACTCATGCCGAAACCTAAAACTCGACGGCAGTCGCTCTCGGCCGAACATAATGCTGAGTCTGAAACCCGTACTAGATCAAGATTTTCCTACCATGGACCCGTTCCACTCAAATTTGACTGCAAGCTGGATGACTGGGCAAGATGGAAGAAGAAATTTGAAAGGTATCGCATATCGTCTGGATTAGATGGTGAGTCTGATGAAGTTCAAATAAACACTCTTTTAAATTTTATGGGAGATGAAGGTGAAGATATATTTGAGACCTTTGCCTTCGATTTTTCCGGGATTGCCTTCGAAGAAGCTATTGAAGGGTTTTCGAAATACTTCGGTAAGAAAGTTAACATAATTTTTGAACGAGCCCGGTTTCGAAAACGTTTACAACAGGAGGGAGAACCGTTTGGGGCCTTTCTTACAAGCCTATATCAACTCGTTCGAAATTGCAATTACAAAACCCTTAAGGATGAAATGATCCGGGACCAAATAGTTATAGGAATTTCAGATTCTGCATTATCCGAAAAACTACAATTAGACGGGGAGTTGACTTTAGATAAAGCTATAGCTATTGCCAAACAGTCTGAATTAGTTAAAAGCCAACAGACAATTGTAAGAGGGCCTTCACCAACTTTAAATGTGATGACATTTAATAAACCTACGGTATCAAGCAACTTTAGGCGGCCTTTGCGACATAATTCCGGGCCTCATATTAAATTCTGTTATCGTTGTGGCGAAGCCGGATTACATAAAATCGATCAGTGTTAAGCTGCCAAGGCTGTATGTAAATTTTGCAAGAAGATCGGACATTTTGACGCATGCTGCTTCCAAAAACTTAAGTCCGCTAGGGAAATAATTGCAATAGAGAGTGAGGAGGACTTAGGTAACGCAGTTCATCTAGACAGCATACAATTATCTGCCATTGGTTCTCAAAACCGAAATTGCGATACTTTTACCATTATGGTTGACGTTAATGGGGAACCTATCAATTTCAAGATAGACACAGGTGCTGACGTTACATGTGTCCCTCCCACTGTTTTAACAAAACTTGGCATAAACCGAACATCTTTGCAATCATACCATGGTAATATAACCAACGCGGGACAACAGAAACTTAGGTGTATGGGTACATTTCTTGCGAGTTTGACCGCGAACAACAAGACGACTGAAGAAGAAGTATTTGTGATCAAAGAGTTAGGCAGCCCTCTGTTAGGCGAACCGGCAATTAAATATTTGAGACTCATTTCCGTCACTTGCAATTTAGATAGTCTAACAGCAACATCAATAGAAACTGATTATGAACATATATTTTCCGACTTGCCTGGTAAAATGGTGGGGGACCCCTATCGAATAAAGTTGAGACACAATGCCGAGCCATATGCAGTTACTGCTCCTCGTAGGATCCCTATTAATATGGTGGATAAAGTCAAATCTGAATTAGAAAGCATGGAAAGAAATGGAGTTATCTCAAAAATTGAAGAAGGCTCCGAATGGTGTGCACCAATTGTTATAGTTGCTAAGAAAAATGGTTCGATTAGAATTTGTACCGATTACACTGAACTTAATAAACATGTTATTAGAGAGAGGTTGATATTGCCTTCAACTGAAGATATCCTGTCACAAATTAGAGATGCACGAGTATTTTCCAAACTTGATGCCCGTATGGGCTTCTGGCAAGTTCCGTTATCGGAAGCGTCAAAACCATTAACCACTTTCATTACCCCATTTGGTAGGTTTGTCTATAATCGCCTTCCATTTGGAATTACTAGTGCTCCCGAACACTTCCAATGCAGGATGTGTCAGGCTCTTGAGGGCCTAAGTGGATGCGTGAACCTGATGGACGATGTTTTGGTATTTGGTAAGGATGAAGAAGAGCACGACCGTAGGTTGAAACAAGTTTTATCAAACCTTTCCAAATATAACATTACATTAAATAAGGAAAAGTGTTCATTTAGGAAGACATCTATCACCTTTCTAGGACATGTAATTAGTGAAACAGTGATCCTTCTAAAACTGAAGCCATCTTACAAATGCCTTCTCCCACGAACGTTTCTGATTTACGAAGGTTCTTGGGCATGTACAATTACCTCTCAAGGTTCATTAACGATGCGTCTTCTTTGAGCAAGCCACTGAGAGACTTGGTAAAAATAAATAATGAATATATTTGGACCGACGTTCATGAAGATGCATTTAATAAAATCAAAGGAGCTATTTCAACTGCTCCTATATTACATCAATATGACCCCAATTGCGACTTACGAGTTTCAGCTGATAGCTCCTCATTCGCATTAGGCGCGGTTTTGGAACAGAAGAATAAACATGACGAGTATTCTCCAATCATGTTCATATCCCGCGCTTTGACAGACGCAGAAAAGTCTTATGCTCAAATTGAAAAAGAAGCACTTAGCATAATATGGGCATGTGAACGACTATCAATGTACCTTCTAGGGAAACAGTTTACAGTACAAACAGATCATAGGCCTTTACTATCCTTGTTGAGCACCAAACCGCTGTCTGAGCTCACACCAAGACTCCAGCGGTTGCGTTTAAGACTAATGCGTTTCGATTTCTTAATTACCTATGTATCTGGGAAAAAATTTTTTGTTCCCGATACCCTCTCAAGAAATATTAGCCTGCAACCGAAAATTCAAGACTTGGAGCTTGGTGAAGTAATCGCGGCTAACGACGACTTCATACATCAAAATCTACCCGTGTCGGACAATCTGCACAGACTTATTAGAAATCATTATTCTAAAGATGACGTACTGAAACAAATCAGCATTTGCCTGACAGACGGCTGGGAACCGATTCGCAAGACCAATCCTTCTGTAGGGCGGTTTTACAAGTATAGAGACCTATTATCGTGCCATGACGGTATTATACTTTATGGTAGTAGGATCGTTATTCCACAGTCGTTGCAGAAATTAATTCTTGATCGTTTACATGCTAGCCATCTTGGCATAACTAAATGCAGAAACTTGGCTCGGGAGACCGTCTGGTGGCCCGGAATCTGTAAAGACATTAACCAAATGGTGACTAACTGTTTTATATGTGTACAACACCGTACAAACTCAACTGAACCCCTGGTTCAAACTCCATTCCCCCTCTTACCCTGGTCAACAATAGGCACTGATATTTTCCAAGCAAAGGGACAGTATTTTCTAATAATTCAAGATTATTATTCTAGATTTCTTGAAGTATTCCAGCTGCCTAGTATCAAATCCCAATCCATTATCAAAACAATAAAAAGCTGTTTTGCCAGACACGGGATTCCCCACACAGTACGGAGCGACAACGGGCCGCCGTTTAACAGCTACGATTTCAGGGAATTCGCAAAGCATTATGGATTTGAACATGTCACAAGTAGTCCTATGTTTCCACAATCGAACGGTCTTGCTGAATCTGGAGTGTTCATAGCAAAACGTCTTGTGATCAAGTGCGATGACGTTAGCGAGGGCTTACTCCTGTACAATGCCACTCCTTTGGAAAACGGATATTCACCGGCCGAAATGCTAATGGGGAGAAGGTTGAGATCCACTATTCCATCAATATTGAACAACCTCGTACCTACAGGGGTGGATCGAAGCAGCCTTCATGATAGAGAACAATGTATACGCTCTAGGACCAAACAGGCATTCGACAAAAGGCACGGTAGCCAAAGAGAACTTCCCATCTTGAAACCAGGACAAAAGGTTTGGGTCACAGATGCAAAAACCAAGGGCACTATCCTGAATATGCTAGATCATCCAAGATCATTCTTGGTCCAGACAGAGAAGGGAGGAGTAATCCGAAGAAACCGTTTCCATCTGATACGAATGGATGACGCCTAAAACGAAGTTTTGAGGGAAAGGAAGATGTCGTGAGATCAACTCAATTACCTACTTGATTGCATTATACTGCACGCGAAGTTATTAGTCGCCCTTGCGGCTCCATATGTTGGATTGATGACATGGAGATTACGATTTGAATAAAGATTATTACTTTACTTTCATAGCTATCGACTGCTGTAATTATTGTAGAATTATATTTAATTAAGTACATATTAGTACACCTTCCTCAGGCTCTGTAATTGAGGAGCTGACATGGAAAAGCAGTTAGGTCCAAAAAAATAAAGAACATTTTTTTTCGTCGAAGTGCAAGTAAACAGTCACGCCAACGGCCTTAGGTCCTCCAGTCCTTGCTAGATCGCACCCTGAATAAATGTGTGACCTTTGCATGGGGAAGAGATTATGTCTAAACTCTGTTCAGAGGGAGTTCCTATGAAATTTGATTTTTGGACAACTGCTTTTCCATGTCAGCTCCACAATTTCATTCCACAGTATGAGACACAGCAGACAGCGTTTTGGGAGATACGATGCCACCTTCCTCAGGCTCTGTAATTTATTTCCACAGTATGAGACACACTACAATAGAACATGACTCCTGAAAAAAAAGTTCCAGTCATGCAGCATGATCGTATGAGCGAATTTTCATAAACTATCTATCGTACTATAGTATGTTAAATTGCATTGAAATTGGAGCAATTTTAGTTGACAGAAATGGTTAAAAACCAATTTTATGGCAAAAAACTTATTCTAAATAGAATTCCACTGATTCAAAAGGGATTTTTGATTTTTAAATTTTTTTGCCGTTTTTATAGATATTTTAGCAAATTTTAATGACATTTAAGTACGATTTTCATCATAATTTTGAGCAAAATTTTTTAGTATTCTAGTTAATCGTTGAAAATTTAGTTTTGACTAAAATTCTGCTAACCAATATAAATTTGACGATTTTTGGCCATTTTTAACCATTTTTAGTGATTTTTTGGGTACATTTTTAGAAATTTGACCAATTTAATTGGTCAAAAATTGTTGGGCGAAAATTGTTGCCAAAAGAAATCATCCTTTCTTTTAAAATGCTTGATTTTTTGGCGAAAGAACGAAGTTTTTATCTCAATTCTATCGAGAGTTATCGTCTGGAATGACACACACACACACACACACACACACACACACACACACATATATATATATATATATATATATATATATATATATATATATATATATATATATATATATATATATATGTATATATATATATATATATATATATATATATATATATATATATATAAACGAAATCCGTAGGATTAGATAGAGAAAACACAAACTCACAGGGTTTTTGTCGACGTTTCGCGTGATCGCGTTATCAAAGACTGATGATTGGTGAGTGCGTCCACGGGTTGTTGTTGTTCAGCTCTTTTTCAGTGGCTCCGGTCCGGTTGATTGGCGGAGCATGATCAACCGTTCGTCTGGTTGTTGAGCACCCAGTGGGAAACACTACCGGGGATAATAGGATAAAGGACTAGTAGGGGAGGAAAAAAAAAAAAAAAAAAAAAAAAAAAAAAAAAAAAAAAAAAAAAAAAAAAAAAGGAGAAGAGGGGGGAGAAAAAGTTACCGGTTGATGTTCAAACCAGGTGGGCGCAAAGCTCCCAGTACCCTAATATGCGCCTGTTCTGCCATGTGCAATTTTAAATCACATTCCTCTTTGAGCTTCTTGAGCACCTGCACTCTAAAGCAGTCATTGAATGGCAGGTTGTGAAATGCGGCATGGCGCCCCACCGGTTGGTTCTCCCCCCTATCCGTTGTGGAACGATGTAGGTTCATTCTCAGGTTCAGCTGAGTCGCCTTACCCACATAAAAAGCCTCACACTCTGTGCATAATAACTGGTAGACACATTTCCTGCTCTGGCAATGTGCTGTTCCTTCCACATGGTATGTGTGTGGCGTATTAGCTGACGAAAAGGTCACCCCTGAGGACACGAGCTGGCAAAGCTCACAACGAGGACGCCCACAAGGTTGCAGACCAAGGGATGGTTCCACTGGTTGGCGAGCAGTTTTGTGGCTCAGCATATCACCTAAATTCCGGGGCCTTCTATACGCCAAACAGGGTACTTCCGGGAAAACCTCTTGTGTCTGGGCATTCTCCGCCAGGATTGGGTAGAGCTCTCTCAGGATGGAATTAATTCTCTGCACACCAGGGAAGAACGTGGTTACGAGAAAGGGTCCTAGTCGTGCGCCTGTCGCAGACTGCTCATATTGTACCCCAGCCGGGATCAGTCGACGACGCAACAATCCTGGGGGATAGCCCCTCTGTCTAAGACGCGTCCCCAGCATCGCCACATATTCTTTCAGGTCATCCCGACTACTACAGATGCGGTGCCCCCTGATAGATAAAGATCGAGGAATAGCCTTCTTAGTGTGTGGGGGATGACAGCTCTGGTAATGTAGGTACATCTGAGCGTTAGTAGGCTTTATATGTACCTTGGTCCTGAACCCTCGCTCCACCAAGCTCACATCAACGTCAAGGAAGGTTATGGTGGATTCCGATATCTCGTGGCTGAACGTAAGAGGAGATGCCCTGTTTAATGCTTCTAGGAAGTTCCCCAATGCGTCCATACCGTGCTGCCATATCATGAAAATATCATCCAGAAATCTTCGCCACAACAAAGGCCTGAGTGATTGAGACGCCAAGAAGTCCTGCTCCACTTTTGCCATATACAAGTTAGCATAACTCGGTGCAAACCTTGTTCCCATCGCGGTCCCCCTCCTCTGGAGATAGTACTTGCCATCAAACGTGAAATAGTTGTGCGTGAGAATGTAACGAGCCAGCTCGAGTAGAAATTCCGTTGAGGGTCCATTACTCCCTTCCCTTGCATCTAAAAAATAGCGTAAGGACTGTAACCCATCATCGTGCCTTATTGATGTATACAAACTGTTCACATCAATTGTGACTAACATCAATGGATGGGGACCGTAGCTGAGCAGTTGTGTGGAATTTAAAACATCCAGAAAGTGGTATGTGTCCTTCAAGAAGGAAGGCTGAGTAGAAGAGAGAGGTTGGAGGTAGTGGTCCAGAAAAGCCGACAATCGCTCCGTGAGCGACCCATAACTAGACACAATTGGTCGACCAGGGGGCAGGGCTTCCGGAAGCTGATACGGTTTGTGGATCTTTGGGAGAAGATACAAAATAGAAACCCTCGGTGTCTCAGGAATCATCAGTTCCTTCTCTTGCTTGGAGAGGCCCTCATACTCCCGGCGTCTCACACGCAGAATACCTCTCAACTCAGTCCGAAAACGCTGAGTAGGATCAGATTCCAACAGCTCGTAGGTATCCCCATCCTCCAACTGCCTCACAGCCTCACGGGTATAGTCATCAGCATTCATAATCACAACCGTTGATCCCTTATCAGCATTCATTATTTTCACCGTCCTATCAGATTGAAGTGACTTTAGTGCCCTGAACTCGCCAGTTGTCATATTCATATGGGGTTTCATTGATGCTAGAAAATTAGGATCTGCCGTCCGAACCAAGAAATTTTCAATAAAACGCTCCAATGGATGCGAAGCCAGTAGACGCTCAGGTGGCTCAATAGCTGTAGACACACGGAACTGACGAAGTGCCTCATGTATGTTCCTACCGTCTGCATCACCACTCATGGTATGCCAATAGTATTTCCACCGTAGGGATCGAACAAAATATTGTATATCCTCATGCAGTTTCATGTGGTCAACCCTGGGAGTGGGGGAAAACGATAATCCCTTCAACAATAGTGAACGCTCAACTGGCGATAAGACCCGAGACGACAAATTGCATATCTCAGGGGCTGAAGTGGCCTCCGCTTCACTATCCTCATCATAATTACCTCGGCCACCACCACTAACACTACCGCCCCTCTCCTGTGGTCGAACCAAAGGTGCAGGAACAGAGGCCCATCGATTCAAAAGACCCGCATCACCATCCGACCCAAGAAGCATTGGAGAATATTTCGGGAGTGTGATATTGTACTTAATTTTCCATTCAGTGAAAATCGAAGGATCTATCGGAAGTGAAACGCCCGCATCGAGGTATGAAGTGAACAAAACAGAGAGCTTTCTATTATTGCGATTAAGCCGGTGACCAAAATTACTCGTCACTCTCTCCAGGACGCGAGTAACATGCTCCTGTTGTCTCGGTACCAACCACAACACACGTATTAAGGGTACTAATTTATCCCTAACCCATTGGTCCCTCAACTCAAGATACAAGCGTAATGTAAATTCCGTCAACTTCAATGACAGTATGAATCCGAACATGGTTAAGTCATTATTCATCGACGGAGGCATCGCTGCAACAGGTAACTTTAACATCAAGCCCTTTGGCGGAACCCCCATTTTCAGGCAGGAAGAGAGAAAGGCTATATGACTCGAATACTGAGCCACCTTTTTTGCAGAGAATTCAAGTTGACTAACCCAGTACGCACGGGGATCTACGAACGGCACTTGTTGATTCGTTTCCATATCGCCTTGTTGGTGCGAAGATAAATAAGTCCAAACAGTTCCCGCTTATCAACGGTAAACAAGTCAACAATCCAACAATAATTCCGCCAGGAGCAAACTCGTAAATAAAATGAAATGATAAAATGAAATAAATTGAAAAGATGAAATGAAATAATATAAAGGATTGAAGAAAGGAAATGGGGAAGGTAGGTACACAAACAATTAGAGGATAAACACTTCTCGTAGGTGACGGCACTACTGTGCTAGACTAACGAAATCGTGGGAAAATAATTGCTCATAAATGAACTATATAAACGAAATCCGTAGGATTAGATATAGTAAAAACATAAACTCACAGGGTTTTTGTCGACGTTTCGCGTGATCGCGTTATCAAAGACTGATGATTGGTGAGTGCGTCCACGGGTTGTTGTTGTTCAGCTCTTTTTCAGTGGCTCCGGTCCGGTTGATTGGCGGAGCATGATCAACCGTTCGTCTGGTTGTTGAGCACCCAGTGGGAAACACTACCGGGGATAATAGGATAAAGGACTAGTAGGGGAGGAAAAAGAAAAAGAAAAAAAAAAAAAAAAAAAAAAAAAAAAAAATATATATATATATATATATATATATATATATATATATATATATATATATATACATATACATATATATATATATATATATATATATATATATATATATATATATATATATATATATACATATACATATAAAAAAGCGTTAAAATCCAGGAATCTTTTTAGAATGCCTCAAAACAGATTTCGATGAAGAAAATTTTTGAAAATTTTTATTTTAAAATTTTTGGAGCCATTGCAATAGCTTTATTTTCTAAGAAAATTCGCTAAAAAAAAAAGTTATTCACAAACAACCCCAGTCACTTTATTCTCAGAACTATCAACATTAGTAGGCAAATATTCTGTCCATCAACAAAAATGAAAATCTAACAAATTTAAAACTAACTTCCAACACATATACACTTCTGGAGGAGACAAGGTAGGTGGTTAATGATATGATGTAATGTGATGGTAGGGATTGATGAAGGGGGAGGTTTTTGAGGGGAAAATGTATGTTTTCAGTTGATACGGTTAGTTGCTGGAGTTGGCTTGTTGATTGTTGTAAGTTTGTTATCTCTTTTTGTCATTATTTGATTATAGGGCCCATTATTATATTTTTATTTGTTATTATGTATATTTGTTTGAATTTAGTTTAAAATTTGTTAGATTTGTAAGAATTTTATTTTTATTGATGGGCTGATTATTTGCCTACCAATTGTTTGGAGAATAAAGTGACTGGGGGGCTGGGGGTTGTTTGTGATTAAACATTTTTCTCAGAAGTCATGTTCTCTTGTAGTGTGTCACATACTGTGGAAATAAATTACAGAGCCTGAGGAAGGGGGCATCGTATCTCCTAAAAGCGCTCGCAAAAAACTGGAAGCAGTCTGTGTTTCTTCTTCCAAATTCCAGAATAACTAGATAACTTGCGGGATGCACAGTGAGGCGAAATACGATTCTAAGTGGACAATACAGTCGTATATATAAAACAAGATTTTAATGTAAGAAATTAAGGAGCTTCCGTCGAAAAGGTGATACACGCCAAAAATGAAAAATGGAGTTGTTTACTGTATTTTGTGGCAAAAACCAACTCCAATTTCCTAAGAAAGGTGACAGTTAGTGTCTACCTAACATGTGGTATTTTGAAAAATTACAGACAGAGTGCTCTTTTGCTAAGCGCCTTCATGGTTTTCTTAGGGTTTCAAACGCCAAGGGGTATTCCTTCCAGGCGATCAACCTTAGAGAAGGTTACAGTGACTTTCGTTTCTTAACATGTTTTTCACTTTCGTGAATGAAAAATTTTTTTTGCTTCAAAATCGAAATTTTCACTCGCATTTTGCGTTTCAGAGCCTCCTGAACAAATTTGGTTCCGTGTCTGTCTGTCTGTCGGTCCACATTTCCTTGTAACAGCCATAACTTCCACAATTTTGATCCAATTTTAACCAAATTCGGTAGCTTCTGCGCAGGCGCTCCTTGTGACGGCTACAACTCGGTCAATGTTGAACGGATTTCGGTCAGATTTTCAGGGATGATGTGGGTAAGGTCCTTTGAGTTCCCACAAGACAATCATCATAATTGCATTAGAAGTACGCGCTGCGCATGCGTGGACGAAATATTCTTGTTACGGTCCTTGCAACAGCCGTAATTTCGACAATTTATTGCGATTTTCTTCAAATTTTTAGGGATCGTGCGGGTGACGTACTGTGCAGGTCACGAGGAAGCTCATGTGCCATTTCCTTGGCAGTGTATTTTTTTTTTTTTTTTTTCGATTCTGGATTCTCCACAATTTTTAAAACGTGTTTGAAATAAATTCAAAACACTTGTGGTACCCATACAGTACTTATTAAATAAAATTAAATAAAGTTCACTTAAATAGTTTCATTCAATATACAGCCTATTAGTTCCGAATAAAAATTCTTAGGATCATACTGGATAGCCGTAGCTGTATCCCAGCATGACAGTGGTCTAGACTGTCCAGTTACAAGTTTTTTATTTATTTCATTTTATTGTTATGGGTTTGGCTATGAGAAACCAAAAAAATAAAAATAAATAAATGGGTAAGGTAGCGAAGAGAAGAAGTTAAATGTTTTTTCATTGTACAAAATATTTGAACAGTTATGGTTGCTAGATTATGATATAATTACTGATCATAATTTCTAGATTTTATTGATTTAATTCAATAAAAATAGTTATAAGGTAATTGCAGGAAATATTTTTTAAGTTCTTTTTTAAAATTTAAAGTTGTTTGTCCATTTAGTAATTTGTAAATATAGTCAAAATCCTCATTTATCATCAACATCCCTTTATACTTTGTTATTAACTGAGCATGAAATGTTTAACTTAAGGCAATTCGAGTCTGTATTTTTTATTTCTTCTTTCACTAACGTCAGCGAGAAATTCATTTTGTCAATTTTTAATGAAACAAAACATGTTATAAGCATACTGTTGGCAAGCAGTCAATAGTTCCAATTTTTCAAACAACTCAGCAGAAGAATGTCTGAGGTAATTCAAATAAAATTTTAGAGTTTTCTTTTGTACACAATCTTTTGATGGTTAGGATTTTGTCAGTGATTTTTATATTTGTTGGTAAAGTAGGTAGTAGGAAAAGCTCGCTAGTAGGCATACTTAGCACAGTTATTTTTTTACTCTTTCTGGCACATGTGAAATATGAGCAATCAGGAAATTGGAACTTTGATAAGTTTAATGTTGTAGGTAGCTCAGTTGACATTTGGTTCCTCCAAAAAAGTTCATGGTTTTAAATAACTAAATATGGTATTGGCTATGGTTATGGAAACCACATTACTCTGAGCAACAGTGTCCAATTGGAAAGTGACTCTGTTTTTATTAAGGAGTCAACTACTTCAAACCAATCAGTTTCAGATTCTAATGTGACAGAATCAATGTTTAAAGTATTAAAGTATTATCGCTAGTGATAGCATTGATTTTCTTTGAATTTGTGCACATTTTTGAAAAATAGCCCAGTCTGTTGCCATTTGAACATTGTTTCTGGAATCCTAGGCATGATCGCCTACCGTGCTTGGTCCCACATCTTGAGCGGTCATATAATTTTTGACGTTTGATTTTAATTAAGAGGAGATTGCATGTTTCTTATTGAGTGCATGTTTTGTGTCTTCTTTGTTGAGTTCTTTGAGATTAAGTTTTGCAGATTCGTGTGCTTTACAAATCTTTTTTGCTTTTGCGAGAGTCAGATCGTCTTCAGTTAGTAATTTTTCGCGTTTTTTATCGTCAATTATTCTCAAAACTATCTTATCTTTAATCAAGTCCCTCAAGTCTTTGAAATCACAGTTGGTTTGGTTCTCAATTTTCGTATAGAAACTGTCAAAAGATTGGCCTTCATGTTGCATCATTTTGTTGTAAGTAATGTTCGTTTTCCCGAAGAAATATTCTTGGAGCTTTTTTGAATTGAGTCAAAATCGTATAGTTCGTCTTCGTCCAAATCAAAACTATTGTATATTTCAATTACGTCAGGTCCTCATGGAAGTAGTAATGAAAGTAGCAACTTGAATTTCTTTAGGCTTACTGTCTAAACGAGAAACAATCACGTACAAGTTCCATTGTTGAAACTATTTTTCCCAAGATTGAGCCCTTCCTGATTCAATTACATTGAGCGAATTGGATGGTTTTATGTGTCTGTTACTCACCTTCTGTATCTTGGAGGCCCTTGGTCTTCTTCTCCTTCTTCGGTACCATATCAATAACTACACTCAATTCTACATGAGTCAATAATAAACTATTCATTTATGGCAATTCGAATATTGTACAAACCATTAAGGTAGGGAGTGCATCAAAGAACATTGCAGAAATCGACAACGCTATATTTTTCACTGCGCACCCAATACCTAGCCGTGAGGTCATGAACGCCCAAACTAGCAGAGTGATGCAGTCATGGCTCATGTAGGTATATAGGTGATATTACCTGACAGTATAATACACTATAGCAAATATTGACTAGATGGACTAGAATGTCGGAACGTAACTACTACCATTGTAAAAGTCAGAATAAACTCTCTACCAAGTTACGTTCTACCAAACCCAACCCTTCCCTCCTCCTCTTTTATCGAAGACTCCGACTTCTTTGTGGTCTTTAATTTCCTGAACTGAAAGCCAAAGAACTGATGATAAAGGTGGGAGCACGATTTTTTTTTTTTTTTTTCTTTTTTTTTTTTTTTTTTTTTTCTTAAGGCTGGAAAAGGGGAGGAAGGTTGTGGAAACCTTGGAAAGAGAAAGTCTTCCCTTGGTAACTTTGCCAGACTTGAAATATCAAGAACTGCTTATCTACTCCAGAACCTCCCCCCTCCCTCCCTCTTCGGCCCCTTTACCGGTAATGAGTTTTAATGACGAAGTCAATTAAGTGCTTCCCGAAACCTGCTTTTTCCAAGATTGCTCTTAAAAACCTTCCCCGTCTCTGTCTTCCTCGTCCTTTTCCCCATCACTTCAGCACCCCAGCCCTTCTACCTGTACCTTTAGGTTCTCCTCTAATCGCCGTTTTCCGTGTCAACTGACAAAAGGCCCCGGACTTACGAATTCCCCCTCCCTTCTGACAGGCCCGTAATACCGCGAAGTTTGCCGAAATTTCATCCCCCAACTTCGCTAAAGTTCGCTTTTCCTAGTCTATCTCTGCGACTTTCGCCCTGGCGTTCGAGTCTTCATTAGAAGTTATACCAAGTTCGTCCTCTTCAAACCCGGGAATCATCCTTCCAGTACCTTATACATCATGTACGTACTCTTCACACAAGCTGTTCATGGTTTGAATACGTCATTGGCACAACGTGTTTAGTTCACGGCCTTCTGAACTTGGGACATTGATGAGTTTTGGCCTCCCTGATCTTTATCTTCGTTTTTGACGATAAGTAGACTGAAGCTTGTTTTAAGAGCACTCCCTCAAGCCATCAAAACTACTTGTTGAGTAATGATTTAAACAACAAACCCGCGACTTACCTCTTATTTTTTTAAATTAAGTGGTTTAAGCCGCATCTCAACCATAAGGGTCATTAGCGGCTTCGAACAAGGTGTCCAAAGGGACACTGCAAGTGGCACGATTCCAAGGGGAGCCTTGCTGCTACCCTCCTCCACCAAACGGAGAGCCATCACAGACTCCACTGGCAAATCGGAGGAGGGCAAAATAAGGGTAATTAATTTTATGTCGTATTTTGGCATTCTCATTACTTTAACCTGTACGTTGACCTTATAACTTCAAAATTTCAGATTTTTTGAACGCAAAATGTACATTTTATTTAGTTTTAGCGAATTTTTGAAGAAATTAAGCTATTGCTCTCGCCTCAAAATTTGTAGAATGTGAATTTTTGATGACCACTGTTTAGCCCCTATAGCGGTAAAAAGATGAAAATAAAATAGTACAACTAAGACTAGATGTAGAATAGGCTAATAACTACATATATGTTGCTAAATAGATATATGCTAAAGAGAGATAAAACTATGACTAGATTGTACAAAAATATATCACATATCAGATATCACAGTTTGTAGTTGAGCTCAGAGGTTCTCAGGTACGACCTTAGGGACTGGACCTTGTCTGGACCAGATAAAACGTCACTGAGGGGGCCGATGCTGGACTTGGATGTCCATAAGGTATGGTTAGTCCTCCAGGAAGTGGCGGATGGACAGATTACCCCCACGCCATCCACACACAACATTTCGAGCTCCTGCTATAAGCAGTTGTCTGCGAGTAAGACGAGTATGGCCAGTGGCAACCCGGTTGACCACTATTCGGTCCCAGGTGAGGAAATCAATCGCTTTCAAGGACTTTATCCCGTTTTTTTGTAATGTTTGGCACTTTGTTCCGTTATATTTAAATAGAATTAATTTTATGACGTATTTTGGCATTTTCATTACTTTAACCTGTACGTTGACCTCATAACATCAAAATTTCAGATTTTTTGAACGCAAAATGTACATTTTATTTAGTTTTTTTTTTTATTCAAATTCGTTTTTATCTAAACTAGGAAAAACCATGATAGCCCTTCTCCCACTGTACTCTTCAAATCAGGAGGTTTGGAAAAGCGGAACGTCATGTGAAAAAATAAAATATAAAACCATAAGATATGTTTGCGTATATAAGTGACAGTCTTCCCATCGATGAAAAAGGTTTTCAACGTTTTCCCGTTGTTCCCAACTGATTTCTCCTGATTCTCCGAAGGGTCAGATGGGGACCAGAATAAAAGAGTTCGTTTACAGAGGGAAACGCCGTTTTGTAGCTACGTCGGTCATAAAGTTGGATTAAGGTCCTAAGCTGGGTGCCCATTAATCCGAAAGGCTTCTCTCCTCTCCTTATCTTTCGTTTCGTATCTCTCTCTTTCTCTTGAAAAAAAGGGTATTCTACGGAAACATCTTCTTTTTTACGGTTGAGATTGTTGCTTCTTTTCCCCGAGCGGAATGACATGGTTTGAAACAAATTGTAACAACTGCGCAGTGGAAAATAAGAAAGGACTAATCATTTTTCAAAATATAATCACAAGATTGGTTGTATGAAGAATTTTATTGTTAGGCTGAACGCCCCCTAATTAGTGAGCGACATGAGCGACGTGAGCGCATGCGCAAACGTCAGATTCTAACAACGTTCGATTTCATACGATCTATCTGTTCGATTATGTTCAAACTTGGAGGGTAGTTGGGTACAGGTTTTTAGGAAGGTTTCCTATGTATTTTATCGCCATACTGTGAGCGATAAATATTGCGCATGTGTAAAACTAAAATTGGTTGACATACGTGAAACTCCGAATCTAATGGACCGAATACTCTCAACAATTGTTAGGATTAGACCCTATATGATCTCCTATATTGTATTCGGAGGAGTAAAGTCTTCTTTCAAGTAATATCACCAATTTAGGCGAATCTATGGACTTTAGGAAATCTCAATGCAATAGACAGTTCCAGTCATGCAACAAGGAGTAAAACAAAATTCAAGATCATCTCCTCAGAAGTATTTGAAGATGATACATACGTGATGAAGTAACATCTTTTATGCATCATTCCAGTACCTAGTTATAGTGCGTTTCTCACAAATGGATGATGCACCGCGAGTGGTCGCGGATGGGGGGTATAAGAGCGCATGGGAACGCGCTCCCTTTTGGCGCTAATAGTGTAGGAATGGTCCAACGCAAACAGTCGTTTTTAGGCTCAAGTTATTCGTTTTCAAACAAGCTACACTTTTGGTTATTAGAGGAATACTTTTAAAATTATCAGGTTTAATTTAAAATAAGGTCAAAGCTTAAAATACATAACTGTTTCACCGCTCTTTCAATCTTTAAACAATAACATGATAGCAAACGACCACCAAATTTCATATTTAATTGGATTCAGTACTAATTATGATTCATTATAACAATTTGTAGTATACCGAAAAGAAAGCAATAGGTACTCAAACCTCACTTGAACTGTACAAAATTTTTTAAACAAAAAAATATGGAGGCAATAGAATTCAAATTTATTGGCATTTAATGAAAAGCATTAATCAAATCTTATAATAACCTAAATTATAACATTCTGAATATCCGGAAAAATGTTTGAATGTCGAAAAGTATCAGTTGTAAATTCTGCTCTTCAATACGCTGTCAAGTCAAAGTTCTGTCATGAAAGTAAACACCACTTTACGATTGAAATTAGGAATTTTAATTACAAAATTTCTCCAAATACTGTGTGTACAGCCTATGACACGGGTCTTCTTGAAAACTTATTTCATGTTCTATTTGAGTGTCCTATGTATAACTGGATCAGAAAAAGATATATATCGTACTTGGTGGGGGGGTACCGGAAACTTGATAAATTTTGTATCAGTACCAAGTGAATTTGACATAAAAAAGCTATATTTCTTCCTAAGTGAAGTTTGCAAACTGAGAAATTTAGATTTGTTAGACTGAAGGATTAACTCGCATATATATACTGGTACTGCCTATGTTAACTGCTTGAATGTTTTTGAAATTATCTATGAAGTTCAATGTGTGTTTTATTTTATTGTTGTTTCCAACATTTGTAAGGTAAGAGAATAAGCTGAATTAATAATGAATGTTATATTAATTTCTAATTGATAAAATATTTGAAATTTATACTAACGCTGTAATATTGAATAGATTATCATTAATTGTGAGTAAACCATGTAATTGGACACCACGAACAATTTCTAAATTTTTTACTCTTATAGTTGATTTGACTGGGTATTGAAAACACTACGTTAATGATGTTTACACCACAGCTGTTTCAACTATGTCTTTTTGTAAAGCATACTCGAATATAAGGAACATACATGTTCGAATACATTAATTATCATGTATCATATATCATAAATCAATACCAGCCTTTAGATGATGTTAATCCATTATGTAAAACATAAATCTCATTTGCCTAATCATTTATGTTAATTCAATCATTATTGACACACTTAATTATTTACTCCTCAAATTTTGAACTTTCAATTATTTATGTTAACCAATGGAGAATACAGCTATATACATAATTATATACTTCATCTTTAGACATTGATGGTGAAAATTCTGTACTGTAATTAATTATTTAAATAATCACTAACAGGAGAGCTAAATAATGAACAGACGCTCCAATTCCCTGCACAAGATCCTTCTTATCGGGAATTGTCGCAATTTTTGTACAAATCTGTAATACATTGTTTGTAAATATTTTTTCTGAATAAAATGCATATATATAATTTTTTTTAAGTCCAGATTTATTTTAGTACATTTATTGTCAACGTCTTGGTGTATTTTGGAACGAAAATTTTAGCCTTAATGTCAACAAAGCCTCAATTAAAACGATTAGAGATTGCAGAGTTTGAAACACGTTGAAACAAAGTGAGATTGCTCACTAACTCCAGTAGTAGGAGCTGGGGCTCTTTAGGAGACTGGGGCGTCCACCTGGTGATTAATTATTAAGGGAATTAATAGAGCAATCCATTCAGGGAGCGCATTGCGGTGCCTCGTGTACCGGCTGGGCCATTGGAGGAGAGGAATAATACCCGAACGTGGAAGAGGGATTTGCTCGAAGGAATGTTTGCGAATTGACTCAGAGGCTTTTGGCGCTCGGAGATCCGTGGACTGGACATGGGTTTCCAAATGGACGGGATTTCTATGGGCGAATCGTTAGACTTTCCTTGATTGGTCCGTTCAAAGCGATGCTGCGTCTCGAAAATTCCCCGGAGCCCGATCCGATTCGCGGAATTCGATTCACGTTGACAAAGCTCTTGTTTGCACTATCAGCGATGTCGTCGGACTGTCAGCCTTGTGTTTTATGTTGTACGGAAATATCGTGTAATTCCTTTGATTGAGAATGAGTTCTGAAGTAGGTATGACCAGACGAGCCATTTCTATTCACCTTGTTATGTCTCAGGGCTCGATGATAAGGGAAAACATGTGTGTTATATAACAACTGATAAACAACATTAGTTTGGCTAGAAATTTAACAGGAAAAATATTGCTTGAGTGTAAATTTAACCACTTCTAAACTTGTTTTTTTTTTGTAATTTAATAATGATTAAGGGCCTTCGTGAGTCAATGTAATTTTGTATGATCGTTGATGTACCTTTTCTCGACAATCACTCGAGGTAATTTCATGATTTTTTTTTATTCTGTACAGTCACATCCCCTCTCCAAACTGACATTTTTTTGCCCTTTCCACTCAGCAATTCAATTTATGGGACGAAGGTTCCCACACCCTCATTTTTGAATTCACACTCATTTGTTTTGAGGTTAGAAAAAACCGGATTTGAGGTTGAAAAAATGTCAATCTATTCAGCAACTGTTCCTCTAAAGAACAAAAAAAGAATCAATTCGATAAGTTGAACTCAGCCGAAGAAAATGTTCCTAACCTGCGCGAAAACATAGTTTTGATAAAACGGCGAAAGAAGTTACCTACCTCGAGTCTCTGATCTCAGCTCTGGTTTCTTATCGCAGCGCGCGCGGCGTTGATGCCGAGATTTGTTCTACTCATTGCTTTTCATCAACTTGTGAATGAAAATAAAAAGAAGAAGAAGAAGAAGAAGAAGAAGGATAGGTTTCAGAGGTTCAGGTAGTGATAAATTGCAGTCACTTGATATTTTAGCGTGACTGCATTCCTTGTGTTTTCGCATTTTCATTCTGTTACTTTTGAACATCGCTACTGTAGTTTTCATCCTCGTATATTGACTTTTCCGTGTTTTCGATTAGGTATTGTTATTCTGAACAAGAAAGCACGGCAAAAACGAAGAAGTTCACGAAAAAATCTGGATGAAAACTTCAAAAAAGTCGATGATAAAGCTGGCCCTTCCTACGCTTCTGGTGCGCACTAATTTATGACAATGACATACGTACAGTGGCGGCCGGTGGTCTGAAAAAGGAGTGGGGCACAAAAATATTTACCTATTTGACAGTCAAAAAGAGCATGGAGGTTTTTCATCCATTTGTTTTGCTTTCAGTGTAAATTAATTTTGATCTAAACACAACATGAAACATTAATCCCACTTGGGTTATGTCAAATGACATGGACAATAAATCATGATCATTAAATATTATTGATAAATAAATATAAATAAATTAATTAAATAAACTAAATTAAAAACACTATCTTATAGGGACCTACTTACTTACTAAAGCTGGTTTCACATGGAGCGGTATGTCCGTAAGACGGAAAGATTGAAAGCAATCTGATTAGCTGTTGGGACAACAGTTGAGGATGGTGGCTGCCATGTTGCCGGAATGGGCGGTCTGCGGACAGCGGTAGAAATGTTTATACCGTTGCCGCGTTCCGTCGAGCGGAGCGCAATCTTATTGGACAGGAATGTTGATAACCGCAAGTAGAGGTTTCAGATCAGAGAGGGTTTCAGTAGGAAGGTTATGATTCCGTGTGTCCATGTTCATGTGAACACCCTGCCGCATTCTGCCGCCCCCTCCACTGGGGTTTCCAGCCTTCTGTCTTTCTGGTTGTTACACTCGTACTCCTCCATGTGAAACCGGCTTTAGGAATGACTATAAACAGCCAGTTTTTTTATTGGTCATATTGCAACGTTTCTGCGTATTTGTTGGTTGGTTGTGGCTTACATGCTGGTGTGGATACTATACTATATATTGGGTTACGATGGATATTATGTTCATGGAACTAGGTGTGACGAACTAACATGGAAAGAGCTGAGAAAAATTATTATGGATGTAGGTACGTTGCAATAGGTCCAATAAAAAAAAACTGGCTGTTTATCGTCAATCCTAACAAGAAAAACACCTACACTACTTTATTATTAGAAGTATTAAAAATTATCAAGGCTTCGATTGTATTGCACTAGTCAACTACTTAGGAGAAGTAATTCTGAAGGAATATTAAAGAACTCAAATTAAATTATGATGAAATGATAGGAGTGTGACGTCATACGTCAATTAAAAATTGTTTCAAAAGGCTATAGAAATGTTGTCTAACCCCACAACTACCACTCACTTATGTATATAACCTTTTTCTTCAATGCAACCATGAACCTAGGAGGGGGATGGTTCTAGAATGCAACACATCCAGAATGATCAATATTCTACTGAAAATATTGATCAGAGACGTTTTCGTTACTCATTCTGTATGGTTTTGGAGGTGCCTTTGAACACTGTAGCTTTTTCCAAATGTGACCTCAAAATGTCGTCAGTTTTGGCTGATTTTGTTACTATAAGAGGCTACATAAGAAATTACAGCTTCCTAGAGTGTAAAGCATAGAAATTAACTATTAAAATGATTTAACCACCGCTTCACAAATCAAACCGTTCTCGCAATATTTGGATCACCTGCTATGAATCAAATCATCGAAACACCAGCTCAATGAAATCATCAGAAATTAACAAGCGGTGGCAATCATGTTCACAATATCAATTATTGAGAACGATCACCTGAGTGTACACAATTATTCGAATAACCTTGCTCATAACTCAGCTTGTTGGCCACGCACTTCGCAGTAGTTAACATAATATGGTTGGATAAATCGAGAGCTTTCGAACGAATGGTCAACGAATTTGAAAAACGACGAAGTACTAGGGGAAATGTCCCTAGCAACGACTCGGTTGTAAGCGGAAATCATCAAAATATTTTCGTGAGCAATTTTCCGGGAGTTTTGACATGGATATGTCTTTGCTCTGGGGGGTCAACCAAAAATTTCCGTGACGCAAAATTTGTGTCACAATTTCAGTGTTTTTCACGTACAACCCATTCGTTGCTAGGGGAATGGAACTTCCGCAGTTTTCATCGCACAGAAATCGTTCGCCACTCGTTGGAATGCGCTTGATTTATGTGATAAATGTTCACATCTCAAGCTACCAATTCCCCCCTCCTAAACTAAGTTGATTGGACTATAAACAATTTTAATAAGCCTGTTACAATATTCTTAACGTAAAGCAATAGCAGAATTTACTCCACTCCATAGGAAACATTTTCATCCACTTGACAACAGTCGACTGTTAATAACAACTCATTGTAGTGGCTTCTCTCCACAGTCGTTTTCAACATTTCTATAAGTAAACCGTTGTTTTGTTGGAATTAGTCGGGATTCGTTTAAAGTTGAAGGATTTATTTACAACTCTCGTGTTCAACCGTTATGAAATCCCCAATCAAAGACATATCCATGTAACATGGTATCTGCTTGTAAAGCAGATAGTGGAACTCGTTTACGAGTTACTATAAAATTTTTAGTTCATGTGCCATAGCAGACATAAAGAAAACAGTTGATTGTTCTCTACGCAACACAGTGAGTCTATTTTATTTATTGGTAAGTAGCGTGAGCAAGTTTTCGTGACGATTTTTCAGTTTATGTGCCAAAGCAAAGGCATGCAAATGTCAAAAATGTCAAAATCAGTACCTACCTGACTAAACTTCTTACGTAAATCCGTCGATGAACGTCGTAATTTCTATTCAAAGTGATCGTTGCTTCTTCTTCATTGCCAAAATGCCAACATTTCTTTTTGTAACTAACGTTCGTAACTACCGACGGAAAGGGTTTTGTAGCTAGCTCTACACATAAACAACGCACTCCAACTCGACCGACAATACAAAGGACTTTATTACAAAAGACGTATTCAACAACTTAGGACTGAATAAAAATAGGTACTTTTGTTAACACAACGCTATAATACGGACTTTACTTTAGAGTAAATTCTTGGAAACAACCACATGCCCGAAGGAACTTAAAAAACATCATAAATTACCAGCAGAGACAGCAAAACATTACTAGAAAAAAAACCTACCAACTATGAACATTCAGTTTGGCTAATAGAATAAACCGAAACTCCTCTAGTGGGAGCCACTCATAACGTTAATTTCATTCTACGGTCTTTAGAAAAGTGGAAACCCTGCCTGGGGCATGGCCCCCTAAAATGATGAGAAATCTACTGTTATGACCTCTTTTTCCCGTTCCTTGCCCCTTAATTCCCGTTCCTTGCCCCGTAATTCCCATCACAGTCTAACCTGAATTGACGAAATTTCTCTCTTGATAGAGTGATTTTATGGCAATCTACGTACTTTTTTACTGGTAGATGGATCTTAAACCTCCTTGGATGGAGCGTAAACCTGATCCTTCTAGCATCCACCTTGGAGCCACAGCATGGAGCTACAAACCACTTTTCGTTCTAATTTGAAACGATGAGTTTTGTTTGTAAAGTCTTCGTTCCAGTTTGTTACTTTTTTCCCAAATGTACTGGGGCAATGTCCCGATGCCCCCCCTCACCGGCCGCCCCTGCATACGTAAATATTTTTGCCTTTCACCTCTTGTATGAAGTTACCAAAATTATAAATAATTGATTTTTCAGAAGTGAATTTTCATTTCCATGTTCGTGAATCCCACCCTGTCAGGCAGTAGGAGGGTTAGGCATCTAGCGCTCAGCAGACTGCCCAGCTCTTACGGCTTATTACTTTCAATTTGGGACCCCTTTGGTTTCTGGAACCCCATAGTGTTGCATATCAAACTGATCTGTACAAAACGGAGATTTTAACAGTACCAAAAAAATTTTTTTTTTTTGGTCAACCTATTTTTTGACTCATGAAGGCCCAAACTACGGTGTTCCATGTGTCTTCACACGTCGTCTCTTATCAATTTTGTAACCTGAAGCTGATTCCGAGATTCCGACATCTTGTATTTCTCCGACTCTGTTTTCCTTCATCCAGATCTCACATTCCATAATTTATTATCATGTGGTTTATTGTTCTGTTTTCGATTCGTAGTTTTCTTTGCAAAGTGAACCTTTGTTATCGGATAAGCAATTTTTTTAACCTCGCTCCCAAAATTTTTTGGTTGCGTTTTAAGATACATGGATTTCAAAAATCGAATCAGTCCGTTGTCCGTCCTTCCGCCGTTTTATTTGTGCAATGAAAATCAGCGTGAAGTATTAGACTTCGTAAGCTTATATATCACGCTAGTTGATTGAGCAAAGACGAGCTCGACGTGTTCCAGGTTTACCTTGGAGACACATCAGTCCGACTTGTCTTGGCGATCGTTCGAGTAAGTTCTACCTCAACTATGTTAGTAGTAATATTGGTGTATGTAGATATAAAGGTCGGTATCAATATACAGATCATATGAATTTTGTGTACAAACTCACTAAAATAATACATGTTCGTATCTTAAAAGTTTAATGTTTGTATCATGAAAAAGGTAGATATGATTAGAATGAAATTATTTTATCCGTTTTTCGGCAAACCTTTATCCTCCGATTTGTTGACTAGTTGTTTTTTGGCACTCGATAAATGGACTGCTTCGAGTGAAAATAGGATGTATATAAATAAATTTAGTATATTTTAATATAATTATATATTTAATTTATATTTTAAATAATATATTTAATATATTAATTCAGTATAAATTTTAATATAAAAATATGAACTGAATACGCTTATCACTGAAACCTTCCTCGGGCGAAGTGTCGAAGACGTGGTAACGAGGACGTACTAAGACTCGATCTTGCGTTGCCAATCAAGCGGTCTCCTACTCACGTCGTCCACTTCTACTAATTCGTCAGCTGTCAGTTGTTTCCAGATCATCTGATCATGGCTCACGGGCACCGTGTAAACTAAAAACGTGGTAACCAGGAACTCTCTAATAATGATTAACCGGACGTTTGCATTTTTTCCGACCGTCTCGTCACGGCGAAAATATTGATTTTCACGTACAACCAATGCGTTACTAGGGAAGTGTAACTCCCATAGTTTTCATAGCAGGGAAATCGTTCACCACTTCTTGGAAAGCTCTCATTTTGTCACAAAATCTCATGATCCTTAAGCCTCCATAGTGTCAAGGAAAGCTGATTTGTTACGACAAGTTAAAACGAATATTGTTAAGTAACCATAATGAACTAATAATGTGTAAAATTAATCATCATTAATGATCTGACTATCTTGTACTTGAATCTTTTTTTATTTTTATTATGAATACAACGGAAAGGATACGCTGAACGCTATTCATGTGTTCAATTTATATAAATACACACCGCGTATTTGTATTAGGTACAAATTTTAGCACTGTTGGTCGATCATAACAGAATTCAGCCTCTAAGGTCCCTCAGCTGAGCAGTTTGCCTCCACACCTTTAATTGCATTCTACTAGTTTCAAAAGGGCTCCGTATCAAATTTCATCGCCATAGATCGATGAGGAAGGCGAATAGCCTCAGAGGTCATACAGCTGATCAGTTAACTTCCATATCTTGTAATTGTATTCTACGTGTGTGGGTGTTATACGTCATTCTACGTGATTTCGAATACACCCTCATACGTAAGTAAATACAGACCACAATATTTTCTGAGAAAAAACACCGAATAACGCATTTTCAACATACTTCCAATATACAACCCTTTGCACTGCTCAATTTTTTTTTTTTTTTTTTTTTTTTTCCCCGAACAAAAGTTGTAGAAAACTAGGCAAATATTGCGTCAAATGAGTCTAACCGGATCTGTTAAGCTCTGATGGCAATCCAATCAATCCAGAATTTAGTTGTGGTTTAAAGTGGATCAACTCAAACACTAAAACATTGATGAGACACACAAATCATTTCATCAGTAATTCTTATAATTTCATGCTGATCATAATTATTTAGATTGTATGGAAACTCACGGTACTGAGTAGAGCCATAAAATGCAAACTTTTGGCCCTATCTAAATTTTCAGAAAATTTGTTTGACTTCCCAAGTTTTCTTAAGTTGAGATTAATTTCGAATGTTCAACTGCTTCACTTTTAAATAGCTCCCGGATTGGCAAGTACAGGCAAGATCGGACTACAGAATTTTATAGTTCAAACCCTGTGTGAATTATACATAAGTGAGGCGATGTAATTCAACTGTTGAATGCTGCATTCGCCAATATTATAGTAGCTATAGTGGTATAAATTATACTAAAACATGGAACAAAACGTAGCATTGATTGGGTTTTATTTATTCACAATAATAAGCTCTTCGAAAAATGTTACATATAGATGTAACCGATGTATAATTCATCGATATATCGATTATTTCAATCCGATATACCTTCAATCCGGGCTTCCGATATTCATTTTATAGCAATATTCATAATTTGCTTTCGATGCTGGCATCCCTTGTGTAGTTTGGACTTTAAACGAGAAGACTGCGTGAAATCGCCAGCAGCTCCGTCACATTAATTTGTTTGACAATCGTCATCACTTAACAGAAAAATAAAAATAATGGTTATAATAATTAAAAAACCTGGATGAAAATGAAGTCGAGACCAACACTGCACCTACACAAATAACTAAACAAACAGGCCACATGCATCCATCCGCCCGAAACGGCGGCTCAGCCGGGGCGTCCCGGCCGAGCCCGGACCCGACCCACCATGGCGGTCTCCAGAGGGACAATCGAATCCAGATCGGATGAAAACTGTGAAAGATAGGCTTGTTACAAAGATTTCATATTGGCGCATGCTCTGTAGCTATTAATAATACAATTAATTGAAATTGATATTAGATGATCAAATTGTCATCCCCCAAATCATCCAAATTTGAGCGAGATCGAACGACTAGGGAGTAAGAAAATGATGCTTGGTAGAATTTACGTTTGCGCATGCGCAGAGTGAGGTAGGTATTGAGTCAAGAACTATGAAAAAAGCTTGTTACAAGGATTTGCGAACACACGACAGACAGATAGACACGGAACCAAACTTGTTCAGAATGCTGATTCCGAATATACCACATGTTAGTATGCTGAAAAAATTATTTCGCACAACAAATCGCAAAAAACAGGCTAGTTTGAAATTTTTGACTACATTTTTGAAAATTTCAACCCGAAGATGTAATCCGATCATGCTGGCCAACGAACTTGAACTTTCATTCTACAGTAGAGCACAACAGTAGAAAATTCGTTAAACTTCAGAATATGATTCAGAATAGCCTGAAACGGATTTCTGCATAAATTTTTTTCATAAATTCGCATTCTACGAATTTTGAGGCGAGAGCAATTGCTTAATTTTCTTCAAAAATTCGCTAAAAGCTAGTGGACAATTTGATTTTGGAGACCGAAACTTTTTTCTCCCGAAAGTGAAAACAATGCTTCCGCTACCTTTGGTAGACTCGGAAGCAATATTGAAAATGTCTTCTGAGTTTTCAATTTACTCGCAAAATATATTCTCCTGATCCCATTGTTATGACTTCTCATTCTCTCCACGTGGTCCATAATAAATGAATGATCATCTGAATACAGGGGAAAGAACGAGAGAGGTTTGTGACCAAGAAAATGAGAGCCTTCCGCTCTCTCGCTGTTAGGATCCCTAAAACCCCCCGCTTTTGACCCTCACAACCCCCGGATTGAGTGAGGCTCTTTGTGAGGGGGACTTTATGAGGAGGTACATAGAAGGTGGAATGAAGTCGAGGGAAAAAAAAGGGAAGAACGCCAGTCACAAGGTCCTTTTTCCCTCTCGAGTCAGAAACAGTCAAAACGTTGGAGACCTTTGAATGCTTTCTGCTCCGGATTCACCGTTTCTTTGTGAACAAGGCAAAATCCTTTACCGGTTGATCTTTTTTCTCTTTATTTCAATACGAAAGACGAATCGGGGGTGTGTTTGTGATGAAAGTTAAGGTCTAGATGGAAAAGAATCTTGTGTAAGAGGACTAGCCAAAGAGAAAAGATGTCAGATTAAAATATTTCGAAAGCATTGTTTACTGTTCGCATTACGGACTAGACACAGAAGTCTAGCCACACAATGCAGATGATAAGAGCACTAGAAGGTTATTTGAAGCATACTCAAAATGAAAGACAACACGGGAAAGAGTTCCACGTAAAATGGGAAGGGGGTTCCAACAGGAACGCAGCATTATAAAAAAAAAATTACTCAGGATTTGTTCAGGACCTAACCCGGAAACAGTAGTTCCTTGAATACTACGCACTTCCTTGACCCCTACATGCTAAAGTGCCAGGGATTGCTATGGGTTCTCCGCTATCTCCTCTGCTTGCAGATTCGAGTATATACATAGATTATCTTGAGCAACGAATATTGACAACTTGTAACACAAATGATCTCTATTGGTGTAGATATGTCGATGATATCATCATTCTATGGAAGGGCACAGAAAAACAACTTAATTGTTTTCACGAAAAAAATCAATAAATTAGATCCATTTATCAAATTTCCCCTCAAATTCGGTGGGGATAAGCTAAATTTTCTTGATCTGTCCATCTCTTTGGTAAATGAGAAGCATGATTTTTCACTTTATAGAAAAGATACAAATATCGATCCATAGTACTTCAAATCACCATTTACTTCTTAAGGGTTCAGTCTTCCATAGTATGATCAATCGAGCACTATCTATTCCAAATAGTGAACAAAATTTAACAAAAGAAAAATCCATTATCAAAAGCATAGCGGGTAGTAACGGATATGGAGGAGATCTCGTTCATACCATATGGGATAAGGTTCTTAGGAAAAAGAGTAGGGAAAAAGTTTCCAATCTGGCTAGGGAAGATGTAAATTTAGAAGAAAAGCAATGGATAAGTATACCTTATTATGGGAAACTGTCTGATAAAATCGGCTGAATTCTATCATCGAGCGGTTACAAACTGGGTTGTAAAACTAGAAATAGTCTTGTTGCATTAAGTACTAGGTTCCGTTAAAGACAAAATTAATGTTCAGGCTAAAATTGGGATTTATAAATTAGAATGTTATTGTGGCTACGAATACTGCGGTTAAACTAGTAGGAAATTCGGGGGAAGAATAGAAGAGCATCAGGAGGATATCGGGGAGAATAAGGGTAAGTCTACATTTGCAAAACATCTTCAGGAATTCAATCATATTCAAATTATGATTTGACAGATAGATAGTTTGTAGAATTTCTTGATTTTTTTCCAAAGGGATGTTAAATGTACTTGAAAAATTCGAAATGATCAAAAGTTGCAGATCTGGTAAATGTTTAAATGAGGATATCCCTCAATATATTTCACCACTGGTAAGTCCATTTCTATAAATGGTTGCGTTGGTCTTTCGGGTTGCCCTATCTCGATTTAGAGGAAGAAGCACAAGGTTTCAGTGACTTTGCCGAATGTATGCCTGACAATAACTCTGTTTTGGCCTATGGTGAGTACTTAATGAAAAATTATGTCAACTCCACTGCTCCGTTCCCTCCTGCTGTCTGGGTCTCAAGGACCAGCGACACAACTAACACGACTAATGCCTGTGAGTTGTTCAACTCACACTTCAACGATAACTTCCCATCAACCCATCCGAAGATTTATGTATTCGTGGACCAATATCTGGCTTCCAAAACGTAGACGTGTACGCAAAAATTATTTCCGCGAGTGAACAGTCTGTGCAAGACTTGAGACGTTCGACTACCAAGAACAATCAAAAGTGGGTGCAAATACTTATTGAACGCTACGAAAACAACGAAATTTCGATGCTTGCTTTTGTGAAACTCATATCGGCAAAACTGCTCCCTCACTTGGAAGATGAATGACTTAGTTGTTACTGTTGATGTTGCATAAGATTTTGTTTCATATTGTGTTCTTGACGCGTGCAATCAATTCCAGTACCACATTCGTTCAAACTATCCATTTGTAATATCATTATTTATAATAAAGTGCATGGAGAAAATTTTGAGTTTATTGACGTTTGGCGTGGAACTTGTCAACTGGCGGGGTGGCACTTGTCAACTGGGGGGGTGGCACTTGTCAACTGGCTGATTAGGGGCGGGGAGGCAGTTGTCTATAGGCCGTGTACAGCCGGGTGGCACTTGGGAAAAAAATCACGAGTAGGGAGGCAGTTGGGAACCGCCCTCTTTCCCTCCTTTCATTTCATCAGCTATAATCCCCCTTCACTTAGCTTGCACCTAATTGGTTGTACCTCCAGCCAGCTTTCCTTTTTCTCAACCAATGGGATTCAATCTCCCTTCACTTCTGACTATATAAGCTGTGTGCAGTTATTGTTTGTTGCTGATGATGGCCTAACCGTCGGAATCGATTTAACATTGTAACTCTTTATTTTTCGTGGAAATAGACTACGTTTTTTCAGTAACTTCCGTTTTCAAACGTACTTAACGGGAATCACACTATAGGCCACTTCCACCGATTTCTGATGATGTATCTCAAGACGATAAGTCTCAAAACCACGTGTTTCTTGTAGTTTTTGATGTTTTCTGCGATGCTGAATTGAATTAATTATCCCAGTTTAAATCTCAAGAATATTGAATTTATTTAATTGAATATTGTGTATATTTTTTGGTAGCATAATTTGTACTTTCAATTATTTTTTATTCATATAACATCATATTTATGTAGGAACTAGGTTCTCCTTTTTTAAACCTTCGATGTTTAGTATTATACTTTGATGTAGAAATTGTGTACCAATTTAAATACCGAGCGATGTGAGCCTCTAGTTTGACTCGGCCTGCTTTTGTTTGCCTGCCTATTTCATGCCAGAGGCCGCAATTTAGGAGCCATCAACTAGAAATTTGGTCACTGGGGATAAATAGTAAGTACAGTGTTTGGTACCGATCCGACACGATGTGGTGGGCGATACCCGACTCAGTCCAGGCCCTCCTCGACTCAGTCCCGCTTAGAAATGGAAAGGTCGGACCGCTCTCCCGACTCAGTCCCGCTAGTGAAAGTCCCGACTCAGTCCCGCTTGTGGAAAATTCTGTAAAAAATGCCTAATTTCTATTGTTATCGACTAGACTAGAACTCGTAGAAACCAACTTCCACTTTCCTTTGCGGGACGAGCTGAAAAATCCTGGGACGATTTTCTTTTAACACTAACTTGCTCTCACTACGCATGCACTCATTTCAGAGTTTGGCTCATGACAGTGTGGAGTGATTTGCAGCACTTCTCTCTGAAGCATTTTCATGTACCTAGCTTTTACAATTGAACTTATTCATTGCACTACATCTCCACCGTGTCACGCCAAAGGTTTATGAAAACTGTACCTATAGTTCTACAGAGTACCTTCTCTTATCGCTTTCATGTTCCAACGGGACTGAGTCGTTTAACCGCTCAAAGCGTAGCGGGATCAAGTCGGGCAATTGCAATATCCTCCTTTCACCAGTTGGGATCGAGTCGGGTGTCGCCCGATGTGGTGGCGATAGCGTTGACGATATCGGACGACAAATCTCAAAACTACGTGTTTTTTGTTGTTTTTGATGTTTTCTGTGATGCTGAATCGAATAAATTAGCCCAATTTAAAACTCAAAAATATAGACTGTTGTAAAGTATTTGCTTTGTAAGAATGCTGCATAATAACATTAGAAACCTAGTCAGCCTTCCCAGTAGTTCATACTGACAATTTCACTACGAAAAGTGTTTTGATCGTATTTGACTGCCCTACTGGGGAAACATGGAGCCACGGACATGTTACGGGAAAAACTTTGACCACCGTTTGTAAGGGAAAGACCTTTAGCCGTTATTAAATCAAATTTCCGTACCGTCTGGGACTGGATATGGGAGATGGGACGGGACCAACCCATCCACTTTGCGGATTATGTCTTCCCTATGGGCCCTTATACAGTGAGAAGAGACGGTTCTCCCCATGCATCACTTAAGGATGGTAAAGGCAAGGATGGCGAAGAAGGGGGGCAGCTCCTTCATAAATACGGTCATTTCTCCGCTGATACGAGTGTGGGGTGAGAGAGGAAGAGATACCCCTGAGGGACGGATTTCTGGGGAGGAAGGCGACATTCTTTATTCAGGCCGCGCCCTGAGGCTTCCTTGGAGATGGGGTGCTGGGGGTACTGAGTTAAGGGTTTGAATAAACCAAAATTCCTTCTTCCACCGACACACACGCTACCTTACTCAAAGAACTAACAGTAAAACCCAGTGCTTGAACTTGGTTAGCAAGACAATTCATTTCAGATTTTGAATTCTCAATAGACGCTGTTTCGTACAGATGGAGAATTGAAAAACGTCCAGCTGGGTCTTTCTTCTCTTGTGGTGTACCCCGTGCCATGTAATTGGTGTTATCATCAGCTACTCATCTGGTGACTACCTTATCACAACCTAATTAATAATTTTGACCAGCTTTTAGATATAATATAAATATACTAAAAAACGTTTGCCAAGTTGGGTGGGCAGTACAGCTTCCTCACATATTGTAACATGAACGTATAGAATTAGTTGAAGAAAAAAGTAAGAGTCGAAATAATTAATATGTCGGCGTTATAAGAAATTGATTTTTGCGCATGCGCAAGACTAACATTAATCCCACGGCAATGAAATTTAAAGGGAAACGTTTGAGAGCCAAACCTCACAACAATCCATGATGATTTCATAAAAATCATTCGTCCATTAGTCTCGGAGTTTTGTCTATGTCGATCAATTAAAGTTTTGCGCATGGGCTGTAGGTACTTATTACTCCAACAATCGCGATATAATTTGTAGGGCATTTTTCTAGAACTCATACGCAATAACCTACCGGGTTTGAACGAAATTGGCTCAACAGATGATGAGACATAGACGTTATGATAAATTTAAGTTTGCGCATGCGAACAGGCTACTGTTGATTCGACGGTATTGAAAAATATAGGGGACCGTCTAGGGACAAATCCGCACAAACCTAGAAACTTTCATCGAAATCGAACTGAAACTTGGGATAGTTTTGGGCGTGACAAGGATTTACCACAGACAGACAGACATCAGGCAGACAGAGAGAAACGGTACCAAAATTGATCAGCAAGCAGAAAGGTGACATTCTTTATTCAGGCCACGCCCTGAGAGATGGGGTGCTGGGGGTACTGAGTTAAGGGTTTGAATAAACCAAAATTCCTTCTTCCACCGACGCACACGCTACCTTACTCAAAGAACTAACTGTAAAACCCAGTGCTTGAACTTGGTTAGCAAGACAATTCATTTTAGATTTTGAATTCTTAATAGACGCTGTTCGTACAGATGGATAATTAAAAAACTGAGGCCACCCCCATACCATGTAATTGGTGTTATCATCAGCTACTCATCTGGTAACTACCTTATCACATGTACAAGAACAAACCCTTGTTACCTGGAATTCGCAACTCCGATGTCAGCAACAATACACCATCACATAAATCAACTTTCCTTCTTCCACACATTCCGTTCCGCATCCACTTTTCCTAGTTTTCACTTTAATTGCAATAGCTCTACAGTAATTTCCATCATTCCAACAATAAATCAATATCTCGATCTATATAATTTCTGCCGATAACAGGTATCATTCATTCTCTCAGCTGACTCCCCATTGATAACATCAGTGAGGCCAACCTAATTATTCCATGATATGGATTGTTATAGGTCACTTGCGCTAAAATTCCCTATTCAAATGGGACTTTATGTAATTTCCTAGTGTTCTTGTTGTTATTAATCTATGTTAGAATTTTTGTTAGATGTTTATTTATTTATTAAAATTTAGTTCAGTGTTATTTGTAGGAAAAAAGTTTTACACAGATGTCATCATTCCTTTGTTCTCACGGATCGATCGCCATATTACAACTACTTCTCGCCACGTCGAAAACTGACCTACCTTAACGTTTTTATCCTCGCTTTTCGAATACTGTAAATACCGGCCGGCTCTGACCCATCCGCAAGTCCCTTTTGTTCTGCTTCTTTCACAACGCACAGACTTCGGTGCAGTTACCAAATACTCGCTGGAAAGGTGCGGATTGTTTGAGGAAACAACCCCCAGACTTGGGTTACCTGGATCCTGTTCCCTAACTGGATTGAAACCGGTAAGATCTTACCATATTATCATCTCCTCTGACAATAAGGGAGAAATCATCATAATTACAGTTTTGGTGGTCGTACTCACCATAATTGTATTGAAATTGAGAACCAGGGTATCAACCCCTTCTTCTCCTCCTATCTACCTCTTGGACTCTCAAGGGCCTTCATATCCACCTACTTCTTCATCAACTACTATCAACAATTAATTAGGTATGTGAACTATTTACAGTCCAATCAACCATATAATTATATTCCTTATTGTCAATGACATCATTAGGTTCAGTGGCCACTGTGTTTTGTTTTCTATTATGCAAATTTAAATGCCTTTCAATTATACTATTTATTCATTGGAATAATTGTCACAGTTTATTGCACTACCATAATTATATCTCTCTGGTATTCCAGTGGTCCTTCGAAGAAAATATCATTACCTATCAATTTCATTAATAATTAACACCAGCGATAGTAAGTCATATGTTGGGTAATTGTCCGAGTTACTTAATAGGTACATAAAGGGCCCACCTACATACGCACATCACAATATAATATTAATAATTTGGACGAGCATTTAGATATATTATACATATACTAAACAACGTCTGCCAAGTTGGGTGAGCAGTATAGCTTCCTCATATTGTAACATGAACGTATAGAATTGGTTGAAGAAAAGAATAAGAGACGAAATGATTCATAGGTCGGCGTTATAGAAAATTGATTTTTGCACATGCGCACAGACTAATATTATTCCCACGGCAATGAAATTTAAAGGAAAACGTCTAGGAGCTAAACCGTACAATTCATGAAAATTGCATTGTCGATCAATTATAGTTTTGCCCTTGCGTTATACTTCTTAACTCCACCAATCGCGATATAATTCATATGAAATTCTTCAAAAACATATATCAATCTACTCCCCGAGTTTGAACGAAATCGGACTAATAGATGATAAGATATCGAAGTTATAATGAATTAACGTTTATCATGCACACAGACTGCTAAGTTATAGTGGGCCGTCTAGAAGCTATCCCGCCCAATCTTTGAAAATTTCATGAAAATCGTTCGATTAGAATCGGAGTTATGCCTGTGTAAATCGATATTTGCTTCACGCATGCGCAATAGTTGTTATACTCTACCAATTTAATTTGAGAGATTTTTTCAAAAACACTTGCTGTACCTAAAAAAATTAGACGTCTACGTGAAAAACGGGCTTTGGATTCGGATTCAGCACCCTAGAAAATGCCCAGGACCAGTACCAGTTTAGGGAGGGCACGACTTTGATTCTAAATTTCTAAATCAGCATTTTATTTGCTCACCATTCGAAGGGAAAATGGCGTCGTAAATATGATTTCACCTTCTGGCGACTATTATTTTAATCGGGTGCTCTTAATATCTCAATTTTAGCGACAGGGGCTTCGACGATGTTCTATTTTTACGAAGAAGGTGATACAGAAATAGCATCACGTCTCAGCGCCAAAGGACGAAAATATCTAAACGCTGAAATATTGCCCATGAAGCTTCCGCCGTTGATTATACTTTTATACCGATCTCTTTATCGTTCTCGATACCAATAGTAAACTTGAGTGGGAAGAATAAATCAAATTAATAAAGTTAGTAGGAGTAAATGTTGTTGCTGGCTCAATTAATTCAGTAAATTAACTTGGTGATGAATGTATCTAGTTTATCAAACTTTCGGCATCATCTTATTGCCGCCATAGTGTCATTGAAGAGTTTTGTATTCTCGTATTGGTATTTATCGTAAACAGGAAAACAAGCTGTTCGAGCAAGCACGATGAATGATAACCTTTTTGTATAGATTTTTCGTAGCATTTTCGTAAGCCCAAAAGAAAAAGAACTCTTATAGGGACGTTAGTGGCACTCTAGCAGCGAATCACTGATCAAAACTCAATTGTCACAGTAGACAATTCCCAAAATATAACATGAATTAAGATACAACGACCACTTACCTCTACATCATATAAAAACGATTCAGCCGTTAAGAACACGAATCTTCAAAACGTGTAAAATGAACCTTGAAACGAAATCTTGAACATGAAAAAACTGAAATCTTCGATAAAACGACGGAAGCAACAACAAAATGGTTGTGGTGCGGGGAAAAAACACGAAAGAAAGACAAATCAAAGATTAAAACAACAATAATAAAGGATGCAAAGAAGAATGAAGGATGCAATTCACCGACTGAAAGAAAAAAACGTGTACACGCACCTTGTATGAGTGAAAAGTCATTCAGGCATACTCGAATACGATGAAGCATATTTAGCCGCGAAATTAGCTATCTCTTCAGGGGAAATTGTATATCACCATGCGTAGAAGACTTGAGAAGGAAATGCAAAGCCGAAATTTATGAAAAATAGAAGAAGGAAAATACCGAAGATGTGGGAAAAGGAAAAGTCTGTAGAAATATAGAAGAAAATTTACCAAAATATATATGGTTCAATAATGACAATCGAGACCGCAACTATGTTAAAACTGTCTGCAGACTCCGGTTTGATCATCATCGACTCCCAAGTCCCCTATATAAGATTCACATTATCGATGACTCAATTTGCTCATGTGGGGAGGGTGAAACTGCAGAGAGTGATCATGTTCTAGTGAAGGGAACTCGATTCAAGTCGACATGGGAAACTATGATGGCAAGATTACTGGAAGAAGGAGTTGAACTACCCACAAGAATGAACTGTGTATTACAAAATTTAAAAAAAAAACTTATAAACCTTTAGTAAAATTTATAAAAATTAACAATATTGTACTATAGGTAAACTGTTAAAATAATATTTTAATGATGTAGGTACTGAATTTGAATGTAAATTATGCTGTATGTGGCTTAATAAATAAATTGTTTGAGGCCAAAAAAAACCAACTACAAAAGACGGATCGGGGAAAATTCAGGCGATTTTGTCGGGTTGGTGTGTGTCAATGCCAACTGCATGATAGTTGCTAAGCTGTTTGTAATAGACTTAGGCCACCCGGTGGTGCAATGGGGGCCTAAATCCACACTCATAGAGAGAGAGAGAGGGGTGTGACAGTACCACAAGAGATACAACTCGTACTAATAGCAAATAAGCTACGTTCGGAGAAGATAGGTTTTCTAGTTCTAGGATCACCCATCCATCGCCAAACGCGGCAGCACATTCCCTTGGATCTCGCGAGAACTGTCACACTCCCCCCCTTGAAAAACATACTTGATTGAAGAGCAAGTATGTAGACTAGGTGGAAGAGTTTACTGGTTGAGAACTGATGCTCACTGATAAATAGCTGCATTGGCGATTGTGGGTAAAAAGGTGAAATTAAAACAGGATGGATTTTCAATGAATCTTCATATGAAGTATTCATTAGATAGTTAACCCCCAATCAAAGATTGGAACAATCGAGAATAATATAACTTGCTCAACCAGGAGACTTACAGTAGGGAGCTGCCCACTTTGGGGGCTTATGAAAATGGGCACTATGCCCTGGATTTGGGAACAATGCCCTTGAAAATTAAGTATGTTAAATAGAAAGAATATGAGGGGATAAATTGAGAAATTAATAATCAAGAACCAATGGAAGTATTCATGTATCCAAGGGAGTATAATGGGTATTCCTTCTGGAAATCCAGGCCATGTTTCTTCTGAAACATTAACGCCCCAAAAATAGTGGATTGGATTGCTAGGCATCAGCCGTACATAATCCTAACCACGCTCTGCTACCATGTAATGGTCTTAGGCGCCCCGAGGTGCAATGGGGGCCTAAATCCCCACTTATAGAGAGAGAGGGGTGTGACAGTACCATAAGAGATACAACTCGTATTAATAGCATATACGCTACGTTCGGAGAAGATAGGTTTTCCAGTTCTAGGATCACCCATCCATCGCCAAACGGCGGCTTTCGAAAAAACTGGAAGAAGCGCCCGACGCCCGTTGGGAAACAACGGAGCGACGGCAGCGGATTCCCATGGATCTCGCGGGAACTGTCACATGTTCTAGAGTGTTATCCTAGAGAAAGGTCAAGTTGTCAATTAACGCTGACTCTTCCCATTCCGAAAAGCGTTTCACGCTATGAAAACCTCTTCTCGTTTCGGAAAGGCCATTTTCATATACCAGAAAATGATTAAGAGAAGTACAAAAATTCTGGATAAAGTGATGTGCTGTACTTCATTAGTTGAGGCACTTCCACAGTTGAGAGTTGTCTGGACTAGTGCTAACACCTAAAGCGAAGATGAGCGAAAGAGGACAAGGAACCGCTTGAAATCCGTGTAGCTGCCTTGTTCAGATAATGATGGAACCTTACGGCTAAGGGTGGGAGGGGTTTGCTCCCTCAGTTCCGCCACTTGAGACTTCGAAACATCACCTTTATCTCTCATCCGAAATCTCAAGCTATCGCTCGGGAGTTGAACCACCAAGAAAGCGCATCCCATTTACCATCCAACCAAATTACCTACACGCGTCGCAACTTGAACTCGAAATTGGTTGCTTTGAAGTCCCCCCCCCCCCCTCCCCAGAACACCCTACATTTCAGGACTCACCTTACAAGCCTATACCGCTGCTTAGTTTCTCTCGTAACTTAACTTTTGTTCAAGGGAAAAGCGTTGTTTCAACAGGCTGCCGCGCGATTCTTCCAGCTGCTGGGTCATAAAAACTTGCGGTTTTTGTTCTTCCGGTAATTTTCTACCCATGTACGCGAAAAGACTGAATCATCAACTGCGCATGCGCGAATCCGGAGAAAAGGCCTACCTACGCGTGTACGGGGAAAACGCCTGCCTACACGTAGGCGGGAAAAATGCTTTCGTTGGAATCCCGTCCTACGTGTAGTTGTCATAACCTGACACGAAGGTGACCAGAATTAAAAATACAATGCCAAGGAAATGACACATGAGCTTCCTCGTGACCTTAACAGTACGTCACCATTAAATTCCAGAAAACTAGAAACGACCGGTTCTGGCATCAGGGAATTAATAAGGTGGGAAATTGGAAGCTGAATGGTACATATAATAAATGAATTATTTATTATTAACTACCGTTGTGGGGTAGTACCTGTAAAAAGTCACCATTAGTTTCGACGTATTGTAACCTTGCCCGCATCATCCCCTAAAATCTGACCGAAATCCGTTCACAATTACCTGAGTTATGACCGAAACAAGAAAACTTTGTTTGTGCCTGCGCAGAAGCTACCGTTGATTCGATCAAGACGGAACTGATAGGGGACCATGTAGAGCTATGCCCGCACGATCCCTAAAAGTTTGAAGAAAATCGCATCAAAATTGTGGAAATTACGGCTGTTGCAAGGACCGTAACAAGAATATTTCGTTCACGTATGCGCATAGCGTACCGCTAATGCAATGATGATGATTGTCTTATGGGACCTCAAGGGACCTTACCCACATCATCCCTGAAAATCTGACCGAAATCCGTTCAACATTGACCGAGTTATGACCGTCACAAGGAATTCACGTTAGCGCCTGCGCAGAAGCTACCGTTGATTCGATCATGATGAAGTTGATAGGAGACCATCTAGAGCTTAACCCGCACGATCCCTGAAAATATGGTTAAAATCGGATCAAAATTGTGGAAGTTATGGCTGTTACAAGGAAATGTGGACGGACAGACAGACAGACAGACAGACACGGAACCAAATTTGTTCAGGAGGCTCTGAAACGCAAAATGCGAGTGGAAATTTTGATTTTGGAGCAAAAAATTTTTTTTCATTTCGAAAGTGAAAACAAAGCTTCCGCTGCCTTGCAGTCTCGGAAGCAAAACGATGTTAAGAAACGAAAGTCACTGTAACCTTCTCTAAGGTTGATCGCCTGGAAGGAATGCCCCTTGGCGTTTGAAACCCTAAGAAAACCATGAAGGCACTTAGCAAAAGAGCACTCTGTCTGTAATTTTTCTAAATACCACATGTTAGGTAGACACTAATTGTCACCTTTCTTAGGGAATTGACGTTGGTTTTTGCCACAAAATACAGTAAACAACTCCATTTTTCATTTTTGGCATGTATCACCTTTTTGACGGAACCTCCTCAATTTCTTACATTAAAACCTTGTTTTATATATACGACTGTATTGTCCACTTAGAATCGTGTTTCGCCTTACTGTGCATCCCGCAAGTTATCTAGTTATTCTGGAATTTGGAAGAAGAAACACAGACTGCTTCCAGTTTTTTGCGAGCGCTTTTAGGAGATACGATGCCCCCTTCCTCAGGCTCTGTAATTTATTTCCACAGTATGTGACACACTACAAGAGAACATGACTTCTGAGAAAAATGTTTAATCACAAACAACCCCCCCCCCCGTCACTTTATTCTCCAAACAATCAACAACAGTATGCGGGAAAAATGCTTCCGTTGGAACCCCGTCCTACGTGTAGTCGTCATAACCTGACTAAAAGGCGACCACAGTTTTAAGAATAGGTTAGTTATTCGTTCTCCCTCTGACTGTCGTCTAATAACGTTTTCCTTCCACGATTACCCACCTAGTAGAAGAAAGTAAGAACCTTTGATAAATATAATTGTATTAATAAATCAAATTCTGTTTATTATATGAACAAAGTACCTACTTCGTCCGACAGCCAGATATCCTGTTCGCCTATTTGGGAGTAAGCAATTCCCAAGTACATTTCGTACAACAAAATTGTATCTGCCAGCATACAGAATCAGACAACGAGCAGGTTTGTGTTGAATTAATACGATTTTATACAAAAGCTGTTGTCAGTTCAATTACAAATTAAGTAGGTCGGTCGTAGATTTTGTGCTAGGTACCATCTCAGTTCCTGGAAATGACCATGTGATAAAGCAGGGTAGGCATTCAAAACGAACTATTTCACGAGGACTGATTACGTAAACTTAATGTAGCTAGATGAAAAAATGAATAATTAGACGAAAAATAAAAAAGATGCCGTAATCGTGGCGTTCCCGGACGGTCACCAATTCAGGACTAACCAAGCCTAATGTTGCTCAACTTGGGTGATCTGACGAGAACGGATATTTTAAACGAAATATGCGTTGGCGAATACTATTTTTTCCTGAGTCGAACCTAGTTATTCGATGCCTGTGAAGATAGATGATAAAGCAGAGCGTAAAATGATTTCAAACTTTTCAACTCGATTTCGAATTCAAGAGAATCGTTGACTTTGAAATACTAAAGAGTCTTTAGCGTGAAGATAGCGTTTGGTTAGTCGTGTACATACTTAAGTGTAGTAATTCGCGAAAAGCTAGCATCTGCAGTTGCTTGCTCTAGACGCTGCTCTACGCGTTAAACTACTATACCACTACGCGCACTAACTATTACACTACGCGTACTAACTATTATACTCGATTGGAGATGAGACGACCGTTCCCTTGAAGAGGGAAGGGGTCGCAGTTTTGTCAACTATAGGGGAATAGAAATCTCATTGGCGGCACTGTGAAAGGGACAAAGAGTCTAGAAGAAAAGACCAAGGGAAGTTGCGAGGAGAATGCATGGGTCCTGGTGTGGTGAATTCCACCACAATCTTTCAACAGCCCTTTTCAGGGCTACCAAAAAGAAGTACTCACGATACAAGTACATATAAAAGACGTCGAGTTACAACTCAACAAAATAACATATTTCGCCCGAGAGAATATGCGAAATATTCACTCATGAACGAAATATTCACAAATAAGCAACAAGCCAAACACCCACTGCAGGAGAAGGGTTCGTCAGGACAACCCACAAAAGTTGTCTTGAAAACAACAGCCCAAGGAAATAATCAATCGACCTCTAAGAAATGCAAGGGCAAGGCTGGCAAACCAACTCAGCTATCATATTCACAGATTCTGAGAAAACTCTATGCGAGCCAATAAGAGAACACCTGGCGAGCTAATGAAATTAAGCGAACCAACCAGGGGGCGGCAGGAGGCGGCCACCTCCCTATAAATACCCCGCACGGAGCCTTCCGTATTCATTCCACCTTCTGCTCTCGCTGACAACTCTTCTAATCTCTCGACGAAGTTTCTACACGCATTCAAGACTCAGAAAGGCATATCTTCCTCTCCTCACAGATTCTCTCGATCTTCTTGGCATCTACGAGTCTAGTCATTGCACTACTCATTGCCCAACGTAGATCTCCAGTAAGGGTCCCACCCGGCACGTTTAAGACTTCGTCTAAAACGTCGCGTCCGCAGGGAGACCTGAGCCGTATCACCCGAATCTCGCAGCCTTCGGCTCTTGATTGCCCGAGGGGTACGCCGGGAAATTGCACAGCTCATACGCTCCAATTTACCGTCCAAGGAAGCCTTTATCAAGGCTCGGAGAGGACCCCGACATCAAGCTGGGAGAGAGCTTTGTCGAGCGAGTCCCTCCTCTACATAAATCCTTCATCCGAACGGAAAGGTATTTTTCTATCGAGTAAACTCACTCGGATACCTCGATGGAGCGAAGCCCCTCTTACTTCCTCGTGTTCGAGGGAGAAGAACTTGGCGAGGGGACAGGCGTCGGCCCTGCTCCAGCTCCTTATCCGAAACTCGATTCTCACTCAAAACGTAGTGACAAACTACCCGGGCCAGCTCCGCGCCCAAAGCTCGAATCTCTCGACGAGATCGCAGCTTTACCTAATAAACCCTCAAAAAGTTTGTTAGCTACTCCCGTGCACACACAAAGGATCGAGGATTCTTTTCAGAATCTCTCGGAAGGTAGTTCTTACGATTCTACCCATGAATATACTAAATATTCATCTCACGATCGCACCGTCGATCCGAGTGTTAAACACACTCCTATCCTGCATACACCGCACGGACCAAAAGGTACTTTCCAGTACTTCAATCAAACACATTCCGTCCCTCCTACAGATGTAAATCTGAGACCGGAATATTACACAACGGTTCAGCACCCGAATACGCATTTCCAAACAGCTCGAACCGAACCTGGCGCCCCTCGCGGCATACCAATGAACGAACCACGAGGTTCAACCACCCAGCAAAATGTCCTTGACAATTTCGCTCACATCTCCTTCGGAAATAATACAGGGACCAACCCGCATAACCAAGATACGGGTACTTTTCACAACGTCCCACTTGGTCTACCTACACCAAGTAGAACATATATAAATCCACTACACCTGGCACAGGAGATCCATGACAGCGTTAACGGAGGAAAATCGTACGGGAAGAACAGAAACTCTCTATAGTACCCACAAATTCCTAAAGTTGGTTTTAGCACTGCGCAAAACGTTTATATGGCCAAGTAACTATGCTAAGAATCAGGTTTAGTAACTACATACCATCTACTTCAGGCTCATATCCTCCATTAGTTCCAAATAATCGCATCCAACAATTGAATTCCATGACAAGAATGCTTACTTGAAAAGGTGACGACCTATAGGATTTTTATAGAGTTTACTAATCAAAATGAAGCTCAGAAATTAAAATATCAACATGACATGAGCAGTTATGTTTGAGATAAAATTTAGTGTCTAAATGGAATTTCCCCTATTACCTTCGGAAAATAGTGGAATTGGTCGTATTAGGAAATAAGTGAAGATTTCGTAGTGTACCTGCGTGTTACAGGTTTGACACACTTCGAAGATTAGTTTGTTTTGGATTAAGATGGAATATTAACCAATGATTTTAGCATATTTATATAGCTAGCCAATCCGTGGATTATTCGAAAGGACTGTTACTATAAATTATGATCCAATTATCTAAACATTAATGTATTCAAAAGTTCCAGTCGTGCAGCATGACCCTATGAGCGAATTTTCATAGTTTATTGTACCACCCATGTTATGCCAAATTGTTTTGTAATATGAGCAGCTTCAATACAGAGAAAATTTAAACAATTAATTCTTTTGCGTAAAGCCTCGGTCTAATATATATTCTGCGATCCAAAATCTCTTTATTCTGCTTTTGCCTTGAAAATCTTTATTTTTCCTCCTTAAAACTAGTTCTGACTGTTCAATTTATTCTGTGTCTGGTCTTCGATATTCGCAGGTATTTAAAACCAACAGTCCTGTAGTGGTCTGGTCCCCACTGTCAGCAGGAACAAGCAAGTGATCAGTGCTCGAGAAGTGAGTCACATGATAAGTAGCGCATTTTCTTGTAAGGGGATCCACGTGAAATAGACGCTTCCTGCTTCGAATAAGAGACAAAATGGTTTTGGAGCTCACTCAGCTGATCGATGACCTCTCAGTCGTATTCAGTATTCTCCCTTTAACCTCCCTCTCAAATTTCAGCTTCCTGCGTTGAATAGAAAGAAAATAGCTTTGGGACTCAATCAACTGATCAATGACCTCTCATAGAACAGCGGCCCTCTTCATCCTCGCCATGCTACAGATTACATCCATACCAAGCATCATCAAAATCGGACGTAGGGAAGTGGCATTTAAAACGATTTTAAGAGGACATACAAACATACAAACATGCAAACATACATCATTTCATACATACATACATCAATGGACAAAGTGAACACAATAGCTCATTTTTCTTTAAAAGAAAATGCGTTAAAAATTCTAAAGAATTTGTGTAGTTGAGTGATAATGAAAGGTACAATTCGTTCCAATGAACTTCAGAACACTCATCCTATCTTAAAGAATATGGGTTCGAATCAGCTCTTGGGTCAGCAGACCCAAATATTGAGCACAATTATAGGCTTACTTCTCTCATGTTTAAAAGTTGACTTTAAAATTTTGTACCTCCCACTAAACCCTTTTTTCTAGTTTTGCTTTTCATGAAGTTGAAATGTCATGCCGTTTCAAAAGAATTATTTGAATCAACCTCTTTTGCCGCCTTATAATTTGATTATTACAACGAAGTGTTGGTGATAGACTTCAATGAGTCGTTCGCATAGTCAATGATGAAGTGCTAATTGGCAAGTTGATAACGAACAGCGTTGTTAATTTTTAATGTTTCATAAAATGAAGTTATTAATCTTAATCCATGTTTCGCTCCACCCAAACTTGCAGGTAAAACCCACTGGCTACATGGAAAATGAATGGTTCACTGAAACTTTTAACTACTCTGCGTATATAAATCGCCACTCTTCCTGTTTACTCTCAAGTCTCCCAGTCATTATGTTTCCCCTAAACTCCCTCAACAATAATAATTCACCTCCTCTCACCTACCTTCTCAAAATCCATTATCTAAAAGGGATTTACTTCTACAGCAGTTGCCGAACTTCTGAGAACGGGAGAACTCAACTCCCGCCTCCTTCGTAGGCCTTCAAATCCACCGAAGGCAGAAGGGACGGTTCCCTCCAGGGATCCCTTGGTTCTGATGTTTGACGCCCAACTTTCTTACCCCAGCAGCCCACTTCTCTCAATCAATCATTTCGTGAGTAGCATAAACACCAAGGGGTTTCCTCTTCTGCAGCCCCGGGAACTTACCATGAAATATTCCGAAGGGATCCAGAAGATTTTCAATTAACGTACACAACTAAGAATCTCTTGTTTAATCTTGTTTCTCATTGTTGCCGTTGTGTTCCGGGCGTTGAGGATTCACTTAGCTTCACCTTCATTCCAAAATCTGACTTTGTCTCGAATTATTAAACTGCACTCATGACAAAGATATTAGTTTTGTAGGCCAGTAATGACAACATCTTGTACCGATACAATGCCTATACAATAAAACGCTATTTCTCAGAATTTTTTGAATAGCTCTCTTCAGGGAAATTTAATAATGAATCTGTTTAAATGGAGGCCTAAGGCATAATATGGAATTATGGCATTCGTTGAGGCAAATTTAGCTAATTCAGTTAAATTGCTGAAGAAAACAATGAGAAAGGAAAACATTAAGAATCCCTTGTTTAATCTTGTTTCTCATTGTTGTCGTTGTGTTCCGGGCGTTGTGGATCCACTCAGCCTTACCTTCATTCCTTAATCTGACTTTGTCTCGAATTATTAAATTGGACTCATGACAAAGATATTAGTTTTGTAGGCCAGTAATGAAAACATCTTGTACCGATTCTTTGATACTATTTTGCTGGGTTGGAAGAAAACACCGTCCCTTCCACAAATATATCCCCTTGTTTTCTACTGTGCTTCTGACTGACGAATATAACCCTAAAAAACACCACTGGGGTGTCGAACACCCCAACTAGATTTCAAACTTCTACTGCTTGAAGAAAACATAACCCAGCGAGATCTAGCGACCATGTAAATAACTATCAGGGCCCTAACTTACCGAAACTGCCTCCTCACTAATCAATAACAGCTTTTATTCCGAGTAGTACTCATCAGAAGAGCGTGTGGGGTGTCCGACACCCCAGTGGTGTGTTAACGTCTCTTAAGTTTGAAAATATTCCTTCCCGTATTCAACGGGGAACTTGGTGAACGCATTTATATAGAAAATTGAATTTTAAATCGAAAGTTATTCAAAAATCAGAAGTTCTAATATTTAACAAAAGAACATTTTATTCATTTCATTAAACAGCGTTTCCAAGAATAAAACAAAAAAATACCACATGTTAGTATGCTGAAAAAAATTATTTCGCACAACAAATCGCAAAAAACAGGCTTATTATTACTACATTTTTGAAATTTTCAACCCGAAGATGTAATCCGATCATGCTGGCCAACGAACTTGAACTTTCGTTTTGTGTCCTTAAATGTCATTTAAAAATTTGTTTGAAGTTTCTAGCACAATTCTACGGACAGTTATCGTCTGGAATGACACATACATATATACATACATATATACATACATACATATATACATACATACAATACATACAAAAAAAATAGAATAACTCACGTTGTTAGAGTTTTTAAAAACTGATTTATTGGAATATAACACAATACGGACTTGATACGGACTTGGTGTTAGTAATAAACAAGATGAAGATGGCTCGGACGGCGGAACAAGACTGAAGGTTGGAGCCGCCTACGGGCTGTATATATAGGATAGTAATGCGTGATCAGCAGTTTGCTGTTACAATACGCCTAGTGTCGCCTAGTGTGTACGTAACTCCTCCCCGCCGAGACAAAATTTTGGGGTTAACAAAATTTTCAGAGTTCAAAGTTCAAAATTAATAAAAATTTTCAAAGTTCAAAATTTAAAGTTTCAAAGTTAAGTTAGTCCGCATTATTACAAATATGATATTACAAACATTACGTTACATTACATTTCCATTATAACAATGTCATAATACTACCACATAATACTAGTACGAAAATTGGTACAAAAATTAGTACAAATTATTGCAAAAATACAAAATTAATACAAAAATGCAGAATTACAAAAATACAAAAATACAAGATTAATACAAATTAATACAAAAATACTAGTATGAAAATTAGTACATTAACAAAGTACAACCTAAAACCTATTACATGATAATACAGAGAAAAACAGAGTTTTGATTACAAATTACAGAAATTAGGTTACAGATGCTTGCACTGTATTGTATTGTACTGTACTACTGTTTTGTATTGTAATGTTGTACAATAAAAATACGGTTACTGATGGTTTGGGGAAAGCCTTACTTTTCTTTTGTGGCGGTAGTACTGGGTCATAATGTATGTGACGAGTGACACGAGGAATAAGTACAGGAGGATGGTCCAAAAGCTGGGTGTTTTGAGTTTCTCATAATACGAGATGGGAATTGCGCGGGCATCGGGCATGTGAACTAGGTTAAGGTCGAGACCTTTTAGTTGAATTTCCGATTCCGGATATTGAGAGGGTTGTAATTGTAGTTTGATGGAGTTCATGATCAGGGGTCGGCCGGACAGTTCCTTTCGGGGGGCAAACAAAGTTTGGTCATGGTATACTAATCGGTCCGTCCCTGGTTTCGCGAGATGGATTCCGTATAGGGTTCGGACTTCTGTCCCTTCTGTATTAATAATTTGAATCGTGTCTCCGTGTGGGAAGACAAGAAGGTATTGGTTGATTTCCGGTATTAAGTTCACGTAATTGGTGGGGATGTCAAGATTGACGTACTTGCATTGAGTGGTGGAACCTGTTTGTAGGAATTGAATTTCGCATGGTAGATCTAATTCCGATGTTAGGTGGTTTGGACAGAGAGATAGGTGACCGGCAGGGCACTCGTGGCGTAATGCTACGATTCTTGAGCTTGTTTGGGATTTGAGGAAGAATTTTTTCTTTGGGATGATGGTTACTATTTGAGCGTTTTCTAACTGTGTTGGTAAGGGTTCCACGTAATACAAATCGAAATTTTCTGGGTCCACAATGGGTATATCTAAGAAGTAAATGATTTCGCTACTTCCCACGAAACATTGGACTTGAATGTAGGATTGAATCTCAAACAGGGCCTTATTGGAGTAATCTAGGAACGTGTTGCCGTAGAATTTGGACAATCTTTGTAATTCAGTGAAGAGTTCCCGAGAGTCGACTATGCTAGGATGTAATTTTCCTAGTTTGCAAAATGTGAGTGAGTTTTCAATGTCTTGTAGGGCGCTTAGAAGTAGGTTGAGGAGCGTTTGAAGGTGTTCTAGTGTAGTGATAATTGCGTTGACTCGTCCTAACTCCAAGTTTATATATTTGAGATGTCTTAATTCTTTGATGATCACGCGGTTATTGTGTGCTATGGTATCTATGGTTTTGTTAAAAATTCTCTAATATTGCTTGGTTGATAGAATATTGTGACTTTATTTGTTCTTGAAGGTCCTCTTGCTTGTTTGATAAATGGTTCAGGATTTTATTGTATTTCTCTTCATCGCGGGAGTCTAGATTACCAGTGATGAATTTTACTAACGTGCCTAGCCCGTTAATCAGTCCCCGTTTAGATCTAGTTTTGGGTGGAGTTATTATGATATTGTCTAGTTTCTGGTCTATAAGTCTGAAGGTGTGGTTTACGGTGGCTGTGAGCATCATCGTTTTTTCGGCGGTGTGGGAGCTGTTGTGGAATGTTTTGAGGGTTTCGTTGTAAGTCAGTCGCAGGAGGTTGAGTTGATCCAAAATTTGATTGAGGTCGTAATAGTGTGAAAGGGTGTGGTAGCCCTTGACAATTTTTGCGGGTTTCATATTCACCGCAATGAGCCCAGGGTTTGAGGTTACATCGATAACCTCGATTCCGTACGTCGCCATGAGAAAAAGGGGAGAACGATCCTGGAACAATGAAAATCGATAAGGAGTTTTAGGACAGTGAACCCTTTAAAATTTCGGAACACATTTGTTCTCGAAGTTGGGGAATATCCTTTTGTTCGAAGGACAGGGCTTCTTTATGTGTTAATTTTTTTGCAAATTGGCACATAAACACACCACAGTCATCGAAATTTTCTTGTTGGGGAACAGTCCTCAGAAGGGTGGTTCTCCAGTTTTCGGAATCGAGCATAACATTCCTTTTCTCGAGGTATTCGAAGGCTAGGTAAGATTGGATGTTCTCGAGGATCTCGATTGCGATTTTGTTAGCTGTTCCTAGCTTGAGTCTGTTTTCGGAAAGGGAGTCTAGGTACCTAATTTCTTTTTCTTTGACGTCTACTATGACCAAGGACCAATGGTTGTTTTCATGGATCGGAAAGATGATAAAGTCTTTTCCGAATATGTCGGACCTACTCGTGAATTTCCTTACTCTGTCGTAGCCCCCAGATTTCAGTAGAGGATAAAGGAAGGTGTTGAAACAGTGGGTCGAGGGTAAGTTTCTAATGTTGCGACTCCTTTCGTCTAACAGTTCCATATACAAATTGATGATCATATCATCGACCCAGTTTCCTGGTTTTAGAGTAAGGAGGTTTTGTCTCGTTATTTTTAAGCCGTATTTATGGGTAAGAGTTTCGGAGGGCGGTGCTTGATCATCCCAAGCGTTTTGCACGTTGGTTTGATAAAACTTCCGTGGGGGTTTGATGTTTGTTAAATGTATTTTTTCTTTAGTGTTGTGGTGACGGGGTTGTATGAGGGCTGTTTTTGTTATTGGATCAATTTCCTTTAACTGTTCTTTATTAAATTTGGGTTTTGACTTACTTTGACGTTGCGTTGTTTTGACAAAAACTTCAGGTGGCAATTCTGGGGGGTCTATTCGTCCTATGTTTTTTGTGTTGGTCAGGTTTTCTTTGTGTTCTCCGAACTTGTCTGTCATGTGAGTGTAAAGAGCCTTGGTTTTTTCCTTGTGTTCGTTGAGATAATTATTTGTTATTAGTTTATCTAAATCTATTTCTACTAGTGGTCTGTTGTTTATGTGTCCGTAAAGTAGTTCAAAAGGGGTTAGTTTCGATACTGAGTGTATCGTATTGTTGTATGCGATGATCGCGTAATTGACTTTGGTACGGGTGTTGGAGGTCTTGAACGCTTCTTGTTGGTTTAGGAGTCTCACGTGTTCAATTAGGGTTGAATGGAATCTTTCTATGATTCCGTTTGACTCTGGGTGTTGGGAAGAAATATAATGAATATTTATTTTGTGTAAATCCAGAAGTTCCTTTATGAGGCTGCTCTGAAATTCGGCACCGTTGTCCGATACTATAGAATTAGGTATACCGTGGTGAGTAAAAAATTTTAGGAGTCCGTTTACTAGTTCCATGCTTGTGGACGAGTTTAGGGGGTATGCTTGCGCGTAACGGGAGAATGTACAGATTACTGTGAGGAATTTCGTATTTTCTATTGTGAATTTATCGATGTGAAGGGTCTCCAATGGCCGTGAGGCGGTTGGTGTTACGTTATATTTGATTTTGAGGGGAGATCTCTCATATTTGCTCCTAAGGCATAATTCGCAATTATTAATGAATTTTTGTATTGTTGTCTTTAAATTGGGCCAGTAGAATTCTCGTTTTAACTTCTCGTATGTTTCTTCTATTCCTCTGTGATTAGTGTGACCTTCATGGTAGTTGCGGATTATTTTGGTTTGTTCTTCGTTAGTTTGTATGTCTCTTAGTTTTTTGGTGTACCTCGTGATGTCTATTTCCGTATGGGTGAATTGTTTGGTGACTACTCGCACAAATTTCTCATAGGTATCAGTTTCAAAATATATACCATATTTGACCTTTGGGTGAATAAATTCCTTAACAAATTTTGTAATTTCGGATTCGAATTGTGGTTCGCTGACTGTTACTATCATGCGTGTTTTGTTTCCGAATAATTTGATCGTCGTAACGGGTTTAAAAACAGGGTGTCGTACGGTAGTGAGTAATATTTGATTAGTGCATAGGTTCACGGGTTGGTCTCTGATACTTATTGTCGTTACGGTGTTGCCGATAAAATTCGAGTGTACTGTAAGGCCAGACAAAGTTTCTAAGTTATCGGAGTGAGAGTGAGTTTCTCCTCCCTCCTCCGGATCAAAGTTGGCTATCACTGAGTCGGAAGACTCATACTCGTTTTCGATTGCGTTTAGATTTTGCGAGACAGATTTTGGACTCGGCGAGACAGACTTTGTTTGCGGCGGTCGGGACAGCGCGTCAGCGTTCGTGTTTAATGCTCCCTTTTTGTATACTATCTCAAAGTCGTAAGCCTGAAGTTTGGTTTTCCAGGCGAACAGCCTTGAGCTAGGTTCTTTGTGGGAAAATAACCATTGAAGGGGGCGATGGTCTGTGTAGATTGTGAACTTCCTTCCAAAAAGGTATGGTCGGAAATAACCCACAGCGTAGACTATTGCAAGGAGTTCTTTCTCGATGGGCGAGTATTTCTGTTCAGAGTCATTTAGTGTACGACTGGCGTAGGCAATCGGGAGGTCCGCATTGTTAGTTATTTGGCTGAGAACAGCTCCTAATGCTACGTTACTCGCGTCCGTTGTGAGGTGGAAAGGTTTGGTAAAGTCAGGATACTGAAGTATCGGATCATTGCACAGGAGGTTTTTACACGTTTCAAAGCAGTTTACGTAATCGGGGTCCGTTATGTCTATCGTCGCATCCTTTTTTAAACATTGAGTTAAGGGTTTAGTCAGTCGGGCGAAGTTGTTGATAAATTTCCTGTAGTACCCTAACAGTCCTAGAAAACCCTTGATTTCCTTTGGTGTTTTAGGAATAGGATATTTCTGTATGGCTGATATTTTATCGGGTTAGGTTTTACTCCCTGTGGGGTTACTACATGTCCTAAATAACTAACTTCGCGTTTGAGGAAGTCTGTTTTGTCGAGTTGTACCTTTAAGTTCGCGTCCCTAAGGCGTTTAAAAACGGCTTCTAAGCGTTGGATGTGCTCTTGCAGGCTAGTACTGAATACTATTATGTCGTCGAGGTAGACACAACAGTACTCGTTAGCAATTCCGCGTAATATGGTGTCAATAGCACGTTGGAAAGTCGAGGGTGCATTACGCAATCCGAATGGGACTCTAGTCCATTCTAGATGGCGTGTGGGCGTGCTGAACGCTGTTTTCTCAATACTGTTCGGATCCATCTCAATCTGGTGAAATGAGGATTTCAAATCGATCGTACTAAAGTATTGGCACCTCCCTAATTTGTCTAGTAATTCTGAGACTTGGGGAAGAGGGTATTTGTCCTCTATCGTTTTTTGGTTAAGCTTCCTGTAATCGACAACAACTCGAAATTTTTGTTTACCGCTATTGTCTGCCTTTTTTGGGACAATCCAAATGGGGGCGTTCCAAGGGCTTTCAGAGTTTCTAACGATGCCTTGTTGAAGTAATTCCTCCATTTGTTTGTCTAGTTCCTCTCTGTATATTTCGGGGAACCTATAGTTTTTCGCGTATACCGGTACATTGTCTGTCGTCCTAATCACATGTTTTACGTTGTTTGTGAAGGTCAGGTAAGTGCCGTCTTGATGAAAGATATCCGCGTATTTTATTACTAACTGGGAGATAGCTGTTTTTTCTTCCTCGTTCATATGGTCCATCCTGAGTTGTCCTAGATCGAATTTGAATTTGGGACAGTCGAAATTGTTGAAGTTTTGACTCGGATTTTGTGATTCGTGTGATGGTGTTAATTCGTTCGGGGTAATCTGTTCAACTGTTACAGGGAATGTTTGTACGAGTCTCGTGGGTTTTTCTTCTGAATTTAGGACGTGAACATGGGCTTCGAAGTTGTCTACTCGTACTAAGCATTGTGGTATTTCTATGGGACCTATCTTTTGGTAAGGGACGATAGCGTCACCTTCTTTAACATTGTTTATTTTCAATTTGATTTGTTGGACGCACCTACTGTCAATGTTATGGATTTCGTTGGTTTTGAGGTTTAAAAATTGGAGGGGTATGTCAACCTTTGGTGTTCTTAGGACATTTTCATGCAGCATTATTCCGGCTCGCAGTAGTCTAAGATTGTCTAAGCCCAAGAGGAGGTCAAATCTGCTGTGGAAATCGAAGATGTTAAATTTTAAATTTAGACCTTTGGTTTGGAAGAGTTCGCCACATGGGACCATTGCGTTAGTTTTTGCCTTAGAAATTCCGTGTACGGTTTTTACAAGGAAAGTACTTTGGGAAATTTTGTCGGGGAAAAATTTGTTGGCTATTTCGGGGTTTATAAAACTTGCAGAAGCACCAGTATCGATTAGAATTTTTAGGTTTAGTTTAGGCATAGTTATGTACGTTAGTTCGTCAGTCGGTTTAGAGTATAGTGACATTAGGTCGTATGTGGGGGTTCGAGGCTGGTGTGGTCTAAAAAATCTGTGATTTCGTCTATGTTATGTTCATAGATCGGGTCGATGTCCTGGGTCTGTTCATCTTGTAAGATTTGCCAAGTTTCGTGGTCCCGATTTTGTTCCTCAGAGTCGGGAATTTGGGGTTCGTCGTTTTCGAGGTTATGGAAATTTGGGTTAGATGTCCTCCAAGACATAGGCGTCCATTTTTGAGATTGGGGTTTCGCCGTTGGGGTTCTATGGGAATTAGTTTGAGATGTTTTGGGTTGTTGAGCAGGCCTATTATACGTTTGCGCGTTTTGGTTTGGGGAGGTTTGGTTTGATATTGATTTGGGGTATATTGAGGTTTCGGTTGGTATTGAGGTTTCGGTTGCCAAGGTGGGCCGGGCCTCGACTGGCCGCCTTGGGCAAGGCTTTGCAGTAGTTGGTAGGCTTTAGCAACTGGTGTTTGGTATTGGTTTTGAGTGGGTCTGGGCGTGAAACGCGATGTTTGTGGTTGAAACGAGGGGTTTGGTCTTGGGACGTTCCGGCTCGTTGACGCAGCGGCAGGTTGGTAAGCCGGGTGAGCGGAGGAATAACCTGGGGAAGGTTTGTTCCTGGGTTTCAGGTTGAAGTCGTTTGTCAACATAGTGAGAGCCATTCCCAAACTGGTTGGGCCTTTGGTCCTTAAGAGGCCACCCAATGGTTCCGAAATACCATGAGCGAACACTCTTAGGGCGTAATTTTTCATATACTCCGTTAAAATCGGAGCAGCGCTGCCCATATTCAGTTTGATGTAGGCAACCTGCGCATTTAATAGATGGCAAAGACGGTCGTGGAAATTGAAACAATCCTCTTGTGGGAGCTGTTTCAATTCACTCATTTCTTGTAATAGAGTATACGTATCCCTTTTGTCGCTATAAGTTTGAAGTAGCGCTCCCCTTAGTTCCTGATAGTTATCTATAGAATTTATGAATATTTTTTCCGTTACTTTGGGACCTAGCTTTGAAGTGAATGTCCCCATGATTACTTCATTTTGAAAGTTATCTGGGTCGTTGTGGTCGTGGAATTTCTCAAATATTTTATCACATTGTTTTATAAATTTGGGTAAAACGAGGGGTTCCCCGTTAAATTCCGGGATTAACCTATCATATTCTTTTCGGAATATTTGGGGTATTTGTTGGTTTGGACCTAGTTGTGGGTTTACTTGTGGGAAATTGTGTTCGGGCGGAAGTGGTGGATTTTCAAGTGGAAGTTGTGGTTGATTTTCAGGGGGAAATTGTGGTGGATTTATTTCGGGTATTTCGGGTATGGGGTTCAGTGCCTGACGAATCAGGGCGGCCCCATTTATTGGTGGTGGTCCGAGTGGAAGGGGAATATTAGCGACGTTATTAGAATCCATGGTTCTGTGGAGTCGTTGTGAGCTCCAATCCCAAAAGCTAGTTTGGGGTTTCGGTTCTTTGACTTTGGGAATTTTGGTGTGTAATTCAGTTATCAGTTAGTTAGACAGTAGACATGCACATACAATACAAGGAAATAAAATGAAATTTATGAATTAATCAATTAATTAGAGTAAAAGATTAGTTAAAATAAAAGATGAAATAGCACATACAATACAAGGAAATAAAATGAAATTGATTGAATTAATGAAATGAAATTAAGAATGAATGAAATTAAAAATGAAATTAAAATGAAATTAAAAAGCGAGAACTTAAATTACGATCTTGAGGTGAAGGTCGTGAGTGTTTCTCTGCGGTTGGAGATAAAGGAAGACGGGTCGCCTCCCTCCGATAAGACGAGAGATAACGTGAGTTAGCTCTCGCGGGACGAAGTGGACGTGAGTTGGCTTAGATAAAGATTGGCAGCCAAGGTTCCGTCGAGTGAACGACAAAAGTTATTTGTGTCCAAGTTAACTTGTTTACTTGGAGTGAACAACTTGTTTACTTGAGTGAACGACAAGAGTTATTTGTTTCCAAGTTAACTGTTGGTGAAATCGCACCAGGTGTGGGCGAGTTTGATTTGCACTAGGTGTGTGCGAATTCGAATTGCACTGGGTGCGTGCGAGAAATAATACGATGAGCACTGGTTGCGTGCGAAATTAACGATGAGCACTGGGTGTGTGCGAAATTAATTATGAGCACTGGGTGTGTGCGAAATTAATTATGAGCACTGGGTGTGTGCGAGAAATAATACGATGAGCACTGGTTGCGTGCGACATTAACGATGAGCACTGGGTGTGTGCGAAATCAATTATGAGCACTGGGTGTGTGCGAAATTAATTATGAGCACTGGGTGTGTGCGAAATTAACGATGAGCACTGGGTGTGTGCGAATAATTACTGAAGAAGTGGTAGGTCTCGTATTGGTTATTTACTTACAGATGTTGGAGTGTCATAGAGTTCCGTCCCAATAGAGTTCCGTCGTATTCGTCGAAGAAACACTACCGATCCGAACTGGAGTTGTAAAATGTAGGTTCCGATAGAGTTTACGTCGTATGCGTCGAAGAAAACACTATCGATCCGGAGACTGCGCCAAAAATAGAATAACTCACGTTGTTAGAGTTTTTAAAAACTGATTTATTGGAATTAACACAATACGGACTTGATACGGACTTGGTGTTAGAAATAAACAAGATGAAGATGGCTCGGACGGCGGAACAAGACTGAAGGTTGGAGCCGCCTACGGGCTGTATATATAGGATAGTAATGCGTGATCAGCAGTTTGCTGTTACAATACGCCTAGTGTCGCCTAGTGTGTACGTAACTTACATATATAAGATACATATACATATACATATATATATAAGATTAGATACATACAAACATAAAAACCCCCAGCCAAAAGACATATCCATGTCAAATGTCAAATCAAGCATTTTAATTTCTCCCTTGATGGGAAAAACAAAAGATCATGGATATGTCTAGTACCTACTGCTTACCAGTTGGTACCTACTACTCAATTGTATACCAACCATGTAGTGCCTTCATTTCACAAGATTCTTTTCCCATTATTAGTTCATTATGGTTACTTATTGATATTAGTTTATAACTTAGCGTAATAAATCAGCTTTCCTTGACCCAACAATGGCTTAGGAATCATGAGATGTTATGATAAAATTAGAGCATTCCAAAAAGTGGCGAACGATTTTCCTACTATGAAAACTATGGGAGTTACTCTTCCCTAGTAACGCCTTGGTTGTACGTGAAAATCAATACAAAATGTGCCGGTCGGGAAAAAAAGTGTCGGTCGGGAAAAAAAAGTGTGAACGATGGTCGGTCGGGAAAAAAAAGTGTCGCGAAAAATTCCTTGACCCCCAGCCAAAAGACATATCCATGTCAAAATTTTTGTTTACAGCGACCGTTACGGAGCTGTGACGAAATTAGAAACTTTTTTGTGAAACTATCTTTCACCTACCTTCACTCTTTACTGCCTAAAAGTCGGCCTGACACATTAGCGAAATAGGTAGTGTTCTACTCTTTCCCTAGTTTTCAAATTGTCGTCAAGGGTGAAGTCGTGTTATGGAGTATTTTACCCTAACGGGGAAGTTTTGAATTTTCTTGTATTTTGTATTTCCCCGATTGAAAGTGTCACTTACAGTTTCTCGGTCTCCCAACAAGCCTTGTGTTTCTTCGAACCGCGTGGAGACGCGAAACGTGATTTTTACAACCGGGCTTTTTCCACTTTTTGTTCCTACTGTCTAGTTTTGAGAGTGTTTATTCATTTTTTGGTTGGAACTAAGAAGAAGGCTAAAAAATTACGTTTTTTCAGGGACGCAAAGGTAAAAAAATAGTGTTCAATTATAATTTGGTTCTTGAACGTTTATTTTACATTTTTTCTCATTACCTGCAAGTCTTTTATAGATTTTCAAGCGTTTTAGTGAGAAAAAAAATTGACTATTTTTGTAACGATATTCAAGTATTGGGGTGTGAAGAACCCCAGTGGAGTAGAATCAGTTGTAAAAACTCTATGGTTAAGTAAGGGGAGGATTAACGAAGGGGGGTGAATTTGATTACCTACATGAACCTTTTCCGATTCATCTCAAATTACCCCATCAATCCCCACATCACATATTAAAATGCCTGTATTGGCTGGCGAGGGCCATTAGGGATGACACTTTGTCTACAAAACCCAGCATATCTTCGGCACTCTTCCATCACTGCTTTGCCTCTCTAATGCACATAGACGTCGCCCGATATCGCAGATAGGGACTTCTTGCAACGCTGAGTCGCAGTCGAGTGGGAGGAACTACGAATAGAAATGGAGCATTTCGCATGCGCTCAAAATGCTAACGGTTAGCGGTCCATTCGTTGTACGAATAGAAAAATCGCATTCGGAGATCAAGGGGAGTCCAAAACAGCTCCGAATACGCATGTACCCTGACACGACGATTACCTATAATGCTATAATCAATTTTTTGTTCCTTGAAATGGGCATTGTAATATTCGTGATTTTCAAATAAGATGGTTGGTTTGCAGGATTCATCCTCATTTAAATTATGCTGATTCCTACCTAATAATGGATTAAAACAAATGCGCAAACGTAAAATCCAAGCGACGTTTTGTCATGGTCTATTATTCCGATATGGCTCAAATCTGAAGGATAGTTGGCAAATGACAATGTGAGTACCCCGTATGAGTTTCATCACGATCGTATCAAAAGTAGCTGCAAGAGTGAACTTCAAATCCTCGTATCAATCATGACTTCTACAGTTTTCATCAATTTTCACATTTTCTGGCTGCACGAAGAAGACGCATGAAAAATCCGACCACAAAATGACTATGCATTTTTTCTTATTCACGCTCTACATGTTTCACATTATTTGAACAATGCTTCCTGCAGGCAAAACTTGTATAGGTACCGATTTTGTGCGGAAATGATAGTCGTCAGGTTTGCTCCGGTACGGAACTGAGTGAGATAGGCTGGTAGCTCAAAAATGGTCCTAGACCTAGATATTTTAAATTGAAATGGTTATATTCTCTATTTTGAATTAACGAGTTAGAATTTAGACCGTACAAATATGGATTTAGAGATATATTTATTGAACTCAGTTATCATCATGTACTTCGCTACCATATCAACGAGAAAACCGTGTGAAAGCAGGTCGTTGAAACAGGAACACAGGAGACTGCTTAGCCCAGAGATGGGCGTGTGTACACTCGACCCTCCGTTTTACTACTTGGTAGTTTAATTCTACTTACCAAGCAGTTTATCCTCACACATCCAACAAACGGACAACTTTCTTCCCCCATGCAAAGCTGTTTAGTTTAATTTCTCCCGTCCTGTCCCGGGGCAAACATAATTATCTTTAAGGAGAGCTATAGATCCATCCCAACTTCTACAGTGTTTACTCCAACTTTAATCCTGGACGTCTCCATTCCATTTGATGTAGAATTTTTTGTGACATCCAATTATTACTCAATGTACATCATTCATCTAGGGAATAATCAAATGAGCATTACGGTAACAATGTTTGCGATTATGAAATGAAATGGGTGAATGCGTTCTTCGCAGACTATTAAATAGACTATTAAATAAAAAAATAATTATATCGGTTCCAACGAGATCAGCTGACTTAGCTAAATCCTCTCCTATTCATCCTAGGACTTTGAAATTTGATAGGGAGCCTCTCTTGACCATCGACAAATGAATAAAGTCCAATGTTTCTTTCAAAGTCTCCGAAAAGTTGGGCAATCCATCAACAGAAACTAATTCAAATACCCATATTCACCCTTTATACGTGTTACTTTATTATTTATATTCAATGTTTCCTTCGCTTCAGATAAAAAATGATGAATTTTAATGGATAAATTATAGTTATTTGTAACCATGACTGTACTATTAATATGTTAGTCGGGATAAATTCCGCCGGGTCATCTATTACTTCCTTATTTTTAAAGTCCCAATTAACAACGCAGGAGCATTGATGAATAAATTAATCCGGATCTTCCCCTGGTTACCATATTGTAACGGGAGTCAAGTTCATTACAGATTACTCCAGAAATTTACCCAGTGCTCAAGTAGAGTGAAGTGCATGGGAATTGGGCTGATATAGAGAGAGTACCTAAGGTCAAATGCTGTCAATGTTATGACAGGCAGTGTAGTGATGGATGTTTGGGTCATTCACATAACACGAATGATTTGAAAAGATTATTTCCCAAGACTCATGGAAATTACTAAAAAGGTACCTACTTAACGGAGTCAAAATCTAATTACATAACTTGAAGAACTAGAAAGTAATCATGCTAATAAAGCTCGGCCCTTCGAGGCTCGCAAGGAGCCCCGTCCGTTGCCCCGCCAGGTGGGCTTCGCCCCCTGGACCCCTCGGTTGCTTTCCGCTTTGAGCCTTCGGCTAAAATGCAAAAAAAAAATGGAACATGCTTTCTTCCCGCTGAAACTACGTCATAAATATTTTACTAATCGAAACTACTAGGTATGTAATTTTCTGTTATGGTGCGCGTCTGCAATTACTATGACCAAGATTTACTTCTCAACCAAGTGACAACAAAACAAGCGTCATTGTTTAGTAGTACTATATTTATTTATAACATAAATAAATATAAAATACGACATACATAGAAGAACAAGTACGAAAGAAATGCGTGATAAATCGAGAGCTTTCCAACGCATGGAGAACGATTTTTGTCCGACGAAAACTAAAGAAGTTTCATTTCCCCAGGAACGGCTTGGCTGTACGTGAAAATCATAAGAAAATTTCGTGACACTTCCGCATAACGGTTTTGGGCAGTTAGCTCAAGGCTAAAGCATGTTCCATGCTAAAATAGTCAGCTTTGTTGGGTGTGGTACAGAGTTTCCTCGTATCGATAATATGAAGTGTAAATCCCTGAAGAGATAAAAATAAATATGTATCCATTTGAAATTTCATAGGTGATCCCACTAAGAAACTGAAGTACAGGTCTTAATAACAGATTAAGAATAAGTAAGAATAAAAACCTACAACAACTAGTTCATCTCCAACAATTCATTTACCAGGCTGAAACCACATTTCCCATCCGAGTATTTCCAAGAATTTTATTTTAAGTGGCCAGGAAAATTAACTTCATTTTCACAAGTTTATCCATTCAAAGCTAGATCACTTAGCTCACGCACTGGTCGTAATTAAGTCATTTTTTCCCCAACTTCCCATCGAATTTCAGCGAAATCAGACAAATGAGCAATGACAAAATCTAGATTGATTGATTCAATGTTTGCGCATGCTCAGTAAAAACTATAAAATTTTAAGAGATGAACTTTGTAGGGGAGCATCTTCAGTCTAAATCATACAGTCTCAGAATAGTTCATCAAAATGGGATGAAAACCATAGTGGTAATACTTGTTACAAGGATTTCACATTAGTACATGCGCATCAGTTAATAATATTGTAAACCAGTATTGAACTTGATAGGCGATGATTAAACCGTCTTTCATCAATGATCATCCTAATTTGAGCTAAATCGAATGATTAGAATGTGAAAAACTCATGCATGACCGATTAAAAATTTGTTTTGTGTGAATTGATTTGTAAGCGATGGAACTAATACGGGTGTGAAGCTTATACTGATACAGCCTAACTTGCACATTCCCTGACATCCCCTACAATCGAAATCGGATGAAAACTGGAAATTGAGCTAGCTACAAGGGTTGGGGAATCGCAGACCAACACACACAAACACAGACAGATAATATACTATCAAAGTTGTTCAGAATGGTCTAAAAAGTAAAACAAGAATAAAGATTTTTGAGAATACATTTCTTTTTCACCTTCCGAATATTTACCTAATCAATGCTTCCACTATCTATGGTATACTCGGATGCAAAATGTAATCTACAGAATCATCAACAACAACATACTTAACAACACACATATGTAATGAACTTGAATGAAACAGTAAACAAAATATACAATAATGCCTTTCTACATAATGACCTGGACTCAATGACGTAGTAGTAGAAATTATAAATTATAAACGTAGAGTTTGAGAGAAAGAGAACTCTGATAGATACGTTAACGTGGCTCTTGTAATGAATCTCTGCTCAAAACTCAATTGTCACCGTAGACTATTTCCAAAATATAACATGAAGTAAGAAACAACGACCACTTACCTCTACAACCTATAAAAAAGAATCAGCCGTCAACAACACGAATCTTTAAAACGTGTAGATGAACTTTGAAACAAAATCTTGAGAATGAAAAAGCTGAAATCTTCGATAAAACGTCGGAAGCAACAACAAAATCCCGCTGATGACCCTTCTGGTTGAGGTGCGAGGAAAAAACACGAAAGAAAGACCAATACAAAGGTTAAACCGACAACAAAAGACAGCACGGGGAAAATTCAGGCGATTTTGTCGGGTGTGTGTGTGTATGTGTGTCGATGCCAACTGCATGACAGTTGCTAAGTTATTTTAGAGTTTTATCCTAGAGAAAGGTCAAGTTGTCGTTCCGTAATTACGATTCCGAAAGATATGAGCACGAGTAAAGCTGACTCTGACTCGTTTGTGCAATCTTAATAGTGTGTTCACCCTGCGTACACATACATATATGTATATTATGTGTAGGTATATAAATTTATCATCCCAGGTAATGTCTCTCCTTAGGGTTCTGTGCCCAATTCCGGTTTTGTGCCAAAAAAATCAAGCATCCCAAAAGTAAGGACAAGCAATTTTTTGAGCCCAATAAATTGATCATATATCAAAAATCGTGCTGAAAAAATCACAAAAATGGCAAAAAACGACTACAAATCATTAAATTGATTGTTCTCTGCAGACAAAGTTGATGGACTAAGAACTGGAAAATTAAGAAATTTGTTCCCAAAAGTTTATTGAAAAATGTACTTAAAGAAATATTTGTGAAAATCTCAGAATTGGTTTTCATAGCATAATATTGCAGGCTGGGATTCTGCAGGCAGGGTGTTTATGTTCCATAAAATTGGTAGTTAACAATACCTACCTGTGCACGCGAATTGCTCGAATTTCAAAATTATTCAACGGAAATAAAATCGATAATTTACAAAAAATTGATCGAACGATCATGTTGCGTGGCTGAGACTTTGTTTTGATAAGATTCTGAAAAGATATTGAGGTGAACGTGAAATTTTCCGAACAATTCGTCAGTCTAGGGCTAAGAAAGTCGTGAGTTAACGGCATTGAAAGACCCAGTAAGTACCAAGAGAATGGCTGAAGGAACCACAATATTGTGCCAGAACAGTACTGGTCTCCATTGTCACACCGTTCGGAACCCATTGGGCCCTCAAACAAAAGGAATTTCAAGTTTCGATAATGATAAACCAATATTTGATGACTAGGGACCGCCGTCTTCGTCGCGGAAGCAAATGGACGCCGATCCGGCATTGGATTCAAGAGGCAGGACGGTGATTATTAGCAAAGTTCCTTCCTCAAATCTGAAGGATTTCCCACGGAAAGGGTGCAGACGAGGGGGAAGGAAAGTTATTGTCGCCAGTTTCTCTCTTGCTCCCAAGTTCAAAGTCCGAAACCAATCAAATCCAACTATTGGAAAGGGATCCGGTTGAAGTAGGAGTTTCCTAACGGCCTCCCATCATTTGAGAGTCCTTGGTTCACTTGAGTTCCAAAGTTCGCTTTTCTTCTGCTAAGCTCGCTGCACTTAGCTTAACGTACGAGATGTATTTTTAGAGACGATCATAGGTGCATGAACCCCACAGAATGTGATTTCATATGATTTATTTTGGGGAATATAACATTTTCAATAGAAATTCATATTTTTTTCAAGTGATCCCCACCATTTTCATTTTAAAGAAGTACCTAGTAATAAAGTTAACAACCATTGCAAGTTGGCACAAACAAATGGAAGATCAGAATTCGTTCTAATTATTTCGCTTAAATCTACTCATTGCCTTGCCCCCTTGGGTTGAGAGGGATTCGCCGTACAGAAGCGTGAAGATTACTTGGACGTCTGACCCTTACCTGGGCGGTCACCCATCCAAGTACTCACCACGCTCGACGTTGCTTAACTTCGCTAATCGCATGAGAAACGGTTCATTACAACGCCTAACCCGTACGGCCATATTTCCAAAGTTCGATTTTCTTCTGCTAAACTCGCTGAGCTTTGCTTGACGTACGAGTTTCGCCGTAGATATATTTTGAGAGACGGTCTTAGAAGTACATTAACCCTACAGAATGTGATTTCGGAATATAGCATTTTCAAGAGAAATTTATAATTTTTTCAAGCAATTTGAACCTAGAGAAAGCGATTGCCAGCAAAAACTTGCGGTAGTTCTAGAAAAACGTCTGGCTGCAAATCACAACATGTGTTCCTTCTTTATTTTCCACCAATGATTTCTTCAGAAACAATGCCTCGATAGGTGAATAATTTGTATGATAATGATTGCAAAAATTATGAAAACGGTTGAAAAGTTTATAAAACTGGTTGAAAAATTTATGAAATTGGTTGACGAAATTGTGAATTTTACTGGAAGAAGCTATGATAACACCTGTGTGGATATCGGTCAATTGAGAGAGGAGCTCGAGGGAAACCCATCGAGAAATGCCACTCATCGATCCACGAATTGAAACAAACGAGGGGACTCTCACGGTGAGCGAAGAGCTATCAATCAAAATCCCAGAACGCTGTTAGTTCTAACGGCCACAGCAATACGTCCGTTCTACCGATCTAGGCTCTCCAAACTTTCAACAAGTGACAGCTCTACACCAGAATCGCTTCAAATGATTGCACAAAGGTTATTATTTCCTTATTGAATAGCCCTTCCGCGTGGAACACTGGTCTATTGATAATATTTACCGGACTATTCAGCACACAATATTATTTATTACAACTATATAGACGTGAGCAAAACAGGAGAGAATTTAGGTCACTCAGCTGATTAGGATAGAGCCCGTCATTTCAATCGTCTGTTAATGTTCTCTTAATCTCTTAATGTCAATCGGCTCTTAATAGGCTCGGGCGCGTTCTCGCCTGGTGATTCTCGATTGCGCAATTTATGAATTGCAGCAAGGGGTGCTTACCTAGTAATTGGTGGGCGCCCCGGGGAGGCCGCAATGGTGGGTTGGGTCCGGGGTCGTTCGGAAAGCCTTTTAGGCGGGTTAATGACCAGCCTACACTCTTTTATTTCATTTTATTATTATTATTTTAATTAATATATTTTTTCTCTCTCCTTTGTTGGCTACAGGAACGTTAATTTACCAACTACGAATTCTGTCGACAATTTCCCTACATTCTATCATGTAATGACAAAATATGCTATTTTGATTTTGATGACCCAGAGAGCCTTCCAGTCAAATTTCTACGTCCATGTTTCTTTCCAGTCTAATTGTGGCTGCACTCATGTTTAAAAAGTTAACTTAGAAAGATCACCTGTACGAAAACAATTGAGGAGCTGACATGGAAAAGCAGTTAAGTCCAAAAATCGAAAGAAATTTTTTTTGTCGAATTGCAAGTAAACAGTCACACCGCCGGTGTGGGAAAAGCCTTAGGTCCTCCCGTCCTTGATAGATCGCACCGTGAATAGATGTGTGACCTTTGCATGGAGAAGAGATTATGTCCAACAAATCTGATAAGAGTTCAGAGGGAGTTCCTATGAAATTTGATTTTTGGACTTAACTGCTTTTCCATGTCAGCTCCTCAATTATTCAGACAACCACGCTGATACCTCATATTGTTGGCCACGCACTGCGCAGTGGTTAACATAATATGGTTAGTAAATTGTACGATGGTAAATGCCTAAGATACAGTTCCGTATAGCAACGATTTGGTTGTAAGCGATAATCATTGGAAAACAGGTGAGCGAGTTAACCGAACTCGAGTGTTGGTGGAAGAAAAATCGCTATAATGCCTGATTAAGCTCTAACATAATGCAGCGTTAGCGCTAATCCTTGATTAACTCAAACGGTGAGAGAGGCCCTGAAACTACAATCGCTTCACAAGCCCGTTTATAGGTACCTAACAACAGTTATTAATAGAACTTGACTGAAAGAGAGATATCTTCGAAATCATATTAGCTGGAGGGTAGTTGTAGTATTTTGGAATTACCTAAGTAAACGGATTCATCGAAATAAATAATTATCTATTAAACAAATAATTACATTGATATTTTATGAGATTGAAATAATAAGCTAACATAAAATGAAAGGGAAAAAATTCGGCCAAGTCGGGTGGGCAGCGTAGCTTTCTCATATTAATTATTTGTTACACAGACGTTTAGAAGTTGTAGTAGAACAAAATATGAGTCGCAATATTTGAATGAAAAATATAACAGAAATTATGTGTATACATGCATCGTACGGAATAAGGCTAAAATTCATATTGGTACGGTATTTTCATGCACAATCAATCAACCGGCATTCGCCACAATCTAAAGTAAATATGGTAAGCGATGGAATTGGTTGATCTTTAGGTTAACCAGAACAAAAGTCAAAAAATTATTACCAAATTTTATTATTAGTTAAGGAATGGGTAAGTAAATCTTCCCTTTCATTCGCTTAGGCACTGGGTGGTAATCGGTTGGTTTTTTTTCTCTCTCTCTCTCTCTTGTTTCCCCTGCTTGGCTTATTCGGTTGTGTTCATTTCAAAGTCAAACAATTAATGAAAATCAGTCCATTAGTCTCGTGTCAACTAATATTAGTTTTGCAGATGTTAAATAGTTATTTTTCAACCGATAAAATGCGTAGGGCAATGGCAATTATCCAAGATATTTAACCAACAACTCTCCAAGTTTGAACGAAATCGGATAGACATATAATGAAAAATCGACGTTATACATGGCGGATGTCCTTTTTTTCCATAAACTTCTTGATGATGGGATTCAGTGCCCATCTCTTCTCTCAAGAGTGAATATCCACATTCCTAGCTACACCACCCGTTCCAACTCCTTGTTTTATGTACCATTGGCCTACAATTACCAACCGCAAAGGCCTATGTATTGGATACCTCGTGGAACTAATGCCCTCCTCCGGACTGTGGATATAGACTTTTTCTTCGATGGTCTTCCACATCTCAAGAGGAACCTAGACTCTTACCTTCATTCGCAGAGACATGTGTTTTGTGTCAGTGTCAGTAGTTTTGTGAACTACTCATGAATTGCATTTGATGCATACAAATGATGCATTTATTTCTGTTTTTCCATTATTTATTTTTCCGTTTCATTCCCAGTTTGAAGTTATTTTTCTTCCTTACATAATTTGTACTCTACTCCTTATGTGATTGGCGAAAGCCTTGCTTATTAATAAATAAATATACAATATTCACGTTTGTGCATGCTCACAGACTACTAATGATCAAACGGAAATGAATTTTATAGGACATCATTTAGGAGCTAACCCGCAAAATCCCAAAAAATATCATGAAAATCGGTCAATTGGGTTAGAAGTTATATGACTGTGTCAATCGACTTCAGTTTCGCGCTTTACACAACCAATTCCGATAAAATTCATAATATTTTGAAACATGTAGCCAACTCGAACTATCGATTTTTTGTAACAATAAGTTATTGTTTGTTATTGATGATGGTCTAACCGTCGAAATCGATTTAACATTGTAACTCTTTATTTTTCGTAGAAATAGACAACGTTTTTTTCTCTACCTTCCGTTTTTAAAGACAAAGGGAATCGAAAACCCAGATTAGCCATTTGGGCAGGTGCATCGGCCATGAAGGCCCGTAAATAAAAAAATAGCAACTCCCACCTTCTCTCGGTCAATCAGAGTAATTAATTCCAACCGGTTCATCATGTTTCCATAAGTATTGATTTAATTACCTAATGGAAAAATTGTGCACAGCTTGAATCTGAAGTGAATAACCAGAAGAAAATGTTATTCAACTCTATCGATGATATGAATATAGGGCGACCTGTGCATTCCATGAATCCCAAACCGAAAAAGATTATTTTGTATTACATCTACAGTCGAGGGCCAAACATTTCGGGGCAAGTTTAAGTATTCTCTTACTCTAAAGTAAGATATAGGTTGGCAATTTTATTGAACATATTTCGATGTACTTACGTTGGTATTTTGGGTTCTTCCACATGCTTTCTTGTGTGATTTGAAGGTTTAGTTGCGCGTTCGTATAATTTAGATTCCTGAATAGATTTTGAAGCACTCGGGGCCGGCGAAATGGGAAAATATTGAACTTGGGATCGGGAAAGTATTTATGAAGTTGAAATGTCTACTTCTTAATCCTAAACCGTTCAGACGCTGGAGATATTACGGTAATAATAGGTTTATTGTCATCATAATAATGTGGTACATGCATACAAAATTGGATTAATTTAAATGAAAAATAAATTTAATTTTACATGACAAATTTAACGAATTACTGCAAAATTTAACATAAATTGATAATAAGCATAATGATTTATTATAGGATGACCGTGCTGGATAGTTAAAAACTGAGACGCAGCACGGATTTGATCGGCCTCCTTATTTATTCCTATTTATTCCTAGTCTCCAGTTTTCAAAACTAAATTTTCATTTTATCTTTTATGTATCATACTTAATTGTTTATTCTTATTTCATTTGTTTCTAATCCGTCTAATTGTAAGTTTGAGAAATGTATTGAAGCCAGTGATGACCAGTCTTAAATTCAGAAACAAAATTAAATGTATCTTTTATTTTAATTTAATTGCTAGCCTGCTTAAATATGTCTGAAATTCAATTAACAGACGTTCAATTTTGTTTTCAGATGAAAGTTTACTCACTTTTTTTATAATAAGTTTTCATTTTTCATGTTCATTATGTCTGTAATTTTCTCAATTTAGTTATGAGAGGTGAACTATTATCTATAATTATACGGGAGTAATTATTATGAGCAATTAAAATTAACATTAGTATTATGAGTAATCATTATTACGATCTGTCTTGAGAACTTCATCATGGGATGCATCAGTGTAAGATACTGCAGTCTGAAAGACACAGACATGTGATGATAGTACAAAAGTAGAACTGGGCTACTCGCCTAGCTTACTTTTCCGACGGTAGGCTTGGCCCGGGCTGTTGAAAACATGTATTCCCCTGGAATCTTCAATACCCTCCAACGTACCTGTTTAGGCTACTTAGGGGCCAAATCCCAAAGGTAATCAGGGGCCAATTGAAACTAGCCGATTGGTTGACCTAGATAAACGAAAACGGTCCAGTCAACCCCAAAATGAATCAATAATAATTCGAAGGACCACTCCAAGATTCACAGAAAGGAGGTCGGAGAGTCCAAATTAGATAATAAAAAGATAATTTATCCAAACTAGATAAATCATTAGATGGGTGCCACAATACTTGGACATAAACGAGTGCAAAATTCAAAGAATATAATGATTATATCCATGACTACAAAAATTTGGCTAGGAGTAACTGAATATACTGTTCCAAGGTATTGAGATTGTACCATCAATACAAGAAAGCTTCACAGATGATTTCTTGGAGGACGGATGCAACAGGTTGAAGGACTGTACATGTTTCAACGCCGGCCGGCAAACCACCTATTCCAGCTGGAATACGGACCACTGATCGCGACTGCGCACTCCAAGACGATAGTAGAGAGTATGTGCATCTCAAAGATTTCACTACTGATAAATGGAAGGTGGTTGAAATAAGGTATAAGTTATAAAATTGCGAACTTGCAGATAGCAGATAACATGGAGAGAGAACAGAATGGCAAAAGCAAGAATGGCAAACAGACGACGGTGGTGCTGTGGGAAAAAATGGAACCAACTGCCACCAGTCTCCTGGCAGATCTACTTCACTTCACTCTAACTTTTCCATTCTCCAAAAAATGTACATGGAAAAATAAATTTATAATTTTGTAGATACAAATAATTAAAGTATGAAGACATTTATAAGCTAATGACAGGTTGGTCATACATGGAACAAAAGTTCAGAATTAATGGGGATCCATGATGATACGATAAATTAACTCCATAACGAAGTAACCTTCAAAAATGTATCAGGGATCTAGGTACCCCCCTAAAGGTGCAATGGGGGCCTAAATCCTCGAAAAAAAGGTAGAGGAGAATGACAGTATCCCGTCAGAGAGATACCACTCCTACTAATAGCATTAATGAGCTATGTTCGGAGTAGATTGGTTTCCAGGGACCTGGATCACCTATCCAACGCCAAACTCAGCTTCTCAAAAACACGAGAAGGCGTGCGACGCCCGTTGTTCACCAACGGAGCGACGACCTAGCATTCTCTGAGATCCCAACGGGAACTCTATGACGGGAACTCTGTCACAAATGTTATAAGAAATGTGTGTGTGAGTACAAGAGTAAACATAGAAACAACAGAGTGATGGCGGCGTGTCCAATACCTATTGCCTTCAAAGCATTCTAACATATATACGTTATAAAATGTTATGTAGCGCTAGGTCCTATATACATTGTTCCAGTTTGTCCACCCTCATTATCTTCCTCATATTGCAAACTGTGTTACTGAACATTTCAACACCTTTCGTTCGGAAAACCGATTCCTCTGTAACGAAGACAAATAAAAACAAGAAACGGAAAAATAAGTAAATGAAAGGTTTCTTCGGTCTGTCGGAGAAAGTGTATTATTCGAGAGCAAGACTGATGCACCCCGCAGCTATTAGAGAGTCGTTAGACGCATTTATCTGTGCCAGAGTACCACCAGATAGTACGAGGCTGTTCACGGGGTCAGACCATTACACGCTCGTTGCTCCCCTCCTCAACCCTGTTGTAGCCACGGCATTTATTTTCCGGGCTCGGTGGTTTTTTAACGGCACCCCGAAATGCCTTCATTCAACCCGCATCTTTTTTTTCCGCCCGTTCGAATTTTCTTTGGGAAATGTTGTGGCGAAAAAGCCTAAACTGTACGGAACCGCGCTATCGGTTTGAGGAATGTCGCCAATATTTCACCGAGAAACCCCCACATTGAACTGAAAAACTCTAAAAGACATCGTTTCCAGGGAGTTTTGAAATGAGCATCAACTACTAAATAAAAACATCTGCCAAGTTGAGAGGGCTGTAAAAAGTCTTTGTTTACTGTATCATAAACATGCAGAGTTATTTGGTGTGTTGAATGAGGAGAGAGAGAGAGAGAGAGAGAGAGAGAGAGAGAGAGAGAGAGAGAGAGAGAGAGAGAGAGAGAGAGAGAGACTCCGTTTTGATTTCCAGAATCCACTTTAAAACGCTGAAAATTATTACACAGCGGTTTATTGTTTCTGGATTTGATAGAATTGCGATTGTGCGACTGATAGCCTCCAGTTAAATACAGAAACAACTAAAGTGGGAGGTCTTAGTGTTCCATCGTGGGAGGTTCAAGTATGGGAATCTAGTGCTTGAGTTTTATTGGGACCGATTGAGATAGTTAAGTATGCAAACTATTTAAGTGTAACCTTTAGCAGCTTATCTTTGTTTTGAGAAAATTCAAAACTAGTATGTTCAAAAGCAAGAACGGTGTCAGGCGCTGTTATCTCATCATTTTTTAAATCCAAAGTGGCCTCGTGGAACACTGGAATCATGCTGTTCAATTCCATTATCCGTTCAACTATGCTCTACGGACCGGAGATCTGGGCGCTGAGAAATTGTCCTGACCTAGAACGGGTCCAGGTAAAATTTTTCAAATGGCTTTTCGGAGTTCCTCTTAGTACGCCCAGTGCATACGACCAATTAGAAGCAGATGTTTCATATTTGATGGTACTAATTTTAAAAAACAGTCTCAAGTGGTTACTAAAAATTACACAAATGGAAAATCATAGATACCTTAAGAGATGTTTGCACGCTCTTGAAAAATTGGAAATGTATGACAATTATTCGTAAGATTTAATTGGCTGACTGAACTTAAGAAATTCTTGCAAAATTTGCAGTACAAGTACGAACTGTGGATTGTGAAAATCTCAAAATGCTCACTCATAAATGTATAGAGGATGCAGAAATCTTTCTAAAAAAATTCCAGCATCCACTATTGGATTGTGATAGCTCAGTATGGATTTAACGATTATTTGAATTACCATAATGTCCCTTTTCAATTTAAAAAGTTATTTGCACAAATAAAATTGGCAAGTAAACACCATTTTACAATTAAAATTAGGAATTATAATTACTAAAGTTCTCCAAATACTGTATGTACAGTCTGAGAGACAGGTCTTTTTGAAAACTTATTTCATGTTCTATTTGAGTGTCATATGTATAGTTGGATCAGAAAAAGATTTACCTATCTCGGACTTGGTGGGGGGTAACGGAAACTTGATAAATTGTGTATCAGTACCAAGTGAATTCGTCATAAAAAGGCTATATATCTTCTTAAGTGAAGTTTGCAAACTGAGAAATTGATGTATGTTTGACTGAAGGATTAACTCGCTTATACTGGTACTACCTATATTAGCTGCTTGAATTGTTTTGAAATTATTTGTGAAGTTTATTGTGTGTTTCATATTATTGTTGTTTCCAGTATATATAAGGTAAAAAGAAAAAGCTGAATTAATAATGAATGTTATATTAATTTGTAATTTATAAAATATTTGAAATTTCCACAAACGCTGTAATACTGAATAGATTATCATTAATTGTGAGTAAATCATGTAACTGCACACCACAATCAATTTCTAAATAATGAACTCTTATATTCGATTCAACTGGGTACTGAAAGCACTACGTTAATGATGTTTACACTACAACTGTTTCAATTATGTATTTTTTGTAAAGCATACTCGAATGTAAGGAATATAGATGTTCAAATGCACTGCGCAGTGGTTAACATAATACGGTTAGGTAAATCAAGAGCTTTCCGAAAACTGGCAAACGATTTTGATGAATGCCAAAAATACAGTTCCGTTGGAACAATTTGGTTGGAAGCGATAACCATCAGAAAATAGGAGAGAAAATGGATTCGGAGCTTACGTAACGCACTAAATGTCACGTAACGGTAATTTTGTCTCATTTTTGACCGGTTTATGATGACAAAAACATGTTCCATGTTAAAACAAGTTTTGGAAGCGTCATATCGCGTACTGCGATTCGTACTTGGGATCTATATGGATATATTCCGACATACTACTCACTGTACCACATTAACTTTAGTTACACTGTACCTTCCATTTTTGAATCTAAGAATCATGCCATTAGTAGAACCTAGAGGAGCCTTCTGATATGACTTTAGCCCATAAATCCCTTTAACGGAAGCTATCTTGGGGGTCTCATCTAATCCAATTCATGGAATTATGATTATTAAAATCAGAAAAAATGTTGACACTGGGCCAGTCTTTTAAACCTGGCTTTTAACTTTTTTGAAAGAAACTGCAAACTGACTGCTCTCTGTTGATTACTGAGTCAGCAGTTATTCACGGCCAGTGATCAGTAGGAAGCTGTTCGCTTAAAAACCACAAACCTGGGCTGTGGATGTAATTTCAAGAATTGGAAGTTAACACCAAGGACACCTCACGCTCATCCGTTCGCTTTCCATTACTGGACATTTGGCTGAAAAAATATCTGAAGGCTGTTCTAGGGTCTACTAATGGCATGAATTCTTAGGGCCAATTCACACAGGACGGGCGTGTGTCAAAGACGTGGCACTGACCAGGCACGGACGTGGCGGTGACGTGACCAATGCAATGCACACAGAAGGGGCGGGACAGTGGCGAGAAAGGACGTCAGTAATCAAAAGGTTTCGTGAAGTACAACATGGATTTTTCATCAAGCAGTGACGAAGATGATCAAGATGTGCTGGATTTGGTGTACTTGGCTGATCTGAACCAAAAAAAGAGGAGATATTGGGTTCATCCATTGTGGCTGAAGAAGGGGAAAACCGGTGGAACATTTGATGTTATGCGTGAGCTGAATATGTACCCAGATCGGTTTTTCAGGCGCAATTTTCTGCCAGGCCTGGTCTTGGGCGTTCCTGTTGCAATAATCCGCACGATTGTAATCAAATAAACATGGATTCTTTCCAATTTCTTCGCAAAATTCAACGTTGAATTCAAATCATCCCACATTTTTATTGAAGTGACGAGTGGCACGGAACTGGCGCGACCCTTCTCGAACGCCACGAGAGACGGCGAAGGGACGTGGCAGGGGCGAAAGGGCGGCTGCCTGCGCCACGTCCCTTCTTTTTACATTAAGCTATTTGTTTACATGGAAAGACGCGGAAGTGACAAAGGTCAGCGCCACGTCTTTGCCACGCGCCCGTTCTGTGTGAATTTGGGTAGTACTTCGGAATGTACCCATAGAGATCTCAAGTGTGGATATCAGCTCGCGGTGTGAGGCATCTACACATAATTCTCTGTATAATAATTTGCAGCGTTTTAAAGTAGGTACTGGAGATAAAAACGGAGTCTCTCTCTCTCTCTCGATCCCTCTCCCTCCCCCCTCTCTCCCTCCCTCACCCCTCTCTCAATATCCAATATTTCTCCCTCCCTCCTCCCTTCAAAATTTCAAAGTTTTCTTTTATTCATGTTCAGATTATTATGTAGAAAAATAGAAACATAAAAAAGAAAAAATTGTCTTTTGTCTTCATTTTTGTGGAAAAGCTCCTTCAATATTTCAAACATTACTTTCGCCCTTTAGAGTTGATTAAAAGTAATGGCGAAAGCTCAGTATCTTCCTCGGACCATAAATGTTATTTTCGATACACGTTTCATTTACTTCGGTCATATATGGCTATTTAGCTAATATAGTATGCATACAGTCTATTGATTTATATCCAAAAGACATATTATCATGAAAAATGTTTTGCCCCACCCCTTTCAAAGATCAACAACTGCTACAGATTTTTCCAAACCATTGCCATTTAATATCGTAAAACAACTCTAAGAACTTTAACCTTTTTTGTTATTATTAATGAATGAGTGCATACATTTGATAAATATCTCAATGCCTTCCACCCTCACAGATATGTCAAGTTTGACTTTACATTCAGAGGGAAAGGCAGGTGCCGAAAGGGGTTGCGTGAGTCAGGTAGCCAGGGGTGGGTAATTAACACTCTGCGACTTAATTAGTAACCAAACCCTCTTTCGTTTTGACACGTGGTGGTTTACTTTGTCAAAATTATCATACCACCCTTGACAACTCAAACATTTCCCTTCGATATCCGATACCATCAACGTTATGTTTATGAATGTGAAGAGTAGGTTGTTATTAACCTTTCTGTTTACATGTTATAATATCACGCCTTTTACAGTTGTGCCCCACAACTGTAGTCCCTACTTCTAGCTGGTTTATTATTTGACTACAGGAAACATCAGGTCTCTAATGTAAGGTTCCGATCTATTCCATTGTGTGGGGGGTGTCTCTACAGCGTTTCGAAATTGATAGATTTTCTAATATATCGATTTAAAAAAATTAAATAATAACAAGCGAATTATTTAATTGCCAATTCTCCCAAAAACCAGAGGAAGTGAAGTTTCAATAGGAGAAATGAAAAAAAAATTCAAAAAGGTGTAACGCGATTGGTAACAAATGAGTGGATGGAGGTGAGTGAAAGGAGTTAACGGGGTCCAGTCGAACTCATTACGTCGGCACCAACTTTGTAAATTTACGAATTTTGGTTGAAAACTATACGTAGGCCGGGGACGTGCGTGTAATGTGTGCATTATTTTCAATCAACCCAAAGTGGTGAAACTTAGGTCGATTACAAAGGTTCATAATTGAGAGTAATAAACCAAAATGTTCGCTTTGGAAGGGGGAAAAAAACGTCAACAACCGTCGGCATGGTGGAAATCTTATATACTACGAAGATCCCATCTATTCTTCGTTGAAGGGTTTTCCAATACAAAAAAATAAATTTTTGTGTTATGGGTTGCAGATTTTCTAAAGTGCAAATAAAATTGTGGTAACTCTAGTAAATACATGTCATGATAATTCAGACCTATCAAACCTGACAGATTATCATATTTCCGACTTGAATTATTTAGCTCATGTTGACTCTTGTTTTCTGGCGAAACTTTCGTTAAAACGGAGTGTGGAAAACACCCAGTTGAGACGACTTTTTAGGGGAACGGAGCCGTGAAAAAGATCAAGGACGGACGGGAGAGAGCGAAACAAAAATAAAGAAAAGAAAGAAGAAAATCTTGTTAACAGCCAACTTGAGAAATTGAGAAACCCTTGTGACATTGGGAGGGGAGGAAAATGGGCAACTGCAGTTGAGCCTATCAGATACCAGGAGGGCATGTCGGGAACAGGACCGCAAAACTTTATCTGAGTCAACTGCGCGGAATGTAACTCGAGTCAGGGAGGAAGGTGGAGGGAGAAAATCCGAGAAAATAGTGGTCCCTATACCGAGTGGTACGACCACTTAGACCCGGGAGGCCCCTTCTCGATCATAAGCGTTCTTTCGCCACTGGCTCGCCTTCCCACCGCTATCAACCATCTTCTTTTCCTCTCTATATTTATTTTCCACATTCCTGCATCCATCTTCATTCCGACCGACCCAATACCGGGTTCTTTCCCAGACGGGCGAGGGCGATTGGACTTGTTTAGTTTGGTACGGTTGAATACATTCTGTTTTCGAAAGTTTATGCTACCCCTCCCCCCCATTCCCCCATTCGTTTTATGAGTTCTCTGTATTGCAGTCTTAGAATGAAATACGAACACCTATTTCGTTGAAAGTCCGCAATTTACTACCACCTAGATGAAAACGAACAATATAAACAAATTCAATAACGTTTATGACCATTTTTGTGATGTTTTTTAATAAAATACATTTGATATTAAAAATATTCTAAAGTTATTACTCATTCTACAACAAGCTTAACAATAAAAAAAGTTTGTGCAAACGCAGAATGAAATGATGAGTTGAAAACAAAGAAATAGGTACGGGAACATCTACAACCTAAACCGCTTATTACCTGACTATTTCATCAAAATCGGGTAAAAACAGTGGAAATCAAGGTCATTACAAGTATCTCACATTGGCGCATGTGCATTAGCTATTAATGGTACAATCGTGTTGAAATTGATATGAGGTAATCAAGCCATCTTCTTCCAACTATCATCCAAATTCAAGCGAAATCGAACGACTAGAGTGTGAAAAAATGGAGCATAATGAAATTTACGTTTGCGCATGCGCAGAATGAAGTATTGATTTGGCAACAATGAAACTAATAGGGGACCATCTACAAGCTAACCCGCGCATTCTCTGACAATTTCATCGAAATCGGATGAAAACAGTGGAAGTTAAGGTCGTTACAAGGATTTCACATAGGCTCATGCGCAGTAGCTATTAATGATACAATCATGTTGAAATTTATATGGGATGGTCAGATTATCATCCTTCAACTATCACCTAAATTTGAGCGAGATCGGACGACTAGGGCGTGAAAAAATGGAGCATAATGGAATTTCCGTTTGCGCATGAGCAGAGTGAAGTATTGACTTGGCAACAATAAAATTGATAAGGGACCGTATAACCTCTAGCCCACACATTCTCTGAAAATTTCAACCAGATCGGATGAAAACTGTGGAAAATAAGCTCGTTACAAGGATTTCATATTTGCGCATACTTGGTAGCTATTAATGATACAACCATGTGAAATTGATATAAGATGATCAAATTGTCATCAACCAACTATCATCCCAATTTGAGCAAGATCGGAAGACTAGGTCGTGAGAAGATTATGCTTGCTAGAATTTACCTCCTAGCCTGCACATCCTCTGAAAATTTCATCTAAACCGGATGAAAACTGTGGAAAATTTGCGGAAACTTGTGGAAAATTATCTCTGTAACATGCTTGTTACAAGGATTTGCGGACCCCTGGCTGGTGCACATACATACACAGACAGACAGACAGAGACGGAACCACAGTTGTTCAGAATGGTCTAAAACGTAAAATGTGAGTGGAAATTTTGATTTCGCAGACCAAACTTTTTTGTTCTCCCAAAAGTGAAAACAATGCTCCCGCTACTTTGGGTATACGCAGAAAAAAAAAAAAAAAAAAAAACTCGGGATGCAAGACACAGAATACAACTTCAAGACGCACCTCTTCCTGCATGCTGCTACATCGGAAAATCAAAACAATACGTCTGTTTAAATTATGTTCTGGCGTTAAAACGGTCAAGAATAAGCGTTCTACTTAAACATGCGGTCAACAGTTATCACGATTTCTGAACATATGTTCAGGTACTGTACAATTGGTCAAATCAGCAACATCTGCTTAAACATCGAATTCCACTTAAACAAGAATGTACCCTTGGCCTTAAGATGTTTATAATGCCTGTTAACTGGAGAAGAACAGACTCAGAACAATTCTCGTAGCTGGCGGTACTTTCGAAGACGGAAAAGAAAAGGGGCCAAAACTATTCTGGAGGCAGACGGGAGGAAAATCGACAAACGTCAAACGTCCCAGAGCAATCTCTCTCTCGCCGTCCTTAACTGTTTCAGTTGGGCGCGGGAAGGGGACGTCGCACATGTCAGGGAAACTGAAACTGAAAGCTATTTGTGGGAACAAGACACCGGCCCGATCGATCTCCCCCCTTTTCGTCCTTCGCCCAATTCAGGTCTCTATGGAAAACGGCCGTATTTCGCCTGCCAGGCATTGTTCCGTCGAAATCTGCACTCCGAAATTCGAGACAGCTACTTCTGGAGGCTCGTCAAAATTTCCACTCAGTGCTACTTGGTCCCCACCCACACCCTCATCACTTGCTTGCGACCTATATTGGTAAGAAAGGCCAAAATATTATCGCACACACGATGGGACGTCGCTAAAAAACGGTAAAATAATTATTATGGTTCATTTAGTTATAGTATATATTTTATGAATATAGGTGCGTTTAAATCTTGAATTGCTGACGAACATTTTTACAGGCATATTAAGGAAGTCTATGGGTTTAGAAATCATGAAATCCGACCGGTGGATCAAGCATTCGAATTGAACAGTAAGCTCAAGTGAGGCCTTAAGGGTTTGCCGTTACCCTTCTGAATCGGTTGTGAAATTTAATCATCAATACACTTCTGAAATACCCTGTCGCTAGTGGAATAAGAGATTTGTACAGTCTTGTTGAATAAAAACCAATTCTCAGTAAAATGATCCAATGGAGCGAAGAGGGGGAAAAGAGCTATCAAAACTTGGTAGAAAAGTAAAAGTTGACGAAACAGTTTGTGGGAAAGACTTTGCCCCGATATTAGCCGCAGCCTCCATTCCGAATTCGACTTTTTTCCTCCCCTCATTTCTTCTTCATGGCCTTTCGAGATCCTCCATCCTTTCCCAAAGAAGGAAACCTCCGTGAAACCTCTCACTTCTTTTGTTAATAGTTTGACAGATGGCGCCTCACCTTTAGTTTCCACCTCATTTGTTCTTTCCCTCCGGGGGAAGTTCCCTTTTCCTTATCAACTCCATTCCGAGTCATTATCCTCCTGTGCCCCCCACCACCCCCGACGCTGCTGCTTTCGAGGCCATTATTAGCTCTTGCTTTTGGAGTCAAATGAAGAGAACGGGAAGGGTTTTATCTGAAGAAACCGTCCCTATAGATAGAACGAAGGCGTGGCGGGGTGATATCATTTTCTTTTGTCACATCTTTCATTATCATATTTCTCCCTTCCCACTGTCATTCTCAGTTATGCGGCTAATCATGTTTTCTTTTTTAAAAAGAATTAAGCGTTTAATCTCTCCATGGAAAATGAGCGAGAAACAATTTACCGAAGATTGACAGACGGGATGACTTGAACAACTTACAGCGAACTGAGTACCTGAAGTCAATGGCGTAGCTAAGTCATTTCTTGTAGAAGAGCGACAGTCAAGAACTTTATTCTATAGATTTAATATTGATGTATAATACTTATAGTTGTTTATCTGAAGACTGTATACGTTCAACCGTTCAAATAGGTAGGTACCTATTTAATAGTTTTTTGTCATGAATTTCAATCCCATATGCTTTCGTATTCACATACCTAAATAATACTTATTGATTATATTAATGAAGGAAATAAAGCTTTATAAATGTATTTGTACAAATAACTAATCAGAACTCTCAAAAAACTACGATAAACACAAATACTTAGGTACCAATGAACTGGGGAGCACTAGGCTAATCATAATACTATTATACTCCACTGCCTGTAAAAACACATCTGTGGACGTTTCGCTCATACAGGTTTATCCTCAATTGTTACGTCATCGCGAAAAACACTCATTCTGGTAGGTAAACACAAATTCTTTCATATTGCACAATATTATTATTAAGTACGCGAAATAAAATACCAAGCATGAAACCATCGACAAGAACTAGATACATAACAAAATGTAAATGTAAACAAACACAAACCATCAATATGATAGGTTTTAGAGTAGAAACAGTGCTTCATTAGATTATTTTAATCGTTTCTATTCAACTATTTGAATCACCACTATAGGCTTTTATTCATTTTATTTTAACCTTTATTAACATGGATATGTCTTTTGGCTGGGGGTCAAGGAATTTTTCGCGACACTTTTTTTTCTCCACACGAAATGCAACGCTCCGGCACTTTAGATTATTATTAACTCGAAAAGTGAAGGCTAGGTAGAAATCAATGAGGTACTACCGCAATGAAGTACCTAATTCCCAACATCCCTTTCCCAACATCCCAATAGAGTGGAAAGTAATGTCCATTTTTACTTTCCCAACATCCCAATAGAGTGGAAAGTAATGTCCATTTTTACTTTCCCAACATCCCAACAGAGTGGAAAGTAATGTCCATTTTTACGTTCCCAACATCCCAACAGAGTGGAAAGTAATGTCCATTTTTACTTTCCCAACATCCCAACAGAGTGGAAAGTAATGTCCATTTTTACGTTCCCAACATCCCAACAGAGTGGAAAGTAATGTCCACTTCTAGTTTCCCAACATCCCAAAAGAGTGGAAAGTAATGTCCATTTTTACTTTCCCAACATCCCAACAGAGTCTTTTAACATATCCACGATCTATTGTTTTTCTCCTCAAGGGAGAAGGTTATATATGGTTTATGCGAAGTGAATTTAACGACAACCGATCATCCACAGTTGAACGGTTTCAGGCATCTTCTTCAACACCTTAACACCATAACATTCGTCGAAGGCGACTGCTTGACCGTGCGTTCTTGCATGCAGCTTTATCTGTCGTTGCTGGGACTGACTCAAGTTTTAACTGAGATTTCATCCATTAATGGTATAATATACATGATATTAATTTAACTGTATTGCACTGAACTATGTACTAAGCGTAATCAGATGGGCAGTGAAAAGTAGAGGAAGTCTGTAGGCGAACATTAGTCGCTACGGATTGCATATTCTAGAGAAAAATATCATTTGGGCTAGCCCCAGGAGGTAGTGGGAAACGACTCGTTTTCACTTTACAGTATCCACATTTACGTTTTGTTAGAGAGTTTTTGTTCTTCCCGTAGTCTACCCATGAACGCAAAAAGACTGAAATGCCAACTGCGCATGCGCGAATGTACGCGTCAACGCGTAAAACTACGCGTACGGGAAAAAGGCCAACCTACATGTAGGCGGGCAAAATTCTATCGTTGGAATCCTGTCCTACGCGTAGTAGACATGTTTTGCGTTCTAGCAGCTATAAGTAACGTCCAAAACAATTATTATACAAGGAAATTGCTGTTGACAGTGAAATTTTGCGTCCATTGGTGACCAGAAAAAGTAAAAAGTACCGAAAATAAGGAAGATATTGAATTTAGTAAAAAGCACCGAAGATAAGGAAGATATTGAATTTAAAGGTTTCACGAAACTGGGGAATATCGCTTATTAGTATTGTAGAGGTCAAACTTGTCAATAAATCGAGTTCCTTAATGAATTGTAGCTAATCAATTTCTACGTCCACCAGTCATCAAACATTTCAAAATATCATGCAGATGAGAGGTTTTATGGTGTATTTTAACATAATCGTACACGTTTTTTCAACTTTCACACTACACTGTTCACCCGGAAACTTACAGAACCTGGAAAAAAACTGTTTTATACTAGGGAGGCCATCCTGGATATTTAACAACAATATTTAATTTTCTAAAGTTTTGTGAAGAATTAGGAGGCGTTACTGAATCACTAATCCACCCTTCAAAATAATTATAAAAACGTTTAAAATTTAAATCAACTGTTGTGTAAGGTTTTTTACAGGCTAAGTGTGTTTTTGAAGGCATTGAATGTTTTACATAAAAATAAATTAGGACCGTAAACGTTCCAGTCATGCAGCATGAATTGTATGATCGAATTTTCGTAAATTATTGTATTAGTTTATGTCATTTGACCGAATTAGAAAATGTATTTAACACTATCAGGAATATCATAAAGAATCGCGAGTTTCGTTAAAAAATCAAGAGTTGCTAAGCGTGTAATCAAATTTGAAGTACATACCTACTTATCTTTCAAATTTTGGCCAGTGCTTAAAATTTAATACCACTCAAAACCAGCTGAAAATGAAATAATACTAAATAGGGAATCAATCAGAGCATTCTCAACTTTTGTGAGCTGGAATGCTCGTGGACTGCGTTCACATTTTGAAAAAGAGGAGACACAGAAAAATAGGAAAAAGTCACGAAGAAATTTCTAACATTTGCTGATGTTTCTATACAATAATAGAAAATATCATAGCATAGTGCTATTCCGAAGATTTCGCATTTTCAGTTTTTTTTTTTTTTTTTTTTTTTTATTGTACAGTTTTTTTTGTTTTTTTTGTTTCAATGGAATTTTTAGCTTATACCTACGAATGCACTATACATTTATCAGCATAATTTCGAGCATACTTTTCTCAATGTTCAAGTTCTTAGCTGATACATTTATTTTAAGTGAAACTCTGTCAAAAAAGTTAAATTTAACGTTTTTGCAAGTTTAGTGATTTTGCAGTACATTTTTAGAAATCTGGCCAACCCAATGTGCTAGTTAAATATATAAACTGTAACAGCTATCGAAAACTGTTACGGTGATCTGTTCAATTGAACGTCGTGCCCGTTAATACCCCCTTCAGAACGGTGAATCTACCTCTCTCTTTCCTTGCGTTAATAGCAATTAATATTATATAAACTCCCATTGTTTATAATAATACCTAATCTATTGCTATCCCTCATACCTCTCTCTCCCCGGCGGTATTTATTTCATCTTAAGAGAAGTGAATGTAGGAAACTAATCAACGGACAGGCTAGATAGAAAAAACCAACCTGATTACCTTTCTTTTGGAGCGACATAAGGAAGAGCGTAATAAATTATCCAAGTGATTGAAATCTTGTTCTTCTTTTTTCACCTGAGACCTAAAATTATCGAAAGATTGAAATATACTATAGAAGCCCAAGAATTTTGTTCACGACAATCGGTATATTGTCACAAAACTAAATCGGAATCCAGGTTAAATCCAGGAGTAGTTTGAGAATGGATTTATATGGACTAAAATGAAAAAATAAATAAAAGTATTTAAAATTTTCTCGGAGACATTGCAATAACTTCATTTTCTATCAAAATTCACTAAAAACATGAATTTATAACTTATTGAAAAAAAAAAAAAAAGAAAAACCACTGAAAATCTTTCAAAATATTAGAAGGTCATAAAATCCATCAACCCTACATAATTTTTGAGATTTTTTTGGAGTAGGTACTCAGACTTTTGTCCACCTAGATTGGCCAACGTTACCACTTGCGGCGGTTCGTAAAACGGCTGCTTACCTCTTAACAGGGAATGAGGAGCAACACCGCTGGTGGATGGAAATTTCTTGATAAAACGCGACGATTTATGCGGTTTTACCAGACTAGTGGAGGATATAAGTCCGCGAGCAGGTAAGAACCCACTAAACCCCCTCCGGACACCTCTGAATATGCTGTAGTTATAGCGGGATTACATTTAATAGATATTAGGTCGTTGAGGGGTCGCTCGGAGGCGGGGGTAATGGGTTACGACCCGGCCTTAACGGGGGCAACCTTTCAAATAAATTATACCCTAGCCCCCTCTACAACCCGCTCCTTTAAGGCGATTGTTGTTAAAACGAACATGAACCTTGTTTCTCACTTTACCACAATCTTCACACCCTAGCTGTGAAGTCTGACGGCTGAATTGTTTAAAACGTTTCCGGAAACCTAATTTTCACTTCACTTACTCAAATGATAATCATGTCTACATTAAGGAAAACTTATTTGCATTTATGGCGAATGGACCAAACTAGATTTTCCTTCAAAATACTCTTAAGCAAATTGCTGGAAATACAAGCTTTGTTCCAACAAGGGCAAAAGGGCGCACTAGAGGAACTCAGAGCTCGAAATTGCGTTCCAACAACCTTATGGGGTCAGATAGTGTTCCAACAGATCTTAAGCGCTCCCAGAACTTCTCCGAGGGCCCCCCAAGCAGCCCCACATTTTTGACTGAGTTTCATCGAGAGCCCCAAGCCCTACGCTTGCGCATTTTGAAATAACCTGCTACCTTTGGGTAAACTACCATCCGCATAACCTTCTCTAAACTGTTTTCACTTTCTCTATTACATTTGTCATCACATATCGTTTGTTGTCACTCTCTCTGCTTACACGGGCTGATAATTATCTGCGTTACGTCTATCTTCAACTACCGTTAACGCGTTTTGATCTCTCGAGTGAACTCTGAAGTGTTCCGGCAGACAAGAAAGTGGGCCACCTTGGAGCTAACCCCCAACTCTAGAGGAGCCCCGGGGGTGGCTCTCGAAGCGTTGTTGGAACAAAGCTACAAGTCTTCACGACATGAGTAATGTGGGAACCATGAGTGGATTAGTGCATAATTTGTCTAACAGACTGCGCCACTATCTCGTGGCCAATGACGGGAATTTCGAAGTAGGTTTACATTATAAATATTCATAGATAAATCAAAGTATATTTTATTTATTAAAATGTGTAGAGCTTCCTGAATCAACTAGTTTTACCCTCAAAAATACATACGAGTACATTACAATTGAGCATAACAAATGAACTGAAAATTCGTGAGTTAAAGTGTAAAACTCTACTATAACGGAGTTGGGTAGATCTGCAAGTGTTACCATTCGATTCGGCGTGAAAAAAAAAAAAACGTGGAAACCGGCCTCAAACTCGAATTTTTCAGAAGGTAATTTTTCACGAAAACTCTCGATTTCATAGAAAAAAAAACCATGTTTTTCAACATGCAAACATACATTTATCCTCCAATTAGTAAAGTAAAATAAAAATTGATTATACCGCTAGAAATTTGAGATCTTGGGCCAGTGTTTACTGATGAGATACGCGAAAAACAATACCTACAGACTCGGGACACTCACAACCGGTATAAAAAATTAGAATTTCTCATTCTCGTGGGAATTTTATGTTCAGGCAGTTTTTTCACCAAATGAACCGTATTCAAAAATTTTGATTTAGTATTAGATAGGAATGAAATTTAACGCTGTTTCCAACGGTATCCTCAAATTTAAACTTAATGTTTTAATTATTGTAGTTATGTTGTTTTAGTTGCTTGAGGTCGATAACACGAAAAAAAAAAAAAAAAAAAATTTAATAACTCGACAACTAAGCGTTCAGAAATGAGCTATAAAATCACGCCTTGAAGTACCTACTGACCACCTTTTGCGGGGCACCCTGCATAATACGAGTATTAAACAGGCACAATTTGGAGTTAACTAATAAAAAGCTTTAAATCGAAGGCGGTACCTGTTGACTTTCTAAAACCTAGGGTTCCTAATTGAGTCCTAAAGTTGTTCTATTGTAAAGAATGTATGTTATTTGTAGGTATATGTTATCGAGAATGTACTGTGTTCATGATTATCAGACAATGACACAAGCGTGTGTAGTACCTATTTCGAGTGCGACCAGGATCTGGGTAGAGCTAGAAAAAACGGGTGACGCAAGATATCAACAAGGGATGATCCTCCAAGCGGCGGACCTCGTTTTATTTATTTATTTATTTTTTTATTGTTTTATTTTGGCTTTACAATTATATTCACAGCCTTGTGGTTTATATATATATATATATATATACATATACATATATATATATATAATTACATTATATTTTATGTTAGAATTTCTTAAAAATTGTACATCGTACTGTACATTGTACAATTGTACATTGTACTGTAAATCAATCAGTTCTTTGATGCTGGGATAAAGTTGTAGTTTTAAATAATTGAGGTTCTTTTTGACACTGCTCTGAAAAAGTTTGCTCTATTCCCATCTTGCGTCGCAATTCCATTATTAAGTGTTCAAGGGTTCCATTTGGATGCCCACATGCTCGGCATTGAGGTGACTCTAGTTGTTGAATACGAGACAAATATTGTTCGGAAATTCCGTAACCAACCCTCAATCTGCATAAATATTGTTCTTCCGAGACTTTTATTAACTGGTTTTTTGAAGAGCCATGGTAGGTATTTGCGGTGGGAAGTGTTGGATTTGTTTGTAGAACCGAGCAGTGATTGAATACATTTTGTCTCCATTTCTCTCCAGGTATATTCAGATAATGATATAAATATTATAACCAAAGACATTCTAATATTATATAACAGACCTCGTTACCGAATCTGAAAGTTCACGTGTGGCGTGGGATGATCTATACAGAACAATTTAGTTTCCGACTGGTTTTCGTGGTGTAGCGGTTATCACATCTGCCTAACACGCAGAAGGTCCCCAGTTCGATCCTGGGCGAAAACACAATTTTTTTGCGCTCGCGGCCCCTAAATCGTCACGTATCGCCCATAAATTTTTATTTCCTCGAGCTCGGACCTGTCATATACAGCCTCTGGTGAATAATGAACAGTAGTCAAGTAATGAATATTGGTAAATTATGAGCTACGGTACTTATTGCATCAAGGAAAATTATTGAATTAATCCTGCTCCAGATTAAAATTAATTAAACGTCCGTCCATTCAACGTACTTTTACCTCCTTTTATGAACGAAATGAATGGATATTTGATTCTTTCATGGCTATTTAGTTTGTCAGAGCACAAAATTTATGTGCTAAGTTGGTGTCATGTATCTTTATGTCACGTCGTTAGAAGTCTCACTTTATATATTGCATTTTCATATTTAATTCGTCCTTTTACAAAACGAATTCGTCCTTTTTCAAACTGAATTCGTCCTTTTACTAAATGACTTTGTCCTTCAAAACGAGGGACCAAATCTTGAAGGCAACCAGAAAATTATATGCAGATACCTTTTCTCAAAGAATAATAATTTATTGCAATAGTTTGCATAGTTAATAAAGACGTAATAGTAGAAATTTACAACGTTTTGCAAGAAATTCATTCGCAGCCATGAATTTTAGAGTTTTGGCTTATCATTTTCAATAATGGACCTTTGTAATCGACCATGGGGGAAAAAAATCCTTCCGTCCACCGTATGATGTCCAGAGCGTTTCTCCAAAACTACTGGACCAAAGTTTATGAAATTGGGCTGAAAATGCATGCATTGGCAGGGGATGTGCCCAGTAACATCGGCATCAATTCTGATAAACCTTAAAGGGTAGTAATCAAGGGCCGAAATATTGAAAAATCGAGATCTCAAAAACTTTTAAGGTAACAGTAATGTTTTTAGCGAATTTTTGAAGAAAATTAAGCTGTTGCTCTCGCCTCAAAATTTTTAGAATGTGAATTTTTGGAAAAATTTATGCAGAAATCCATTTCAGGCTATTCTGAATCATATTCAGAAGTTTAACGCATTTTTTAATGTATGTATGTATGTGGGGGGAGAGCAACAGCTCTTTAAATTTACTTAGTTTTAAATTAACTTTAATTTTCAAAAATGTAGTCAAAAATTTCAAAATAGCCTGTTTTTTGCGATTTGTTGTGCGAAATAATTTTTTCAGCATACTAACATGTGGTATATTCGGAGCGTAAAATTTCCTATAAGAATATGTATCAAGTTTTCAAACATTTGAAAGTTGAAAAATCAATCAAACTCGGCGCTCCGCGCCTCGCCAGGGGGCAAGCCCCCTGGACCCCCGGTTACCTCTATTTACATACTTCGGACGAAATTATTGAAACACAGAATGTGTTTGCGTTGTCGCGCAACCAAGTGACAACCAAACAAGCGTCATTGTTTACTATTCATTTATAACATCAATTTATATAGTTATAGTATGAAACTACGAAAATTGCGTTGTCGCGCAACCAAGTGACAACCAAACAAGCGTCATTGTTTACTATTCATTTATAACATCAATTTATATAGTTATAGTATGAAACTACGAAAAAAAATACGAAATAAATTCTTGATAAATCAAGAGCTTTCCAACGAATGGTGAACGATTTCTGTGCGATTAAAATGGCGGAAATTCCATTTCCCTACCAACGGCTCGGTTGTACGTGAAAATCATCCGTCACACATTTCGTTCCCATCCCGCGTTCCATTTTCGGCTAGTTAGTCCATGGCTAAAACACATTCTGTGTTAAAATCGAAACAACTGGTTTCAATACTGACCACATTGTACATCGAAATCTATGAATATTTACCTACATTTGTCTTTAAATCTACGAGATTAGTTTAATAATAATAAAGTGTGAGTGTCTCCTAATTATTTTTAATAATTTGATTCCATATTTGTCTATCAAAATCATAAACTAAAATTTCTCTACACGATCAATAGCGACTGAAATGTCGAAGATTTCTTAAAAATTCGCTCATGGGTTCATGCTGCATGACTGGACTTTTTTGGTTGTCACTCACATATATTTTCCCAACAAACCGAATGAAATCATCCGAAAAGCGGTAGGATTTACCGTTATCTGACTACGAGCTATAATGGAGCTGCGACCGTATAATGTTTTGGGGGAACTAATTTTCATCAAAGACCGCTAGATAGTGTTTGGCTTGCAGCAAGCGAGTCTTCCGCCGCCACCGCGCTTTGACCTATTCACGGCTCTGCATCATCAGCTCATGTAAGGAAAGATTAGTTGTGTTATTTAATTTTATTCTTTTCAGTTCAGTAGGCGTCTACATCTATAAAGAGAGATTAGATACCTGCCTAATTATTAGTTTAATAATATAGACAGGTGTTCTGCGTAGAAGAGCTATACAATACCTCTGTATAATAGTTTGCAGCGTTTTTTTTTTTTTTTTTTTTTTTTTTTTTTTTTTTTCTTTATTGCAGGAGCAGCCTTGACGCTGCCCTAGGCACGGAAGAAAACATATATGCATCACAAAGTTGGTGCCTACAGTAAATAAGTATCTTGGTATAGTCTTGGAAGAAGAGCTAAATTGGAAACCCCATATTGACTATACTCACGATAAGATTAAGAAATTTATGTACATTTTTTACAACATTGGACTCACACTTCCGAAAGATACGATAAAACTCATTTATTGCAGTATGATACAGTCTGTGCTTCAATACGCAATAATAGTATGGAGGGGAAAATTATCCTCACATATAAATTAATTACCATACGCCAGAAAATCATTATGAAAATAATGCTGTCATTACCGCCTAGGACTCCATTTATAAATGTATATAATATTGCAAAGCTGTTTACCATTAGGCAACTATATATTGAAAAATTACTTTTGCAATTCCATAAGTATCCACTCTTAATAAATTCACAGCGCAATCCAGCATATACCACAAGATATGTAGTCACAGGTCACAGGGAATGTATTGTACCAAGACCAACTCACTGTCAACAGTGAACAAGCTGTCAATACACAGTCCAAAATATATTATGTACATCTTTCACAGAGCGCTAGATAGTCATATGAAAAGAGCTCAAAAGTATACTAGACCAAACTACAAAAAGCTAACTTTAACGTGGTTTGCGAAAATTGGGGAAGTGGACTGTGCAACTATGTTAAACAGCATTTATGTATAATGTTATAAAACATTAATTTTACTATAGAAAGTTGTTCTACTTATAAGAAGATAGGGACATCAAATACCATTATAGTTATATCATTAAAGCTATGTGTAGATTATGTAGACGCATATGCGATGTTATGTCAACATGCTATGTGTGAAATTATGGGCCAATCGTCTAAACCTTAACCAACAGCTCGTGCGAAGCCTACCGTTGGAAAAGTAAGCTAGGCGAGTAGCCCAGTTCTACTTTTTTACTATCATCATATGTATGTGTATTTATTGAAATAAATAAGTCTATCCATATAATCTAATCAAAATTGTTTCTGATGTGCGTTAATGGTAGGGTAGAAGAATTTCGCGCAATTGCATAAAGACTGCATTCCGACCACCACCGTTTTAACGAGCCCCAGACACCACCTTTACTAAGATACCTTCAAGATTCGGTTCCTCTTTACGAAACATAAATTCATTTTGTAAAAGGACGAATTCATTTTATAAAAGGACGATGTATGTGTGTGTGTGTGTGTGTGTGTGTGTGTGTGACAAATTCTGTCGACGTGGCCCAGACCACAATTCTCAACCGATTTTCGAGATTTTTTGTTCCATCCCAATTTTAGTCGTGCTGTGCGACGAACCCAGACATTTTGAATGTCATGGTGGAAGAGAGGGAATGGAGGGGGTAATGCAAAAAAACGTGATTTTTTCCATAATTTTTGTCAACGCTACCCAGTCTGTAATTCTCAACCAATTTTCGAGATTCTTATTTTGTTCTATTCCAATTTTATCCGTAATGAGGGGGTGGAGGAGCAATTACCGATTATTTCAAGCGCTGCCCAAGCTACGAATCTTGACTGGTTTTCGTGATTTTCAGTTTGTTTCATTGAAATTCGATCTAGTTTTGGAAGGGGTAAAACTGATAAATCGTGGTGCTTCAACTGTTCTCACCAGACACTAGGTACACAACATCTCCCGCTGTGCGCGCCCCTGCCGACCTGAATTTGAACTAGCGTCCACTGGCAATGGAAATAAGCACCCTTATGGATGACTGAGTTCTGTGTTTATCAAACGTTGATAGAGTCCTCGTGGTGTAGTGGATATCAAAACAAACAACGAATTTGAGAGACTGGAGGTTCGGTCCCAAGTACGGGCCAATATTTTTTTGCATTCGAATCCAACCAACGAAACATATTTTTAAACGACATTATTTTAAATGTTTTAAATCATACTTTAAAACGTCATTATGGTCCATTCGTCTAAATTATCTGTATTTTACGACAGAAAAATATTTCGATAAAAAAAAAAAATAATAATAATAAAAAAAACACGCACACATATTTCGATTTTTTTTTCTACTTGATATAATGTATTTTTGAGATGCGTGTTTGTGAGCATCCAGACCACGAAACTATATAAATCATTCTGATCTGTTCGTCCAACTAATCTGAATTTTTACTGAGGGGTTGACTACTTGATGTTATGTATCTTTGAGATGCGAGCTTGAGAGCATCCAGACCACCAAACTATATAAATCATTCTGATCTATTTGTCCAACTAATCTGAATTTTTACTAAGGGATTGACTGTTGTACTTGATGTTATGTATTTTTGAGATGCGAGCTTGCGAGCATCCAGACCACCTAACTATATTAGTCATTCTGACCTATTTCTCCAACTGATCTATATTTTAGCAGCGGACATAGATTAATAAAAATTGAGGCGCCAATTCATTCAACGTAACCTATTCGTGCGAAAAGACAATGAGGAATGTAGTTACAATTTAGCTCGGTAGGGGCGCTCACAGCGGGACGTGTTGTGTACCCAACGTCAAGCAGGTATTATTCTCGCCGCAACTCGTACGCAATTTATTCAGTTATTTTCAAGAGATTATAATGTAAGCGAATATTCCTATTTCATACAGATGTCTCTATACAAAACTTTTATCTAAATATATATTTGTACTGTGAAGTACCAAAACAAGAATGTTTTCCCCTCGAGAATAGAACCCTCTCGATCCAACGATCAAATCCTCTCTTCCACGACCACCATCACTTCCAGAACTTTTGTAAAAACCCTGTCGGATCAAAAGGGGGAGCGGAAAAAAATTCTCCGAAAATAAATGTCGACCAATCCTCTTTTTACGGTGGTTGTTCACGCCCCGCTGCCCTACTGCTCCATATAAAATCCCATTATCGTTGGGCTGTGACAGGTATGTGATTTCCTATGGTGACTGCCTGTCCGTTACTGGACACTAACTTCTATAACAGACAGCCCAGGCTGGAGTGGATCGTGTTCAAGTAAAAACACTCACCAACTATAGAACGACAAGTTTTTCGGATTCTCCTTTTGTATTTGTTCTTTGAGTGGGATTGAACCCTTGATCATTGCAATAGACAGATTCTAGCTGATTCGAACAATCATAATGAAAAATCAAGTCATCTCCTCCGACATCTCGGAAAATCGTTTAATGCCGGTCTTAGTTCTTTCTTTTAGTGAGCATATAGGGTTCAGATTTTATGTTTAGAAATTATATTTTTCTTGTTGGGAGAATCGGAGCTTTACGTCCAAATCTTTTACAGATTTGATAAGCTTTTCTTTTGGTTTAATTTTAGATTTTCGCTTATTTTTCACGTAAAGCGCATTCGAATCGTCTCCTAAGCCTTCGTACTTTCGTGCATCATGTTCTTAAATTATTTCTGTTCTTAATGCATCAGGTTTAGGTAGATCGTCCTTAGATTTGACAGCTACGCGAAAGTATTCTTACTACTAAGGTAAACTGTAAAGTTACATTATAGTTAACAAGTCGTCATTTATTTTAATGTCCATATCCAACAGTTTATCCACAGGTCATCTCCAGGGAACGCCCACAAAAATAACACTTGCTAAAGAGAAAATCACTAGCGGTTAACTCCACCGCTGATATAGAAGGGGCGAGAAGAGCAAGACGTGCGGGATTAAACATGATAAACTGAATTCAAATCGCGATTGGGGTTTGACATATCCCACGGGGCATTTCAGGGTTAAAAATAGTTCAGACTTAGCTTTCAAGTCTCTCTTTTTCCACTCTGCACTTCCAGCATCATCCGTTGGTTTTTTTCAGCGTCCCATTAACGTAATCCCATACGTCGTTCCGAATCATCAATGCCTCTACGTGAACTGCCCATGAGTCATAAGTGTTCCTGCCGAGTTGGCCAATGCGAATCGATGATGACGGATGTTTATAGCCGACGACTAATTACTTTTTCATTCTTGATCTACGAAGACGTGTTCCTATTCGACGTGTGGTGACAACAGGATAGGGTGACCTCCCACACATCAAGAATGTCAACAGCAGTTGCATAACATGGCAGCTCATCATCCCCTCCACCCACTCTGATGGAAAATTCCAAATTTCCAGGTTTTTTGCACAACTAGAAAAACATTGGGATTAAACAGAGATAAAAAAACGACTATCGGTTGGGAATATTACCTTGGGCACTGCTTAAAAGGATTGGCAACCCCTGCAAATACCATTCATCCGTTGATAAATCCTAAATTTCCATGGTTTGTTGCCCAACTAAACGCCGATCGGGATCAAACAAAGAATGAATCACAAAAAACGATTAAGAATTAGCTTGAAGAAAGAATTAAGAAATCAGAATTAGGTCAAGAACAGCTTGGGTAGCGCATTTTAGGTTTAGATATTACCGCCTCCGCTTTTTTAAAACCAAATTGTTGACCATTTTGTTGAATTGAAACTTAACATTACTACAATGTTATCTTCGCAAAACAAAATGTTGAAAAATGTAATTATAACAACTTATTAGGTTGACATACGACGTCACATTTCTTGTGAAAATAGGTTGGTTGAGGCGCGATCTAGTAACATCTACCACGTCATGTCGGACCTTGGAAGAAACTCAAACCTACTCCAGGCGTGACGTCACGAGAATATAGGCTGTACACTGGTATAGACATATATTAATAGCTGGGGCTTGCACTGGATGTGGTACACTTACCGAACGCCTCTATCTCAATAGTTATTGAACAAAATCTTGTGGTACAGCCTACGTATTAAAATGCTTCTCACACGGATCTCATAACGCGAAATCGATCTCGATTTCAAAAGGGAATCCGAGAATAAGTGGAGGACGGGATAGAAATAAAGGAAAATCCGTCGCCTTGCGACAGAAGAGGAGTCAGGGGCTCGGGACGTGACGAGACTCGGCTAATAAGAATAGTTGGACTGAGGGTCGCAGATGTGCTTGGGTTGCGAATGCAGGGCATAGGGCTTCCCGAAAGGGGCGCAGGTGTCCAGGGACAAACAACCTTCATTCTGACAATACAGTGGCGGAAAGAGAAAAACACGAATGACTATTCGAAGAGAACTGGAAATAAAAATGTTTTGAATTATTGCATATTAATTGACTCTTTGTTCTGGGAGGGTGAGACTAAAAAAAAGTTCCAGTGGTCGTATGACTGAATTTTCCTTAATCACGTATCATACCTATTATAAGTAAAAGTTGCATCGACATTTGATCAAAAATGAATACAAATAAATAGTTAAAAACCAATTTTATGGCAAAAAACGCGTACTATATAGAATTTGGCAAATCAAAAAAGATTTTGAATTTTTAGATTTTTCCCCCGTTCACGATTTTTTTTCCTTCTGGTTGCGAGGTTAACTATCTGAATTGTATACTGTTTTTGTGTTTTCGCAACTCAAATTTTTTAATACGAAGACGTGCAATAGTGAATAGTCCTTTGGCTAATAATCGAAAGGTTACAAAAATGGAATAGACTTTCAGAATCACCATTTTTTTCAACTTTCAGGCTCAAACGACTTTCGGGACTTAGTGGGCAGAGAATTAGTGGTTTCAAGTGTTTTGATGAAGGATAGAAAAGCGCATAATTAAGCAAGTTGCTATCGAAAATAATTTCTTTACCTGAATAAGTTTTTCGGAACATTCCGGTCGAGGTTATGATCGTTAAACCAACCGGTACATTTTTAGTTTCTAATGTTGACACTTATGGTAAATATTTCTTTTACCTAATATCTCAGCAACACAGCGATGTGGACTTAGCTAGGTGGAGTTCACTGGTTTAAGGTTCTGGTTGATCGCTAGACCCTGAACAATATCGGTCCATTCCCAGTAATTTCATTCGATGATTCCTACATTGGTTCATCTATATTAGATAATCCCTTTTACTCTTTTCTCTCTAGGAATGATAAGGATCCCATTCCTCTGATTCAGTTAAAGATTCTGACAAAAACTCTGTAAAAAAACTCTCCTTACATTTTTTTGATAGGCCACGACTTCTTTTTTTCTCTCAATTTCTTCTGTCTGACAATTCGGTACGTCTTTCATCTATTCATATTGTCCCTTTAGGGTCAACGAAAATGTTAACTTTAAGAACCGAATGTCAACATTGGGAACAGGCTATTTTAATTTTAGATTTCACCAAATGGAATGAAAAAAATTCAAGTATCTCTATATTTGCCTTGCCGATTTAAACACAAATATCAACTTTAAGTTTCTCCTAATATTGACACATGTGTCAACATTAGGACAGAAACACGTTTTATGGATCCTAATATTGACTCGAAACAGAACCATATTTTTCTGTTGAAATTTATGGTTTCCATGCTTACGCCTTCTTCCTCGTGTTATTCATAGATCATCAGAATTTAAATCGTAATTTTTACTCATCTACGGGTACTTGACCCAAAACATAAAAATTCGTAGACTCGCCTCACTAAACTGCAAAGCTGTGACATTTCACTAGAGTGACAGGTTATGGTCGTCATCAATATCACATCTGCCAAACGGTTTAATACGTTCATTATAATCAGAGGAATCGGTCAACCTCAACTACTACTTTGTTATCCGCCGAATGACGCCGATTTAGATAATCTACAGTGTCTCATCTTTTTTTTTTTTTTTTTTTTTTGATTTGAAATTGAATTGTCAACATTTGGATAAGAGTGTCAATAAATGGTGCTTTTACTGTAATACAACCACCAGAAAAGCGATCTAATTTCTTATTATTTTTTGTCATTTAAATTCTATGAAGGTACGTGTATATTGTTGAATTCATTTTTGTATATAACGTTTTCGATCGATTTATTTTATATTATATGTTTTTGGTACTTGTAATTAATATGTTATTATTTCATTCACTTTTTTCGTTGTCATTTTCCTATAAATTGGAAAGTGATAGGAAGGTAACGCGCTCGGTAAGAGGTTTTTCTGTCATTCTTTGATGCCGCATGACTCAACCGTCGTGCGGGTTTTAACATAATCGGGCCCCTGAAAGAGTTTTACTTAGGTACCTACACTGTGAGGATCCTCATATCCTTATATTCCCAGATGAAACTAGGAATGTTTTTATTATCAGTAGGTAATTAACGCGATAATTTCAATGTAACTATTCTAAATATTTAAAGGTAATCTGAAAGTATTTAAAAAGTAATGCTCATTACTGAGAAACTCGAGAGAAATCTTTAAACTATTCCACAAAGAAATGCGAAGTACATATGAGATTAGTATTTATTCTATAAATGAGTTATGCCAGCACCTTCACGCTCAAACTCATGGACGGATTTGAACGAAGTTTTTTGCAAATTGATTGGCATGGCAGGGGGAAAGTTTGTGTAACAGAAAAGTTTTGAAAAACGCCCAACCAGATCAGCTGACTTATATAAATTCGCTCCATTCACCCTAGGAATTTGAAATTTGATAGGGTGCCTCTCTGGGACATAGAGAAACTAATGAAAAAATTTTTCCCCAGCAGCTGAGAGAGCTAAATCCACTCCTTTTCACCCTAGGAATGTGAAATTTAACAGGGAGTCTCACCAAGACATTAAGAAACGAATGCGAAGACAGTTTCCAACCATATCAGGTGACTTAGCTGAATTCTCTACAATTCACGCCAGAAATTTGATAGGGAGTCTCTCTGGGACATCAGACAACGTATAAAATTACGGGCTGTTTCCTACTCATGGGTCCATGCAACGTACTGGTAACCGGCTTCGTAACACGATTGTTTGGCTTATAGGGAATGCAGAGCAACATGACTGCGACTGTTCAGCATGACACCACTTTTAGCATGGAACCCACTTTAGCCTTGAGCTAACTGCCCGAAAACATTACGCGAGATTGTCACGAAATTTTCTTGTGATTTTCAAGTACAACCAAGCCGTTGCTGCGGAATGAAACTTCTTTAGTTTTCACCGGACAAAAATCGTTCTCCACTCTTTGGAAAGCTCTCGATTTATCACGCATTTCTTTTGTACTGGTTCTTCTATTCAAGTCATAGTTTTATATTTATTAATGTTATAGGTAAATGGATATAGTAAACAATGCCTTTTGTTTTGTTGTCACTTGTTGTTCTCAACTTCTGTTGATATTGGTTATAGTAATTCTAGACGTGCACCATAACAGAAAATTACCTACCTTGGTACTCTGTTCTGATTTCGATCAGTAAAACATTAATGTCGTAGTTTTAAATTTATTTACATTTACGAATTAGCGGGAAGAAAGCATGTTCCATGTTTTAGCATTTTAGCCGAAGCTCAAAGAGGAAAGCAACCGGGGGGTCCAGGGGGTCGAAGCCTAAGCCGAAGGGCCTAGTTTTTGTTGGTTATTGGTAATCGGGTAGCTCTCAACCAAACATTTGTTGCTGTTGAATTCGAACGGGGTTTTGTGCAAAAGTATATTCCAAAAAACCTGATATTGGCAGAAGAAAATAACGCGATGTATTAGCAACTGTCTGCACGAAGAAACAAAGAGTTAAGCCGCCTGTTCTTACGACGTCATCTACTGAGAAGGATGATGCACAACGACATCACAGCGTCCATCAAAAGAGAATTGGAGGCCTCTAATATGGAAGAGGACAGATCAAAATTATGAAGCATCGCTTAATTTTAGTATCAAAATTATAATCCCCTATATGTTAAGGGGAGGTGGGGGAATGCGGTCACTTAACTTCTAGGCACTACCATAATATGTTTCAGGATTAAGATGAAAATTGGGGTAACCATTCTTTTGTAGGTATATTTTTCTAATTTCAGTAGCCATAGCCATTTTTTCTGCACTCACGAGCAGACGTGCGAAACTTGTAGAATGTCAAAAAAGTCATTTGACCGGGATTACTCTGACGTCAGACTAATGCCAATCACTGATCTCTTGCCTACATTTATTTTTTAATAATGCCACTTCCTTTTTTTCTTTATAATTTTCTTGTAGTTAGGTTAAGTAAAAGAAACACAACAAAAAATCGCAAAACAAATCAAAGTATAATGAAATTAAAAGAACGATTTCCTTATTTCAAATTGAGTAATTTTACCCATCACATGACTTGTCACTATCACTTGAAAATCTGTTTAATCCACTTTAGGAATAAAAAACGGAGAAAAAGTCTTAAAAATGGAAGTCACAGCATTAAATTGCCATCAATCGGTAAGAAATTTTAAGGTAACTTAATTTTTCGGCATAAATCACATAGGTTGTTATCTGGTTCTCCAAAAGTGCACATATATGATGAGCCCAGTGGTGACAACCCTAACATTTCGACATTAGTTCTTAGCCTATTATAATGATAGTCCTTCATACCTCGCACCTTGAACATTTTTCATTTGCATTACCTACTGTTTTCTGGCCATCAGGTTTATTTTATTAAATTGATAAAATTACCTTTACAACCAATACGGCTATACACGCATCGATACTTCGATCATTTTCCCGCTCATCGGGCGGATAACGCGGTTAGTATATTATAATGTGAATGTCAAACTTTATGAGCATTGAACAGTCTAAATTTATAAGCATATATATTTAAACATTTTATATCTATAAGTATTGGGCTACTTAACATACTGCTTTAAACGGTTCTTTTTAAAATACCTTCAGAATATATTACTGGCTTTGCCCGAATATCAGCTCTTAGTTTTTGTATATACATATATTTATTTATAAAGCCAGTTGTGAATCAACAGCAGGAACCAATACAATAATCCTAAACAAATTAATAAGGATGTAGTACAAAGTTATTATCGTGGATTATTATAATAGCAGACAGCAAATATTTTTCCTTAATTTTATAAATATGCGTGGCATTGAGTGAGGATTAGTTGTGACTGTATAATAAGCTAATCTGTATAGGTACATTTTAGAAATGAAGATAGGATTATGTTTTGTTATTCGTGAAAATTGGTTAACAAATTAATCATTCGATCAACGGCTGCGATGGTCATTACAGAGTCGAACCCAATCAGGCAAATCGAACGGTGGTTTTTAAAAGGGGTATATAGGGCGGTGGTGGAATTGACCATGACAGGCTTAATTCCTATGAAATGAGACGTCATCAACTCTAATCTTTTCAAACCTTTTCAATTTCCTCAAGCTGAATAGTTTTTCCGCTCTCCATTCAGCGTTTTGTAATGTCGGCATCGGTGAAGTTATCCTCGGAAGACTCAATAGAACGCTGTTGAAAAGATTAAAACGGTGGAAAACGTAGTCTATTATCTTGATTGGGTAACGTAATTGGAACACCGCATCTGTATAGAATGGTGGCTTCGAATACTACAAAGATCTATAAAAATGCTTCAACAGCTCGAAGCACCACCTCAAAGTATAGTTGATAATTATCTATATTATTATATTTAATTGGAGGGAAAAGAAAAAGCAGCCTGGGAAGCTTTCCGAAATGTGGTAAGAGACAACTACCGACAGTTAGTGAGTGAGCTCCTTCAAACGCACCAAGACCTAGATTGCAACATGTCCCTAAAAATGCATTTCCTTCACTCTCATCTTAATTTTTTCCCAAAGAATTGTGGGGCTGTAAGTTATGAGCATGGGAAAGATTCCACCAGGATATTTCTGCAATTGAACGCAGGTACCAAGGTCGTTGGAACGAATCACACAACGACTGTTACAAGAGATTCATCGGATATGACTTACAAGAAGCAATCAAAGAGAAATCGTTCTCAAGAATAGGCTTCAACCAATTCCTTTACTATTGGAGAAGATTGGAAAATAAAGAAGATTAGTAGAAGAAATAGGGGAAGAGAAATTAGTAAGTGCACTGAATTTCTCGGGTATGAAGATAGATTTTTACAGTACATTCACCTTCACTCAGCCGTGTTTTTATCTTGAGAACAAGAGCTAATACAAAAATTTCATTGTCATATTCGAGTTTCTCGACCCAAAATTAGTAAAATTTGGCTATTTAGATCCCAGAAACTACCAAAAAATATATTTTTGTCGGGCAGTGTAATGGGGAACTTTCATGTGTTAGAATTTAAAAATTTTGACCTCATGTTCGGATTCAGCGCATTTTGACCTCATGTTCGGATTCAGCGCATTTCCCTAAGTAGGTGCCAATTTTCAGCTCTAACCGTTTAGTTTGGCCAGTAAACGGGTAGAAAGATCCCGCGTGACGTAGTAGTGCAAGGGATCTGAGGGTTCCCCCTGGCGGGCGGGGGCCGTGACGTCATCGTGCAAATGAATTTCAAGCGCCGTATTACTGACCAGATACCCATAATATAACACCTTTTTGTAAAGCTCTCATTAAGATCTCTTTATTGAACATACAAAACATAACCTTGAAAATTCCCTATTCATTAGATAATAAACTATGTATGTAATACATGTAAACTATGTAATAATAATGTATACTATAACAATAATATAATGTAAACTATGTATGTAATATATGTAAATATGTAGGTAATTAACTAAATATGGGGGATACTCTGGTGCAAGTCTCGGAATGATATCCAATGAAATTAGTAGCGATTGGTTGTGTAACCATTGCGCATGCGCAATCTTAAATTGTTCCTCTTTTATGCCTTTGATGGTGAACACCGTTGGATAGATGGTAGGGCGTACCGGTGTACGATTGCGCAAGCTTGAGTTATCTGGAACACTGTTTTCTCGAAATCTATTGATCTCATATCATTCAAATTAGAAGGATAGTTGATCAGCTGGTTCTCACACACAGAGCAGCTGATCTTTCTTCGTTAAACATCAACTAGAGTGTACTGGCGTCCTTTTAACACTCATTCCCACGCCAGAAATCCTATATTATTACTTATTAGTCCTAGAGATCTGGTAGTGGTCGCATTAGTCTCATTTTGTGAATGCGTGATGTATCACTGATGTTACCAGATACCTGATGTTACCTTCAGAAAGTGCAATCTATCTCGCATAAGTGGACACTAAGTGGGAATGAGTTGAAATGACGCCAGTTCACTCTAGTGGATGTTTGATGAAGGTACATCAGTTGGTTCTGTGTGTGGGATAATACTTCTGGCAGACTTTTTCATCTCAAAAATATAAACTAACACAAACAAAAATAAACACATCTCTTGTGATCGATAGTTGATGAGGATGTGAAAATCAGCAGTAAACTCTCAATCATTCACGCATTTGAAACGAATCATAAAGTGTGCCAGACTCGTATCTGAAGTTTCATATAATGATTTATTATACAAGAGGGCTTTAAGATATTTCTTTCCTTTGGAGTACATAAATTGTCACTTCAATACCTTCAACATCGACTTCAGTTAGTGTCTCGCCATACTGAATAACTTAACTTCCATTGAGATATCTGTTAAATCTCACTGGATGATCTGTCGGTGTTTCGTACTGACACCTGAAATTGAGCCCCGGAAATACAAAAGACGTACTCCGAGGAACGCGGAATATAATGTTTCGAAGAAAACTGTTGAAAAGATGTCTTCACATTGTCTAGAGAATGGTAGTGAAGAGATCGATGCGATTTTCCTCTTTTGCATTCTGCTGCCGACAGAATAGAACGAAAAAAGGAAAAGGAAGAAAAAAAAGTAAAATAAAAACTGGTTGAAAAGAACGTCTTTAGGGAAGTAGAGATTGACAACCTCCGAGCCTTGTATCGCTTTCTCAATGGATTTTAATCAGGGAACGTCGCTCATAAATCATTATGAAGTCTTGACGGCTCTGGAAGCGAACATTATTAAAATGAAGGCGTTATTAAAGGAAAATTTCTGTACAGCGACACAGAAGCAGGTGGTTCGTGGTTGAATTCTGAGGCGGGAGAAAGCCGTAAAAAGCCTGGAGTATATGTGACAAGACAATGCAAAAAAGATCTGCCACGTTTGGTGTGGCACGTTACATCCTTATGTTCGTAACATGAATGTCTAGATCATTGAAATGTTTTAAATTACCTTATGATTCCATAGCTGGTTCCTATGGTTGTGGGAGATGGTCAATTCAGGTAGAGTATGTTTTCAGACGACCACGCCTTGAGAAAATTATGCTTGATGGAATCTACGTATGCGCATGCGCTTAGTGAAACGTTTATTTGGTAACAATTAAACTGATAAGGGACCATCTGCACTCTAATCTGCACATTCCTTGATAATTTCATCAAACTCCGATAAAAACTAGAAATTATGCTTGTTCCTGGGATTACTCTTTTGCGCATGCGCAGAAGCTACTATTGATACAATTGGGTTGAAATTGATATGGAATGTTCAAATCGTCCTCTACCAACTATCCTCCGCAAATCCTCGTAACAACATTAATATCCAGTCTGCATCCGATATTGATAAAATTGTCAGGGATTATTATTATTTCAAGGATTATTTTATGGTGGGCAACCTGTCCCAAAAGCCACAGGATACAAATATCTCGGTGTAGGTACACCTCGATCAGCGACTGACATTCCACAAACACATTTCGGAGCTAATTAGTAGAGTACGAAGTAGAGTCTGTTGCCTTAAATCACTATTAGATAGCCGGAACATGTCAGTACAAAATAAAATCTTAATGTACAACACACCAATTGTGCCAATATGGACATATGCTGCAAGCATATGGGGAAAATGCTCTCGTTTACAATTAAGGAGGCTTGAACAGCAGCAAAACAGTATACTCCAGAAGAGAATTGTTCATACACCAGATTTCGTGAGAAATGAAACAATCTATAACGATTTTGGTCTACAAACCCCAACAGAAATCCTTCAAAAACGTATGAAGGATATTGTGAGACAAAAAATACGCCACAACAACCCACTTGTCATTGAAGGGTTAAAACGACCGGAGGTACAGCGGTTAGTACGGCCGCGTCATATCTTGGACATAATTGATATGGACTTGGTGGGAAATTGAAAGTGTTTCACTTATATGTGCTACAAAAGAGTGATATACTGCAAGTGTTTCTTAGGATATTGAAGTTATTACATAAACAATTAATTCAAAATTCGTGTTTCCTCCTTTGATGGAAGCACTTACAATTGAAGAGAAAAACAATAGACTGTTAGTTACCATCTGTCAATGAGATATGGTACTTTGTTAACGAGCTTCTATGAATACATTTTTTTTAAAATCATTACTTGCCATTTGTAATAACCAGTATTTTCCAACCAGAGACCAAGCAGATAAAGAAGGGAGGGCTCGGAGGGCGAATTGGACCGCAACTGTCCTTTTCTTTCTACTGGTATGAGGAAGGTATCTTATGTCGGTCAATTCCTGAGTACAGCTGGGCTGAAATGATATTACCATTCCAATGTACGAACGAAACTCGAAATTGTGATGGTAAGGGGGGGGGGGGGGGGCAGCCAGGACGCATTTCTTATAAGCAGCTGATGAGGAAGGTATCAGATGTCGGTCAGTTCCTGAGTACGAGTATAATACCATTCCAATGTACAAAACTCGAAAGTGGTAGTGGGAGGGGAGGGGGGGGGGTCATCCGGGACGCATTCCCTATAAGCAGCATCCAGCAGCACCATCTGATTACAGACAGAGCAAAGATCGTTGCTTTCCCAAGAGTACCTGGTGCATGTGGTTTGCGGTAGATGCTGATCGTGAGGTTGAAGGCATGAACAGCATTTATCTGTCAAAATAAATTCTAACCCTCCTCACCCTCACCCCCACCCTCACCACCTCTCACCCCCTAACCCCCCCCCCCCCCCCCCCCAATAGTTGGATCGCCACCTAATTGAAATATCACAGATAAAGAAGAAGGTCGGAATCGGATCCCGAATTTAACCCCTTTTGAAGGGCTGGAGGGCGAATCGGACCGCAACTGTCCTTTTCCAAGTACCTGGTGCATTTGTGGTAGATGCTGATCGTGTGGTTGATGGCATTTATCTCTCAAAATAAATTACCCATCAGTGTTAGTTAGCCCGTCCAAAATGGGTGGCGCGCCCTCCTCAAATCGCGCTCTAACCACCCTACCCCTTACCTATCGCCCTTCTATATCCCTACTTGCCATTGTGTAATAACCACCATTTTCAACACCTCCCCACCCCCCCGCTCTAATTAGTTGGACCACCATCAAATTTAAATATCAAAGATAAAGAAGGGGGTCCTTTAATCGGATCCCGAATTTCAAACCTTTTGAAGGGCTTGAAGGGCGAATCGGACCGCAACTGTCCTTTTCTTTCTACTGGTATGAGGAAGGTATATGATATTACCATTCCAATGTACGAACGAAACTCGAAATTTTGATGGTGGGGGGGGGGGGGAGGGGGGGTCATCCGGGACGCATTCCCTATAAGCAGCATCCAGCAGCACCATCTGATTACAGACAAAGCAAAGACCGTCGCTTTCCGAGGAGTACCTGGCCCATTTGTGGTAGATGCTGATCGTGTGGTTGAAGGCATGACCAGCATTTATCTCTCAAAATAAATTCTACCCCCTTCCCCCCAAGGATGTAACAGCCGAACTGATTATGTAAATATATCAAAAGCGGATAGTAATAAGCGGGGTGATTCCATTTGATTTTATAGGCAAGGTCATCGCGTTCTTAAAACGATTTGCGGTTCAGGCCGCTATCAGCCTTTCGGCCCAGGGACAAAATGTGGGTGGTCGTTACGATGGTGTGTAGAGAGAGGAGCACTACCGCTTTACGACCTGGCAAAGGAAAACCTACAACGGCCTCGATATCCTATATAACCGCGTCGGCGATTGCGAGTTTTTATTTTTCGTTGTTTCTTATTTTTACGACAGGTGCATCGCAGGGAGTAAATTGATATGACGTAGAACCGCGGGAGTCGGCAATGTGTGAACAATCAACACGTAAACGAAATCTTCTTGAGAGAATATCCGCTCACCACGCAAACCTCTGATACTTGGATATCATTGACAAGGTGTTCAGGTAACACGCAGTCATCGAGGCAAACAAATACATTTCAGGATGGCAAATAACACCTTATTTATTGCAAATAATTATAAAATGCAACATTTGTAATGTTCTCGAATAAGTTCTTCTGAGTAGGTTGGGAGTACTTAGATGCATACAAAGATACCAATGAGGAATAATACTGACGCACAGTGGTCCAAAAGGCCATTTTTTAGAGGGGGAAAAATAAATTTGAAATTTAATAGGGATGAATTATTATCAAGAGATTTAAACATTAAGGATCTAAGTAGACTAGCAGAAGAGAACAAATAGTAATTTATATAAGTATGTAAGTTATAGGTATATTACATCAGAATCGTGTCCAACGGTGTCCTGTTTTGGCTCTGTTGCTATGTAGAAAAATATACTAAATTATACATCAAATAAATGGGAATTTGGATTCGTGTTACCTATCGAAATTCATTGTTCAAACTGGTGGTTTGATGTAATGGTTCAAATGAAACAAAAACCTGATGACACTCACCGGCAAAGTGAAAGTTGGATTCAACAGGACTGTTAAACATTACCTGGAACATGATGAAAATTGTTATTGAAAATTCCATCATTCAAATTCTCAATCTTATTTCTAGCTAGGAACAAGAATTATGCTGACATTTTACGTTCACGGAACATGATTTACCCCTTATTGCATTTGCTAAATTCAGTACTACATTTTTTACTAGCCAATCCATTTAACCGTTAAATTTTAGTTTAATGAGCGCGGTTCTACCAAGAGACCAAATACTTCGTGGAAATAGTCGACCGAAAAGAGAACTATCAAACCAAAACCATCGGTTCAGAACAATGTGAACAGTAAATTTATTTCCCCCCTCTATCTCGCATTTTCACTAAAATACGTCATCAAAATGAAAACCCCGATTTTTATCATATTAAAAACGACAAGATGGGAAAAAAGATGAAGATGAAAAAGGAAAATGTGGATGGAAAAACGAAAATATCATGTTGATCCTATCCATTTACCCTCACAGTTAGTAAATTTGAATCTTCCAAGGTTCTAGAATGAATGGGCTAAAATGAAGATCGAAAACAAAAGTCATGGAACTCAAATGAAAGATGAAACTTGTGACGTTTCCACTGCAATAAACGGGTATTTGGTGGAATTCTCAAATGTCTGGTCGAGGTGAGGCGGGCGCGCAGCAATTACCTATTGGCATGTTTAGCGTCGCCATGCAAACTTTACCCCATAGTCAAAAATTAACCTAGGATCAAGGAATGACTAACAAAAGTTAGCCATCTGCTCTCCATTCTACTTCCTCCGTTCGCTGAACGCACTCATATCTACCTACTTCATTCTTCTTGTAAGAATTTATATTTATAACTTATTATTTATCTACGTGTTATTAATAACCGTGATACAAGGACACGATCAGTGCATCGCAGTTTGCCATTGGAAGCCCCTTGGCCCTTGGGAAAGGACCAACATCTCAACGAATATCCAGTGCGGAATTCCATTACCAGAAAAACGCCTGCATATAGGTACCTACTTCAACTATACCTACAAATCTGAGTATTCATCTCCATTCCATTCACGCAAGTTGCCTACAGAAGAGTAATAATAACCATTACAACTTCCAACTGCCTCACGAATTTGTTTGTCGTATTTTTATTGAATATTTGTGAATTCTTTCTATCCCCTCGATTGTGGACGTCATAAACTAGTTGAAACATCACGATTTATTACTATTTGCTATTCTCTCTATTAACCCGCCATCCATAATGAAATGCGCAGCTACCAGTATATGTTCCAAAACTTGAATAATTTCCCAATTGAACAAAAAAGAATCACGAAAATCAGATGAGAATAGTGTAAACATCACGATTCATCAGTATTAATCCCTACATAATGTATTATTATTCTCTTGCATAATGAAATTTGAAATTCCTGACTTGGGAATGTTCCTAGATCAAATTCTAATAAAGAAGAAACGCTGTAAATTATTACACAAAGCTTTATTTATTTTTTTTTTTTTTGTATTAAATAGTCTCTCAACGGCGAACATTGGTCTTAAACTATTAATACCCGTGTATTGTACATCAGCAAAACTAGGCGCTTCGCGCTTCTCAATCCAGTTTACACCTTGACAGCTCCACGACCCCACAATTTTACGCAATTTTATAACTGCTGAAAAAGAGAGGGCCCGTAGCTGATCCTCGTAATTGTTTTCGAGGTATTCCAAAGGCGCTCCATCTTAATTTCAGCACAGTAGGTCAATTGGAAAGAAATTAATGCAATAGTCAAAGTCAAATTCCATTGGAATTATATCATCTGATACTATAATCAGATCCGTCATTAATAAAATTTAGCGATTGACACTACCAGCGCATTATTTCTCGTTTTTTTTCCACGCATTTTCAAACGTAAAAACCAACAAATTTTCGAGGAAATTGGGAATGGAAATATCAGTTTTATGTTCGATTACACAGCTCACTGGTTCATTAATGAAACTAATAATCCAGTAGGCCTCTTCTTTACCGTCCACGATTGCAAAACTCAGGCGACCTAATAAAAATCATTTTGGAGTCCAAAAATTGGAAAACATATTGCGGCAGTAGGTATGTCATTGTAATGAAGAATAACTTGAAACACAAATCATACTTTCATGTTTTCAAATAACAGGTTGCATTTACTATTTGACAGTTTGTATAGGTTAATTAGTGGTTAAGAGGTATTTAGCGTCTTGACTGTACGCCACAACGCAGATGATGGAACGTGTTGGAACTGGTTCTAATGCCAGAGTTGAATTTCAATTCACGTCACAAGTCATTAAAGACATCGAGGAGCAATAAAAAATAAGTCAGACCCTACGTTTCAACTGTAATGTGGCGTAAAACATGACAGGAAACCGCAATACTCCAGTTGATGAAACTGCAGAGGCAAGCGTGTCTTGGTATTACTGGAGCAATGAGAACTACCCCCACTGCAACTCTAGAGGTTCTATTAGACATCACCCCTCTGCACATCTTTGCCCAGAGGGCAGCCTTCTTGGGGGCAAATAGGATGCTGCAGGCAGAAAAACTCAATCTCCTTCCACGTGAAGGTAGTCATTTGGAGATAATGTCCAAAGTACGGACCATTGACTACGTCAGCTCCCCGACACAATGTAGGAAAAAATGAACTTCGACTTACCCTTTAGGGTGGTCATTAGTGACTGTGAATGCTGAAAAAGAGGATGCCTCAATCGGGGTCAGGTTCACCCCTGTGGTACACAAATGGATCCATGATGAATAGTAGGGCAAGCCTGGGAATTAAAGGCCAATTTTTTAGCCTATATAAACTACTGGGCACTGCTGCCACCATCTATCAGGCTGAGACTCTTACCATAGAAATATGTGCACAAGAGGTCGTCAGGAAACGACTCAAAGGTGCAACATTTTATATTTTATCTGATAGCCAGGCTGCTCTAAAGGCTATATCTGCCTTTTCAATGACATCTAAGCTGACCAGGACTGTCTCAAGTCTTTCAAGACCACCGCCTATGGCAACAAACTTTGCTCTGGGTGCCTGGTCATGAGGGGATAGTTGGGAACGAGGAAGCCGACCGCCTTGCTAAACAGGGGTCGGAGTCCTACCCTGTTGGCTCAAAAACCCTTTTTGGGATCACCAAGAGCTTTATTGCTCTACAGGTAAGCAAATGGGAAGACAGCAAAAGAGCTTAATATTGGCAAAACACTCCTAAGCAGAGGCAAGCCAAGCGGCTAATAACCATCTCAAGAAAAAGAGCTACAGCTTTTCTGTCACTGAGGCGTGAAGACCTATGCATTATTGTCGGTCTCCTCACTGGCCTTTGTCCGCTGAGATACCATCTCAGCATGATGGGCAAAGCCAGGACAACAAATTGTAACCTCTGATGCGAAGAGGTCGAAACAGCGGATCATATCCTCTGTGATTGGCCTACTGTTGCGTCTTTGAGATTCCGACACATCGGGAAAGGGTACCCTCTCCCCTACCGGAATTGCTCGGGAAATGCCTGAATTAACTCCTCCACTTTGTGGAGAAGAGGCAATAAAACGGGTTCTTAAATGATAACAGGGACTTTTTGTCATGATAGAATAATAGTAGTCCCCGTCACCAGGAGCTCGTACCCGTCCCAAAAAAAAAAAAAAAAAAAAAAAAAGGTCTTATTTTCCCCGTTATTTATGAAAAATTCCAACTTCGTCAAATTAACAGTTTCTACTAAGTTGGAGGTGATGAATTTCCAGAATTATCTCATCCGAAAGGACGCGTAATGTGTATTCCTTGTGTAATGAAGGACGTGAATGTTCGTGATTGTGTGTTGAAGAAATTTCATGTTAGTACTTTTTTCCGGTGGGAAATGAAACGTCCGCCAAGGTACTTAATTTAATCGATCATTCTTCGTGGACGCGATGAATATGCTCTCCGACGCGTAGTTCCAGAGTTTTAGAATCTCGCGGCCCTTATATTGACTCCCATATTTTAACACGAAAAATTTGTTAACAGCAAAGCGACACTTCATGGTGATTTATCACTTCCCAAGCCGCATTTTCCCATCTTCGGCACAGCTGCCCTGGCTCTGATGAATGAGGAGCGAAGAGGGAAAAAGTTTGGAAAACCCAAGTAGTCCATTATTGTTCGGAAGGTTGACAGTGTCAGGAGCGACAAAAAGAAACAAGGAGTATAATGTGACTCTGAATAATAAACTAAATTTTGAATTGAATTTGACTCTGAATTTCTCTAAATCGAAAACTTTAGTTTATGAAGTTAAATATAATGTTGGTATTATATCTCGGAAGCCCTCCTATTATTCATATCTTGATAATTCTAATTGAAAAACGCTTCATTACTGAGTCTTCTTTTAAAAACAATATTATTACCAACCTATACCCATTAGCTCAAACAAGATTTAGGTAGGTACAAGTGTATAGGTAATCTCATTTGTTGTATACTTAACTTAACCTTGACATATACATTTAGCAAACAATTTATAAAATAAAGCGATTTGTTAAGTTGCCGCTTTTCAAAAAGAAAATTTCCTAAGAATCGAGAAGATAAGTCTGGAAATTGGTTTGGACCTAACATTAATGTGCTGCGAGAAGCTACCCCTCAACACACTCATTACCATGATAAATTCAATGCAATTCAATTTTATTTTAGTGTATCACCCATAGGTATTACAAGGAGTTCCTTAAATACATATTAAAAAATAGCACATGATATCTTGCCTTCATTTCTGTCTCAAGAAACAATGTTAGACTTTTACGTATAATGTATCAAATTATTACATATGTAGGCCTACATAATTTAAGTATAATAAATGAGCACCGCATAGTTTACATAGATCACAATCCATAATGCCTACACTACACTGCCAAATATCAATAACAACCCCAAGTCATTGCCAAAATTTCCAAAGCAGTGTTAGTGTTCGTTCTATTTCTTGTAGATTTTCATCTTCTTCTTGACCTGTTTTCTGGAAATGTTGGGAGGATACGGAGGAGGAGTATTCAGATTAGCCTCCACTTCTGACCCAGTAGATCTAGAACCTTCCAACGTACTTCGTCCATTGTGAATGATAAGTTTTTTTTTTCTGTCAACCAGTAGTTCATCTCCAAATAAGACGGCATGCTTCCCGTCTTTTCTTGCTTGAAACAACTTGGGAAAGAGATGCATCCTAAATCCCCGTGTTCGTCTGTCGAAAAACTCTGATGTATTAAATTGGGATCCCTTGAACTTGTAAATGTTCTGGCGTACTTCAGATTTAGAGAAATTATTAGCAAAATGAATGTGAACTACCTACTTCTAGAAGGTTGGATGGTCCCTAAACAAACGTCTTACACCTGTAACTTTGTTATCCTCAAGAAAGGCTTTGTTATCCGTTCTAAAAAGGTCCATCAACTTCTTCTTGAGAATATTAATGTTTTCTTTCCCTTCTAGAACGTTATGAAGAATAAGATCGTTTCTGTTGTCCGTGTGCTAGTTCTGTTTCGTATTATTTTTTTCAGATTATGCTAGATTTTCTTCGATACCATCAATTTTCTCATTAATGTTTTTATGAGTAAGACAGTTTCTTGGCTGTTAGCAATTTCTTGCGACAGAGCATGCACTTGTGTATTCAAAACATTTGTATGTTCCTTCAAAATGCAGTCGCAGTTTTGAAGTTTGGTTGTGATTTCGTCAAGGTACATTACCATAATTATAAGCATGAACTCATTATTTATATGAATCGGTTGAAGATATCATGGTATAATAGGATTGACCCTCTCTATTACTCCTCTTCACAAGAATCGATCATCAAAATAAGATCCCTAATTTTTAGCTCATCTAAACAAAAAAACTCATGATGAAATCTTTCATAATGAAATTTAATTTAATTTTTTTTTTGTGTGTGCTTATTTTGTGGAACTCCATTATTGATTTGGGTGGTTGAAATTGACTTTAGTTCTACACTTTGCTTTTAAATCATGAAATAAATATTTGGGGAATTATCCCATCATCAGTCAGACTGTTATAGAATAAATTAAATGTCTACCTATCAGTTTCCACTAACAAACTATGTCTTCACTATCAACTATTCCATTAACTAATTTTCACTATCTATTATTTCACTTTCCACTGAACAGTGAAGTTTTATCAGGTAGTTTGATTAATTTTCGGTGTCAGGATTAACTAAATTGGTAATAATTTCGTTCCTTCAACAATACATTTCGGAGATATTTGTGATCAAAATGATTTTTAATCCAAAACATTTTCGGAGAGTCAATGTCCAATTGTCCACTCTGCATAACTCGTGATAGTGAAAGCTTGTAAACAGCACACAGCTTTGTAAACATGGGCACTGAGCGCATAATTTATTGGTTTTTACTGTTAAGCGAGAATACTTAGTGCTTATCTCTCAAAAACATAAATATCCCACCATGTCATTTGACCGTTACAGACTCGATAATGTGAAATTATATTTGTCAATGAGTTTGTTATTTTCATCCTCACAAGCGACCTCGGTTTTCTGAACTGCTATTTGGTCTTTCCATCCGGGTTCTCTGGCTATATTTACATGATTACACACGAAAAAGCGGGGCCTCTGTGCAAACAAGACAAGGAGCCTGCGGCCTTTTGTTTTCCCATCGCGATCCCAGAGTTTTCTCCCTCAAAAACGCATCGGAGCGCTAATATCTCTGTAACATCTCCACAGCCGAATAACGACGAACAGTGAAATTAAAACCAGACGTTATCGAGGCAGGCGAAAGTGTCAGTTAGCAAGTTTTTTTCAACCTTTGGGTCGCCATTATATTGAAACAGGGTCCAAAACCACCTATAGGCTCACTACAAAAAGAAACGCAGGACACAGTTGTGTTTTACAACCTGGATTTCAACATGGAACATGCTACTTCAAAAAATCAATCGATATTGGTAATATTGGTGTCGGCATCTAGAAACGAAACTGCAACCCAGACCCCGGTTGATGAAATTGTTCTCCGCTAGAGGAAAGGCAGTTTGTTATTTATTATGTATGCTCAGATAGGTAACTTGAAACTCCAGAAAGCAATAAATAAATTATTCCACAAATAATACAAAAGGAAGTAATGAAAATTTAAATTGAAAGCTAGCCGGTGGACAAAGCATATCTGTTTACTCTTATAGCCAAGTAAACAAGAGGATGTAATAGTTGACAACAACGATCAGTTGAACAAAACCGTATAAATATTTCTCGAAATGTAACACTAGAAAAAATGAAGACAACAAGAGACAGTCGCGCACAACGTAAAACTGATAAGATAAGAAGACATATAATCGCCTAGCAACTACATGAATCCAGCATCCCCAAGGTTGCCTCAGACAACTGAGATAAACATGGCATGAATTGTGAATAATAGTGATTTAATAGGGATGTCTTAGGGGTAATAAAATTAGTAAATTCAGTAACCAGAACGCTGCAAGTTATTAGACAAAGGTTTATCATTCCTTTAATGTATACCTAGCCATTCTACGCTGATCACTGGTCCATAAAAAAATTACCTGGAAAACTGAGTTTATGGTGCTAATAGAAATGTAACTGGACGATATCGCTTACCAAAAGAAGATTAATAAATTAACTTGAAAAATAAAATAAATGAATAAAATAATGCTTATAAATAAATAAATGAAACCTTGAAAGTGATAGAAGGAAGAATTTAAAATCGGCGCCTCCTCTCATTCCACCCCCCGCTCACCACCCCTCACCAACAACCGTGACCCCATGCCAAGCGTGCCAGGCGTGCGTGCGTGCATAAGTCTAACACCCAAAGCCTCGAAAAAGACACTTTTTCGTCCGTTTTCGGCACATAGCATCTATGCGAGTAAAGCGATCGGGATGGTTAAACGTTAGGACCAACTAGACCCCAAATGGAGTCTATATGCGAAAGAACGGGTTTTTTAAGTCAATTCTTAGGCCTTTTATGGGCCGGACGGCGGACGGACATTTCAAATTTGGATTCTACGCACCTTGAAACGTAAAGTGACAAAGTTTGAGGGGGGGTTATAAAAATTTTTTGCCACACGATCACATAGGCTTATTATTGGAAATAAAAAACAAAAAAATGTGTTGTCTCCCGTGGGATACGAACCCCAACCCGTTGATAGTAGTCTCGCGGCCAGCGCCGCTCCCAGTCCATTGTCGGGCATAATCTTATCGTCGAATACGAATACGATTGTAATCGCGATAATTATTCGTTGATTTTATCGCTACTGCGATTATATTCGCGAATTTTAGTGCGTGAATACGAATAATCGTATTCGTGTACTCGTATTCGTCTGTCGGTGATTACACAAACACAACCCATAAAAATGCGTCACGGTCATCAATTTCTCCTATAAAATGCAAAGCCTTGCTAATATTACCTAGCTTCAGAGGGACGTCCTATTGAAATTGATTTGAGACAAATATGCTGGGCTTCAATAGTTGGATTCGCTTTAAGGACGTCCCTCTTCAAGTGAGACCCAAAAAAACATTAGTGTTACCTTGAAATTTTCAGGAATCTCGATTTTTAAATATTTCACCCATTAATTACTACCCTTGATCACAAGGATGTGTCAGATCGCCGTCTCCTGGCAGTGCAGTCATTCTCGTTTAGGAGTTAGACGCTTTTTCTATGTGTTGGCCGATTTTCCTAAATTCCTCCATAAATTTCAGTTTCATTTCTACGTAAGGACAGGAACTCATGACCTCTGCATTGTCTACTATTACAAAGCTCTACAGCTTCAACATGGGACCAAGTATGTAACACTGCTTCATCCCTTGCTAATCCAATATTGTGAAAATACTTCGATTCCATTGGGTGATAGTCGCTACACTTTATATCATACAATGACATTTGTGTTTCGTGTAGGTAATACTTCCTACTATTATAGGAATCCTCATCAAATATAAGAATGGAATATGTTATTATTCCACATTATTAATATACTTTCAGTCTCTCTAGATGTGTGAATCCCCACCATCACTCTTACCAGTTGTGAGATAGACGAAAACCAGCCTAGCTATTGAAAAACTGTCTCGCTCCAAATTCCTGTCAAAAGGAGTGATTCGAGAATGAATGCACTATACTATGAGTACCTATATGAGACGACGACACGATTATTGACTTGGCCCAAATCATGCGAAATGGATGCTAATCATGCTTAACCCGACCATCAGGGTTTTGGGGAGGGGGAGGGGAGGGGGTATCATGTACATCACTGAATAAACTGGTGACCTGATTGTTAAAATATGTTTGAATTACACTAACTCAAATCACAGGCTACTTAAAATTGAATTGATGAACCTTAACGGGTATTTTGTGGGAGGGGTGGAGGTGGAATGGGGTATCTTGAACATCACTGAATAAACTGAGGACCTCATTGATAAAATATGTTTGGATTACACTGAAAAAACACAGCCTACTTAGAAATTTTCAATTCCCACCCATTGGGTGTGTTTGGGGGAGTGGGTTTGGAAACGGTTGTTTTTGACATAACTGAACAAAGTGGGATCTCATTGAGAGAATATGTTTAGATTACGTCAATTTATGCTGTTAAAATTTTTTCTAGCGTCAATCATAAGGTGTTGGTGTTTGTGGTTGGTGGTGTTTGTGGTAAGGAAAAATAGGAGTGGGGTGGGGGTGCTTAAATGTAATTATTTGGTCATCACCAAACGAACTGGTGATCTGATGTTCGGATGAATGAAATTGGATTAGTTCGAACGATCTTTTGGGTTACCTATCAAGAATATTTTTAATCTGAAATATGGGGGGTGATTGTGGAGAGGGAGAAGGGCTTGATATCAGTAGTTTAGTCCTTATAGGTAATTTATATGTAAGTAATTCAAGTAAGTACTTTTAAGTAAGGGCTTTTTTTAATTAGATCCATAGAGGTATCTCAGAATGTGGTGGGTGAGGGGGGGCTAGTGTATATTCAAGTCAAACTGTGCAACGCACAGGTGAACCAGCTAGTGTAACTCTTTGATTGATCATGTTTCTCGCTTGGCACCTTTTGTACGCGGAGCGTCTTTTTGGTGGGATTATATACCCATAGGTGGAAAGTGCTAAAGTGATTTTTTTAAAGGTATTTTAAACTATAGTTACCACATTCGGTAATCGGAAAGGCTGCATTGGTCCTGTTTGTAATGCCTAATGAGCAAACCTAAACTACTTGAATTGAATTGCTCGTTTTCACATGCAATTCATTCTTCCACAAGCGAAATACTTTTAATTGGTTCTTCACCACCGTAGTTATGAGAAATGAACGGACGAAGGTCAAAGGGAAAGTGATGACGGAGTAGGGGTAGTTTTATGGGTAGGGACGCAACTTGTCAAATTATACGAAGAAAGTTCAGCAGCCTTCGGACCATTCATCACCTTTTCAGTCTAATTAACTCCTTTTCCGGCGCCACGGGAGTGATTGTTGCGTTTGCAATGCGAGTTAAAATTGGTTGAGTAAAGGGGGTGAAATTAGAGGAGAGCGAGATCATTTTCAAAGCAGTCATAAATCCCTTTCGCAGCCGCCTTTTTTGAAGGCGAAAAGTTGAATGTTTTTTGTAGGATATTGCATGAGGGTGATGTGAGTTTTTTACCTGGTTAAGTTTTTACCAGCCGTATTTTGCCTTGGTAACGAAAGTATGAGTTGTTTTGTTCTTGTCGTGAAATTAAGATCTGTGTTCGTTAATGTAAACCCGTGCAGTTTCGGTGTCATTGAATAAATTCAGTTTGAAAAATCTGTGAAACGCAATGTGGCAGAAAAATTAAATTGCCCATAAAATACGTTTTATAAATATTGTGATGTGCTTGTGAGTCACTTTGTCCTCAGGTGGGAGTATGTGAGGAATTTTCGGGACAGGAGGTTCAATCCATCAGTTAAGTTTTTACCTGCCGTGTTTTTCTTTGGTAACGAAAACATGTTTTTTTCGTGAAATTGAGATCTGTGTTCATTAATGTAAACTCGTGCTTATGTCCCAATAGACCACTGGTAATAGGTATAATAGAAATGGAAGAAGAACAAAACGAGTGCACGACACTCCTTGCTATCCACTCTATTATATAGGATTCACCTTATATATACATTCCTACAACAGTAGCAGAATCGTGATTTCCACTCACAGCCCAGCTGATCATTTTAACACTTCGGACGGAACATGTTTTCGATTCGCACTTAGAGGAACACCTAACTTTTAGACATACACTAAACTCAACAGCTGAAGGAACATGTGCCTTTTAGGCAGTACCTCGAGATTTTTCAACCCACTCTATGAGGATTCTGCCTTTTATGCAGGTAATTTTCCCATATTTTTATTATTGTTGTTTTGAATTGAAAATCAGTTACTCAGACAGTTCGATGAATAGATTGTATGGATTGGACCATTTAACCCAGTCAATCTTTTAGAGGCATCGCTAATGACACGGGATGATGAAACGGGAACAAGAGATCCCAAACTTTTTTGGTGGGAACATTTCCAAGCTGTCGAGTAGATCCTTCAAGAGAACTGCACTGGATATCCTAATTTGGTTTCTGTTGGTCTCTTTGACTCCTTCCAGACTAGACGTTCACACCTGCTAAAACTGGTCAGAGGGGGGGGGGGGGGGGGGTTAGATGCTGTGCCGTACTCGTGCAAGGAGTTCCTTGAACTGTCTCTGACTGCAGATGTAATAATTTAATTTTTCATAAGGGTTGTCTTCTTCGTACAAATTATTATGAGGTCTGCTACTGTTTTCCTCGTCGGATGGCTCAACTTCAGTATAGGCTGAACCGTCAACAACATCGTCAGGGTTGACATTATAGATAGGTTGTACATCCATATTATCATCATTGAAAAATGGAAATCATCCACATAGCAGAACATATGATTTTTAGACAGGAAATTGTTTCCTCCTCCTACAGGAACATATGCCTCATCAACAAAATAGGGACCTTAAAGGGAACACATGCCGAAGAAGCATGCGAAACGTACTACACTAAGAGGAACTTATGTATGTGAGGCACTATATCTACACACATTTAAAGGAACATATGCCGAATTTGCAGGGTAACCTCTAGGTAAATAGGACTTGCCGCCAAGCCGTGTCAAATAGGGAGACGGGAAAGGTGCCAATACTAAGAGGCAACTGACAAACTCCTGGGAAAAACTGGACAGGTTGTGTTAGGACGGCGTATAGCGGCGAAAAAGTGAAACGCACATGCCTATAAGGTATATGTTCCTTTTGAAGTGTTAACCTCTGCACGTTGAAGCTAAATCTGTGAAAAAAGATGCTATCTATCACAGATTAGAAGCGAAAAAGCGCAATAAATTATGGCTTCATATCTTACGGAGTTACATTTATTTGTAACTCGATCGTTCCTAACATTGGAGCGACAACCGATGCCCTTTGGAGCACTTCTCTATCTGCGCGCTCAGCAGCAGTTGGTAAACCTGTGTACAAATGCATGGTGAGTAGTATTATAGATAATTCACCAGTTTTTATGACCTACCGCTTCTGGGTGAAGGAGAGCCAGCAGCGATAACTTTTTAACGGGAGTTTTAAATCTTGTTCGAATGAACTTGAATGGATCGAATAATGAATCTAGTCAATCATTACGTTATTCATCATCTCCGATATTCTTAACGCATTGAGTATTAATTACTCACATTGAGTATTATCACATAATTTCCCGTAAATAGCAAGCATTAAAATCATTAGAACGAGGAATCATTGAAAACGCAACGAATCTTTGATGTTTTGGAACACTGAGGAATCCACGGAAATGTCCCGTCAAACGAGAAACTTGTTCTGAGGCCACCCTAAAGCCCCGCAAATTGATACGAACCAAATATTTCCCCTTTTCAATCTGATCCATAATTTTTTTCACAACTTGTTCGGAAATGTAATGAATACCAATACATCTTAGAAATCGGCGAGATAACTTTTTTTCTATTTCTTTGTTTTCGCATCCCTCCCAATGAAAGGTTCATTCGAATTTACGCCACAACTCAATACGCACATAAAACTCTACTTGAAGATAATCATCATCTGCTTCTAAAACGGAAGCCATTTACATAATTGTTCAACAGCTAAGTTATATAATGATGCGAGAACAAAGGGAATTAGTAATAAGAACATATTTCTCAAATTTTCATCTCACTTCAAGACCTGCTTGCAAAGATTAGCTACCTTAGCTATGAGGCTTCAAAGCATCAAAGCTGCAATTAGTCACAACAACAACTCCAATGGCTTACGAAATCACTTAGTTTATTATGTGCCTTAGAAATTACATTCAAGAGATATTATTAACCTTAAACTATGAAAAAAATGGCTCATAATACTTATGTGACGCAAATTCAGTTCAAGAATCCTAACTCCGTATTAGAAACTCACCCAAAACCTTATTGATTCACAACAGTAGTGCAAAATATCGATGCGTTGAATGATGATTCGTGGTGCCGTTGAAAAACAATTTCTGATGAAAAAAGTCATAGATTGTGAAATAAGGTTGAAAGAAGCTTGGATTTCTCAAAATTTCAGTACGCCAACATTTCCGCTTTCTGATCTATGGTCAGCTGGTTCCTAATAGATCAGGAGCCAAGGCCAAAAATAGGTAGTAATTTCAGGAGAAATTCTGCCACCTCAAAATTGGTGGAATACAAAATGGTGGCCTCATAAAAATGGCTTAACTTGCCCATTTTAAAGTTTTTCTCTGATAATTCCTAAACCGTACATCCTACAGAAATTTTTATACGTGGCGAAGTTGTAGAGCTTTACAAAAAAAAAACCCCAAAGCGATTCTACCCAAAAACTATGAATCATGAGGAAACTAAGGACTCTCAAAATAGGTGTGAGAAGGTGGAATTGTAGTACAAGGGGTGGGTTAATCTGTTGTAAATCATACGCTAAAAAAGATGGATGTGAGGTGATTCACAAAACCCCACATAACCATGAATGAACCCACGATCACAATAGTAACTAGCTAATTACGGGCGGCTGTCAAAAGAAACGTCGTCGGAAATGAATGTTTTTCCCGCCCATCAAAAGTAAATTATTTTATTCAGTTTCGTCTTATTGTTTAAATTCATTCATTTCTTGAAATTCATTGCTATTGCAGTAGTTGATGAGCTTATAAACGTACGTGGATTATGTTTTGTAGATTCCAAATAAACTTTTTCAGCTGTACAAAAAAAATTTTTAGATTGTTGCAGTAGCGATTGCAGTAAACGTTGATTACATTGACAAAACGTATTGTACTGGCTACCCGGAAATCTGGGCCTCTAGGGTACCTCATATTTATTCGCTGATGACACAGCAATCCTATGCGAGGGCGACACCTGGGAAGAGTTATTTGACACTGCTAATAGTGATATGAATCACACGTTCCAATTGCTATGTAATAATACTCTGAGCCTAAATGTAAAGAAACCGAAGTACCTCGTGTTTTCCAAATCCCCTTCAAAAAAATCCGTTTCTGCCTCAATAAAGTTGCATTTATGTGGTGCTAGCAGAATGTAAGATTCCTGTTTTGTGTCTGCGTGTTGAGTCTGTGAGGTACCTGGGGGTAATGATTGACGAGAATCTAACATGGGACTGCCATGTCTCTACGCTGGTTCAGAAACTTCGAAAATTTACTCATTTATTTTACAACCTCCGAGGATGTCTTGGGAAGGAAAGTTTAATTTTTGTATACAAGGCACTTGTCCAGAGCATCATTGGCTTTGGAATTATTGCTTGGGGAGGAGCCACTTCAGCGGTATTGAATCCACTGAATATCATGCAAAAATCCATTCTCAAAGTAATGACGAAAAAACCACGTAGATTTCCTACAGTAGATCTGTATAACTATGTCCGTGTGTTCTCAGTCAATCAGTTGTATATTTAGTCGGCGCTCACCTTTTTTCACAAACACCCGGAATTTTTCAATTTTGCTAAAAACACTCCGTACGCCTTCCGGTTCACTACACAAGCTGTAGTTCCTGCACCGAAAACTCGTATATATATGGAGTACTTCTAGACACATTTTCTATAGTATGCCATTCTTAATTCGCTCCTTGCCAGAAAATTTGCGATCCCCATCCAATATTACTTGTTCGGATTATTAAAAAAAAGTTTTCTTGTGGCTAATCCAATAAGGGTTGGAAAACTGCCAAAATTCTACTTACAAGCATTAATGTCAATTGAAATATCCATTAATTATCAGTTCCCTTTTTCATTATTTTTATTTTTTATTTTATTTATTTATTTATTTTTATTTTTTCTAATAAATTGATAGTTTAGTTTTGATCTTCTTTCTCCTCTATAACAGAAGGAAACAGGGTAGTCAGATAACTTTGTGATTAAATAAGCTCTGATTTCTTTTTTTTTTTTTTTTTTTTAATGCAATTTATGAGTATTATATTCAAGATTAGCTCAAACATCTCCCCTTAACCGCACGGGCCTGCCCTATGGTTAAGGTGTATGTTCCATATTGTCATATATTATGTATACTTTTTGTAATTTGCTGTTTCTCGGAATAAAACTCACTTTCATTCATTTCATTCATTCATACTTTTCAAACACGGGATCACTCAGGCGTGTCGGGGCACTCGCGCTTTTTTCTAGCGGAGCACTCAGGTGAGGCGGGAGCACTGGCGTGACTTTTCTACGGGAGCACTCAGGTATTTTTTCAGCCCCTCGGGAGCACTCGGGCGATCTCCCAAATAGACAACGTTTTTTCACTAACTGCCGTTATCAGTTATTATTTTTGAATGGCAATAATCTCGAATTCGTATTGACGTTTCAAATATTTCTCTCTACACCAGTGAAAAATGTCAAAATGTCCCTATCATGACGGTATAAGTTCACAATTGGTTGAATCCAATTCCCTTGTTAATGGAGAGCAGCGCAGGTATTCGCGGTACCCAGGAATTCGCTTAGAAGATTCTCCATGTCATGTTGATTACATTTAAATAGCTCTTCAAAGCCAGTATAATTACGAAGCTAATTCTCACTGTCGTCAGAATATATTCCGTTCTGTGTGCGCTGAGATTGGACGTCGGAAGTGAACCCTAATTTGTTGTCAAAGGGTTTCATATTAACCGTTTCACGGTTGTTCGACCCGAATCAATTCTCTTATATTTCTGGTTTATAATCGCTTGCTCGTATAGGTATGCTGAGAAATTTTCATTTTATTAACATTTAGTTATTTCCTCTACGAATCATGCGAAATAATTGCCTCGAAATGGAATTGAGTAGGTGGTGTGCATTTCCCTAAAAGCCGTATTGATATTAAACGAGCGCATTGGGCTTAGATCATAATTGAGAACGACCCTGATGAATGGTTGAAATCAAATTCTGGAAAAATATCTGGGAGCACTCTAGTTTGTACAAAAGGCCGTTAAGGGTTACCGTTTATTTATCACAAATATCCAAAGAGATTCCACAATAAATCAATCGTAAAGCCAACTACGAGACCTTCTCGAACGATCAAGTTTGTCCCCCACTCCGGCAACTACTTGGAACCGTCCCCTACAAGAAGAACTGAGAGTTCTTCAATTCCGTTCAACCTGTTTCAGAATGAAGTGTATAGTTTGGTGGTCTAGATGCTCGCAAGCTCGCATCTCAAAGATACATAACATCAAGTAGTCAATCCCTTAGTAAAAATGCAGATTAGTTGGATATGTAGATCAGAATGAATTGTATAGTTTTGTGGTCTGGATGCTCGCAAGCTCGCATCTCATAACACGATCACATAACAGTTCAGAAACGTAAATGTGACTTTTTGTTTGTGACTCATGAGCTGCTCCGCGTTGAACGGAACTCACAGTTCTTCCTGTAGGGAACGGTTCCAAGTGGTTGCCGGGGTGGGAGTTAAACTTGATCGTTCGAGAAGGTCTCGTTAGCCAACATGACTCAGACAAATCTCAGATTAATAAAAAGATTTCAGCCAATCTTATAAGTAAATTAATGAATGAAATTAAAATGATTATTAACGAAAAAATTGCCGGACCCTTTTATTATATTATTATTTATTTTATTATTATCTTTTTTTTTTTTTTCGGAACACAAAATTACCCCCCCTCCCACTCAAATCAAGCTTTTAGCTTGAGGTGAGGATTCATGGGATCAAGGCTCTATGTTCCGTTCATTCAAAAATACAATCAGAGAAAATAAGTAGAAAGAAATACAATAAGATATACATCAACAAGAATCCTATAAGTAACCTATGTTCCGTTTACTGAACACTCAGCAATTGGTCTAGCTAATTTGCTCTTAAATAAAGAGAAAGACAAGAATTCCTTTTGATTTGCTGTGTACTACCATCTTAAATGACCTGCACATATCAAGACAGGAAGATTAGATCGCAATAAGAGGACGACGTAACACCAGTTTCACGGCGCAACAACCCATGGGCAAACGATTTCCGAGCCAGATGACCCAAATGGATGAAATCAGTGATCACGAAGGTGTTTGATTCATAAAAATACCAAGTCGTGAGGTGAGTTATGAACTCGTCATCTTGACCAATAATGGTGCAGGATCTCACTACTGACAGATGAGCCAACCCCAAACCCCCCCGAAATCACAACGCCAGGACCAACTGCTAGAAAATCCACCATTTTGTGAAACCACTCCGGTTGCAGAGTGGGAAGCTGCGGGATGGGGAAAAGTTCTTAGAAGGCTTGCACATATTCTGAAGGTTATATGTGAGACCATTCTAAGAACTGTCCCCTTGTTGCCTCCCACCAGGATAATGTTGGATTCCATTTCGAAAATGCTGGATTCTTTGGATAAAAGTTGCATCTATTTGGAAAATGTTGGATTCAATTTTGAAAATGTTGAATTTTATCTGAAAAAGCTGTATATTATTCACATTTTTGTTGTTCTTTCAACAGGTAAGAACAAATTAACTTCTCACCATGGAGCTTCGAAAAAATAAAAATAAATGAATAGAATATAAAATAATAACGTTACTCATTCGGGTCAGAATCGTGTTTCAAAAGGAGTTGAATATTGATCTAGAAGAGAAATTATAAATAATGATAGAACATTGCAGGTTCTTGAAATAATTCGCTTCTGAGTTCTTCACAACCTACGATGAGTAAAAATCTAATCTATAAATCTAAAAGTACAAACCGAAATGGATGAAACGGATATTATATTCAAGGAGAGAGAGGCAAGAAATTGACAGCTACCCTAAAAATATTGAGCCATTTTCAGTATATGACAACTGTTACACTTTCGTACCGAGATAATGGTTGGTGGGGTGCAGAAACTGAGGATTAGGGTGAAAATTCAATTTGGCATAATAAGAGCGTTTTCACTTCGGTTGAGGCGGTCTTAGAAAGTAGTTACGTGTGGACGGAGGAAGGAGCTCTACTTCGACTTGTGGACGTCAACGAGAACAAGAGAATAGTAGGGAGAAAAAAGAAAAACGAAGGTAAAACAAGAATGATAGAAACGCAAGAGGAAGATTTATTTTTGATCAAAGAAAAAGAATGGTTGTATATTGAAATAATTAATAACTACCGTTTACAAGTACATAGTTCATTGATGAGCATGCAGAAGAATGAAGGTGGTGTAAGATTTCGTAAATTAGGAGGTTTGCGACGGGATGGGGGAAACAATTAAAATTATATTCCTGCAGCAACGAGTAGGTATACGTGAAAAATATTGAAAAATGATCTTATAGATACCCGGATATATCATAAAGTAGTTTTCATGAGGGACGATCCATGATGAAAGGTAGCAAAATATTATGTACCTACAAATCACTGCACTACTTTCGTAATAAACGCATTCGATATTAATTACTTTGTAAAGAAGTTGGAATAGAATATCAAAGAAATATATACCGATCGAATCTTATAGACTGATTCTAATTCACAGGAATGAATATTGGATGTCAACAAATCAACAAGTTCCTAGAAACCGGAAACAGGATTAATTGATCACGCTAACGATATCTTTTAACATTTTGTATCCATTACCTTTTTAGTTTCTTAATACCTACAATGTTGTCATTTTCTTTCTTCAACTATAGTTTTGTATGTTTTTCTTTCTCTCCAAAATTGTTGGTATTTATGAGTCATAATTTTAAACATTACCTTTGTTTGAAGAGTGTCAAAGGCGTGTTTGGTTGGGCCTGTCGGCAATAAGGTGTTCACAGTCACAGAAAAATAAACTTTATTTGATTTCGGTCTCTCGGACGAAACCTTCGATTGGATCACGGGTCAAGTGAAACGTGAGCGTGAAAACGTGAGAGGAGGCGGCAGAGGCGGCCAAATGTTCCGGCTCGGGCAACTAAGCGCGGAATGACGGGGGCGGGCGCGGAGGTGGAGACACCTGGCGGGAGGCGGTATCCCGACGGGGGGTCCCCCTTGCCACGGAGCAGGTACCAGGAGAAAGACCATTATTGTAATACATATTCATATTTCTATCGAATCATTCGCTAGATTAATTAAAGTATGTTTAGCGGAAAGTTCCTCAATACGGTATACCTTTCGAGCTTTTCCATTTTCCACTCCTATATAAAGTTTTTTCGTGTGAAACTAATGTGGTCTACTATCCCTTAGCGAAAATCCATATTCAAAAAATGTAAATAAATAACTTAATAGTATTTAATTAATAGCCACGACATTGGGGTCAACCATAACTTTTATGTGGGTACCGAGCCATGTGGGTATTCATGGCAATGGGTGAGCAGATGCCCTTGCAAGAAGAGTCATTGGTGATAACTCCATTGATATGTTGCCTACACGCATAGAAGATCAAATCTCCTACATGCAACATAGAGTCAATTCCATCTTGGATGGGCAATGGCAGGGTAAGGTCACTGGTCTGCGTGGTGTCCTTCAGGACCTGTGCCCGGAGGGCCTATTCGTAACCCAACTTCCAAGGAGGGACCGGATAGTTGTCAACCGGGTTGCCAATGGCCATACCTGTCTTACTAACAGACACCTGCTAATTAGAAGCCCGAGATGTTGTGTGTGGGAGGTGTGGGGGTGATCTGTCCATTCACCACTTTCTGGATTACTGCCCAGCCCTTATGGACGTTCGAGTCCAGCATCAACCTCCTGACCTTTATCCGGACCAGAGAAGGTCCGATCCCTGTTGTTGTACCTGAGAGCCGCTGAGCTCCACAACGAACTGTGATTTCTGATCTGTGATGTATTTATATACATCTAGTCTTAGTTTTATTTCACTTTGCTGATTGTGTATAGTAGCATGTATATAGTTATGAGCCTATTTTATATCTAGTCTCAGTTGCATTACATTATTCTTGGGGGGTTTTTTTAATCCACTTTGGGGGCTAAACAGTTGTCATCACTGTACCCTTGATTTTTCCCCCTCCGAGTTGCCAGTGGGGTCCATGATGGCGCTTCTTTTTAGTCAGGATGGCCACATGGCTCCCCTTAGAATCGTGCCACTTCCAGTATCCCTTTAGATACCTTGTTCAATGCCGCTAATGACCCTTCAGGTTGAAAAAAATATATATATAAATTCGCCTTAAAAAAAAATAAAATAAAAACTGTATCATTACTATAGTACTGTTACTATGGTAATGATATTTTCTCTAAATTTGCCATTTTCTGTGGTTTAAGAAATGGTTGCTTAATGTGGCGTACAAAGATGCACTAATACCACAGAATAGGGCTTATAAAGAACAAATTCGCAATCACAGCTTGCGCCTGAAGGCTAAAGAGTGATGAGCGTAGAATAAATTTTTACATTGTCTACGGAAAATTTGCAATTCATAAGATGACTAGTAAAGAAATTAATTAAGAGCTCCAAAGCTCACTCAGCTGCAATACGCGGCCGCGAACCTTGTGATTCATTTTTAAATGTTCCAAGTGGCCGCCATGTCAATTGCAGCTTCATATGTTGAATAACAAAGAAATCAGTTCCGTAACTCACTCAGCTGATTTGGAGGACTCTAGACTTCATAATTTTTATTTCTAAAAGTCGCAAGGGTATTCCATTTCAAATTTTATCTTTGGCTAACGAGTAATGAGCGTAGGATGGATTTTTACATAGTCTACGAAAAATTTGCTATTCATAGGATGAATAGCAAAGACATTGGCTCCGGAGCTTACTCAGCTGATATAGGTGGCTTCAGACTTTCATGATTCGTTTCCAGATGACCTAAGAGGACCCCATTTTAAATTTTAGCTTCATGGGTTGAGTAGCAAAACCATTGGCTCCGGAGCTCACTCAGCTGAGTTATTCCATGTTAATTTCAACTAGATTGCCTCATTATGAGCTCCTGCGCATTTCTCGAAATTGTATTCCGAGAACAAGGTCTAGTTTTTATTATCAGATTTGATTTTCTGGGAACTTTTGGGTTAGGCTGTAAATAGTCCCTAACAATTTTATTTTTCTCAAATCATTGCTCCATTCTGCGCATGCGCTAACGTAAACTACTTCAAGCATCATTTTCCCGTTTTTTAAACATGTTTACTGTGAAGCGTAAGATTGTGGGACCTTGGAGCTGTAAAAGTGGAACCCTTCTCGGAGGCACGATGTGCCATGTTCTGATCATATATTACATACGGGGTTTAATAATATAATTACAGACCAATGATCTGCATAGAACGGCTATCTGTCACAGATTTAATAAGCCATTGAGTAATAATTTGCAGCGTTTTTTTCCTTCCATTGAATGCCATGCATGTTCTCTTTTAAAATTTCGCTGTCAAATTTTTTAGAATGGAATCTATTTTCATTAAAAAATATGAAATGAATACGTGGGTAACACTCATCCTGTTTATCCATATTACAATAAGAGAGGAAGTAGTGCTGCCCAACCAACTTGGAATACCTACGTGATTTTTTTTTTTTTTATTTTTTTATTTTTTTTACATTTTCTGTCTTTACTTTGGCACATAAACGAAAAAAGCGTTAACAAAAAGCGTTACGGTTGGTTTTCTGATGATTTCCGCTTACAACCGAGTCGTTGCTAGGGAAATGGTACTTCGTCATTTTTCATCCCACAAAATTCGTTGACCATTCGTTCGAAAGCTCTCGATTTATTCCACCATAATATGTTAACTTCTGCGAAGTGAGTGGCCAACAAGCTGAGTTATGAGCATGGTTATATGAATAATTGTTTACACAAAGGTGATCATTCTCAATAATTGATACTGTGAACATGATTGCAACCGCTTGTTAATTTCTGATGATTTCATTGAGCTGGTGTTGCAATGATTTGATTCATAGCAGGTGATCCGAATATTGCGAGAACAGTTTGATTTGTGAAGCGGTGGTTAAATCATTTTAACAGGTAATTTCTATACTTTACACTCTAGGAAGCTATAATTTCGTATGTCCCCCTGTATACGTCCTCTTTAGGACATTTACTTGACGATGACCAGGGTCCGGATCAGCTGAGTGGCTCTTAGAGCTTGCATACGAGTCTGCAACTAAAGACATAAAATATCCCAATGTGTTGTAGACTCGTATGCAAGCGTTTCTGGTGATTATCGTTTTGCTTGGTTTTTGAAGAATGACTCATGTTGTCTGGATTTATTTGTTCGGAATAAGTAGCTATTCTCCGAAGTAAACCTCACCAATGTAAATTATTCACCGAAGTAAATTAAGGCACTAATGGCGAGCAGACTGATAGCGCTTGATAAGAACCCAGAGAGGGGTCCGACCAATAGGTATAGGAGAGTGCTTACGGAGAATACTGGGGAAATGCATGGCGGAGGTGACAAGTGATGAGGTAACGGAAAGCTGTAGGGAAAAACAGCTATGTGGAGGCCTAAGTGCAGGCATCGAAGGTGCAATACACTCAATGAACGCCCTTTTCGATGAGCGAGCCACTGCACATTCAAAATGGGGATTATTGCTTGTAGACGCAAAAAATGCATTTAATTCAGTGAATCGAATCGTGGCACTTTGGTATGCTCGGCTACACTGGCCTAGCTGTGCTCGATTCCTATATAATTCCTATAAAGGACATGCCGAATTGGTGATGAAAGGAGGAGGACACGAACTGTACAGCAAAGAAGGGGTGACACAAGGCGATCCCCTAGCAATGTTATTGTATGGCATCTCAACCCTACCTCTGATTGACCTTTTGCAAGATCAATGTTCAGATGTAAAACGATGCTGGTACGCAGATGATTCGGCGGCGCAAGGGAGTTTTGACGGGTTGAAGAGATGGTGGGAGAAATTGCAGGAGTTCGGTCCGAATATCGGATACCATCCTCAAGGTAATAAATCCTTTTTGGTAGTCCATCCTGAAGACTTGGAGGACGCAGACAGGGTCTTTCATGGAACAGGAATTCATATAGTGACCGGCCAACGCTACCTTGGAGGATATATTGGAGAGGGAAAGCAGGAGTACTTAGAAAGCAAAATCGAGAATTGGGTAAAGAATGTGAATGAATTAGCCACTGCGGGAAAAACTCAGCCTCAAGATGCGCATACCGCCTTCATAAAATCATTCCAGTTCCAATGGCAGTTCGTTCAGCGAGTGGTTGGAGGAGAAGAAAACACATACATGCCCTTGCGAAATTCAATTAGATCAGTCTTCATGCCATCGATTTTAGGAGGAAATGTGTCATCTGAAGAAAGCGATATCTTCTCTCTACCAGTCAACAAAGGAGGTTTGGCATGGACGGACCCAGTGCGTTCAGTCAGTCAGTGTTATATGACTTTCAAAGCAGGCACAATGGTTTTAGAGCAAGCTGTACGACAGGGACAACCGTTTGAAGTCAGTGAACACTTAGCGGCACTAAGGCAGGCGAAGGAAGAAGCAAGAAGACAGAAACACCAGATGGAAGACGAATTGCTGAAGACCACATTGGAAAAACTCCCAATTCAAAGGCAAAGAGCAATAGGACGAGCAGTCCTGAAGACAACGAAAGTAAAAACGTCCAGTTGGCTCTCCACCCTTCCTTTAAAAAAGCACAATTATGACTTGTCTGCTTGCGAATTTCGAGACGCCTTAGCCATCCGCTACAAGAGAAAGCCAGTTGAGATGCCAGTTGCATGTGATGGGTGTGGCAATCATGAATTTAATCTCGAACATGCCCTGAATTGTAAAACGGGGGGACTAATTACAAGAAGGCACAATGAGATTCGAGACCTTGTAGGTGAGCTCATGTAATCCGCATGGGGCAATGTCATTAAAGAACCAGTAATTCTTGAACCATCTCCAACCACACCAGGCCTCAGAGGGGATCTCGCATGCCGTGGCGTGTGGGATCGACAGAGGGAAGCGTTGTTCGATGTCCGTGTCTCTGACACTGACGCTCCCTCATACGTCGATCGCACAGTTGCGGGGGTCCTCGCTCTGGCTGAGGAGGAAAAGAAACGAAAATATCTGGCAGCATGTGAGCAAAGACACGCATCATTCACTCCCCTAGTCTGCTCGGTCGACGGTCTCTTTGCCCCCCAGATGGTGGCCTTTACCAAAGTTCTAGCCGAAAAATTGGCTGAAAAATGGTTCAGACCACAGGGACAAATAAGAGGATGGCTGAGGGTGAGAATTGGATTCGCGATAGTAAGAGCAGCATCCATGTGCATCAGAGGATCGCGAAAAAAATGGATCTCCGCCGAAGATTTGATAGGGTTTGGGGATGGCGCCGCCCTGTCCTTGGGTATGAATTAGGGAATACTTAATCACATCTAACGTTAGTCAAAGAAAAAAAAAGAAGAAAAAACCCTGGAAAATCCCACTCCCGGCTACATAAACAGTTCCCCCTTAAAACGAATAGCCAAAATATAATATGTATTTATTAACCTCACCACCCTTCTTCTTCATTTGTTTCTGAAGATAAATGATTCGCGTGGAAATATTGAACCTTCATGTTCTGATTGTCATGTTTCGATTTGGAATGTAACTTCGTATTGGGTTATTTGATGATCGCCAATTTGAATTTGATATGTTATTAGAATTTTGGGTTGATAGTGGAGTGTATGTTGATGTGGATGTTAGTTTTTGTTTAGGGTAACTAGGCTCAGCCTTCGGTTTTTGAGATATCATATCATACGTCATTACGTGTTGGTTGTCCGATTTTCTTGCCATGTTGCTTAAACTACTTTTATACATGTAATTAGACTTGAATTGTTCACTCTCTAATAGCGTTAGCAGAATTGATATGCCGAATCGAAACTGCTTCTACCATCTTATCTCCAAAATGCTTAGGTACTAATTGAAAGTAAGAGGGTGTGCTCATTGTTGAAGGATCCAAGATGTTTACCTAGGAGGTAGTAGTATGAGAAGTTTAATCATCTTGGATTTATTAATAATTTATCTAATTTTATTAATATTCGTAATCAGTTCTACTGTTTCTTCAGGTATACTCTGTTCATTTGATATTCTGGCATTCCGGTCTCCAGTGATCACAAAATTCAGATCCCCCCCCCCCCCTCCTTTTACATAGATTAGAGTGTCTCAAAATCGTCATTCAATGATGCATCTGCTTGCTTAAAAGCGTTAACAAATATTGTGTTGGAACCATTTGGTAATTTTACGACTGCGTAACTCCAACATCAATATCATTTCATGATTCAGCTAAAGTAGGTACCTACTTAGTATCCTTATCGAGCTAAAGTAGATAGGTAACTGCTTAGTAAGCCTATCAAGAGTTCCACTGCGGCTCGCCCAAACCTATAGCTTTGCTGCGGACATGGGAGTTGTCGAAAAACCTTATGATTGAGCCGATGATACTAGATGTCTTATATCATAAACCGCATGTGCCCAGGTTTACCACTATATCACATTTGGGTACAATCCCCTCTTCTACTACTCCCGTACTATCTTCAACGTTAAATCTGAACACTTTTCGTGAATCCCGGGAAGAGCTGTTAATCGATAGTAGGTACCTTCGTGTTTGTTCAGTCCCAGTTTTTCCAGGAGACGCTGTGATAATATACACAATAATATATCTGGTAAGAGTGGGATAAGTGTCATGACGGTGTACCACTTTATCAGCTCGCGCGCAACGCTGGTCAGAAAATTGCAAAAAAAAGGTGTGGCGCATATGTACTAGGCGATTTCCTCGTATCAGGTGCACATACGAGTTTTTGTTTAGCAATAAGATTGATACGTGTTTAGGGCGTACACAGGGGTGGGGCAACTGGGGCAGTTGCCCCAGTAGACTACCTACTCCGCAATTATCTCGTCACACAAATTAATACGCATTTTCTTCTACAATGAACAACTGAGGTTAGTTCCTACCTACACTTCTTGCAATACTTACCCTTTTATTACTTTAGATACTTTGTGTACCGACCTATCCTGATTCATGAATTGTTTATAGATGTCTGTCACGGGAAAAGGACCTAAAAACAAGAAACTACTACTGCCCTACTGATAACAGTGATATTATCTCTCATTCCTGTTCCTGCTTATCTGATTTTTGTTTGTGTTTGTGATTGTAGCATTGTGAGTTTGGACTTTGGAAACGAGAAGATGGGTTTAAGGTAAAGGAGAAAAGGTAAAGGAGAAGGAAGGAAAAAAGCGTAGGTGAAGAGCAGTGACGAAAGTGAAAGTGACCGTAAAGAAAAGAACAAAAGTTCCACTCACACAGGGCATAAGAGTTTGAGTTCTTATAAACACCAAAGTAGTAGAGATAGTAATGCTAGTGCTTCCTCCAGAGATCAGCAGACTTCTCATTCTCCAAATGCGTCAACAACATAGTTCCAACCAAACAACTTCAAGCTCAGCAGAATATTAAGAAAGAATATCTGTACATCCGATATTTGGATTCAGTACTAAGTTGATCACAAGACCGATTTTCGGATGATAATGTAACAGGTTTTTTGGGAATGGTACTTCATCCATCGAAGATGTTGGAAACGTCAAAGGAAGAACTCAAACAGCCTCTTACCCACTTTTATAAGTTATATGGTCTGGATACCCCCATTGAAACTGATTCCCTCACTGGAGCTATTGTATACATTTTGGATGAAAAAGGGTCTAACTACAGAAAACTTGAATGAATTGGATTTGTGACAGTTCCCGCGAGATCTAAGGGAATGCGCTGCCGTCGCTCCGTTGTTTCCCAACGGGCGTCTTGCGCTTCTTCCTGTGTTTTCGAAAGCCCGCGTTTGGCGATGGATGGGTGATCCTAGAACTGGAAAACCTATCTTCTCCGGACGTAGCATATATGCTATTAGTACGAGTTGTATCTCTTATGGTACTGTCATACCCCTCTCTCTCTATGAGTGTGGATTTAGGCTCCATTGCACCACGGGGCGTCTAAGCCCATTACAGATTTGATCGATGTACTGCAAGAAACCAAGGTGTTTTACCCCCAAGTGAAATCGGCTCTAAACATTCTTCTCGCACAGCCGTGCGCAACGTGTACAATTGAAAGGTCATTCAGCTCGTTGAGAAGGTTTAAAACATGGCTGAGATTAACCATGTCAGAAGTCCGTCTCAACGGACTATGCCTATTGAATGTACACAAAAAGTTGGTCCTCGAGAAGGAAAATCAATTTGTTGATGAAGTGTTAACACTTTTTTTTGTGTGTGCAAACCCCAGGCGTTTGATGTTGCAGTAATAATAATTTTCAAGTTGTTCTCAATTCATTACATTTTATATAAATTATAACTTTGCATTTACCCTCATTTTGTGCATGATAGTTTTTGCCTACATCGGTTTTGTAAAATTATCGTTGGCCCCAGTAGAGCAGAGAGTCTGCGTACGCCCTTGTAGTAGAGCATATGTACTAGGCGATTTCCTCGTATCTGGTGCACATACGAGTTTTTGATTAGCAATAAGATTGATACGTGTTTTCTAATACAAAATTACTACCGCTCTACGTGGCGAAAAAAAAGAAGAAGAATTCTCGTATATGCAGGATAAAAAATCGTGGGTTCCAACCTCCGAAAACCGTATCTGATCTGACAAGAGAAAATACATTCGTATGATCAAAATACTGGGAAGAAAAACCGGATCTGCTACTGATTCCGAAATCGTATCAGACGCCTTGAGTCCTAAAATACTAACAAATGAATTCTTATCTGAAGTGTCGCAATTCGTATTCACCTTAATACTAATAGAATAATCGTATCTGACGCTCTAGAAAAGGCCAGTTACGGGATTTTCATTAGTAAATCAAACCAAAACGTAGTTGATGCGATGATTTTAAGCCGTTTATGAGGCATTTCCCGTTGAGATCCGACTTCGAGACTAGCAAAAACGAAAGAAACCACCCTCCCAAATGGGGGGTACCATGGCCGAGAATGCAGATACAGGATCTATTCTTAGTACGGCAGTACACTGCCCACCAAACTTGGCAGACATTTTTGTATTGCGTAGCCTCTGCCGTTATATTAAGAATCAATCAGACTCCCATCCGAGGCGCAGTTCGGTCAAAAAGGTCAATCAATTAGGGAAAATATCAATTTTTCTTCCAAATTAAAGCTTGATTACTCAACGGGTTACGGATCGCCTATCAATTTGTTATCTGCACACGAAAACTCAATATCAGCCGTATGTGAGCAGTGGAATGAGAGTTGAAGTGATTAATAATGATTCAGGCTGGAGCGATCCCTGTCAGACCCAGCGGTCAGCTGGTTATGAATAATTACTTTCCGAAAATTTCGGTAACGCATGTGTGTAGGCGAGGTCGAGTGAAAATAACACGAGGAGATACTTACCTCTGATGCAAAATGCTTTAGTAATGGAGAGTTCCTAGTAGATCCGTAAAACACAGTACGTCGTGCGGTATTGACAATCCGGCGCCGTAACTCTGACGCAATGATGTTAGTGTTGGTAGTTTGGTCGGCCGTAAGTACTTGTTTTGCTGGAATTAGTCGGGATGCGGCCCAGGAAAAATAAATGAAATTATTTAATTTAAAGTTTTATTCGATTACGTTTCGTCCTCTTACTGAAGACATCTTCAGATAAGAGGAGATCTTCAGGAAAAAATTTATAAACATCCGAATATAACGGATTTGTCAAATAAAACAGTGGTTTTTCTTTCATTTCTGTCTTGATATTTTCAAGGACATGAGTCCTTGACTTTGAAGTTGACTTGGTGAACCACTGTTTTATTAGACAAATCCGTTATATTCGGATGTTTATAAATTTTTTCCTGGGCACACCAAGAAAGATGTCCTCAGTAAGAGGACGACACGTAAACCAATAAAACAATAAATGAAATAATTTCATTTATTTTCCCTGGGCCGCATCCCGACTAATTCCAACAAAACAATCTGACGCAATGAGTTACGGTGACGCATCCTTCCGTACAGATACGTTAACGGATCGCTATCCGGAAAAAAACGCAATCGTTTAAAATAACCTCCTTCTATGGACTCAAATAACCTCATATGGATAATTTCCTCCTTCCATGGATTTAGCGTTACAACTAGATCCGTTAAGGACTTAACGTGACTTTAAGGTGCGGTAAAGTTTCTCGTTACCGCACACCGTATTGAGACCGGCGGATCTCTAAGAACTTTCAAATAGATACTATCAGCTGGTCGTTATAGTTGTGATCGGTTATTAGTTCTTATTAATTGGTGACTATTCCTATGCCATGGGTAAGTCTATAGTAGCCATTTGCACAGATTTATTTCTGTTACGATTCAGTCCTTTTCAATTTCTACAAAATAATGAGCAATGTACAGGCAAAAGGTGTCGCACAATTTCATCCTCATATATACACATTCCCCACATTAACATTTTAGCGAAGTCATAAAAAATGAAGCTGTAGCTCAAATGAAGTTTATTAGCTATAAAAAAGAACATTCAAAAATTGATATACGAAATTATGCTGAAAAATGTGCATAAATTCCATTCAAATGTGCTTAAGGAAATCGATAAAAACTGAAAAAAAGTTAAACATCCGAAATCTCATTTAGAATAACAATTATTATTTCGAACGAGTTCTTTGCCATAAATTTGGTTGTTAACAATTTTTTTTTATTTTTAATTTTTTTCACTCAATGTCCTCAATTTTCAAACAATGTTTTAACTTATTACGATAATTTACGAAAATATGCTCATACGATTATGCTGCATGACTGGAACTTTTTGACGTTAATGAACGAATATAATAACTTGTTACAGTTCTGCGCCAAACCTAGGAGTTTGCTTAGTAACTGTTACTCGAATTTTTTCCCAATCGACCTAAATTCTCAAATTTTAGACGGGGCCGTTGAGGTGAATTTCTTTCCTAATCAAACGATTTGTGTGCGTTTCGTGATTTTGGGAGGCATCCCCATTATAATCTACGAGTATGATACAATGTAAACTAAATGCACACAAAATGGCCAAAAGAGCCTTTACCATCGTATTGAGATTTTTATGCGCCTATTTGCTGGCGGCCTTACCACCAGTGCGCGCCAAATTAATGCATTTTTTAGCTCCTGACCATGGTGTTTTTGAAGTGTAAACTTCTATAGGTGCACCGCGTCGACAAATTTAGCGGGGTGTGAATACGATTTTACCGTCATGTCACGCTGTTTTTGACATTTTATGTCTTTGCTATGGCACATAAACTAAAAAAACGTCACGGAAAAATGCTCACGAAAATATTTTGGTGATTTCCGCTTACAACCGAGTCGTTGCTAGGGAAATGGTACTTCGTCGTTTTTCATCTCACAAAATTCGTTGACCATTCGTTCGAAAGCTCTCGATTTATCCAACCATATTATGTTAATTACTACGAAGTGCGTGGCCAACAAGCTGAGTTATGAGCATGATTATTTGAATAATTGTGTACACTCAGGTGATCATTCTCAATAATTGATATCGTGAACATGATTGCGACCGCTTGTTAATTTCTGATGTTTTCATTGAGATGGTGTTTCGATTATTTGATTCATAGCAGGTGATCCAAATATTGCGAGAACGGTTTGATTTCTGAAGCGGTGGTTAAATCATTTTAATAGGTAATTTCTATGCTTTACACTCTCGGAAGCTGTAATTTCGTATGTCGCCTCTTTGGGACATTTACTTGACGATGCCCAGGGTCCGGAACAGATGAGTGGCTCTTAAAGCTAATTTCTATGTTTTAGACTATAGGAAGCTGTAATTTCGTATGTAGTCTCTTTAGCACATTTACGTGACGATGCCCAGGGTCCGGATCAGCTGAGTGGCTCTTAGAGCTTGCATACGAGTCTGCAACACATACTTGTCTTCAACTAAAGATATAAAATATCCCAATGTGTTGCAGACTCGTATGCAAGCGTTTTTTTTTCTTTTGATTTTCACGTACAACCTAGCCGTTGCTGGGGAAATGAAACTTCTTTATTTTTTACCGGACAAAAATCGTTCTCCACTCGTTGGAAAGCTCTCGATTTATCACGCATTTCTTTCGTACTTGTTCTTCTATTCATGCCGTAGTTTTATATTTAATTTATTTATGTTATAAATGGATATAGTAAACAATGCCCTTTGTTTTGTTGTCACTAGGTTGAGAAGTTAATCTTGCTTATAGTAATTGTAGACGCGCACCATAACAGAAAATTACCTACTTAGGTACTCTGTTCTAATTTCGATTTTAAAACATTTATGTCGTAGTTTTAAATTTATTTACATTTACGAATTAGCGGAAAGAAAGCATGTTCCATGTTTTAGCATTTTAGCCGAAGGCTCATGGCGGAAAGTTACCAAGGGTCCAGGGGCGGAGCCTGTCCACTTTTACTTTCCCAACATCCCAACAGAGTGGAAAGTAATGTCGAATTTTACTTTCCCAACATCCCAACAGAGTGGAAAGTAATGTCCATTTTTACTTACCCAACATCCCAACAGAGTGGAAAGTAATGTCCAATTTTACGAAATTTTAGAAGTTTACACTTCTCCCGTGTGGTCTTTCGCACACCTGGTTTTTTGTTCCTTTTTTACTAACGCAGGCATCATGTAAATTTTACTGTGTGTGTGCATTTCCAAGCAAAAAAGCTTGAGGATATGCCGGTTTGGAGCTTTAAAATCAACCATATCTCAGTTGTTTTCGTGCGTTTTTATGCGAAAAAACAGCTCCAGGACGACGTCTATTTTAATAAGCGTTCGAATGTAAGTGTACAGGTTTACCCTACTGTAATTTGTATTCCATTTTGAACTTCACATCCGACGTCTTGGACGCTATCTGCACTGAAATGTTTATTGTGATTTACGTAACTGAGTAATAAATTGTACTTGTGAGTCTCCTCCAGCACCGCTGATTGCTTCCTGACGGCTCAGAACCTGACGCTAATCCGAGAAGAAGATGAATGTTCGCAGGCCTCCCCTTGGCGCATGGGGGACAACGCGTGCCGCGAAACGTGAAAACCCCTGGACGGAACCCACACCTGAGGTGCGGGATGGATATACCTTTTTCAATTATCACTTGAAGACCGCCATATTCAAAACATCCTAAGTGCCATTTATAAAATTGTCCAGCAGACCCAAAAAACTGTTCATAGCCGAAAGTTTCCCATGTCTGTTGTACATTTTATTGTTGTTTAATTAGTAAATAAATCAATAACTAAAATTAATTATCCTATTCTTGGCGAATTCCAACCAACACATAACCCAACACATTCCCCTTACATAACTTATTTTGGTAACCAGGAAGGTCAAATTTCAGTTTATTGGATACATTTCAGCCTGCGTTCTGATTCTTATATCATAAAATGTAGAAGTAAGGCTTGAACATGTAGTAATTAAAAATTTTATTGCACCCACTGGATTTAAAAGAAGTAATCAAAATGTAAAGAAAGTATGAGTCTTAAAACGTAGTATGAAAAAGTAGAAACTCATGCAATTTCTTTCATTTTTTATATAACGTATACTATTATTTAAAAATCTAATGGTGTCTGTGTTTGTGTTACTTAATCACGTAAAAACTGCTGGACCCATTGAGCTGAAATTGTACATGGACATTCATAGGGTCCCTGGTTAACACAAAGACTATATTATAACCCTCCAGACTTACACCTTCATCGAGAACTCGGCTTTCCCGGTAAGAACTTTTAGAACTTTGTAATTAAGGAAGAACCTGATATGCGTCGAACTTACGTCGAATGAGGATGAGGTGGGTTCACGCGTAAAGAACTTTTGATAACAAATTCAACGATACCAAAACGTTTTTGGTGGGCTGAGCAGAGCAGTTTTTATTCGTTAAGATAGATGTTCAAAAACTGGTATTCAAAACGGTGCATTAACTTATTAAAATTGTTAATGCATAAACCAAAACTGCATAAAACTGTATTAACTGCTGCATTTTTTATCATTTTTTTTTTTTTTTTTAATTTTAATCAAAATAAGTGACAGATCTGGTAAATGTTTAAATGAGGATGTTCCTCAATATATTTCACATCTGATAAGTCCATTTGTGTAGAGCTTGGTAGTAGGTATCCCTTCAAACTGTTGAAACTTAATTCTTCCCCTCTATTCTCTTCATCTGATTAGCTATAATCCCCCTTCACTTGGCTTGCACTGAATTGGTTGTACCTCCAGCCCCCTTTCCTTTCTCTTGACCGATGGGATTCAATCTCCCTTCACCTGTGACTATATAAGATGTGTCCTTTCTAATGTGTATTCAGTTATTGTTTGTTACTGATGATGGCCTAACCGTCGAAATCGATTTAACATTGTATCTCTTCATTTTTCGTGAAAATAGACGTTTTTCACTAACTTCCGTTTTGAAATGGGTTTCCACGTCTTCGTCACGAGTGATTTAGTTCGTATTACGTTTGTCTGTTTGGAATTTATAAACGAACCGCCCGGAGCTCTACTAACTCTCTGAAACTTCGTGAGCATTTGGATTTTGGCACATACATATGATCCGAAATCTTTAAAAAACGTGTTTTACTAAAAATGGCACTTAAGTTGATTGCATATGGCGGATTTTAATTATCTTTTTTCAAATTTGTGGATAAGTGAATTGATAGTTTTCTGTGTAAAAAAGTACCTACTACTGGAAAATATATTTATGGCCGATTTCGCTGAAACAGTGCCCATCCCCTTGCATAACTTATTTTGGTAACCAGGAAGGTCAAATCTTAGTTTATTGAATACATTTCCGCCTGTGTCCTGATTCTTATATCACAAAATGTTGAAGAAAGGGTTGAATATGAAGTAGGTAGATAATTAAAACTTTTATTGCACCATAAAGAAGTAATTAAAATGTAAGGAAAGCATGAGACGTTAAACAGTTTGAAAAAATGAAAACATACAATTTCTCTCATTTTTTATATAATCTATACTATTAGGTTCCTATATATAAATCTAATGGTGTCTATGTTTGTGTTACTCAATTACGTAAAAACTACTGGACTCATTGGGCTGAAATCGTACACAAACATTCATAGGGTCCCTGGTTAAAGCAAATACTATAATATTACAGTCCTCTAGACTTATTCCTTCATAACTCGGCTTTCCCGCTAGGAACGTAAAAAATTTTGTAATTAAGAAAAAAGTGCTATACACGGTATAGCTATCCTGCAGTTAATGTAGATAATAGATAGTCCGCGTAGGTCTGCATGACGATTAACAGGCTGATCTTTTATTCTGTCGGTTATGGAGCTATGGTTGTTCATCCGCTCATTTAATAGTGTGGGTTTGCCAACATAAAATCTATCTAATTGAGTGCGGAGCAGCTGGTATATAGACATTCCACTCTGGCACTAAGCTGTGCCTTCAATTTTAAAGTTAGTGGCGTATTGGATGGTGACAACTCAGTAATCCAAGTAATGGTTCGGCTGGTGTGCGATCAAATTTGTGCGAGGGCATGTTGCCCCGATTTCGTGGTTTCCTATAAGCATGATACAGCGCATCAGAGAATATACGATCAGGGAACATGTATATATATATTTATTTACTACACCGACAAATTCTCTGCTAAATGACAGAAATTACTCGTAATTATTCTTATGGAAAGATGTAAGAAACGCGAGGGGCGACAACAAGGTGAGTGGCTCGCATTGTATGATAACTAACTCAACTAAAAAGCAATATTTCATACTTTCTTCACTCGCCAAGAAAGAAGATGGATTTGATTCCTTGGATCCGCAATAGCGGAAGAAGAGTTGCCAGCATCTCAGTTGGGTCGCGGCCAAAATTCACCAGACGGCGATAGTGGTGGGTTGGTCGAGGAGGGATAAATGGACTGGAAATGACGTTGGAGCACACCTGTCACATAATTTATAGGTGCGCAGCGATTATTCATTATAGATAGTGACGATGTTTTACAGTTCGATATTAGGAATAATTATCACGGGTCGTCCATGTGTTATAAATTTAAGTTGAACTTTTGATAGAGTGTCGGAATTTACAGGGATGTCAGTCCCCACGATTATACACTTAATAGAACTAAGATGTGGAAGCGATTCAAGAAGCCATAGGAAGAATCGAGAAATATAAATCACTTTGGAAGGGGAAATACAGAATTTTTTAAGAAAGTAACACAAACTATCAATAACGATTTTGGATTTGATGCGTCTTGATATGTGGGCTGTCAGGGAATTTTCGTAAAAAATTAAACTATTGCAACTTTAAAATTTCTTCATGGAAATCCTATTTGAGGCCTTCCGAAACGATTCCTGAAGTTTGCGCTTTTTTGCTTTTTCATGTGTAAGTTTATATATATATAATTCTAGACGATAGCTCTCCTTAGGTGTGAGATAAAAATTCTGCTCTTGCACCGAAAAATCAAGCTTTTCAAATGAAAAGATGAGTTCATTGGCTATCATTTTTCGAGCACTTTAAATTGCTCACGTTTCAAACAATTTTCTCCAAAACTGACTAAAAGTGGCACAAAATGGCTAAGAAACGTTAAATTTATTTTATTTTATTTTTTGCAGAGTTTTATTCATAAGAAGCTTATCAACAATGAACTAGAGCATTCAAAAATTTATGCACAAAATTGTGCTGGAAATTGTAACTAAATTAGTATAAAAGATGCAAAGTATTTTTTCAAACGCCGAATATTATTTTGAGTGAGTTTTTCAGCCATAGAATCGGTAATTAACGAATTTCTTTGTACTCAAAATGATCAAATTTCAGAACAATGTAACATGATGTAATACTTTTTTTTGTCTCAAAGTTGGTGGTTAGCAGTCTCTCTGCACTTAATGTACTCATATTTAAAAACATTAACATAAATATAATACGTTATTTTACACACTCTGTGAAGGTAGATATGACTGTGTTGCTGATTTTACTGGGTTCTCCACAGCTAATCCTCCTTGTTTTACCGAAAACTCCAATAGTTTGTAATGGGTGAAATTCTTCTTCACACTGCACAATGACACGTTGGATAAAACCCCATTCTTTTCGCAGAGATTTGGAGTATGCAGCATACACTGCCTGAGGGCATTTATTAACTTTTTATTAGGTTTTTTTTTAAGGAACTTTTTTGTTAGGTGAGCTTCTCTCAGATGTGCTCCTAGAAATCGGTGTCCCTGAACTATTTGTATTTTTGTATATATGTTTTGCAGCATTTATCAACTATGCTTTGACTACCAAAAAATCCAGTCATGCAGCATGACCCCATGAGCGAATTTTTGAAGAAATCTTTGACATTTCAGTCGCTATTGATCGTGTAGAGAAATTTTAGTTTATGATTTTGATAGACAAACATGGAATCAAATTATTAAACAAGCACCTACTACCTACGTTTTAAACAGCATGGTTCTAGGATTGGTTATACAGGGATACTTCCATAAGAGTAGTTCAATCTGAATTTGGACAATGTTTCATGCAAATATTACCGATTTTTACAACTAGCGAACGGCATTATTCCGATTTTTGACTGATTTTTCAACTTTGGAATTTTTGAAAACTTGATACATATTCTTATAGGAAATTTTACGCTGATTCCGAATATACCACATTTTAGTATGCTGGAAAAATTATTTCGCACAACAAATCGCAAAAAACAGATAATTTCGAAATTTTTGACTACACTTTTGAAAATTTCAACCCGAAGATGTAATCCGATCATGCTGGCCAACGAACTTGAACTTTCGTTTTGTGTCCTTAACATTTTAAAATTTGTTTGAAGTTTCTAGCACAATTCTACGGACAGTTATCGTCTGGAATGACACATACATACATATATACATACATACATATATATACATACATACATACATATATACATACATACATACATACATAAAAAAATGCGTTAAACTTCAGAATATGATTCAGAATAGCCTGAAACGGATTTCTGCTTATCATTTTTTCAAAAATTCACATTCTACAAATTTTGAGGCGAGAGCAATAGCTTAATTTTCTTCAAAAATTCGCTAAAAACTATACTCTGGTTCAGGAAAGTATCCTCACTTTGGGCCCTCTTTTTGTAGTTTCTACATCGACTTCTTTATGTCATTAGTTTTCCCGCACAAGCTGCATCGTCCAACTGTCCAAGCTGCATACCAGTTTTGGACCCAATCCGACGATTACAGTTTATAATGAGTGGCAAGGTGCCTACCGCGTACATACGCATACAATGCATATCCGTACATGCGTACATATGAATACGACTGTTATCGAGTATTCCCCGATCATGGTTTCTTGCAAGATCATAATATTTTACCTTTCATGACTTCTTTAATTATAAATATAATTACTTATATATTGAATTCTTCAGTTTATTGGTTTGTTCCAATAAACTAAATTGGATTTATTTTTGTTGTACTGAATAAATTAGTAATTATCTACTTAAGATTTCGTTATCGTAGATAGAAAAACACTATTCCGGCATCGTTGAATCAAAGTTGGATGTGTCTCGATTGTTACAGTAGAAGTTTTAGTTAACGAATAAGGAACTAGAGCAGGTACCTACATCTTATCTTTCAGTTAATGAGCCGCACTGTCTAACCGAAAAATTCTCAAAACTGATTCTCAACGCTATCATTATTTCAGCATTCGTTACCCCTAATGAGGTGAAACTCGGTTTCAATAAGATAAGCACATTACAGCATAAAACCCTTCTACGCAGCTCACAGAGATAAGTTTTCCCTTGAACTTGAAGCGGCTCGAGGAGGGAAATACAATAACGTAGTTTTACCTCATCATCAAGTCAAAGTTGAATCAACGAGTTGATAACAGGTATCGCTGTAAGTTGAGGGAGTAAATTGGTTTGAGGCGGTCGGGAGGCGTTCAAACAGCAGTTGAAAACTTCGAAAGGGGGTTGAAATCATTAGGACCTGTTACCGAGTCCAGAACTTGTATTATCTCGATCAAATGAGAATGTAATCCTAATTTTGAGATAACTATAGCAGATTTTATTACCTACTTTACAGGAACCCTGTTGAGTTCAATTATCCCGTGTGTAATATACTTCTACTCATACATAACTACTTTATCAACAGTAAAGTCAACTACTAAACGGATCAAAGTTCCAAACTCAACGATACTGTCTGCCTTTTTACGGAGTGATGGAGGGTGAATAAAAACATTAGAACACAATTATGGATGTTTGTCTAATTATGACAGTCCGTGATGTGCCAAATAAACGTGCACAAAGGCTATTTATCAAAAGAAAAATCTGTTATCAAAAGAATAGCGACTAGTTACGGATATGGAGGCAATCTCGTTGACACCATTGGTAAAAGGTTCTAAGGAAAAAGAGTAGGGAAAACGTTTCCAATCTGGCTAGGGAAGATGTAAATTTAGGAGGAAAGCAATGGATAAGTATACCTTATTATGGGAAAATGTCTGATAAAATCGGCGAGATTCTATCATCGAGAGGTTACAAAGTAGGTTTTAAGATTAAAATTCGTCTTAAAGCATAGGGTAGCGGCACCAGTATTCGACAGTGAACCAGTATTCGACAGTTTCAATTTCAATTCAAAAAAATAAGAGTTTGGCGCTACTTAGAGATTCAAAATTGGCGCCAATTCAACAATCAATCATTTTTCTACAAATTCCCGCCTAAATCAAGGTGGCACTCGACAAAATAACGGCGGTATACAGTGGTAGTGATAAGTCCTTCTTCAACCGTTGTCGTGGCAGCTGTTCTGTGTAAGGAGGTGACTGAAGTATTTGTTGTTTTCCATCAATATTCTTTATTTAGCGTTGTTTTGAATTTTATTCATGCATCTACACATCCTGTCGTGTGTTTACGCCTTTGAAAATCCCTGTAACTGTCGATTGAAGGCACGTGGGGGGGGTGTCGGATACTGGGAACTCATAAAGACCAGAAACCCAGTTATCGACGCATGTGTCGATTACTGGATTTCAGGATAGTTTTTTGTTCTTCACGCAGTCTGCATCGTTTTTAAATTCTAAGAATGATGGCGTTTGAATTTTTCAAAAAAAATTACTAGCTCCAGAGTTCGACAGGGGGTGTCGAAAACTGGGTCAATGAAATGTCGATTACATGGTTGAGGATTACCCAGTAACCAACACCTTATTGACCCAGTTTCCGACACTCCATCTTGCTGTTCATTTCTTAGCAAATTGTCAAAGAAATTACGGGAACTGGGTGCCTAATCAGATGGAGGAAATATTGTAGTTATATAAATATGTTCCAGTTATCCAAATGTCTAAAAAAAAAATGAATAAAATAATGGTGCGAATGAATAATGCTAAAAAATGAATTTTAAAGACTGAATCATAGCTGCGTTAAATACAGGGTGATTCCCTCGCAGATGCAAAAAAAAAAAAAAAAATTTGGGTAAAACTTCATCAAAAATGGAGTAAAATGACACCAACTGCATATTTTTATCTCAATCCGTTTTCGAGATATGATTTTTTAAAGGTTTTTTCAGGAAAACCATGTTTTTTTCCTTTTAAACTCAAATTTCTCCACTTTACTTCATTCAATTTTAACTTTCAACCTCATTTTCGGTATCAGCATTAAATTTCCTATAAGAATAGTGTACTTGGGTTCTTAAAAAGTACCATCCGAAGGCCCTCACATCAGCTCAAACATTGACAATTTTGAAAAAAGAATATTTCTGAAAATCTTTAAAACTTTACTACTCTTTTAAAAAGAATCCTGGAAACTGGCAAATCTCATGAAAACTGCTTCATCTAATATGCTTTCCAACGGTATTTTCAATTTTACTTTTATTTTGTTATTTAGTGGAGAAAATTATGTTTTAATGTTAAAAAATGTGGATTTTTCAATGAAATTGTTGGTTTTCTCGAAAGATGACCCTCCATGAACCTACGAGTATGGGGTCGGTTTCTATGTATTTTTTCACGCTGTATCGAATGGTAACATTTTATAGATCTCTCCAACTCCGTTATTACCGAGTTTTACACTTAAAATCGTAAATGTTTAGATTGTTTGTTAGGTTTAAATGTATGTGTGTTATGGGGTAAAACTAGTTAATTAAAGTGTAAAACTGGGTTATAACGTAGTTGATTGATCTGCAAGTGTTTCCATTCGATCCAGCGAGAAAAAATACATAGAAACCGACCCCATACTCGTTGGTTCATGGAGGGTCATCTTTCGAGAAAACCAACAATTTCATTGAAAAACCCACATTTTTTAACATTAAAACATTATTTTCTCCCCTAAATAACAAAATAAAAGTAAAATTGAAAATACCGTTGGAAAGCATATTAGATGAAGCAGTTTTCATGAGATTTTCCAGTTTCCAGGATTCTTTTTAAAAGAGTAGTAAAGTTTTAAAGATTTTCAGAAATATTATTTTTTCAAAATCGTCAATGTGAGGGCCTTCGGATGGTACTTTTTAAGAACCCAAGTACACTATTCTTATAGGAAATTTAATGCTGATACCGAAAATGAGGTTGAAAGTTAAAATTAAATGAGGCAAAGTGGAGAAATCCGAGTTTAAAATGAAAAAACACGGTATTCCTGAAAAAACCTTTAAAAAATCATATCTCGAGTACGGATTGAGATAAAAATATGCGGTTGGCGGCATTTTACTCCATTTTTGATGTAGTTCCACCAAAAAAATTTTTTGCATCTGCGAGGGAATCACCCTGTATAAATATTAAAAAACTGTTGAAAAATGAGGTGTCGAAAACTGGTTCATCCCCCTGTCGAAAATTGGACTTCCTATGTCGAATACTGGGGTGAAAAACCACCTTACGTTTTATTGGCTCAAACACTTTAATTTTGGTTTGTTTATGAAAACAAGACCTGTGTCCACATCTCAGAATGTTGGCCAACTGAAAAAGCGGTGAAAGTTGTCAAAAGGTTGAAAAATAAGGAATTTCTTGTTAAAGAACTGGCAAAAATTCCTTATAGTGTCGGATACTGGTGTCATTACCCTACTAGGATCTACTAAGGACAAAACCCGGGATAAAAGTGGGGTTTATAAACAAAAATATTCTTGTGGCTACGAATATTGCGGTCAAACTGGTAGGAAATTCAAGAAAAGAATAGACGAGTATAGGAGGATTTCAAGGAAAACAAGAGTCTACATTTGCGAAACATCGTAAGGAATCCAATCAATGTTACAATTTTGATTTGACACATAGACAGTTTGTAGAATTTCTTCATTTTCGTCCATAAGTAGAATGTACTTGAAAAATTCGAAATTATCCAAAGTGACGGATCTGTACAAATATTTAAATGAGGATACCCCTCAATATATTTCACCACTGATAAGTCCATTTCTAAAGAGCTTGGTAGTAGGTATCCCTTCAAACGGTTGAAACCAGCAATTCTTCCCCTCCTTTCACTTCATATGATTAGCTGTAATCCCCCTTCACTTTGCTTGCACTCAATTGGTTGTACCTCCAGCCCCCTTTCCTTTCTCTTGACCGATGGGATTCTATCTCCCTTCACCTGTGACCATATAAGCTGTTTCCTTTCTAATGTGTCTTCAGTTATTGTTTGTTACTGATGATGGCCTAACCGTCGAAATCGATTTAACATAATAACTCTTTATTTTTCGTGGAAATAGACAAATTTTTTCAATAACTTCCGTTGTGCACAGACGCTTACACAAAATCCGAAAACAATGGAACTTGTAGAGAATCATCTGATCTCTCACCGACACTGTACATAATATCTGAGAGTTTCATAGAAAACTACAGAAGAAATGCTTGGTACGAGAATTTCAAGTTTTCATACGGTAAACTGCGAGCGTGGCTGCTGGTTGAGGCTGGAGGTTGGTCTTGGAATGGTTTCTGTTTGGTTGGTGGTGATGGTTTTAGCTACAACCTTTAACGCGGCGACGCTGAAGTTCATAGAGGAGCCTATAATTCGTTTCAGATAATTCGAATATTTTCTTAGAAATATTATCTGTCTATATTCGCCTTGCTGATTTTAATCCAAATATCAACTTTACAATTAAATTTCAAGTTTCTCCTAATATTTACACAGGAGTCAACATTGAGACACCCAGGGACCGGCAATCCCTTCCCGACCTCCAAAAAGCGTGGCGCTTAAAGTGTTGGCGATTCGCTCCGGATACTCAGTTCCTTCCGTCGTGCAATCGGCGATTCCTTCCCGTTATTCAATAGCTTCCCGCCCAGGTGTTGGTTAGTTTTGAAGCAAAAATTAACTCTTTATAGAACTAAACCCCCCTTAATTGCACAATTAAGAACTTAAAACCCGAATAAAAATAATACAATCACCAAGTATTAAAATCACTAAATAAAAAATCCGTTGTAAAGTTCACGTCTCAATAACTGTAACAGTTGAGAATGGGGTTGCACGCATCAGTACGCACCAAAACATATAGGTACTTCAACACACAGTTTAACAATTAGGTACATAACAATGGCAATTACCGTGTATTGTAAAAAGCTGGGTAAAAAATTTTGAGGCGTAATCGAAGGTTCCGTACATGTATAGCCAATCACATTCAACGAGACATCTAAGGTTACTTTCATAATAAAATATGACCAATGAAACAAAGTTACCTACCCATAGGCCAGTTGTTTAAGGCCTTTCAATTGTCGAACGTTGACGTCATACATGGAAATCTCACTTAACACGGATCTTACGATCTGTTGAGACAACATAGATACATAGGTCAAACATTTAGCTGCACAAAATTATTTCATATTCCAATTCCTCCTGACGGTTATCACTTTGAGATTGGAGGGGAAGGAAGTTGATTGGGTTGTTCCAAACTCATTAGCAGCGATTGGCTCCTACTCACCATTTTCTGAGTTAATCCAAATCCTAGATCTCTTTCCCAACGTTCTAGGAACTCACCCTCGCTGCAAACCACCTGCCGTGCGAGGGTTTTCTGAGATGATAAATGATGGAGGCGGCGGCCATTAATTAGAGGCCTTGGTTCCTCACCTGCCGCCCCCAGCAGTTCTACGGTTCTTTTCCGACCCGTTGAGGGCGGCGGTGGTTGTTCGGTGGAAAACGCGTCATTAGTTGACTCCACTTCCCCTTCAAAGGCCGCGGAAACTGCGCCGACTTTCCGAATCCGTCTGACGAAGCCGCTTATTCTTGGGTGTATATCTTTGATACTGGTAGAGGCCGAGGGAGACTTAGATTAACTTAGTTAGCGGCGAATAAGTTTAACAGGTACTACGAACTAAATCACTCGCGATGAAGTTGTGGAAACCCATTTCAAAACGGAAATTAGTGAAAAACGTTGTCTATTTCCACGAAATATAAAGAGTTACCATGTTAAATCGATTTCGACACAACAACAACAAACAATAACTGAAGACACATTAGAAAGGACACAGCTTATATAGAAACATGTGAAGGGGGATTGAATCCCATTGGTCGACAGAAAGGAAAAGGGAGGAGGTACAACCAATTAAGTGCAAGTAAAGTGAAGGAGGATTATAGCTAATCAGATGAAGTGAAGAATTACTTAATATGGTTTCAACAGGTTCAAGGGATTATTTCAAGCTTTATAGAAGTGGACCTATCAGTGGTGAAATATATTGAGGGATATCCTCATTTAAACGTTTACCAGATCTGTCACTGTTGATAATTTCGAATTTTTCAAGTAATTCAACATACCTCCCTGTATACAAAAATGAGGAAATTCTACAAACTGTCTATCTGTCAAATCAAAATTGTAACTTCTATGATGGATTCCTTAAGATGCTTCGCAAATGTAGACTTACCCTTATTTTTCTTGAAACCTCCTGATGCTCGTCTATTCTTTCCCTGAATTTCCTACCAGTTTAACCGCAGTATTTGTGGCTACGATGAACTGCGTAGAAGGGCTATCTAATGCAGAAATAATAAACCCAGCAGCGTCTTCGAATTCACGTATCTTGAAACGTGAACTAACAAATTTCGAATGTGACGTGGGGTGGGGTAAACTATTTTTAACCCATTATTATCGTTATTAATAATAAAAATAAAGTGAAAATTAGGTGGCTTGAATCACTTTTTTCTGTTCCCAAAGACGGAAATATGCACAATGGTGCCCAAAAATTATCCTATGCATAGAATCATTTCTGAAATATCCTATATATCTATTCTGGAATTACTCGAGCTAGCTCCTAGTTATGTCCAAACTGTGATAAATAATTTGTTGAGCATTGTTGTTTTTTCCCCCTTTTTAACTTAGATCTAGTGTACATAATAATAATTGTTGATATTTTTTATACATCTTTGTTACTTCAAATAAATCTTTTAACTGAATGAATGATTGTTAGGTATGTGATTAATTTATAGTGTGTTTGGCTGCGTGTATCTGTTTTGTTCGCTTGATGGTTCGGTGGGGGGCTCTCGGTCTGGCCCGGGGGCTGTCTCGCCTGGTACATCCTTCCTGATGCGATTCTCCTATTGATCGTGTTTAAGGGTGCTCTTTCAGAGATGGATGAGCACCCTCGGGAGGCCGCTATGGTGTTTTGGGTCCGGGCCCGGCCGGGCCGTCGTTTTGGGCAGATGGATACATGTGGCCTGCACCTTTGCTTAGTTATTTGTGTAGGTGCGTCAGTTGGTCTCGACGTCATTTTTATCTTATTATAACCATTATTTTGATTTTATTGCTAAGTGCTGACAATTGTCAAACAAATTAATGTGACGGAAAATAAACAAAATAAATAAACAAATTAATAAATCCTAGAACGAAATAAATCAATGAAACGAAACAAAGTTAAAAGATGACCAAAAATATCCCATAAAACCGAGTCATTCCTATTAGTTCATACGAAAAATTCTCTCCCCACTCCATTGCCGTCATTCTATCCTGATATATCCCTATGCACGTTCTTTGGGAGGGGAGGGTTTTTGAGCTAAAAAAAGGGAAAACGTGACGGGAATTCGGGAAAACCCCTCTGCAACCTCCCCTTCACCACGCTGTACAACTGTCTCTCTCTTACTCGTAGGCTCTTTTTATTTTAACCCTTTTCGCATTCCGTTTAGCTTCGACGGAAAAAGGGGTGCGAACACGAAAGCCTCATCCAGCTTTACAGGGTGAGTAGCGGGTTTGTTTCAGTCCATTAGAAGTATCACCGATTTTGGAAGATAAAGATCAACTCTTACCCATTACCTGCTCAAGTTGGGAAGATCGTATTATGACGTGCTAGGGACAACAAATATAATTTAATTTGTAATCCTTCTTACAATAATAACGGTAGATTGTCTATTAACAAAACACTACTTCATTCTACTCGAGCACAAGCGTAAAGTTCCAGTCATGAGCGAATTTTCTTGAATTATTTATCATACTGTATTATGTTAAATTGTTTTGAAATTTGAGCTTTTTGGATGCAAATAAATTGTTAATTACTAATTTTATGGCCGAAAACGTATTCTAAATTACAATCTGCCATTCACAAAAAGATTTTGGATTTTTAGTTTTTTTTTTTTTTTCTTTGCAACTTTAACCGATTTTTTAGCAAATTTTAATGAAATTTAATAAATTTTTCAGCATAATTTTGTACATAATTTTTGAATGCCCTATTTTGTAGTTGATAAACTTTATTTGAGAAATATTCCGCCAAAAAATATAAATTTACCAAATTTTAGCCGTTTTTATTGATTTTTTTTTCCAGCATATTTTTTGAAATTTTACCAATTTAATGCGCTATAAAATTGCTGGCCAACTGACTCTTTCTTTCAATTGGAAAGGCTTGATTTTTTGGCGTAAGAACGGAATTTTGATCGTAATCCTAAGGAGTGGTATCGTCTGGAATGATACATACATACACACACACGCACACACACACACACACACACACACACACACACACACACACACACACACACACACACACACACACACACACACACACACACACACACACACACAAACACACACACACATTTATATATATATATATATATATATATATATATATATATATATATATATATATATTTATGAAAAAGCGCACACTTCATGAATCGTTTCCGAATGCCTCAAAACGGGTTTCAATAAAGGAATTTCATTTTCCAAAAATGTGGATTTTAAAATCCGAGCCATTGCAATAGCTTCACTTTCTACGAAAAGTTCGCTAAAAATGAATGAATAAAAATGGAAAATTATGTATCGGGAACGGTTTGAGAAAGTAAGGAACGATTGGATCCATTTTTGGCGTAGTTTTGCGCAAATATTTTTCTACACCAAGAGCGGGACACCCAGCATATATGATAAAGATAAAACACAAACTTCAGGAATCGTTTAAAAATGCCTCAGAACGGACTTCAATGAAAAAACGTATAAAAGATTTTGAATGATCAAATATCTTCAATGGTCAAAAAAGTAGTGTTAATCTTACCTCAACAAATCCCAATCTTTGCGACCCATTTTAATACCTACCATTATTCAGGTATTGTTCAGGTGGTTGCGAATAATAAATGCACAGCACCGTCCGTTCGGGATCAGGACCTGTCAACCGAACACCACCGAGCTCTGCAGATTCGGACTGTTAACAAACCTTTGGACCCATTTAATTTTAATACGGCAGGTTCGTAGAAAGCAGTCCGGTGTTCGAACGAACAGCGACTTTAACGAGACGGCCAACCAGGGACCCACATCAATCTGAAAGGGTCTGGACAAGAACCTCCTCCGTCCAGAAACACGTAGAGGACTGGACCACGTCAAGCAAGGTCAGAAGTTCACGTTCTTAGCAAACATTATTACCTCAAAAAATGAAGAATTCGGGTCAGGCTAATTGTCGGATCGTCTTCAAGTGCACTCATTAGAAAGTTGCTTGTTACTACGGTGTTCTAACACAACTCAATCAAAATTTTGCTAACAAGCTGGCTGGTATTACGGTGCAAGCTCGGTGTTTCACGCGTCTTCACATGTCGTCTCATCAAATATTTGGTAACCTTTCGCTGATTCCGACATCTTGTATTTCTCCGACTCGGTTTTCCTTCAACCTGATCCAAGTTACCATCATCCATCATCGTGTTGTTTTATTTTGTTTTCAATTCGTTGTGATATTTGTAAAGTGAACCTTTGTAATAGGCCAAGAAATTTTTTTATCCCCTCTCTCAAAATTTGTTCGTTACGTTTCAAGATACGTAGATTTCAAAAATCGAATCAGTCCGTCGTCCGTTCGCCCGGCGTTTTATTTGGGCTATGAAATTCAGCGAGAATTATTAGACTTCGTAGGCTTATAATTATATATCACGCTAGTTTATTCAGCAGATACGAGCCCAACGATACGTTCCAGGTTTATCTTGAAGACAATCCATAAGGAATGTCGCTCAACTTCGTTAGTAATAATTTGGTGTATTTAATAAATATAGAGGTTGCTATACCTAAGAGATTTTATGCATTTTGTGGAGAAACTAACTAAAATAATTCATGTAGGTATATGTGATTGGAATGAAAAGATTTTATCCGTTTTTCGGCAACCCTTTGTCCTCCGTTTCGTTGACTAAGTTGTTTGTAGGCACTCGATGATTGGACTGCTTCGAGTGAAAATAAGATAAACATAAATAAAAGTAGTGTATGTTAATATAGCTATATATTTCATTCATATTTTAAATAATATAATCAATATGTTTATTATAAAAATATGAACTGTACGCGCTTATCACAGAAACCTTCCTCGGGTTTATGCATTTGCGGGCGTAGTGTTGAAGACGTGGTAACGAAGACGTACTAAGACTCGATCTAGCGTTGTCAGTCAAGCGGTCTCCTACTCACGTCGCACGACGCACGACTGTAGTAATTTGTCAGCTGTCGATTGTTACCGAATCTGTAACCGCAGTAACCAGGAACTCTCTATTCTCTCAATATTTTTGACTGCGTTTGGGAGTGAGACGTTTCTTCAATACAACGGCTCGGCCAATTTTCACCAATCCATATATATGAAAGAAAGTCGTGTTAGTTACACTGTTTATTACTCGAGAACAGCTGCACCGATTTTTATGAGGCATGGGGGCGCAATTGACGAGCAAGTTCCGGAATAGAACATAGGCAATAGTAACATCGTTTAAACTACCTCCTTCATCGAGAACCCGGTCTTCCTTAGGAACATTGTTTATGGTTTCAAGGCCAATCATATGTTCGGTTCCATCAAATTAAAGTGATCTGTTATCTATTCCTCAGACAGAAAAGAAGACTATTTGAAAGGTACATAGGTAGGAAAATTAAGACTTAATTAGCTACGATGATGCCTAGGGCCCTGAGTAGCTTCTAAAGTTATTTCCTATGATATTTACTTTATGAAGCCGGGATTCAGCATGTAGCCTCTGCGGGACTTCAACTTGATGATGCCTACAGCCCAGATCAGCTGAGTGAGCTAAATTCTCTCCTTTTCACCCTAGGAATGTTAAATTAGACAGGGAATCTCTCGTGGATATTATGAGATGAATGCAGTGACGGATCCCAACCAGATCCGCTGATTCAGCTGAATTCTCACCTACCAACCCTGGGGATTTGAACTTTGATAGGAAGCCTTTCAGGGACATCGAGAAACGAATAAAATTATTGGGTATTTTTTTATCAGCTGAGTGAGCAAAATCCTCTCTATTTCACCCTAGAATGTGAAATTTGACAGGTAGCCTTTCTAGGACATTAAGAGTCGAATGCAATTACGAGTTCCAACCAGATAGCTGACTCATCTGAATTCTCTCTTATTAATCCTAAGAATTTGAAATTTGCCTCACTAGGACATTAAGAGACTGTTGCAATGAAGGGTACCAACCAGCTCAGCTGACTCAGCTGAATTCTCTCCTATTAACCCTAAGAATTTGAAATTTGACAGGAAACCTTCCTAGCACATTTAGGATGGAATTCAAGAACAAAGCCTGAGTGTGTGTGTTCACTCGCACTCACATAAATGGAGGGTCATCCTCCACTCACTGGTTCGAATTCTTAGTTGAGTGAGGTGGTTCACTCAGTAGGTAGGGGCAGACTCAGATTACACTAGTTTGACAGTGCACTCAGGGGACATTCAACGCTTTTTCAACTTAAGCTGGCAGCTCTGACGGTTCGTTGTAGGGGAAGTTTCCCTGGTTTGAGGGAAAAAGGACGGGAAAATTCCCTCTCGCATTCCGCAATGATCAATAACAGTTCTCAGAGGTTACTATTTTCATTGTTTTTTGCTTTAAGTGCTGTTATCCTTGTTTGTTGAGGTGCTCATAATTTGTGTTTATGCATAGAGTTGTGACGGTGTGACGGAAAAGAAGTGAGAAAACAATGATTTTTCTGTTAGTTTTAAAGAACAGACATATAGTTGAGAATCTGAAAAGTTATAGATATTATGCGGCTGTTGGACAAAAAGAAGACGTGAGGTTTTGGTAGAGCTTCAAGCAATCACATTTTCTTGGAATTCTCATTGGTCGTACTATCCTGATGAATGGAAGGCACCTACCTCCTACTAATTCTACAAACCAATACAAATCATGCACTACAAACTTGGTATGTAGATATCGCATAAAATCAAAGAGCGACCAGCACTATGGTTATAAATCCTATTCATTTATTTTATGCTCCTTTAGGTTCGTAGTTGTCATTGACTGTCTCTTTCCCGAATTGGAATAGTCTGCGAAATGTTTCGTAGTTGATTGTATAACATTCGAATGGTCACCAACCGAAATATGTACAACTACTATTCTATCTAACTACATCATAATATCCCTGATGAGGCCCATGAAGGCTAATGTGCTTGGATGTCCAATAAAACAGACGAAAAACTTGCCAAACAACTGCTCATCCTCTCAAATCCCCATAAAAATGGAACATGAAAGGCAACCCATCCGATGGATGGTAACAGTTCCTTTATAGGACTGTTACATATTTCATTGAGTTTGACACCGGACTCACCGCGCACTCCCCGTGCCAGTCAATTCTCACATATGTTTTTAATTGTGATATGATGAGAGTGAACAATCGTATGAAAGACTTCATCAGGTGGCGTTGGCAAAACTAAAACCTGCGCACTCACGCAAATTAAAATGGCCGCATTACTATAAAAGGGCCCATCGGCCTTTTCGTGAATGAGTGGCCACTCAAGTTTAATACTCGAACTTTACCTCCGCGTTTGTATTGCTTGGATCCCTCTCCCTTCATTTGGGCTCGCTGCCAATTTTTCACCGTTTTCAAATAAAACAATAAAAGCGGAGGGTGGAAGGACAATAAATGAAAAGGACCGAGAAAGCACCGCGTAAAGGCACAGCGGGGTGAACTGTGGGGTGAGATAGGACCCTCTCGAGGTCCCGGTAGGTTGAACTTAGGCCTACAAAAATGAAGGCCAGATACATAGAGCACATCACTATGCGTTGAGTGGAAAGGAGATGAAAAAATGCATACTCATGTAACCCCATTTTTAACCGTTTTGAGAAAAAATAGGAGTACATACCTAATTAATATTAATATAATTCTAGGAACTATTTGAACAATAGGTACACCAGCGCTTTTGAGTGGCAGCCAGCTTTTCAAGAGCTTTTGATTTCACTAGAAATAACACTAACGATGAAAATAATTAATTGACATAGAGGTATATCTCAAAAATTACTAAGGCAGCTTTCTGAAAAATCAGTTGCCATTTTCGGAGTAAATTCCAATATTGGGGAGTGTTTTCATTTCTCGTATCGGTATTTCTCGTAAACACGAAAACAAGCTGTTAGAGCGAGCACGATGAACGCTAACCTTTTCGCATTGATTTCTCGTAGCGTTTTCGTAAGCCCGAGAGAAAGAGGACTCTTATGGACTCCTATGGTTACTCTTGTAATAAATCGCTGCTCAAAACTCAATTGCTACAGTAGACAATTACCAAAATATAACATGAAGTATGAAACAACAACCACTTAACTCTATATCCTACAAAAAAAAAAAAAAAAATCAGCCGTGAAGAACAGGAATCTTTAAAACGCGCAAAACGAACTTTGAAATGAAATCTGAAAAGCAAAAAAAAAAAAAAAAAAAAAATGCCACTAATGACTTTTCTGGTTCAGGTGGGGGAAAAAAACGGTACTTTTCCGTTATAACCCCCTCCCCACAGTCAATTTGTCTTCAAAACGCCCGCCCGATGTTTCTAGGCATTACTTCTTACTTCGATTATGTTATGTTATGTTTTGTATTTTTGAGATGCGAGCTTTCGAGCATCCAGACCACCAATGTATACACATCATCCTGACCTACATGTCCAACTAATCAGTATTTTTACTAAGGGATTGACTACTTGATGTTATGTAATTTTGAGATGCGAGCTTGCGACCTATACACAGCATTCTGATCTATTTGCGCGAATTCATGTGCATTCTACTAGTGCGAATTCATGTGGAGGCAATCAAACCACAACCACGCCAATTAGTTTCAACAAATCCTCACCTACATTGGCAACTTCTGAAAACACGGTAATTCTTTTTTTTCCTTCTTTATTTTAAATAACATAATTTTTTCTCACAGCTTGAAATTGTCACCAATTCTACGTAAATATGTAATCTAAGTAAGAAGGAATGTCTAGAAACATCGGGCGGGTGTGTTGAAAACAAATTGACTGGGGGAGGGGGAAAAGTACCAAAAAAACACGAAAGAAAGACAAGTACAAAAGACGACAACAACAAAAGACGGCAAGGGAAAAGTCAGGCGATTTTGTCTGGTGTGAGTGTGTGTGTGTCCATGCCAGCTGCATGATAGTTGCTAAGTTATTCTATTGTTATCCTAGAGAACGGTCAAGTAGTCGTCTCAAAATTACGATTCAGAAAAAGCTGAGGACGAGTAAAGCTGGCTCTTCCCGTTCCGAAAAGCGTTTCCGCGTAACGAAAACCTCTTCACGTCCCGGAAAGGCCATTTTCGTATACAAGAGAATGATAATGAGAAGTACAAAACTCTCTATTGTATTTGTCACGACTACATCCATTACTAAAACCAATACGTAGGCCTTCTATTCCGAAGGCCTTGTAGGAATCTTCTAATCGTACAAAGAGGCCCCAGGTGGTCCTTCGGTGTTTTGGGTTATGTCAAATGGTCGGTTTTCAGCGCACTCTGAAGATTACTGTGCTTTGTTTTTCGTCATTAAAATGCTTCGAATCCATTTTTGTTTTCTTTCAAGATGGACTCGTCTGTGCTCCCCTCTAAAGTGAGATTGTTCTTGGTATTCATGTTGCGCTCGGGTCAGTTAGTTTGACGGATCAAACTCCAGTTTGTTTTCAGGGCTCTTTTGCAGAATCTTTTTTTCACTTAGGATAGTAGTGGTTTATTTCATTCAAATTGTCACTATACGAATTATTGACATTAACTTTTTTTTGTTTATTCAGACGCAATCAACCATTTGTGGTCATGGGCGTCAAATAAGAATAATTTACAGTAGATTAAAAATTAAATATGGCATTTCAGTGGATTACTGAACAGTTTTTTAGATTTGGTGTTATAGTGAAAGTGATTTTAGAATTCGGAACAAATTATTTAAATGAGTAGAGTCATTTTCTAGTAGTTCGGTAATGTTCCTAGGGATGTTAACGGCTGGGTCATAAAATCCTGGGCACTCCGAGAGAAGGTAAAATATAATAAGCGGGTATACACAGGTAGTACAAACTGGAGGTGGCTGTCTGGGCTGCGACGACATGAGGTGTCCGTGAGTGAGACGTGAATGTCCTATGCGAAGACGGGTCAGGATTACTTCCTGTTGGCGTGAATGAGAAATGGATCCATCAGCGTGTTTCTTGGTTTTGCATGAAGACGACCATGGACGTACATTTTTTTTTTTGTTACCCATAACTTCTGGTAGTCCACACTGAGCCTACTAGAGTGCCATGCGTTCCATACGGTCAACTTGATACTGGTTCAATAATTGCATGCTTGGCGTGATGATCAGCTAATTCATTACCATAATACCACTGTGACCAGGGACGCAACATAAAATTATTGGTACTCCAAGATCAAGATGATGTTGAATTTTTGTGAGTATATCCGTAAATAGTGAGTGAGAATCAACTCCTTTCTTAATTGTTTGAAGAAGACTTAGTGACTCTGGAAAGATAACGAATGTTGGGTCATTCGGCTCTATCACATTTAAAGTTGCCAATAAGGCAAACAGTTCAGCGGTGAATACGGAGGTAGTTTTCGGGAGCTTTTCGAATGTTCGGGGTAGTTTTCGAATGTTTTGGTCAACGTCTTTACTTTGTCACATGGACTCAAAAAGCGTTGCGTTATAAAAAAGCGTTGATTTCTACAGTTGATTTACAGTTGATTTCTAATGATTCATGTACAACCAAGCCGTTTCTGGGAAAATGAAACTTCCTAAGTTTTAAACGTACAGAAATTGTACACCATTCGTTGTCGCCATTTTATATTTGATAATGTCATTAATGGATGTAGTAAACAATGCTTGTTGTGTTGTTATTAGTTTCCACGTTAGAAATCACTTTGAAAAAACGCCAAAATGAAACCGTGGGTAGAAATAGTCGATTTAATACAAGAGTTTATTGAAATCATCGTAACTGTTACAATTGTAATGATAATTATTGTTTTGAACATTATTCGTCAAAATTATTTTTTGAAATGGGGAGGGGGATGGAACTAAAGACATAAAATGTCCCAATGTGTTGCTAACTCGTATGCAAGCGTTTTCTATTTCGAATGGTTTTGAATAGAATATAGGTAAAATATTTTCTGTTAAAAGATATCTTAAACTACAAGTCGACTTTGGTATTTTTGTGTTGAAGTTAGAAAATGTAGGTACACGATACTGTTTTCAAATATCTAATTGCGACCCAAAAATAATAACTAAAAGAGTTCGAAAATGCGTAAAAACTTTGATCACCATTTTCTCAAAACTGCTAATATCAAGTTAGGTGCCTAGTTGTTGTTCCAAGCCCACGATTTTGAAATGGTATCTATCAATATTCGTGAGTTTCGAATCCATATTGGCATCAAATCATACTACTCAATTTTCCATCAGGTCTTTTGCCCTGACTCATCATCAACGAATAATTATCGCGATTGAAATCATATTCGTATTCGACGATAAGATTATGTCCAACACTAGTTGCGATTTATTGTCATGAATTTTTTGTGATTTTTCCCTTGTGGTTTTTCGTTTTGAACAATATTTTTGGTCACAACGATTTATATTGCATATCTAAAGTATTTTGTTAGGTAATGAGTTAGTTGTGATTTATCTAGATACCTATTATCTTTTGCCATTCTGTTATGTAAAAAAAAAAGAAATACTGTTTTCCTTCAAACTTTAGTGTCTCTGGTTTTGTGCCAATAGATGTCATCTACGATTTTAATTCTTGCTCGAATGTCGGTAGTTTACAAACTTTTTTGGACGTGGCGAAACAGTTTTAGTTACACTTTTGATGGATTTCTCTGGAAATTGAGCAAGTCGACAAACTCGTGAATAGTGGGATGATCCGAATAAAATGAAGCATTAAGCTTGGAATGAAGGCACTCCCACCTGGAGGTGTAGCGTTTGGTGGTTGTGTGGTTGATATTGTGTTCACAACGACAAGCATATGTAGAAAATACGTAGTTAAGGAATTGAATCATTCTGTCATCTCCAGAAAGCTTGATTTCCATGAACTCATCAGTGATGCAGTGGAGAACCTGATCGGGCTGGCAAGTGTTTCTGATCTGCAAGTGTGACGACGATAAGAATCGGAAACCACCTGCTAATACGTATCGAAGCACACAATCAAGTGATTGGGACTCAACTACCAGTCAGCTGTGTTCTGGTAACAGACTCCCTTTCAGTTTTCCTCCATGGGTTTGTGCCAATAGCGTATTTCTCCTATCCCTCGTGAGTCAAGGGTTAATTCCCAAATCACTCCTCCATTCCGGATAAGCCACAAGTTTGCTCCGGACATATATCCTTCAGCATACCATAGCTTTGTTCGAGAAATTATAACCTACCATTCCTGAACCATGGGTTTATTCCGGTCTCAAACTCTCCTCCAGCATCCCACCGGTTCGTTCCGGTCTCATCTCGTTCTGTATACCTACCACGGCTTTGTTCCAGGATGTTATCCTATCCTACCGTTACATTCAAAGTCCAATAGGGTTGCTTGTTGAGGTTTTATTGATCTGATCACGTAGGAGTCGATTTTACTTTAAAATTCTACTCAAATTCAAGTCATTTTCAAATTTGCTCAAGTGAAATCAGAACATACAGATTAAAGCCAATTCCATCTGGCATGAGCAATGGCAGGGTAAGGTCACTGGTCTGCGTGGTGTCCTTCAGGACTTGTGCCCGGTGGACCTATTCGTAACCCAACTTCCAAGGAGGGCCCGAATAGTGGTCAACCGGGTTGCCACTGGCCATACCCGTCTTACTCACAAATACCTGCTTAGCGCAGGAGCTCGAGATGTTGTGTGTGGGAGGTGTGGGGGTGATCTGTCCATCCCCCACTTCCTGGAGGACTGCCCATACCTTATGGACCTCCGAGTCCAGAAACCGCCCCCTCAGTGGATTGACGTTTTATCTGGACCAGACAAGGTCCAGTCCCTGTTACGGTACCTGAGAGCCACTGAGCTCTACTACGAACTGTCATATCTGATCTGCGATATATTTTTGTACAATCTAGTCATAGTTTCATTTCACTTTGGCGATTATAAGTAGTGACAAATATATAGTTATTAGCCTATTCTAGATCTGGTCTAAGTTGTATTTTTATTTTATTTTCGAGGTTTTTTATCCGCTCTAGGGGCTAAACAGTGGTATGTACCCCTTATTTTGTCCTCCTCCGATTCGCCAGTGGAGTCCGTGACGGCACTCCGTGTGGTGGTGGAGGGTAGCATGGCCCCCCTTAGAATCGTGCCACTTTAGTGTCCCTTTGGACACCTTGTTCAATGCCACTAATGACCCTTATGGTTGAGGTGCGGCTTAAACCACTAAAAACAATAAAATTAAATTAACAAAAAAACATACTCATTACAAGACATTCCGTGAATCTAACACCCAGGAGACCCGCAATAACCCGTGGATATTACTCCAAAAAGATCGTCTAAACTATAAATACTTGGAAGAAGAAAAATGTGTGAAAGAGAGTACCTGCGTTGAGTGTTGTAATAAGAAAAGGAACTGGGCTGTTGGCCATACCGGGAAAAGTATTATGTGGCGAGTTTAACCCATGGGATCGGAGATGTAAAAACTCTTAGAGAAAATTGGACTGAGAGTCGGAAGAATGATGGAGTGGTTGCTGTGAAGACCCGTTATAGAGGAAAGAGTTGTGGAACTTATTGTTGAAGACAGTTACCGGGTTATTTCCGAAAGTAATCGTTTTACCTGGGTTGGGAAGTATTAAAAATAAAGTCATATCACAACTGTTCCCCACTCCTATTTTCAGTCGTATATCGTCGAATACCGGGGAAAAGATACCACCTGAACGATATATCCATTATTGACATTTTTCGCATTAACTTGGGAGCCAACTTTTTCGTGTATGTAACGGCTTAATCGAAAAACCCCTTCCGCTGGTCGTACGAAGGAAAACCTTTTCCTCTACTTTCGGACAGGAATTATTTGTAGAGGTCTCCCAATATTGTTTCTCTGGCCAAGATATTGACAAATTTCTGATTTATTAGGAATGAGCTCAGTAAATAGTAGATTGGTTTCTGTTACCTGATTAAAATTAGCACAAATAGCATCTGAGATTTGTACCTAGTATACTTTGAAAATGCAACAGATACAGTTGTTTTTTCTTTTCCTTTTTTTTACGAAATAAATTGATTTGTTAACTTGAAAAAATTATGGATAGGTAGGTCGGTATACCCTGTCATGGTCTCGTACTGTGTTGGAAATAGGAAGTGCTACTCAATCCACTATGTCGGTTTCGGGTATGAATGGTTGATAACCGAAGTCAGGTGAGTTCGGATTTTGAATTCCTTATCTCTCATTTAACGGTAATTCGTCTTAAATTCTAATTACTCGAAATTTTCTGTTGGATTGGGAATTTTTTCTTGGTCAGAACTTTGAGCGGAACTTTAACTATTGATTTGAGTGTGCAGTTAGTTTATAAAGAAATGCAAAATATACCTTAGATGGTTTCTAGTGATCAAAAATCTGTAGAGTATTTCTCGGCACACCTATCAAATTCCACCAAATCAGCAATTGTCTATTGTAGATTTAACTGACTTTGGTTTGATTATATAAAAAAAAAATCTTCTCAATCAACTGTGAAACGAAAATGTATAAATCTTGTGCAGGATCAAGGTTAGGCGAAGGAAAACCACTTAATGTGATAGCATACTGAGACGAAAGCTTTAGTACTTTGACTTGAACGTAAATTTGATCGGCAGTAATGCTTAGGAGGTGGGCAGTTAAGGAGCACCTCCAGCTCGATCGGCTAATTAGTTTCTTAAAATGCTCCCAGCTAATTGGGGCAATAGTTTTCGACGGTTACGTGATAACTTGCTCGAGAACGCCAAGTTCTGGTCATCTATCTCCAACTCGGATCCACCGAATTAGTTCAGAGATCAGTTGGGTCGGCGGTAGTCGAGTGCTTCGCCAAACGTTCTTGACATCGCGGAGGAGGCTAATGGAAGAGGAGGCTCATTTCGACAAATACAGACTAACCGATACACCCTGATATCTGGGTAGCCAAATAATTCACACCCAGGGGGACCACCTAACTTCCATTAGAGAGCATTCAAGGGCTCTGCTTCTGAATATTCTTGTACTCATGCCTTAATGAAGAGTTGGAAGGCGCATGGTAATCGGAGGAAGACCACGAGAGAAGGAACCATTGGTTCAGTCGCTGCTAGACATTATTTCTGCTCACGCCCAAATATCCCAAAGGCGCTCCATTTCAAATGTTAGCGCCACAAGTTGATCAGGAACAAAATTAACTCTGGTGGTTCTTTAGCTGATGAGTCCTCAACTGCAATTGTATTCTAGATGTCCCAAAGGATCACGATTCCTTTTTACAGCACCGTAGGTCAATTAGGAATGAAATTAGCTTCAGAGGCTTTGGATTATCACGCGTAACGCGATTTCAATAACGGACATTCGTCACAAGATTCGCGACTGATTTGGAATATACTTGCGCTTTCTTGTTATTTGGCATAACCTAATTTCGTGGTGGTCAGACCAAAAGATGATTACGTCATCAATACATATTCAAACTAGGAACGAACATTGACAGACAATGCTCTAGAAATCTCAGCATCTATTTCTTTTAATGCCAAGAAGTAAAGAAGTGAAAGGAATCAAATGAGGGCTGTATTCTTTAAATGTACATCAATTTTCTCCTCATAATGACCAAAGTGAAGGAAAATATGTAACGATAACTGCGCAATACAAAAATAGCCGGAGCAGGCTGAATGTCACATAGGTTTTCGATTTGATCGGATTTTAATTTTCACGCGTGTGTTTACTATTCATGCAGAACCATTTCCGACTGATTTTGAGCTAGAGAAAGTTGCATGAATATGAAGCTGGCCCACTCAGAACACAATGGTTCCCACTCAGTCTCCTTCCACTTGATACTGAAGTATAATATTGGTCGTCGAAGGGCACAAGAACCTCTTTTCGGAAATTTGCCATCAGGAACCTAGAAGGAGCCTATTAGGTTCCTTGTTCATTGGGCCGCCACTTAAGTAGAGTCCCTTCCCCAAACCCTTTCAAGCTCTTCAGGCTTTCTCCTTAAGGGTCTCTTAAATTGTTGTTTTAAAGGCCAACCTCCTCCGTTAGTTGTAAAATCGGTCTGGTGTAAGGGAGTTTGGCTAAAGGCTCCCCGTTCCCTTGGTCCTAAGGACGTCGAATGAAAGTTTAAACCTAGCGGGAGCGATTCTCCCCGGTCTCGAGCCATTTTCTGTCTTTCAAGGACCAGAAAGTTAGTCTGGAATGGTAGCTCGGTCATATTCAAATAATTTTCAGTCACCTGAAAGCAGTACTGGATACAGTTACAGGGCCAAATGTAACAAATATGTGAAACTCTAGAAATTTTACGAACTGCACGACTTGTTACTGTTTCTTTCAATCTCATTATTCACTGTTCAATATTAAATGTCATAAAGATGCCAAGTGGACAGAAAGCTTTTCACTAGGTACCGCTAACAATGTTATGTTGACTCCGTCTTTCCAGTAGATCCAAATATTAATATGCCGTTAATAACTCAACAAACAAATCATACTAACAGTTTAGGGTAGATCCACCAATGTATGAGTACGCTTGTACAAATGCGGGAATGAACAGATCCCACGTTCCCTTTAATTTCCAAAGAACTTTATTAAAAAACTATGTATGAAGAATAACTGATGATGAAATGTGGGAGCAACAAAACGAATGTTGATGCGAAATTAAGACATCAGGGAAGGTTCTTACAACGGGGTTCCTCCTTATAATGTAATTTGGGAAGTATAAGAATACAAGACAAATAAGAGTTGCTTCTTTTGGGTGATACAAGCTCAGCATTGAGAAGACTGCGAATTTGCAGGTGACTTGATCAGCTGAGGACCCTCAGAGGCTCATTTCTCTTACTAATATATTATATACTGGGTTTAAAAACGTTGTAAATTATTACATAATGGTTTATTATTTATGTGTCAGATAGCCCTTCTACGCAGAACATTGATCAAAAATTATTAAACCCCGTATGTAATGTAAGATCAGAACATGGCGCATCGTAACCTTCCAAAAGGATTAACACCTTTAAACAGTTCCAAGACCCCGCTATTTTACGCTTCACAGTAAATGTTACAAAAAATTTGATAGGTAAGGAAAGAGTATAGGCTCAGAAGCAGCTCTACTGGTCATTTAGAAAACGGGGAAAATTATGCTTGAAGTAATTTACGTTAGTGCATACGCAGGAAGGAGTAATGATTTGAGAAAAATGAAATTGGTTGAGGACAATCTACAGCCTAACCCGCGCATTCCCAGAACATATAATAGCAATGTGATAAAAACAAGAAAATAATCTTGTTCGTATTTCACTTTCGCGCATGCGCAGAAGATACTAATGTATAGCATCAGGACATCAGGAACTTTTTTCCTTTTTTTAAGAGAAAATGTGCTAAAAACCACACTCCTGTCGTGGTCTGGTTCCCAGTAAGCGATTAGCTTTACGCTGATTCCACGTTCCCCTGCAACTTTGCAGACGGTTCATTTGTTATTTTGGGGCCTGTCACTTCACACAAGTCCATTCGCAAACAAATATATGGTATTAGGGAGTTTTTACAGTTTCCCATCTGAGTCATTCAGCTGATTCGTCGTTTGAAAAGAGGTTTTTCTAGCGCAAGCAAATCAGAAGCTAACCACTGAGTCGTACGACCTAAATCACTCGCGACGAAGTTGTGGAAACCCATTTCAAAATGGAAGTTAGTGAAAACTCGGCACTCCGCGCCTCGCCAGGGGGCAAGCCCCCTGGACCCCCGGTTACCTCTATTTACATACTTCGGACGAAATTATTGAAACACAGAATGTGTTTGCGTTGTCGCGCAACCAAGTGACAACCAAACAAGCGTCATTGTTTACTATTCATTTATAACATCAAATTATATAGTTATAGTATGAAACTACGAAAAAAAATACGAAATAAATTCGTGATAAATCAAGAGCGATTTATCAAGTAAATGTCCTAAAGAGGCTACATACGAAATTACAGCTTCCTAGAGTGTAAAGTATAGAAATTAGCTTTAAAAGCCACTCATCTGATCCGGACCCTGGACATCGTCAAGTAAATGTCCTAAAGAGGCTACATACGAAATTACAGCTTCCTAGAGTGTAAAGCATAGAAATTAGCTTTAAGAGCCACACATCTGATCCGGACCCTGAGCATCGTCAAGTAAATGTCCTAAAGAGGCTACATACGAAATTACAGCTTCCTAGAGTGTAAAGCATAGAAATTAGCTTTAAGAGCCACACATCTGATCCGGACCCTGAGCATCGTCAAGTAAATGTCCTAAAGAGGCTACAAAACGAAATTACAGCTTCCTAGAGTGTAAAGTATAGAAATTACCTATTCAAATTATTTAACCTCCGCTTCACAAATCAAACCGTTTTCGTAATACTCAGATCACCTGCTATGAATCAAATCATCGAAACACAAGCTCAATGAAATCATCAAAAATTAACAAGCGGTTGCAATCATGTTCACAATATCAATTATTGAGAATGATCACCTGTGTGTAAACAATTATTTATATAACCATGCTCATAACTCAGTTTGTTGGACACGCACTTCGCAGTAGTTAACATAATATTGTTGGATAAATCGAGAGCTTTCGAACGAATGGTCAACGAATTTTGTGGGATGAAAAACGACGAAGTACCATATCCCTAGCAACGACTCGGTTGTACGTGAAAATCATCCGTCACACATTTCGTTACCATCCCGCGTTCCATTTTCGGCTAGTTAGTCCATGGCTAAAACACATTCTGTGTTAAAACGATGTCTATTTCTACAAAAAATAAAGAGTTATAATAGAGAGTTTTTGTTCTTCCCGTAATTTTCTACCCGTGTACGCGAAAAGACTGAAATACCAACTGCGCATGCGCGAATCTTCACGTCAACGTGTAGAACTACGCGTGTACGGGAAAAAGGCCGATCTACACGTGTGTGGGAAAATGCATTCGTTGGAATCTCGGCCTACGGGTAGTCATCATAGCCTGACACAAAGGTAACCAAAGTTGCCGGTAACCACAGTGTGACCAAGGTAACAACCGCAGTTACGCAGTTACCAGCAAAGGTAACCACACTGTGGTTGCCAACAACACGTTGGTTGTCATCAAGTCGAGAGGTTATAGTGAAGTGCTCCGCTACAAAATTCAGCCATTTTAGCTAAGCAATAAATGTATTTATAATTTATGTATTTATAAATAATTATAAAGCATTAATTATTTAAATAAGAATAGGTTGTATGAAAAGAATGCGAAACAGCTTCTGAAACACAGGTACAGAGACGTTAGCGTGACGTTAGTGTTTGGTTTTTCACGTATACGTGTAGAAATACGCGTAAAAATCACGTGAAGAGCTAGCATCTCCAGCTGCTTGCTCTAGACGCTGCTCTACGCGTCAACGGGAGAAAATCTTACGGGAAGAACAAAAACTCTCTAATGTTAAATCGATTTCGACGGTTAGGCCATCATCAGTAACAAACAATAACTGAGTCGTATTGTACGAATAGGGAATTGAATCGTACTGTACGAATAGGGGTATGTTGTACGTACGATTGAATGAAACGATTCATAATTAAGCCCGAGTCATAGATCACTTAACTTGTAATGAATTCTTTTTAATGGAAGAAGTATCAAATTAGCGACAGCATTATCTGTGGTTTATTTTGGTTTATTATTTCCAATAATAAGCCAATGTGATCGTGTAGCAGAAAATTTTTATAACCCCCCCCCCCCCCCCCCCTCAAACTTTGTCACTTCACGTTTCAAGGTGCGTAGAATCCAAATTTGAAATGTCCGTCCGCCGTCCGGGCCATAAAAGGCCTAAGAATTTACTTTAAAAACCCGTTCTTTCGCACATACACTCAATTTGGGGTCTAGTTGGTCCTAACGTTTAACCATCCTGATCGCTTTACTCGCATAGATGCTATGGACCAAAAACGGGCGAAAAAGTGTCTTTTTCGAGGCTTTGAGTGTTAGACGTGTTAGACGCACGCCTGGCACGCTTGGCAGGGGGTCACGGTGGGTGGTGAGGGGGGTGAGCGGGGGGTGGAGTTAGAGGAGGCGCCGCGGCACCTTGTGGTGGCTGGAGTGACCAGGGGCTAGCAGAGGGGTGTAGGAGAATGGATATTTATTACTTTTACGTGTTATACCCATATAATACACCGCGGCACCATGAGGTGGGTACAGCGTTCCTTCGAGGCATGAATATATGTTTTTTTCTAGGTCATATTTGTGTGTTAATACCAATGCTTTTTCTACGCATATTTAATAACATATCCTCTCGACTTTTCGTACGTACTTTTCGTACAACGAATGGACCGCTAACCGTTAGCATTTATCGCGCATGCGCAATGCTCAATTTACATTCGCAGTTCCTCCCACTCGACTACGACTCAGCGTAGCGAAAATTCCCTATTCACAGCATATCAAGGCAAAAAAGAGAGAGAAAGAAACATATCCGACCGGTAACTTAACCTACTAACTTACCTATCTATTCGAGTAATCCCACGCCGCAATGTCGCTTGTTTATTCCAATGCGCTCACCTCTAAAACTTCATTTCTACCTGCACGCATTGGGAAAAAAAGGGAGGAAAATACGGTAAATAAGTTCGTTTCTGTAGCCTTCCCTCTCGTATTGGTTAAGGCCCAAATCCCCTCGGAAAGACCCCTAACGTCACCCTCCTGTCCCGAAGCTAAGGCAATGACTCCACCGGTAGATAAATCCCGCGACTTCCCCGGGCTCAGAGTTTTTTCTTTTTCTCCTTCCGCGCACTGGGAAAGTAATGTAAAACTAAACCTTGGTAATGTGATGGAGAGAAAAAAAACGGGGGAAGGAATGAAGGTATTGGGGAACGAGACGGGAAAACAGCGGGAGATGGGAAACAACCCGAGGAAAACAAAACACGAAAATAAAGTTTAATGCTCCCAAGTTTCCCATCAGGCGAATACATCTACCTGCCTGCGTGTAGAATTGCTCGGAGCGTCCCACTGTTTGGTAGCTATGCGGCCATAGCGGCAGAGTAATGGGCCAGGCGAACGGCAGGCCGGAGGCTTTGAGCAAAGGTTTTTCTTGCTTTATTGCCTTCCATCAATGTTTGTCTTTATTGCTGACCCGCTTTTGGAGCTCTTCCTAACTCTCTCGCCATTCATTTGAATGACTTTCATTTTAGCGAATTTTCGTAGAAAATGATGTTATTGCGATTTTTTTTAAATTTATTAATAAGTTACATTCTTGGGCAGTGCCTTATGTAGTTGGAAAATTATGATATATAGCATATAAGTGATCCACATGTAACGAACAACAAAAATGAAAGAAAGAGCTGGTTCAGTAACTAGCTCTCGTACACGTGAATAACGTGGAGATAAACTTCCACATAAATTATGGCACGCGTAATAAATAATAACAAATGACGAGCAATAACGATCAAATTAAGTGATTCCATATGCACCACAGGTTGCATTGAAGCCATCGGCGTTGTCCGAATGATGCTTTCTTTTGAGGCGGCGTGCAAGTCGAGGCGAAGGGCGGCGCAGGGGAATTGAATTTATTAGATGGTTCGGATGGGCTGATGCTTTTGAATACATTTGGTGATAGATAGCGATAAGAGTGTTATGTACAGTGGGAATGTCCAAGTTCTTTGCAATTCCTCGTTCCGTACGTACCAAGGGGCGTCACTTATTAGACGGAGTATTCGGTTCTGAAGGACCTGTATACGACCAATTTGAGTTTGCGACGCAGAGCACCAGGGGTCACCTCCTTAGAGCCAGATGAGTCCTATGAGTGCTTTATAGATCATAAGTTTTATATGGATGGATAACTTTGGGTGGCTGAGAAGTGACTTGAGCTGGCGAATACGGGTTCTGATCTTCCCAGTTAGAGATGTGATGTGGCCATTCCAGGTAAGGGGCTGATCGAGTGTGAGGCCGAGGTTACTTTAGATTGGAAGGGTAGTAGCGAGCCGCATATTGTAATTATAGGATTTTCATAATTTCTGCAACAGGTGAATGGCACGATGACGGATTTAGGGGCGTTGATTTTTACTTTCCACTTGAGTGACGTGTGTCGATAGACGATAACAATCCTTAACATTGATATAAAAATTCCGTTCTTGCGCCAAGAAATCAAGCTTTCCAAACAAAAGGATGAGTTTGTTGGCCAGCACTTTTTGAGCACGATAAATAGGTAAACTTTCAAAAAATGAATTTATATTTTTTGGCCAAATATTTCTGAAATAAAGTTTCTTACTAACAATAAAGTAAAACGTTCAAAAGTGTACGTACAAAATTATGCTGAAAAATGTACTCAAAATTCATTAAAATTTGCTAAAACTCGGCGCTGCGCCCCCAGATGCTTACTGCTTAGAGCCTGCGGGTAAAATTCAAAAAACATGGAACATGCTTTAGCCATGCTATCATGACTGAAATATTCGGCAGTTCAACGTTCACTTTCCCACGAGCATGATGAAACTTATAGTCTTTATTCATATTCGTCAGGAACAACCCATCGAGAGACGTGGCTCGTGACAAGGCTACGTAGACTAGCTGCTGGTTGTAGCTTTTATCGTATTCATATACAACCGTATCGTAAGTCCCACCCTGCGACTTATGAATCGTTAGTGCGCACGCCTCAACAAGAGGAAACTGAAGTCTCTTACACGACAAAGAACGAGTTTTGAAGGATATTTATGTTGGTGGTTCGTTTGCTGATCGGTACCCAGTCTTGGTTGACCTCTTGGTTCAATGCCACATGAGCGTTAGTTAATGGTTATCGGAAGCTTTACGCTCTCTGCATTCCTTTTGACGTTCGGCAGCAGTTTTAGGTTTCTTTGGTTCGATTGTTATTTTGGAGGTTGCACTTCCAAATCCAGGAGTAGATGAACCAGTTGAATGACGAGAACATAAACCCGACGACGTCGAAGGAGGGCAATCTGGTCCAGGACACACCATTACCGGTCGACGGCTGGAGATAGACTGATAATCGCACTTGTAAAATTTAAAACACTTTGATATGATTACTCACTACTTCTTATAGTTGCCGTATAATTCACGAGTAACTATACGAAGTAGGTTTTCTATTCCGGTGAGCGTCTACTGTGACCAACATTACAACCAAGTGACAACAAAACAAGCGGCATTGTTTACTACATCAATTAATAACTTAAATTAAATTAAATTACGACATAAATACCAACAACAAGTACGCAATGCCAGCGTGATAAATCGAGAGCTTTCCAACGAACGGAGAACGATTTTTGTCCGTCGAAAACTGAACAACTTTCATTTCCCTAGAAACGGCTTGGTTGTACGTGAAAATCATCTGAAAAATTTCGTGACACATCCGCGTCACCCCATCCGCGTTCCATTTCCGCGTCACCTTTTTCGGCTAGTTAGTCCAAGGCTAAAGCATGTTCCATGTTAAAATCGAAAAAACTGCACAAAAAGCTAAAATTCAGAACCTCTATTTGAATAGGGGATTATTATTTAGAATACGTTGGTTGCCATAAAATTAATAGTTAACAATTTCCTTGCACTCAAAAAGCTCAAGTTTAAAACAATTTAACATTATACAACACGAAAATTTACGAAAATTCGCTCATACGATCATGTTGCATGACTGGAACTTTCCTAATCTTAATCTTTCAGCTGCAGGGGGAACTTTTGTATTTGGGGCTGCTCGAAGGTCAATAACAACTAGTAAATAACTACTACATAATGTAAATATTCTAATTTATATTGACTTTTTGGTTTATTATTTTCAACAATTAGCCTATATGATCGTATAGCAAACAATTTTATAACCCCCCCCCTCAAACTTTGTCATTTTACGTTTCAAAGTGCGTAGAATCCAAATTTGCAATGTCCGTCCGCCGTCCGCCGTTCGCCATCCGGACCATAAAAGGCCTTAGAATTGACTTAAAAAATCCGTTCTTTCGCACATAGACTCTCCTTGGGCTCTAGTTGATCCTAACTTCTCGCCAGCTCGATCGCTCCACACCCATGGATTTTATGAGACAAAAATAAGTGAAAAAGTGTCTTTTTCGAGGCTTTGAGTGTTAGACGCCTGGCACGCTCAGTGGAATGATGGAAACATTGGCAGAGGGTTATGAGGGGGGGGGGGGGGGGGGAGGCGCGGTGCCTTGAAGGGGAATAGCGTTACGTCTCCAGGGGCGTAGCAGAACGGCGCCTGGGGCGTAGGATAACGGATATACACACCTCAAAAGAATTAAGGGATCACTTTTTCTTGTGGACGTCAAAGACCCCAGATCAGTCGGACGAAATTCATATTATATCTCATGATTAGGTACCTAATGGAGATGGGATGCACCCTATTCTTTTCGTTATTTCTTAAATACTGAGAAAGACCAGCGATATCAAGCTCCGACTTGACCCAAAACAGAATGGAATCTGGGAATATTTCTCAAGAGAAGTAACCCCCTCCCTCTCTAATGTTTTCCCCACAATTTTTGAGATATCGAAGTGAAACTTGAAAAGCGTTTATGGGGTACCTGATACTAAGTTTTGAGCAAATAAAAATCAGGAATAAAAATTAAATTTTTTGGACTACCCAGTGGGGGACCTCTCTGACCCCTCCCCCCCTCCCACGGTTTTTGGATTCTTGAAAAAAAATTTTCCATTTTTTGCCGAGTGACGCCTCATTTCAAAGATTTTTTAGTGCTGAACACGATGGTGAAGCCAAAATTTCGATAGTTTATTCCGTTCTCGGATTAGAGCTGAAAACCATGAAGAAGCGCGATTCATTCTGTTTGGCTCAAGTCGGAGCTTGATATCGCTGGTCTTTCTCAGTATTTAAGAAATAACGAAAAGAATAGGGTGCATCCCATCTCCATTAGGTACCTAATCATGAGATATTATATGAATTTCGTCCGACTGATCTGGGGTCTTTGACGTCCACAAGAAAAAGTGATCCCTTAATTCTTTTGAGGTGTGTATATTACGTACGCAAGCCATCTAAAGCTACGATCATACGCAATTGAAAAAATAATAAACCTTTGTGAAATAATTTGCAGTGTTTTTCTTCTAGATATTATGTTTATGGGACAGCTAGGAGGGCAACATACCAGATATAAGAAAACCAGAGTTGGTAACGTATTAGTGCACAATTACCCGGTTCAGTATCGTAAATATGAAATCAACATGAATAGTAAGGGAAAGAATTGCTTGCAGTTCTGAACCCTATGTAACTCCCAGCTCTTTCTCCCGGTTCTTCTTTTTAAAGACTTCTCCGAGTATTGTTTCTGTATTCCTCAGCAGAGGCGGACAAAATGAAAAGTACGCCTCAAGGGGTTTTTCCAACCCCTTTTTCAAGCTTGATGAGTTTAATACGTCGCGTATTTCGCACATCATTCACCCCATTTACTCCATCCCTTCTACCTACCGTCATCTGACCTTTTCTTATAATAACTCCTACCTACCAGGCACATTACGCAGGGTTAACCCTCGGCTTTTCAGAAAGTCCTGACGGTGTGTTTTTTGAGTGTAGAAAAATCCCTCTTAATGAGGTAGGAAATGATGAAACCCTCAGGACAATACCGGTATTGTGGCGCGGCACAATGTAGTCATACAACTAAGAATTCCTTTCTACGTTGCTTCGAGGATAGCATTGTTAGTTGTTTTCTCTTATTGGCGTTTGGTTTTAGCGAAGATATTTCTCGGCGAGTAGCTGGCTCGGAATTCATCGAGATGAGTTTGAAAGTTTCCCATTCTTCGGATTCTTGGTTTCACTGGATCCTGAACCACGATATATATTTTTTCAATCTGGGATATTCACTTTAGAAAACTAAGCCCTTCTATGAACTCTGAATGAACATTTAACGTCACCCGTTTGGGGACCAAAAGGCACGCGACACCAGCCTATCCTGTAAATGTAACACTACTGGTCACCGCAGAATTACTCGAATACTGGAGAAGTAAATAATAATAGTTTTTCTTCAAATCCCCCATACATCATTACCTACTAATTATGTTGATGTAGCGGGCAGGTTTTTTGAACACCTCTCAAAGTTGGTTATTTTACGTTTTAAGTCGCATACAAACCGAATGTGCCATCTGAAGTGCGCCTCCGCCGTCTAGCTTTACTAACCTTCAACTCGATCGAAAAAACGTGTGTCAAGATGGGTGTGGCACATAGCTTCCTCGTTCACCTATCATCTTTTTCCGACTATCACCCAAATTTGGATGAACTCGAACGACTAGAGAGAAAAAACGCTGCAAATTATTACACAAAGGTTTATTATTTATGTATTAGACAGCCCTTCTACGTAGATCTCTGGTCCATAATTATTAAACGCTGCTTATAGTATATTTAGTATCGGAACTCGGAGCTTTGGACCTCACAAATGGGTTCAATCCATTACAGCAGCGGAATCTCACAATATTACGCTTTTTAATATAGTTGATAAACAAAACAATTTATTACCAAGTCATCTTTCCAACACATAAAAGTGTTACCTGTACTGATATCATCTGATTGGTCAAATTTCAAAAAATGTGCTAACTAAATCACTGAAAATGGCTTAGAATTGTCAAATTGATATTTTTTAGCATAAGATTGGTCAAATAAAGTTTGTCAACTATGAAATAGAACATTCAAAAACTTATGTACAAAATTATGCTAAAAATTTGAACTTCATTAAATTTTGTTTTAAAAAATCGATAAAATTGCAAAAAATAGCCTAAAATCCAAAATCTCTTTCTTGAATAGAAGAGTATCATTTAGAATACTTTTTTTCCATAAAATTAATAGCTAACATTTTCTTTTCACTCATAAATCTCCAATTTCTATAAAACTTGAAATATACAACAAAAAAAAAGCTGCAAATTATTACACAAAGGTTTATTATTTCTGTATTAGATAGCACTTCTACGAAGATCGCTGGTCTACAATTTATTATTGAACCCCGTAAATTTTTCACACATTTACAGATCCAACACCACACAATTTTACGCTTTGTAATAGATGATGACAATTTTAGAATAAATTTGGAGGGTAAAAACGGTACTTTGGTCAGAAACGAAATAAATTAGCCTCAGAGACTCTGGAGGTGATCTATTTGCATTGAAGATGTATTCTTGATACCCCAAAGGATCTCCATTTCAAAATTCAGATTTCATTAGGTTGATTAAGAATTAATCTTGGTTCATGGGCCCCTTATAATGCACCGGTGTAAATGATTTGAGTGATACAATTTCCTAGTGGACGTACAAAAGGCTGTCATAGTCATCAACATGTGTATGTTGGTTGATGTAACTAACTGAGCAAAATTGATACAATTATTGATAGATCTACACTTAACAAGTCCCCCCGTTCGAAGGAAAACGACATTTTCGTGGTACCCAACAACTGAAAAAACCGATGCCAAGATGGATGTGGCACATAGCTTTCTCGTATCATAACATGAATGGAAAAATCATTGAAATATTTTAAATGATCTTGAAGAATTCCATAGAGGAGAATAATAGATAAAAATGTAGGTAGTGTAAAACGTCAAAATCGGTCAATTAGAAAAGATGCTTGAAGTAATTTACGTTTGAATATGCGTGTAATGAAGTACCTAATCATTATAGAATAATTGACCAGATAGGAGACCAACTACAGCCTAACCCGCACACTTTCTGAAAACTTCTTCAAAATCGGATGAAAACTGTGAAAATTAAGGTCGTTACAATAATTAAAAACACTGAAATTGTGACACAATCTATAGCAACTACTCAACTACTCGGTTGTACGTGAAAATCATCTTTAATTTCGTTCCGGACGTTACATAAAAAATTATTGGGGGTCGGCCTAAGACTTGCATAGCAATTAATATATATATGTGTGTGTGTGTGTTGTTTACTCTATGCAATAAGTGCTCAACGTGCCTAAGAAGTTTTCACTTCAAAAATGTCTCGACAACTGCCCTTCCACCATCAACTTACTTTCAAATAGGTTGCTACGTTATCCAAAAACAGATAGGTACGAGGAATATCCCTTCAAACCGAAGTGCTTCGTTTCTACCCTAGGGTACTTGAAGTGGCTTACCTGAAGAAGACTCGGGGAATTCCTGAAGTAGACGGAAAGAAAGCAGCCAACAACCGAATTTGATTGGAATCAGGAAAACTTGCTATTTAACTGGAAAGGTTTGGTTCGGTTTGAGATCTTTCCAAGGAATGGCGGAGGAAGGTTCGCGGATCGTGTAGTGGCGGAGGGGGGGGGGGGGGGGGGGGGGGACGCGAGCACACGGGCAGATCCACACGGAAGGTATTAAACTCAATCATGGCCAGGGGGGGAATAAATCGTATCCCGTTTCTAGGATGCTACCTACTGTTCACGAAAATTTCCAGCAACTATGAAATGACCTACCTATCTAATTTTTATTTTTCACATTCTTTGATTGATCGTAATGAACATCGTCACTAGGCTTTCCTAAGCCAAAAAGTAATATTCGCGGATCGCGTAGGGTGGTCGGAGCGAGGGGCGGCGGCGGAGCCACAAAGAAGGTATAGGCACCTACCTATCATATCGCCTCCGGGAAGAAATAAACGTAAGTACCTATCTCGTTTCTAGGACGCAGCCGTTTCAAGTTCACTCGTTCTAACAACCTAACTTACGGAATTCCATCCTATTAGAATTCGCTTTTTTTGTGGGACCGATCGTGTAGTCGCATTGTAATAGTGATGAATACAAATCGATGTAAGATTCGATTAAATCAACTTTTTTCTAAAAAATCGAAGACTAGATTTTTTTTAGAAAACTCGCAATATTTTTTTTTTTTTTTTTTTTTTTTTTTTTTTTTTTTTTTTTTTTTTTTTAGCAAAGTTTAATGGACATTTTATAGCGTTGGTACCTAATAGCTAACAGTCAGAAAACAGTATTAGGAACTATGAACTCATGAAGGATCTGTTTAAGTTTTTTCACTACGAAATCTGAAACTCCGGCATACGTTCCAAAACTAAATCGAATTCTTGATGGAACAAAATAAGAATCACGAGAATCGGCGTGTCGGCGTGTCCTATTTCGAGTTGCCACAACCTATACTTCTATAATTACATACGCATGTTAATATTTCTCGATTTGAGCTCCTATCTATTCAAATAGTTATTGCCTTAATAATATCATTATCTAAGTACGTACGAAAAGTCGAGAGGATATGTTATTAAATATGCGTAGGAAAAGCTTTGGTATTAACACACAAATATGACCTAGAAAAAAACATAATTCATGCCTCGAAGGAACGCTGTACCCACCTCATGGTGCCGCGGCGAATCCTTTCACTCCACCCCCCGTTCACCCCCCTCACCACCCACTGTGACCCCCTGCCAAGCGTGCCAGGCGTGCGTCTAACACGTCTCACTTTAAGCCTAGAAAAAGACACTTTTTCGCCCGTTTTTGGCCCATAGCATCTATGCGAGTAAAGCGATCGGGATGGTTAAACGTTAGGACCAACTAGACCCCAAAATGAGTCTATGTGCGAAAGAACGGGTTTTTTAAGTCAATTCTCAAGCCTTTTATGGCCCGGACGGCGAACGGCGGACGGCGGACGGACATTTCAAAATTGGATTCTACGCACCTTGAAACGTAAAGTGACAAAGTTTGAGGGGGGGTTATAAAAATTTTTTGCTACACGATCACATAGGCTTATTATTGGAAATAATAAACCAAAAGATGAAACATCATGAAATTTAATTTACCGCATGCGCAGAATGAATTAATGATTTGGCAACAATGAAACTGATACGGGACCATCTGCAACCTAACCCGCGCATTCTCCGATAATTTCATCGAAATCGGATGAAAAAGATGAAAATTAAGGTCGTTACAAAGATTTCACAATGCGCATGCGCAGTAACAAATAATGATACAATCATGCTGAAATTGATATGAGATGATCAAATTGTCATTGTCCCCAACCATCATCCAAATTTGAGCTAGATCCAACTACTAGGGCGTGAGAAAATGATGCTGGGTAGAATTTACATTTGTGCATGCGCAGAGTGAGGTATTGGGTCAAGAACTATGAAACTGATAGGGAACCGTCCAGCCCTTACTTAGCCCGCGCATTCCCTGGCAATTTCATCCAGTCAGATGAAAACTGTGGAAAATCATCTTGTTACAAGGATTTGCGGACACACGACATACAGACACATACACACACACACACGCACAAAAGACGGGACCAAAGTTGTTCAGAATGGTCTAAAACGTAAAATGCAAGTGGAAAATTTTTATTTTTGGTAAGGTAGACTCGGAGGAAAAATCTTTTTTTGCGCACAGGCTCTATTTTGGTCGATTAGAGCCTTGTTTTCATTATGATTTTACATATTTTAAATGAGAAACCTGAGTTTTAAGACACTACTTCTTCGCGGTATTGTTCTTAGTTTGCCTGATCTCTCAGCTTTTTTCTCGTGAACTTGCGTGAAGTGCTGCCTCCACTGATGATTATCAGGTAAAATCCTGGTTCATTGTCATAAAGATAAATACTTTTTCATGCTTGCTGATAATTTACCCAACGGAAAACCCAAAAACATGAAAATCGTAAGGACTAATGACCGCGGTGTTCCCCACTTGATGCTTACTACCTTTGCGTTGAATCCGTACTCTGTTTACGAATTGAAAACTAAAAATGATAAACTATCAGATTTTTACTGATACCAACATAAAATTTGAATTTAGGATGAAAAATCGGCGTTTTATATCGAAATAAAGAAGTTGATTATACAGCATGACAGCTGGGGGAAAATACCGTGTTGCCCAACCACCGTTAACGTGACATCAAAATTAAAGCAACCGTGCCCCCGGTTTCATTTGGGTTAGCATCTTCACTTGCTCATCCAATACTTTGGTGACGGGTGACGTTAAGTTGAAGTCGCCAACAACTAAAAATCAGATTAATGGACTCCACCACCTACAGCGTTCAACAGTAATAATTTGTGTGAGCTGTTGACACAACTCAATGAACCATTTTTCGCGTTGCTTCTTTGCAACGTCTTTCAGTTGGTGGGTCAGAGTTAGGTTGGTAGGGTGTTAGATCCCAATTATTTACAAAGTTTGTACAATTAGTTACAAACCAATTATTGCTAAAACAGAGAGGAAATTAGTTTCTATATATTTTTCCTCTCCGTTTTAGCAACTTTTTTTTGTCTTTTGCATCTTATTTTTGGCCCTTTAAAATTGCTAACCAAAATATTGTTTCTATATTATTTCCCCAAATGACATTGTTTTGGCTCTAGCCTGGCTTGTTGGCTATAGCGATTTTATGAGGTTTATAAAACCTCTTGTTTTTTACACCGTCCTCTTTGAGGGCAAAGCTTTTAACTTATCTGATGATGGTCAAGGAATGGTTACCGAAACGTCATACGATGATCAAAGATTTTGTAATTAAATCTTTCTGCTTGGGCCGAATCCCGACTAAATACAACTATGAAAAACATCACGGCCGACAACACCTCGATCACGAAGGCATACTTGAGATGTTTTTATTGTTTCCGGAAACTTGGGATGTTTTTGACCGAAAATGTTGGATTTGTCAAAATGTCAATACCTAGTAGTTTTTGCTATTTTCCGATTTGAACTTTCAACCTTCGACTTCAGCATTGAAAAGAGCGCATCAAAATTAATGGGAATACGTCTATACCCCGTTTTCCAAATTCGGTCCTTTGATGTTTTTCAATATCGGCAGTAAAAACCCATTAGTGGCAGTTGTTTTCTGTTTCACCGAAGGCTGGAGGTTCTCCAGTGTAAAACTGACACTCATCTGTCATAAATAAACGGCCCACTTTAACCCTAAAACACACCGCTAGGTTGCCGGACACCCCAACCCGATTTCAAACTTCTGCAGCTTGAAGAAAACATAACCCAGCGAGATCTAGCGGCCATGTGAATAACATTCAGGATCAAAGTTTACCGAAACTTCCTCCTTACTAATCAGTGACAGTTTTGATTCCGAGTAGTTCACATCAGAAGAGTGTGGGGTGTCTGACACCCCTGTGGCGTGTTAACGTTACTCTGCGTTTGAAAGTGTTCCTTCCCGTTTTCGACGGTTAAGGAACTTGGTGGGCGCATTTATATAGAAAATTGAATTTTAAATTGAAAGTTACTCACAGAAATTTTGGTTTAAAGTTACCGTTACGGAGCTGTGACTAAATTAGCTACTTTTTAGTGAAACTATCTTTCACCTACCTCCACTCTCCACTGCCAAAAAGTCAGCCTGACACATTAGCGACATAGGTAGTGTTCTACTCTTTCCCTAGTTTTCAAATTGTCATGTCCAATGGTGAAGTCATGTTGCTCAGTATTTTTCCCTAACGGGAAAATTTTGAATTTTCTTGTATTTCTTGTATTTCCCCTCGTAGTGTCACTACATTTTCTCGGTCTCCCAACAAGCCTTGTGTTTCCTCGATCGGAGTAGGGACGCGAAACGTGATTTTTATAAAAGGGTTTTTTCCACTTTTTATTCCTACTGTCTAGTTTTGAAATCTATGATTTATTTTTAGAAGAGAGTGTTTATTTATTTTTTGCTCAGAACTAAGAAGAAGGCTAAAAAAATTATGTTTTGTCAAAGATGCATTATAATTTCGTTTTTGAGCGTTTATTTTACTTTTTTTCTCATTAACTGGAGGCCTTCTATTGATTTTCAAGCGTTCTAGTACTTTAAAAAAATAACTATTTTTAACAATATTCAAGTGTTGGGGTGTCAAGCACCCCAGTGGTCTAGAATCACTTGTAAGAACTAGGTATTGGTGTGTTCTAGGGTTAAATAGTATACCTACATATATCACCATCAAACTTCATATATTCGTAGCGAGGCTTTTGGTTTTTTATCGACAGTCAATAGCCGATCATTCGGAGAGATGTGCGTCATTGTGAAACAGCGACGGATTGAAACGATATTTCAAGGACGGGGAGCTGGGTCTGTTCATGTAGGTTCACCTTGGCAACCCGCGGGAAGGAGCGCTCGTGCGCAGCTCTCCGGCGCATCTCCCCCCCCCCCCCCCCGCACCCCGGCGCATCATCACACAGCCGGTGTACATTGTCTGGAGCGTGACCTTGCAGTAGCCACCTATACGGGGCTCCAAACTAGGGTTGGCAGATCGACTTTAATTTAAAGTATCCTACTTTATTTTTGTTCAAAATACTTTATACTTTATAAAAAATTTAAAGTAGACCAAAATACTTTATATTTGAAACGAAGAAGAAAAGTTCAGCCCCCGCACCTACTTACTAGTCAAGGACAAGGTTCCCATACCTACCTACACCAGAACTACCTACCTGAATGGACGAAAATTGGTCTAGGGTTGCTCTCGTTTAAACACGAGAATTTTAGGAGGCCGACCATCTCCCGCCGGGCGCTCAACCCCATAATACCACAACAGCCACGAACGGTTCAATGATTCAGTTTACTTTTTGGATATTAGGATATCATCTGTCATGATAATGTGATACCCTGGGTCTGTTCTGTATGTGATACCTATGTGATGAGGATTCCTTCAGCTATTTTGGTTATTTTTAATGACTAGGTTCCTATATACGATGTTTGCTTAAACTAGTGGAAAATGACTCCCAAAAGAAAGACTCGGTTTTTTTTAGAACCTCTTCTTCTTTAGCTGTGTCATTGGTACTTGTAGGTAGACGTAGGTAGATCCTACACCTTATGTGCAGATGCTGAATGAAAAATACCTTAGAGCGTAAATCGATAACGTTAACTTTAATGTATACTTCAACTTTCAATGAAATACTTTACTTTTCCTTGGTTGCAGCCAGGATATACTTTATATGATCCGAAAAAATCTGGCAACCCTACTTGGCACCCACATAAAAGTGCCCAATGTTGTGATGTTGTGACACACGCAGGCCTTTTATTAGGGGATCATATGAATATGTGTCCCTATCATAAGATTATGGACTTATGGATGGTAATCTTGCATTAATTTTATGAAAACCCATTGAATATTCAATTTCATGTTATAATTAGGAACTAGGAAGGTATATAAATAACCGTATTTCACTCGGCTTTCGTGTTTCACGGCCATCTTTAAATAAAAACTCACTGTTTCAAATTATGCAAATCGCTACTGAAAATTGAGAAAAAAAATATATATATATATATGCAGAGGTTTGCGGAATAAATGGGTTGAAGATTCTAATCCTGCATTAAATTCTGCAAAGAATGCTTCTAGTTCCGAGACTTGACAAACCGGTACTCATATGTTTTTACATTAACAACTTGATACCACTTGTTTTCAGTATCCATTTTCTGATAAGAAGTGATAGAAATTAAAAATTAATATTCAAAAGTTGAGAATATTACAACCTTAGGGAGAATCATTTCAGTCCAAACCAAGATGATCAGAAGGAGAGAAAAAATTAGATATTAGATTTCAGAGGAAAATGATTAGATGTAGGGAAAAAATTAAGCATCAGATTTCAGAGTAATAATGTCCGCACAGTAGTTTTCTATTTGGTGCACTCAATGGTGGGCACTAAGTTACACAGAGAAAGTTATTTCAAGTGAACATAATCGATTTGTGACCTTTTCCTACCATCCGGGATGCTGAAGACTTTTTTTTTCCGAAAACATTTATTTTGGATTATTTTTACCTGAAACACATGAGTCGAAACACTGTGCACCGCTAGGAGCGCTAGGGAGCGAAATACTTAAGGTTGACATATGATTCTCACCTTGATGATACCTTGCGTCACCCCTATTCACACTACAATTCGTTTCCTTCACCATCAATCTGATCGATACTGGTCAAAAATGAAGATTATATTATTAATAAATAAATTATTATAATTAAAAAAACAACAAAAAACAGACAAACAACCAAAAAGCGGCAAAAAAAAACAAATTGTGTTTGTCACGACTGCCCTTATAGACAACAATAGAAGAGCAAATCGGTAAGGTCCGTGTTCACGTGCTGCACTCTACCCCGAGTTTCTCAAGTTCGGAGCCTCATCATTATATGTATTCATGTTGCGGCGAAACAGCTATCAATAGAGAGTTTTTGTTCTTCCCGTAATTTTCTATCCGTGTACACAAAAAAACTGAAATAACAACTGCGCATGCGCGAATTTACGCGTCAACGAGTAGAACTACGCATGTACGGGAATAAGGCCTACCTACACGTTTTTTTTTTTTTTTTTTTTTTTCAAAGCGTTTTATTTGTATATAACAACTAGTTACATGATATAGACATTATTATGTAAGTAACTATCTAGCTATTTAGTTCGCATAATTACACTTTCTTTCACTGTAGTTTTAGTCCAGTGACTTTTACCACCACACTTGTTCAAGTTCAGCACCAAAGCTGGAGATCAGCATCCAAGATCGAAGGGTTTATTCCTCTTCAAACGCCGGACTTGCTGCGAGTTTTCCAGTAGCTGGAGAGCCTCTGGGTTCGTGTGATTGAGCAGCCTTTGCTCATAGCTCATAGCGTATTTTTTAATGATGTCATTCACGGTCTCCATCTGCAGGTCTCTATGAAGATCGTCATTTCTTACGTACCAAGGAGCATTAACGATCACCCGTAGTACTTTGTTCTGGAAAGTTTGGATTATTTTGATGTTTGTTTTTGCTGTGCACCCCCACAGTTGGATTCCATAGGTCCAAATGGGCATCAGCATGGTCTTGTACAGCAGCACTTTATTATAAATGTTAAGTTGCGAGTATCGGCCCATTAGCCAATACATGTTCCTAAATTTGATTGAGAGTTCTTCCTTTTTCTTCTTCACGTGCTCCTTCCACCTTAGCTTGGCGTCCAGAGTCATCCCTAGGTATTTAGCAGAATTTGCATACGGTACGTTGGTTCCATTTAATGTGAGTGGTGCAGTTGGAATTCTTTTGTTAGTGAAGTTGACATGAGTGGATGCCAACACGTAAGCGGGAAAAATGCATTCGATGGAGTCCCGTCCTATGTGTAGTCGTCATAACCTGACGCAAAGGTGACCACAGTTTTAAGAACATGGTTAGGTAGATATTCGCTCTCCCTCTGACTGTCGTCTAATAACGTTTCCCTTCCACAACTACCCACCTAGTCGAAAAAAGTAAGAACCTGTGATAAATATAATTTTATTATTAAATCAAATTCCGTTGATTATGTGAACAAAGTACCTACTTCGTCCGACTTCACCTACTTGGGAGTAAATACAGTCGTTGATACTTTTCCGATTTTAAAGTAGATACCTATTCTTCGTAAGCATTCGTACCTACTATAAAGTTGTATCTATCAACGTAAAGATTCAGACAACGAGTAGGTTTGTGTTTAAATAATAAGATTGCACACAAAAGATCTTGTCAGTTCAATAACAAATTGAGTAGGTTGGTATTAGAATTTGTGCTAGGTACCATCTCAGATCCTGGAAAATACCATTTGATAACGCAGGGAAGACACTCAACATGAACTATTCCACGAGGCCTGATTACGCAAACTTGATGTACCTAGATGAAAAATTTTATGAAAAATTAGACAAAAAATGAAAAAGATGCCGTAATCGCGGCGCTCCCGGACGGTCACCCATCCATGTACCTACTAACTTTGGTGATCTGATACCATCTGCATCTGCAGTTGCTTGCTCTAGACGCTGCTCTACGCGTTAACGTGGGAAAGTCGTACGGGATGAACAAAAACTCTCTAATAAGGGATGGGTATCCACTCATTGCGGTTGCGCATTCGTTTTATACTTTTCTGTTGAATGCAGTGATGCTGTTTTTGACTGTCAGTTCGTGACGCCATACAGGCTACGATTTCGGGCCACATTTCGAATCTACTTGAAGACTACAGGAGCAAAAGAGGATAACTGTTGTTTTTTTTCTCGAAATGAGTTAGTGACGGATTCTTACAGATTTTTGTATGGCGAACACGATTGGCACTTCAGAACTGGGGAAAAAAGAGTCCAAAGTGCCGAAAGTCGCTGGCGAAAAAAACGTGTGCAGGAGAAGAACCGGACTCTCCAAGCGGAACTGGGAAAAGGGGGGTAACTTGAGCGCCTCGAGAGTTGAACGTGTACATAAACCATCCCCGACTGACGTACCATCGGGATATCTACAATGGAGCTTGGACCAACTCTATTGTAATTCCGAATCCTCCAAGGGATAGGTAAAATATGAAAAAACAACGATTTTCGAAGACATTACCAAGAACCCAATAGCAGGGCCGTGACAACGATTTTCACTTCCCAAATCGAGCTTACAAGAAATCACTTACAATCACGAGAGAAAAGTATGATGATCTCCAGCAGTTGATGTAGCTTTGCTCTTCTAAAACGAGTGCATATTTCAGCAAAATCAGACCTAAAAAACCAGCAAAGAACAGAAACCTGAGCCCTAGAAGCGTATATTGCGATGCTTCAGAATTTCCGAATAAAGAAATTAAAATGTTTAGATTCTGAACATTTATGTTCAACAACAATAAAATATTATATTTTCTTAAGTTTAGATTGTTTTATAAATAAAATTTATGTTTTGGGGTTGAAAGTATTGTGTTCACTCTCCTTTTTAGACTGGGAATACCATGGAGAAAACCCGCAATGCATCGAGATACCCCCTTTTTCCCCAGTATAATTGGGACTTTCGTTGTTAGCTGGCCCGAACAGTGAATTTTATTAATTGTAGAAATTTGAGTATACAGTTACATTCTATGGTAGGTGTTTGAACAACGTGTTGGTATATTTTTTGAATTTTTAAATTCCATACGTGAACAATAGTGGCGTTTTCCATACAAAAATTGCTCTGCCGCACAATTACGAAAATGACACTTATCCCCCTTTTCCCCTGTAGTCTTCACTTGAAATTTGGTGAGTAGGCTCCTTATATGTATTTATATTTATTATATTTATTAAATACATTCCTTATATTTATATATGTTTGCTGAAGATTCTTTCTGACACCGATCCAACTCGAAGAAAAGCGCTGAATTGCCAAAATCTTATAGGTGCCATAATCGGTTAGTAGATCGTCAATAGAAGGAAGACCTATTAAAATTGATCCAGAGGATGTAGGACTAACCAAGCATGGGAAATAAATAACCGCATGCGAATTCGTTCCAGACTATTATAACACCGAATCCGTGGAAAAAAAACCTGTCTGTCTATCTTTGTGTGAGACATATTTTGCCGACGCTGCCCAGATCATAATATTCTCAACCAATTTTGAGATTATTTCTTTGTTCGATCTCAAGTTTAGTCTAATTACGGTACAAACCTCGGAAATTTTGAATTCTATGATGGAAAAGAGGGAATAGAGAGAGTAAAGCGACTTTTTTTTTTTCTTTTTTGACAAATTTTGTTACAATTCTCATCCGATTTTCGTGATCCTTATTTTGTTCGATTGATTCCAATTTTGGTCTAGTTGTGCAATAGACCTTGGAAATTTCGGATATTGCAGTCGTGGGGGTGGGTGAAGGGGATAATTCTTGGAAATCATGATATTTACGGGTTTTCGACTTATCTAATTCTCGTCAAAATTATATACTATCCATTCATAAGGACCTCCCTGTAATGCATGAATCAATTACCAATTTACCACTGTTTTGAGGATTTTGAACGATTCAAAACTTGTGAAAGTTCCAGTCTTGCAGCATGATCGAATGAGCGAATTTTCTTGAATATATTATTTAGCAAGCCCCCCGGACGGACCCTCCATTAAGTTGCTCACTTTGCTCGCAAGGTATGGCTGTGCACATGCGATGGTCTTTTACCCCCCATTCAGGTGTATTACAATTGAAACATGTAGGGGATGTTGTTCACTTCGCTCGTAAACGGTAGATCCCTAAGGATAGGTTTAACGTGTGTAGGGGATGTTCTTATTTATGGTAGCCTGGAATTGAAACCCTCTAATCGTGGACTTTCGTTTGAGCCCACCCACGGATTTTCCAGTTTTTCTACCCCCCACCCCTCACAACCACCCCTTACTGACCAGGGGTTGCGCAATTTTGATGTGGCCTATATTTTGCGCCGGAAGTGGCTGTTCATATTAAAAAAAGACTCGCGCAAATCGGTCAATCCGTTCAAAAGTTATGGAGGTACCCACATACAGCCACTTTACTTTATTAATATAAAGAAGAAGAAGATGAGAACGTTGTTTTGTTTATCCTATGTTGCTGGTCAAACGGTTTAACGGGTTAAAAAGCGCTCTTTCCCGGAATTACCATCAAGTTCCGGTGGTCGTTTTAGGCTATATTATAATCCTCTAGACTTACTCCGTCATCGAGAAATCGGCTTTCCCTAACGACGTAGCCCGGGTAAATAACTTTGTAATTAAGGGAAAATCGGACATGCAACAAATTTTTCACGTCAAATGTGGATGGGGTGTGATCACGCGTGAAGAGCCTTCGATTACGAATTTAACGATACCAAAACGATTTCGGTGGGTCGAGCCGAGAAGTTTTTATTCGTAAAGATAGATCTTCAAAAATTGATATTTTAAACGCTTTATTGCTGCAGTATTGTGGGTTGGGAAGAGAGTTCACGTAAATAGGGTTATATTGAGTAAATAACGGGGTAAAAATACTATTGATACATTTATTTTTAAATACGGTAAACAATGCAAAATCCCTGTATGTATTATATATATTATATATACAAGAATATGGCTTGTTTCTCCCAAGTTACTGGCCAAACTGCCCAACGGAGAACATGGTTACACGCTCCCGACGGAAAAGAAATGTATAGGGGACCAAGGATTTCATTTTATTTTAATCCGTAGTTTTAGTATTTCAACGAGTAGTATTTTTGAATATACGAAGACTGTATAATGAAGTACCAAACGTTCCTATACATATTCAATGGCTTTTTGTCATGAATTTAAACCACCTACGCTTTCATATCCACAAATCTACATATTGATTATTAATGCTTAATGCTATTTAGAAAAAAAAATGACACAATTAACTAATCCGAACGTAAAAATAACGATAAATACTGATGGGTAGCACTAGGCCTATTAATATACACGAATATTATACTAGACTTACTGTCTGCATAATCATATCCTTTTACGTTTTTCCCTCTATTCTTAGGTATGTTAGCGCGAAAAACACTTTTTCTGGACAATATCACAAAATTATTGTATCATGTAAGTACGCGAAATAAAATACATGGCATGAAACCGAGAGCAAGAAACAACGAAATGTAAACAAACTCAAACCAGCATTTTTTATTAGGGTGTCCTTATTTTAGCACCCGTTTTTATTTTAAGCAATGGGCTTTCCTGCTAATATTTTAATAACTTCTATTAAACTATTTCAATCACCACTGTAGTCTTCTGTTTATTGTATGTTTTCTTCAGTTTAACTGGGATTTTATTCGTACCTAAATGGTATAATATGTACCAAACACTAATTACCAGCAATAAAAAATTAATAAAATAATTAGGAAAACTGTTTAGGATCGAAGATCCAAGCGTGATCAGAACTATGGATATTTTCAAGGGAAAATCACATATTTATGGGGTAGCCCCAGAAGTTAGTGGGGAACTGTAGTGGATTTATACGACTTGATTTCAGTTTGTAGTTTCCACAATCCCGTTTCATTGACGGTGATTTTACTCCTATCCGTGGGGCTGTATAATATCCACGCCATTTTGCCCTAATACATACGAACCTGATAGGAACTTCCTATTTTTAAGAGCGTCTAAAGTTGCTAGGCAAGCGGATTCGTATAATAATAATTGTTTTTTACGAAGTTTATTCTCCATTTGAAGGTGTAAGGTACTACCTACTGAAATTAGAATTGTAAAATTATCAATTTTAAATGTATTCGTACAAAGAACTTCTGTATCCTCTTTGATTCATGGAGGGACTGTGCCCGCTCTGCCCCCTCCTCAAACTACGCCACTGGAGGACCATCTGTTAGACAACCCTCACAATCCCTAAACATTTACTTAATCAAAATCAGATAAAAACGAAGATTTTGGCGTGTCACGAAATTAATCAACAAGATCTAAATCGAAAAAATCAAGTGGGAATTCCAGTTCATTGATATTTCTGTGTGAAGGAGAAACATTTAATGCGAGAATTTGGATAAGGCTTGAGTTATGTGGGTGAAAAGTCCTTAAGCGCGACTTGGTCGAGCGTTAGAACTCACCGGCTCGCGGGGTGGCCAAGTTTAACGGGGCACCGCCAGTCCGCGTGTGCCGCTTTCCCGATTGGATTCCCACTCTGTGACCGGTCTCTCGCTGTTTTGCTAGTTGAAATATCCATCAGACTACTCGTGCTGTCTGTTATCCAAATCCGTTATTCGATTGAGTTCAATTTTAAATCAGTCATGTTCCATTTCAAATCTACGAGAGTTCTACTCGTTAGCGGTTAGAGGAATGGAGGGAACTATTTTGCGTCGCGCCCTCGAGTGTCCCCCGTCACTGAGCGGAACGGCAGCTGCGAACTGCTCCGTGAGCGAGCCGTTGCCAACTGCTCCTTCGTCACAGCTCGGGAATGGAGCAACAGTCACCAAATCACAGTTATCATCCGTTACCAACAAGCAAGAGGTTGTACAGGTGGCGTGATTTTTTGTTTTCATATTTAACAGAAACAATTTATTTGTCTCATTAACCTTCAACTCCAACACCTTGTCACTTTTCCTGTCTCCATCATTTCTATATTACCTGTCCCCAGCTGTATTTTGCTAATTTTCGTTGCTCAATTTTCCGTTTTCGATATTAAACTTTTGTAATCGACCAACGAACAAACTTCAACCCTCCCGCGCTCCATCCGAATTTGTTCGCTTACGTCTCAAGATAGGTACAGTTTGCGTTGTACAGATATGAATGGGAAAATGTGCAATATTTTAGCCTTTTTTGACATGGATATACGTCCTATGGCGGGGGCAGGGTGGCGACCAAATGGAAATTTTAAATTTTCCTGACCGAAATTCAGATCAACTCAATTCAATTCAATGGAATCAATTCATCAATTCATTGGATCAATTCATTGGTCAATTTTTTATTTTTCCTCGTCATTTTAAAGTAGGTAAGTAGGTACTATAACGCGACACTTTTAATGCTTCTAAAACGAAAATCGTATAATTTAAAAACTAGGTGTGCTAAAGACTACACGGGAGAAGTGTAAAATTCTATGACGATTTTCTGCTAAACATAATAAATATAAAATATAATATGGAAATGATTTTGGTTGCCGAAAAAATCTTATAAAGACCAATTTCAATGTATACAAAATTTTTATTCAAACATTATTAAACTTTTCTTACACATGAACTATTCATAACATTGTTTCTATATTTTCTGTTTACATTATTATTTTGTTCTTTATTCATTAACCGTCAACAATAGTGTTATCATTATTACAATCATCTGACGACTCTAGAAAAAAAATTATAGGCTCATGGTAACTGAAATAAGAGATAAATGTTCTTGACTTAATTTTGTGTAGGTAATTTTCTGTTTTGGTGCTCGTCTACAATTACTATAAGCAAGATTAACTTCTCAACCAAGTGACAACAAAACAAGCGGCATTGTTTACTATATCCATTTCTAACATAAATAAATATAAAACTACGACTTGAATAGAAGAACAATTACGAAAGAAATGCGTGATAAATCTATAGCTTTCCAACGAGTGGAGAACGATTTTTGTCCGGTGAAAAATAAAGAAGTTTCATTTCCCCAGCAACGGCTTGGTTGTACGTGCAAATCAAAAGAAAAGATCAAAGTACGAGTTCAAGGTAAAAGTTCAATTTACGTTCAATATGTAACTTCAATACTCGTAGTATTGAAGTCCAAGACATTTAGGGCAGTTAGCCCAAGGCTGAAGCATGTTCCATGCTAAACGATATGTTTGTATCCGATAATCATCAGAAACGCTTGCATACGAGTCTGCAACACATTGGGACATTTTATGTCTTTAGTTGCAAACTCGTATGTGTTGTAGACTCGTATGCAAGCTCTAAGAGCCACTCATCTGATCCGGACCCTGGGCATCGTCAAGTAAATGTCCTAAAGAGGCTACATACGAAATTACAGCTTCCTAGAGTGTAAAGTATAGAAATTACCTGTTAAAATTATTTAACCACCGCTTCACAAATCAAACCGTTCTCGCAATATTCGGATCACCTGCTATGAATCAAATCATCGAAACACCAACTCAATGAAATCATCAGAAATTAACAAGCGGTTGCAATCATGTTCACAATATCAATTATTGAGAATGATCACCTGTGTGTAAAAAATTATTCATATAACCATGCTCATAACTCAGCTTGTTGACCACGCACTTCGCAGTAGTTAACATAATATGTTTGGGTAAATCGAGAGCTTTCGAACGAATGATCAACGGCTTTTGTGGGATGAGAAACGACGAAGTACCATTTCCCTAGCAACGACTCGGTTGTAAGAGGAAATTAACAGAAAACAACTATGACAATGTTCGTCAACAGTTTACCTAACGATTTTTTTGTTTATGTGCCAAAGCAAAGACATAAAATGTCAAAAACAGCGTGACGGAAAAAAAAAGTGACGGTAAAATCGTATTCATACCCCGCTAAATTTTTCAACGCGGTGCGCCTTTAGAAGTTCACACTTCAAAAATAAAATAAACCAACCAACTCTAGCATACTGGTGGTAATAATGAAGATGAAGCATAGGAAAAAGATACATTTTTTTAAAAGTAATTGCATTTGTGAAAGAATGTATTACTAATTTTTAAAAAATCGCAGTGAGACATTGACTCACACAAAAGGAATGGTTGAGTACTTACATACTTATGGTAACTAAAAACCAAACTTAATGAAAAGCACCGAATGGCCAATGCTGTTAAAAATCGTTAACTTTACATTTTTAGCGGAACCTTACTCAAATAAAGTTTATCAACTGTACCTAAATTAGAACATTCAAAAATGTATGCACAAAATCTTACTGAAAAATGTCTTTGGATTTTATTAGTATGTGCAAAAAAATCAATAAAAACTTCAGAAAAAGCTAGACATCCAAAATCATTTTTTGAATGGCGGACCATTATTTACAATGCTGCATGACTTTTTGTTTAATATTTTACGATCTCTCAATTTGTAATCTGAAGCGATATGTAAAAGCTCAAATTTTGTTAATTTAAAATTAAGAAAAATAATATACATACAGGACAGAGATATATCTTAGCTCTGAGGGTAATTCCAAATTTTTGTCCAACAGCAAAAAATGCCATGCTTATTTTCACCTACAACTAAATCGTTGCCAGAGAGAATATAACTTCCTGATTTTCCGTCCCACAAAAATCGTTCGTTTGTAAGCCGTGAGTTATTATACAAGACTCCACATTTCAATGGGCTAATTTCCCTCACCTTAACTCTTCTGAGAAGTTGTAGCTTAAGTACATATGTTGTTGGGACTCTCACTGGATGAATTACTCTGCTGGGTTTGCTACTAGTTCAATACACTGTTGATGTTTCTTACATGTGGTTTACTACTAGGTGATGCAGTAAACAGAGGAGCCAAAGACATACCCTCTCTTACTCTTTGAACAGTTTAACCACCACTCGATAATTATTTTTATCATTTGCATAACATTTCCTGACATTTCCCTGATTTTTCCCATCATTTTTCACATCTTTAAATTACTGAGTAAATATCTAAGTTTTACTATTGGATGTGATAAATCAAAATTGTATTTTAATCTCAAACGATTCGTCAATGGTCTAATTGATTTGAAGGGCGTAGTTGATATCCCGATAATGAGCTAAATTTGAATTCATACGGTTTACATTTAAATGCACTTCATCATTAGTAATTACTTGTGGTGTTTAATACGTTTGAATGTATTCCGTCTGTTCATAGCAAGGAGAAGAAGCGAGTCCACGTACTCTCAAACAACCTCGAGGTAAACACCTTCACCCCTCTGCCCTCAAGATCGTTCACAATGCGACAGAATATTTCGCTAGCAAAAAGAAAAAGTTCTGCCTCGACTATAACGTTCGGGACGTCGCTGCAGAATGTACCGGCGTCTCTGTGGCAACGATTTCTCGCGTTCGGAATATGACAAGAAAAAGTGGGGGAATCATCACGGAATCCATGTTCAAAACGAGGACCCCGAAATCGAGGAGAAAGAAGATCATCAGCGGGTTCACGGATTGCGATATTCGGAGAAGAGTTTATGAGTTGTACTTGGCTGGAGAGCTGCCTACTCATAAAATGATTCTGGAGTCAGCCAAAGCGGACGGTACGTAAAAAATTCGTCTGATGAAGTCACACCAATCCTTGCACTACACATGCTATGAGAAAATTGTTGTGAGTAAAATTTATGTCAACAGTTTGAAGTATTGCAATAGCTTCTTTTCTGCGAAAATTTTGCTAAAAATCCTTACCGTTCATAACAAAACTATCGTAGGTTCATATTGAAACCCCCTCGATTCAATGACAACTTGTGTCCATGAATTATAATTTGACCATAATCCAAACAAATTTACCCAAGAGCATTAACTTTAAATTAAAGTAACTAGCAGAAACTGTGGAGCTTTGTTTTACACTGCTGCATGATGTGAACATCTATTTATACGAATAATCATATATTCATTGTTGACTTGTTATGATCTGCATTATTTTAATGTGTATTTTTACACTTTCAAGTTGGAACTCTGGAATAATTGAATAATATATAATGGTCATGTAAATAATTTATCTTCCAATAAAATTTTAAAGCTACATTCCTTTTGTCTCTGTTTGTATGCTGCAGGGATGCTGGACTTTAGTCGAGAAGTCATGCGGATACGTTTACAAAGAATGGGTTTTGAGTGTATCCGATTCCACAATATTCGTTTGACTGTGGAGAAACCAGAAATCATTGCCAGTCGCCTCCGCTACATCAAGGAAATGCGAAGATTTCGAAGCGAAGGGCGAAACATAGTATTCTTACTGGAAACCAAGTCGTGCATTGGACAGTCGAACGTTGCCAACAAAAAAAACAACAAGCTTGGTGTGCACATGTGCAGGAATTGGATCTGGGTTGATGAAGGATTCTCTATCTACCTTCGAGGGAATTGGAAATTCAGAATGTGAAAAAGTGATGGCTCACCAAGACTTTTTGCAGTGGCTTGAGGAAAAATTGTTACGACAATTACCTCCTGATTCCGTCATCGTTATGGAACCTGCTGACCACAGCACTGTTGCCACCAGTCCCCCTCCTAACATGACCACCCCAAAACCCAGTATAATAGATTGGCTTCAGCAAAACTCGCCAGAGCTGAAATTCTCGGAATTGAAGGATTTGACCAAAGCAGAACTCCTCGAAATGGTACGAAACGTGAAGATTGATACCACAAGTTTTGTTGTGGACAAAGCTATTCTAGGGAAAGGTCACAATCCGCTGCGAGTTCCTCCTCTTCACTATGATCTCAACCCCATGAGATACTTTTGGGCTGAAGTTCAGGACTCCCTGGCAAAACTAAAGGTAAATGAAAGAATAATTTCAAACATACTTTGTGATGAACTTACATTAATTACTTATGATCTTTATTTTGTATTCGTGAGCTCTACATTTCACAGTTCCGGTCAGTATAGCTCGTTGCAAAATTATTGACATTTGATGGGACCATCCTACACCGATAAATTGAAGACCGCAAGTAGGGAGGTATGTCTAATCGTTGCTGAGTGAAGTTTATAACTTTTGGTGTAACAAAAAAGTTCCAGTCATGCAGCTTGATCGTATTTGCGAATATTTTTAAATTACCTATCGTATTATTGGTAATGTGTTAAATTGTATTGAAATTTTAGCAATTTCAGTAGAAAGAAATTGTTAAAAACCAATTTTATGGCAAAAAACTCATACTAAACAAAATTCAGCAATTCAAAAAATTTTTAAAGATTTTTGCAGTTTTAGCGATTCTTAAATCAAAATTTTCGAAAATCGTCTTCATTTAAATCCGTTTTGAGACATTCTGAAACGAATCCTAGAGTTTCCTAGACATTTTTTCATATATATATATATATATATATATATATATATATATTTTTTTTTTTTTTTTTTTTTTTTTTCTCATTCATAAGGAGAGTTATCGTCTAGGAGGTCTCACACACACACACACACACACATACACACACACACGCATATTTGTGTGTGTGTGTGTGTCCTTCTATACGATAACTCTCATTAGGAATGAGATAAAAATGCAGTTCTTACGCCAAATAATCAAGCTTTCCAAGCAAAAGGACGAGTTTGTTGGCTAGCATTTTTTGAGCACATAAAATTGGTCAAATTCCAAAAAAGTGCTGGAAAAACCACTAAAAATTTCTAAAAATCGTTACATTTGAATTCTTCAGCAGAATATTGCTCAAATAAAGTTTATTAATTATAAGATAGAACATTAAAAACTTTATGATCGAAATTATAATGAAAAATGTACTTAAATGTCATAAAAATTTGCAAAAAATCGACAAAATTTCCAAAAAAGTGTACAAGAAAATTTACAAAGAACACAATCCTAGATTTTAACCACGTATGCATGTATATATATATATATATACCTATATATATTTGTTTATTTATAGCAAGTATTTCCAGACGATAACTCCCTTAAAATACGGCGTAAAAAATTCATTCCCAAACAGGAAAATTCGTCTTGGCAAAAGACAAGTCAAGTTCGTTGGCCAGTCCGATCGCTCCAAAATTGCTGGCTCAAATCTACAATTTAATGGCCCGAAAAATGCTAAAAATAGGTTCTTTGACAAAAGGTCAAGCGATTGCGACCGCTCCCAGATCTGTAAGATTCATAATGAGTGAGAAAAATTGATTGGATGGGGGGCAATATGTCGACACATAAACTGGTCGACAAACGGGCAAGAAGCCGTGTCGACATCTTTCAACACCAAGGGTTGACCAATGTCGATTTCACAGGCATTGGAAATATGGCGACACAAAAATACAGCGACTAGTCGACAACTTTCAACACCCCTTGTTGAAAAAGGTCGTCCAAGTCAACCATGGGGATACGTCGACATATTTACATCGACATCCTTCGTATACCTGACATGTAGGTTAGAATGAAGTGTATAGTTTGGTGGTCTGGATGCTCGCAAGCTCGCATCTCAAAAATACATAACATCAAGTAGTCAATCCCTTAGTAAAAATGCAGATTAGTTGGATGTGTAGATCAGAATGAAGTGTAGAGTTTCGTGGTCTCATAACACGATCACATAACAGTTTAGAAACGTAAATGTGACTTTTCATTTAATCCTCGGATTGAAAGACCCCATGGGACCAAGGCTGAGGACAGGTAGTGGCCAAACAACCCTTTTGTCGTCGTTTAGCAGTCGACCAGTTTCAAGAGGGGTGTTTTTAGCTCATGTTCAACTCCTGTTGTTGAAATACAGCGAAAAACGGATCTCAAATTTTTCGACATAAATCCGTCGACCAGTTTCAAAGATGTGCGTTATCGACGTTCTTCAACACCTGGTGTGGAAATATGGCGACAGGAGGTGTCGACCAGTTTATGTGTCGACATATTGCCAAGTTCCCAAATTGATTTGTAGGTGAAAATTGCCCATAATTGACCCAATTTTTGAGCTCGGGTGCGTATCTAAAATTTTCTTTGCAATCTAGTCACAGGGTTTTATTCAAGACGTGGTTGGCCTCAATGATCAGAATCCAAGTGCCTAGTTTAATGTGATCCACAACTTTTCTTTGAAAATTCGCTCTATTAGTAATGCTGCATGGCTATGTACTTTCAGCATGATTTCGTGCAATTATTTTCAATGTCCCAGTTAATTCTGAAATTCTGCTAAACATTATAAATTTAATGATTTTTGACTACTTTAGCCATTTTTAGTGATTTTTTCAGCACATTTTTTGAAATTTTACCAATTTAATGTGCTCACAAGTACTGGAAAATGAACTCATCCTTTCATTTGGAATGCGGGGTTTTTTTTTGGGGGGGGGGGGGGGCAGGAACATAATTTTCATCTTAATCCTCACAAGATTTATCTTCTGGAATGACTCACACTTATAAATATATGTGTACATACATATGAGAAAGCGCAAACTTCAGAAATCGCTTCAGAATGTCTCAAAACGGATTTAAATGAAGGAATCTTTCAAAACTTTTTATTTCAAAATTTTGCCGAGCCATTGAAATTGCTTCATTCGCTATGATAATTTGCTAAAGCTTTGCAACGTTGATACAATCCTACATCAATCGCGTAGGTCATTTCTACGGGTCTCATGTACCTTTTACACTATAGGTATAGGATAGGTATACGATATGGGTGGTTGTTTTGTACTTAAAACTTACTGTGCAGAGCAATACTCACTTCTGGTATTATTTAATCAGCGGTTGCCCAAATAAAATGTACCTAAGCAGTCAAAAATAATAAGACCAAACGTTTAGACGAGAAATATGAAGAATTGGAGTGGGCATTGGAGTGGTGGAACTGCAGTTAGGTACCAAATATTGTTAATTAAATACCTATTTAATGAATAGATATTTGCATATTTTTTAAGGATTTTCTAAAATTTGAACCCAAGATACGAAGAAAACTTACAACAAATTAATAAATTTTTAAATTTACTCTCGCAATCGAAATTCTACTAATAATATTAGTTATTTATTTACATAATTACAAATAAAGTTCTTCGACAAATGAAGTCACAAGACAACGCCTCAACAATAGACTAATTGGTGAAATTAAAGGATTACCTCAAAGTCGAAGAATTAACATAAAAAGTGACGCTTTTAATATTTTTGCAAACTTCAGTTTAAATTTGTTACTATACATTTCATTTGGTGTCTCCGTTTTATTTGTTATACTTAGATCATGTGCAACATACCTACTTCCATATTATCCACGGACCTCAGCAATCTAATTCTGAAACACCACTCTTGAGACCAAATTTTGGCAATTCAATTATTTTCAGCACATTCTAATGCTTTATTATTTATTTTATTTTATTTATTTGTTTTCTTCCGCGTCTGCAAGGCAGCGGAAGCTTTGATTTCACTTTCGAAATGAAAACAATTTTTTTGCTCCAAAATCAAAATTTCCTCTCGCATTTTGCGTTTCATGGCCTCCCGAACAAATTTAGTTTCGTGTTGTTGGACTAGATGGACCCCTTTCAGTTTCATTATGATTGAATCAGCCGTACGCTCTGCGCATGCGCGAACGTGATTTTCTTGTTACATTCATGAGTCCGTCAATATTGAAGAGATTTTGGTCAGATTTTCAGGGATGATGCGGGGAAGGTCTCTTGAGGTCCCTTACGACATTCATTATGATTGAATCAACGTTACGCAGTGCGCATGCGCGAGCGTTTGTCTTTCTATATTTCCTTTCAACAGCCATAGCTTCCACAATTTTGATAGGATTTCAATGAAATTTTCAGGAATAGTGTAGATTCATCCCTAGATGGTCACCTATCAGTTCCGTCATGATTGAATCAGCGGTACGCTCAGCGCATGCGTGAACGTAATTTTCTTGTGACAGTCTTTTTGCCCCCTTGCTTTATATTCCCCAAAACTAAGAAGGTTTTAATTTTTGGTTGCCCAGCACTCTATCGTCATGATCATGGTGAACCGGTCACTTCTGATTTTTTAACATAGAATGTGTTTTAGCCATGGACTAACAGGCAAAAAAGCTAACAAAATCTGGGACGAAATGTGGGACGAAATGTGTGGCGACAACATTCTGATAATTTCCGCTTACAACCGAGTCGTTCTAGGGAAATGGTTCGTTTTTCATCCCCCGAAATTCGTTGACCATTCGTTCGAAAGCTCTCGATTTATCCAACCATATTACGTTAACTACTGCGAAGTGCGTGGCCAACAAGCTGAGTTATGAGCATGGTTATTTGAATAATTGTGTACACTCAGGTGATCATTCTCAATAATTGATATTGTGTTCATGATTTTTTTTAGCGAATTTTTGAAGAAAATTAAGCTATTGCTCTCGACTCAAAATTTGTAGAATGTGAATTTTTGAAAAAAAATTATGCAGAAATCCGTTTCAGGCTATTCTGAATCATATTCTGAAGTTTAACGCATTTTTTTATGTATGTATATATGTATGTATGTATGTATGTATATATGTATGTATATATGTATGTATGTGTCATTCCAGACGATAACTGTCGGTAGAATTGTGCTAGAAACTTCAAACAAATTTTAAAATGTTAAGGGCACAAAACGAAAGTTCAAGTTCGTTGGCCAGCATGATCGGATTACATCTTCGGGTTGAAATTTTCAAAAATGTAGTCAAAAATTTCAAAATAGCCTGTTTTTTGCGATTTGTCGTGCGAAATAATTTTTTCAGCATACTAATATGTGGTATATTCGGAATCAGCGTAAAATTTCCTATAAGAATATGTATCAAGTTTTGAAAAATTTCAAAGTTGAAAAATCAGTCAAAAATCGAAATAATGCCGTTCGCTAGTTGTAAAAATCGGTAATATTTGCATGAAACATTGTCCAAATTCAGATTGAACTACCCTTATGGAAGTATCCCTGTATAACCAATCCTAGAACCATGCTGTTTAAAACGTAGGTAGTAGGTGCTTTAAAAAAAAAAAAAAAAAAAAAAAAAAAAAAAAAAGTAATCACAACTGATGAGTTTACTCTGTGCATGTGTTAATAATTTGATTCCATGTTTGTCTATCAAAATCATAAACTAAAATTTCTCAACACGATCAATAGCGACTGAAATGTCGAAGATTTCTTCAAAAATTCGCCCATGAGGTCATGCTGCATGACTGGACTTTTTTTTTTGCAACCGCTTGTTAATTTCTGATGATTTCATTGAGTTGGTGTTTCGATGATTTGATTCATAGCAGGTGATCCGAATATTGCGAGAACGGTTTGATTTGTGAAGCGGCGGGTAAATAAGCTAAGGATCGTGTAACCTGGTGTAACCTATGTAACCGAAGCTGAAATTTGGGAGGGAGGCTCAAGGGAGAATGCTGAAGACGCCAGGGTGATCACTGATCAGCTGAGTGAGTTTCAAAGCCATTTTCTTTCCTATTCAAAGCAGGAAGCTGAAATTTGAGATGGAGGGTCAAGGGAGAATGCTGAAGACGCCTGGGTGATCACTGATCAGCTGACTGAGCTCCAAAGGCATGGAATGTGTTTTAGCCATGGACTAACTAGCCAAAAAAGCTAACGAAATTTCGTAACAAAATCTGGGACGAAATATGGGACGACAACATGGATAGCGATGATACTGAACTAAGGATCGTGTAACCTGGTGTAACCTATGCGATATTTTGTTATGACGCGGTTTATGAGTTATAAATATTTTAAGTTATTCTCTCACTATTGGAAGTTAACCAATCTTCAACCTAAGATCGAAGACGGGTTTATGTGAAACACATTCTGTGTTTCAATAATTTCGTCCGAAGTATGTAAATAGAGGTAACCGAGGGTCCAGGGGGCTTGCCCCCTGGCGAGGGCGGCTTTTTTGGGTTTATTGTGATCACGAAGCATCTCTCTATCAATTTTTTTATTTTGGAGTATGTATTTGATTGTTGACGTATACATAATATTATATATGTCAATTCTTACGAGCAGTATCTTCTAGAATGAAACCTGCAGAAGGTACTTAAATATATGAAAAAGTTATAATATCCAAGAGCCATAAAAAGGTTTTTGAAATTTTGATTTTGATTTGGGTGGAGGGGGGGAGGGGGGGGGGGGGCTCTCGCAATGGGTTCATTCTCTTAAATGTTTTATTCATTGAAATGGTTACCTTCCTGACTACTTTATGTGAATAATTAGAATATAAAAATTGATTGGACAATTATAACACGAATACATCATAATCCATGATGTTTCTCTTTCCTAAAGGGTCCATCCAGCACCACGGCCATGCAGAAAACTGTCGAAGCGGCTTTCGATGGATATGCCGCCGCTAAATGGAAAACTGCGTGGAAGAAAGTCGAAAAGTACGAAAAGTTCTACTGGAATTCAGACAATGCGATTGACAGCGCGATTGATAAATTGATTGCTAAATACGGTGGTGGCTCAATCATGGCTGTTGACGATGAAAACGATGAAGAGGAGGAAGACAGTGAGGGGACGTCTGGAGATGAAGACGGCGATGGATCAATGGATTTTTGTTAATATCAATCTTTCGTACTTCTTTCATTTCATTTGATTTTGAAGTCCCGAAGAACACTCATTTTGTGCAAAAATTTTGAATCTACTATTGAAATTTGTATTTTGATAGCTAAATCATCCTAAATACGCTAAATAAACCGTCTGTGCTGTTCATTACCTACTTGTAAACATGAGAATTGTAAAAATATATTTTGTTTGACTCAATAATGAATAATAATCGACAAAGAAAGAAAAAAAATACCTCTCAATATTTGTTGGTTTACGTTTCAGGTTACGTAGATTCAAAACATAGTGGCAATGGCGTAGCCAAGCCTTTTATAATGGAGGGGCAACAACAACAGTCAATAGATCACTATCATTAAAAAAACAAATGATCTGCGTAATCTGGTAACCAAAGATACGAACAGAGAATGTGAAAAGAATAGGAGTAAAGCCAGAATAACAGGCTAACAAGAGAGGTGACCTGATGTAATACAAAATATCAAATAAAATGTTAAAAACTGATCTTGATGTTTTCTAACCCGTGTTTAAATAATGTTAGTAAAACACTTTATATTATAGCATAACTCGCGCGATCATTATTAAGAACTCACATGGTTGAGGAATCATATGTTTCACTACCTTGGATACACCAGTTTTTCGATCCCATTACCAAAGACGAAACGCTTGCATACGAGTCTGCAACACATTGGGACATTTTATGTCTTTAGTTGCATACTCGTATGCAAGCTCTAAGAGCCACTCAGCTGACATGGACCCTGGGCATCGTCAAGTAGGTAAATGTCCTTAAGAGGCTACATACGAAATTACAGCTTCCTAGAGTGTAATGCATAGAAATTAGCTTTAAGAGACACTCATCTGGTCCGGACCCTGGGCATCGTCGAGTAAATGTCCTAAAGAGGCTAAATACGAAATTACAGCTTCCTAGAAAGTAAAGTATAGAAATTACCTATTGAAATTATTGAACTACCGCTTCACAAATCAAACTGTTCTCGCAATATTCGGATCACCTACTATGAATCAAATCATCGAACACCAGCTCAATGAAATCATCAGAAATTAACAAGCGGTTGCAATCATGTTCACAATATCAATTATTGAGAATGATCATCTGTGTGTAAACAATTATTCACATAACCATGCTCATAACTCAGCCTGTTGGCCACGCACTTCGCAGTATTTAACATGATATGGTATTTAACATAATATGGCATTACCAACCGTAACGCTTTTTTTAACGCTTTTTTCGTGTACGTGCCAAAGACATAAAATGTCAAAAATTATATATGTAGCTATCGCATAAATATGTATAGTGGGTACTACTGGTCACAAAGGTGGCATTGTAGCACCTATAAAGGGTGTCCCACTTGAAGGTTACAAGGTTAGTCGATTACTAAGGTTCATTATTGAAAAATGAAAAAGCGAAAACAATCACTTTAGAAATAATTTGATTTGAGGCCTACGTACCTATCTACCTACCGCGAGAAAAGAACGTTATCATCTAGGGAAATGAATAGGGAAGAGCAGGCACATTGTATTATTTTTACAGCATAACGTTACGATCTATACATTAAGGTAATTAACCCTTCTCTTAGTGAACACAAAAATATCATTCTTACCAAACTAAATCTGTCTTTCTATATCAAAATGCTCATGATCTGGGGAGCACTAGGCTTATCATTGACTTACCGCTTCCAATCCAATCGTCTTTGTATATGTGGATGTATCTCTCCAAGGGGTTCATAACTCGTAATTTCACCACTCTCTTTTACACTAATCACGATTTCTTTTATGTTACACATTGTATGCTAATTACCACGAAATAAAATACAGGACATTAAATCGACGAGAGACATCACAAAAGGTAAACAAACCGAAGCCGGCTGGAAGGTTATGGTATACCTAATCATTTTTCGTTTGGTTCACATATCGATTGTTTCCATCTTTTCCATTCGACTATGGATATTTTAATCATCACTGGCATTTAGTCCGCGTAAGATTCTATGTATTCTATTTTACCATTATTTCTAATGGGACTCATACAAAAAATCAGAGACAATTGAAGACTTTTATGAGTTAGTTAAGTTCAGTCTTTATTTCATGCTTTGCATACAATTTGTACATAACAATCGTTATTACATAACTTTTATGGAATTTAATAATAGCGTAGCTCGAACTCGTCAGCATTATAATCAAGGAGTTGTGGGGGCATGCGGTAACACCAACGCCGGCCGAGCGCATCCTGACCAGAAGATATATTTATGGTAATTTATGGTAATATTAGAAAACATATTGATTGTAAGAAGGACACAATGGATGCTACTGAAATCAATCGACCAATCGAACGTGAATCGTTGGTCAGTAAATGTGGAGAAAGTAGGGGAAGTGAGAGAGGGGTAAAAAGGCTTTGGGCTTCCACAGCGAAATGGTGACGGGCAAGCCCAAAAAGAACTGGGGAAACGACGTAGTTTCTCCATAGTTTCTCTTTATAGTATCCAGCTGACCGTTTTGTTTTCCGGTAGTAATTTCGATTCTCTCGGATGGGCAATTATATTATCCATTGCATTTGGCCCTCCCTCGAATCAGCCTTGGAGGAGCGTTCAAAGTTGCCAGGTAACCGAACCCGCATGACAGACGTGCGTTGCTGGTTGCATACTCGAACTTAATGTAATTGGTACTGACGTTAGTAATGTGAAATTATTAATTATTGACCACGAAGCATCATTTGCAAGATGAACTTCTACATCCTCTGTGATCATGGGGGGCTCTGCCCACCCTGCCCCTCCTCAAATTACGCCACTGCATAGTGGTAAGTACCCCCTATAGGTACGTCCTTATGAATGAATTTTATACCATTTTGATGAGAGTTTAAGATAAGGAAAAATGTTATATACAATACTTCTTGAAATTACCCTTCCATTGACCCCCTCCACCGGCAATACGTTTCTATCTTATAACTTCCAACATGAAAATTGACACTCCTGACAAAAGTAGACCGAATTCATAATTGAACAAAATGATCACAAAAATCTAACGAGATTAGCTAAAACATCATGATTTATTACTGTTACCCCCTCCATTTACCTCCTCCCATAATGGAATTTGAAATTCCTGACATAACTTCCAAAACTAGACCGATTTCATAGTTGAACTCATTCATTATGGAAGGACGTGAATGGAAGTAGAAAAGTAATGAATCGTGTTGTTTCAACTATTCTCGTTGATTTTCATGATTCTTTATTTTTTGACATGGATATGTCTTTGCTCTGGGGGGTCAACCAAAAATTTTCGTGACGCAAAAAATATGTCACAATTTCTAATGATGTTCACGTACAACCAATCCGTTGCTACGGGAATGGAACTTTCGTAGTTTTCACCGCACAGAAATCGTTCGCCACTCGTTGGAAAGCGGTTGATTTATGTGATAAATGTTCACATCTCAAGCTACCAATTTCCCCCTCCTGACGTACCTGGCTACATTCCTAAACTAAGTTGATTGGACTATAAAATATTTTAATAAGCCGGTTACAATATTCTTAACGTAAAGCAATAGCATCTCCACTCCATAGGAAACATTATCTTCCTCTTGACAACAGTCGTTGTTGTAAACAACAACTCATTGTAGTGACTTCTCTCCACAGTTATTTTCAACATTTCTATAAGTAGGTAAACCGTTGTTTTGTTGGAATTAGTCGGGATGCGGCCCAGGGAAAATAAATGAAATTATTTCATTTATTGTTTTATTTGATAACGTTTCATCCTCTTACTGAGGACATCTTCAGATCTTGGTGTGTCCAGGAAAAAAATTTATAAACATCCGAATATAACGGATTTGTCAAATAAAACAGTGGCTCACCAAGTCAACTCAATGTCAAGAAAGCAAGATCTGAAGATGTCCTCAGTAAGAGAACGAAACGTTATCAAATAAAACAATAAATGATATAATTTCATTCATTAATGAAAAATCAGGCTATCATGAACATAAAAATGATAGCGCCTGTATTGAAGAAATAACTTTAATAGTATGTATAGTATGCTTATTGTGTCTCCAAGAATAATATAATAAATTCTTTAACCTACATTTCGTCGCCTACAGTCCAAAGTTTAAGGATTTGTTTACAACTCTCGAGGACAACCGTTATGAAATCCCCAATCAAAGACATATCCATGTAACATGGTATCTGCTTGTAAAGCAGATAGTGGAACTCGTTTACGAGTTCTTTTTTTTTTTTCTTTTTTTTTTTTGTCCAATCATAAATTTGGTTTGGTTTTAGAAAGTAAGTCGGGAGTTTCAAATTGTACGATGGAAGGGGGTGAATGGAGGGGGTAATAGCGATAAATTCTGATATTTTTACTATATTCATCTGATTTTCGTGACACATTTCATCATTGGTTCGATTCAGAATTTAGTCCAGATATGCAACCTTGGAAGTTTCAAATCTACTGTCGGTGTAGGGGGTAAATGGGCGAAGCGACATTCCTAGAAGTCATGATTTTTAGCATGGAACATGCTTTAGCCTTGTTCGAAACACGGCTATGCGGATGTGTCACGAAATTTTTTCTTTTTTGATATTTTATGTCTTTTTCTATGTAATGGCACATAAACTAAAAAAACGTCACGGAAAATTGCTCACGAAAATATTTTGATGGTTTCCGCTTACAACCGAGTCGTTACTAGGGAAATGGTACTTTGTCGTTTTTCATCCCACAAAATTCGTTGACCATTCGTTCGAAAGCTCTCGATTTATCCAACCATATTATGTTAACTACTGCGAAGTGCGTGGCCAACAAGCTGAGTTATGAGCATGGTTATATGAATTATTGTTTACACACAGGTGATCATTTTCAATAATAAATTGATGTTGTGAACATGATTGCCACCGCTTGTTAATTTCTGATGATTTCATTGAGCTGGTGTTTCGATGATTTGATTCATAGCAGTAGATCCAAATAGTACGAGAACGGTTTGATTTGTGAAGCGGTGGTTAAATCATTTTAATAGGTAATTTCTATACTTTACACTATAGGAAGCTGTAATTTCGTATGTAGCCTCTTTAGGACATTTACTTGACGATGCCCAGGGTCCGGATCAGATGAGTCGCTCTTAGAGCTTGCATAGGAGTCTGCAACACACACTTGTCTTAAACTAAAGACATAAAAATTGGTCTGAAAATTGGGTTGATTTTCTTATGACTTTAATGTACAACCAAACCGTTGCTGGGGAGATAAAACTTCTTTTGTGTTTATGTGACAAAAATCATTTTCTATTCGTTGGAAATCTCTCGATTTATCATGCATTTCTTTCGTACTTGTTCCTCTATTTTTGTCGTAGTTTTGTATTTATTTATGTTATAAATAAATATAGTAAACAATGGCGCTTGTTTTGTTGTCACTTGGTTGAGAAGTTAATCTTGTTTATAGTAATTGTAGACGCGCACCATAACAGAAAATCACATACCTAGAAATTAGGATTAGTAAAATATTTATGTCGTAGTTTTAGCGGGAAGAAATCATGTTCCATGTTTTAGCATTTAGCCGAAGGCTCAAAGCGGAAAGCAACCGAGGGGTCCAGGGGCGGAGCGAGGCCCGAAGGGCCAAGTTTTTCTCTCATTTTAATTTTCACCAAAATTATATAATCCATTCAAATGGACGTCCCTGTTTTCCACCGAAATTTTCTATGGTATAATAGCGGTAGGTACCTATAGGATCCACGCTTGTGCCGGAGTAGTTGTTCATAAGAGCTCTGGTGATATAGCTTGCAGCCTTCAAGCTTATAGTAACTTTAATGTATACTTTAATTTCAACGCAAAAGCTTCTCCGCGCTGGGATAGCAGATTGATGGTTTCAGCGAGCCAGCAAGCTTGGAATAACAGCGCCAAAACCGCTACAAAACTGCAAAACACGGCATCACTCCGCAGCCACCCCATTAGTGGGGAAAGCGCCGGTTCTGACGACGGGAGGAGGTTTATGGCCGTTTTAAATTAAAACGATGACTCTCGTTATTTGAGGGGAAAGCGTGAGCATCAGTCACTGCAGGGAAACCCACATGTTTCTCCCTTGAACAAGTACTGGTTGGGATTTGTTGGAATTTCCGACTTGTTCAGTTTTCTGTGTTGTTATTTTTGAAATTTATGTGGTTACCTATGTTGAAGATTTTTACATTCATCTATATAAAGTACCTACCTACTTCAGTGTTCAGGAATGTTCGTCCGATGTCTACCTACTGTCTCCCCGATGTCTACCTACTGTCTTCCCGTCTACCTACTGTCTTCCCGTCTACCTACTGTCTTACCTGACGTGACGAGGGCGACGGCTCCAGTGCTCCCGTCGAGTCCGAGGTGCGAAAGTTGGACACCCGAGTGATCCCCTTCATTTCGCAATCTCGAAAATAGATTGTCCCGAGTGATCCCGTAGACAATAAGAGAAAGTGCACTGGAATTGACATGAATCCTTGGGGCATTTACCATCAGTTTGTCGATTACCTCTCTCCGTGCACCATGTCGGACGTGAAATTTGTTAGTGGCGGAAGCCGTCAAGAGGCTGTTGCATTTATTGACGGATTCAAATATAATTATCATAAATTATTACCTGGGGGTGTAAGAAGGTGGAATTGGAAGGTGGAATTGTAGTGCAAGGGGTGGGCGAATCCGATGTAAATGATACGCTAAAACAGATGGATGTGAGGTGATTCACAAAACCCCACATAACCATGAACCCAAGACCACAATAGAAACTAACGAATTATGGGGGGCCGTCAAAAGAAACGTCATCGCAAATGAATTTTTTTCCCGCCCATCGAAAGTTTTCCTCTAATCGGGAAATATAGGAAAAATATATCGCTATTTACATGTTATTCCTTATTAACTTTTTCAGCTACACAAAACCAATTTTTAGATTGTTGCAATTTGTGGGGTTTTATTAATTTATTGGCTTGTTTTAATGAAATTGAAGTAAATTTTTCTGTTGAATTTTTTATGTAAGTTTTTAAATGCCCTACTTCATGTCCGATTACCTTTTCTTGAGTAGTACTCTGTGTTCGAAAATATTGTGTACTGAACCTAATCTAATGCACGTAATAGTTGATTACATTTACAAAACGCATTGTACTGGCTACTTTTCAAACACGGGATCACTCAGGCGTCTCGGAGCACTCGCACGTTTTTTCTAGGGGAGCACTCAGGTTAGGCGGAGCATTGGCGTGATTTTTCTACGGGAGCACTCAGGTGTTTTTTCAGCCCCTCGGGAGCACTCGGGCGGTCTCCCCGTGACGAACTCTGTGAAGGAAAACAGAAGTTACTGAAAAACCTTGTCTATTTGCACGAAAAATAAAGAGTTATAATGTTAAATCGATTTTGACGGTTAGGCCATCATCAGTAACAAACAATAACTGAATACACATCAGAAAGGACACCGCTTATATAGTGACAGGTGAAGGGAGATTGAATCCCATTGGTCGAGAGAAAGGAAAGGGGGTAGGAGGTACAACCAATTAAGTGCATACAAAGTGAAAGGGGATTACAGCTAATCAGATAAAATGAAAGGGGGAAAACAACTTCGCGTACATTGCAGCATATAGTAGCAGATACAACAATGATATATCTAATTATTGATAACCTTGATATTTTTAATCTAATACCAAATTATATAACTACCTCTATTATAAGCACGTGTTTTACTGCAAATAATGCTTTATTGAAAACTACAATACCTATATTCAGCGACGGAAACTGACTTACATTGCGGGAACGAAAGTACAATTCTGTAATGGAACGAACTTACACAATGCGAAGGAACTTTTGAAATATTCAATGGAACGAACTTACAACTATTTCCAATGATGGGAACGAACATACAGATCCCCCTAAATATGGTTTCAAAAGTGTAAAGGGATAATTCCAAGCTTTATAGAAATGGAACTATCAGTGGTGAAATATATTGAGGTATATCCACATTTAAACATTTACCAGATCTGTCACTTTTGATAATTTCGAATTTTTCAAGTACATTCAACATACCCCCCTTTGGGCAAAAATGAAGAAATTTTACAAACTGTCTATCTGCCAAATCAAAATTGTAGCTATGATTGGATTCCTTAAGATGTTTCGCAAGTGTAGATTTACTCTTATATTCCCTGGAATCCTTCTGATGCTCGTCTATTCTTTCCCTGAATTTCCTATCAGTCTGACCGTAATACTCGAAGCCACAAGAACATTTTTGTTTATAAACCCCACTGTTATCCTGATCATTGATTTTGTCCTTAACGGATCCTGGTAATGCTCCTACTGGTAATGATCCTGCTATTTTTAGTTTTAAAACCTACTTTGTCACCTCTCGATGATAGAATTTTGCCGATTATATCAGAAATTTCAGCATAATAACTTATTCATTTTTTTTTTCTTTTAAAGTTACATCTTCCCTAGCCAGATTGGAAACTTTTCCCCTACTCTTTTTCCTAAGAACCTTATCTTTATGGTATCAACGAGATCTCCTCCATATCCGTTACTAGCCGCTATGCTTTGATAATGGATTTTTCTTTTGATAAATTTCGTTCACTCATTGGAATAGATAGGCAGTGCCGGTTGATCATACTATGGAAAGCTGCATGCTTATGGACTGAAGGGTGATTTGAAGTACTATGGATCGTTATATCGCTATATGTATCTTTTCTATAACAGCAGTAATCTATAATAGCAATTCGTATCTGTGAAGAAAATGAGAATGTGGGGACATCAGCTGATCACCGTCCTTCCCCTCCTTCCTCATCCGAGTACCTACTCCCCGCTCTGCCATGTTTGTTGCGGATTTCGTATCTTCGTTTTTTATTTCATTCTACGTTATTCACTCGCCGCCATCTTTCGATCGAATCTTTCATCTACAAATATAAAACGCGCTTTTTCATCTTTATAAGTTCAGAGCTGTTTTGTCTAATTATAGTGCTCCTGCACATCAACCGTTCTAGGAGACGGTTTTCCTCGTCAACACAGAGCTTCTGTGCATATTTTTCCGACGGGAAATTGAAGTATCAGGCATCCACCTGTGGATCCTTGTCGACGTCGCTGCGGCAACACGTGGTCGTCAGGGGGTTCGTTATTAATTTAATAATTGTCTGGCCAGTTGGTTACTCATTTAAATCACTCTATATCATTATATGCATACTATGTTCGCACCTGTTTAATTTGCAATTATACCTGTTGGCAGCATTTTTATTTATTCATTTATTTCATTTATTTATTTCATTTTTTGTTAGATTGCTGTACTGAGTTTATTCTGAACCTTTCCATGGGTTGAAAAACATATTTCATTATATGCAACAATAATGATGGTCCTTCGAGAAGTAAGAAATATCTATCTTACTTACTTGAATAACTAGTGCTCTGTCAATTTATCAACTTTTTCAAAACAAGAACCAAAAGAGGAACATCGCCCATGAACTATTTTCACTTAAAAATATCACACGATTTTGTATTCACGCATCGCAGGGAAACCCGTATTGGCATAGACAGGTCGAGTTCGTTGGCCATCACGATCGCTCCAGAATTTCAGATTCAAATTTACAATTTATTGGCCAAAAAATGCTTTAAAAAAATTGGTTTTTTGACAATCAGGAATGTGAGTCGATTGACAGTCAGCACTGAGTCGATTGCGACCACCCGTAGATCTCTAAGGTTCATAAACAGGTGAGAAAAATTTCCCTAGATTTTGGGGTGAAAAATGCCCATAATTGTCTAAAATTTTGTAGTTTTCGAGTCCGGCTGCGTGTCTTGAAATGTTCGTTGAGACACGGCTGTCCCCTCACTATTATTCAGGACACGGTTGGCCTAAATAATCAGAATTTAAGTCACTAATTTAATTTTATCCACAACTTTTCTTTGGAAATTCACTTTATTAGCCATGCTGCATGATTTTGTACTTTTGCTTCCGAGTCTACCTAAAGGTAGAGGAAGCATTGTTTTCACTCTCGAGAGAAAAATTTTTAGCATGAATATGCTTTAGCCGTGACCTAACTACCGAAACTCGGCGCTCCGCGCCTCGCCAGGGGGCAAGCCCCCTGGACCCCCGGTTACCTCTATTTACATACTTCGGACGAAATTATTGAAACACAGAATGTGTTTGCGTTGTCGCGCAACCAAGTGACAACCAAACAAGCGTCATTGTTTACTATTCATTTATAACATCAATAAATTTATATAGTTATAGTATGAAACTACGAAAATTGCGTTGTCGCGCAACCAAGTGACAACCAAACAAGCGTCATTGTTTACTATTCATTTATAACATCAATTTATATAGTTATAGTATGAAACTACGAAAAAAAAACACGAAATAAATTCGTGATAAATCAAGAGCTTTCTAACGAATGGTGAACGATTTCTGTGCGATTAAAATGGCGGAAATTCCATTTCCCTACCAACGGCTCGGTTGTACGTGAAAATCATCCGCCACACATTTCGTTCCCATCCCGCGTTCCATTTTCGGCTAGTTAGTCCATGGCTAAAACACATTCTGCGTTAAAATGTCCCACGAGAGTGCAACGAAAGTAGCGCCAATAATTGTGATGATTTCCGCTTACAACCGAGTCGTTGCTAGGGAAATGGTACTTCGTCGTTTTTCATCCCACAAAGCTCTCGATTTATCCAACCATATTATGTTAACTACTGCGAAGTGCGTGGCCAACAAGCTGAGTTATGAGCATGGTTATATAAATAATTGTTTACACACAGGTGATCATTCTCAATTATTGATATTGTGAACATGATTGCAACCGCTTGTTAATTTCTGATGATTTCATTGAGCTGGTGTTTCGATTATATGATTCATAGCAGGTGATCCGAATATTGCGAGAACGGTTAGATTTGTGAAGCGGTGGTTAAATTATTTTAATAGGTAATTTCTATACTTTACACTATAGGAAGCTGTAATTTCGTATGTAGCCTCTTTAGCCTCTTTCTATAATAAAGTGAATGTTTACTCGCGAGTTTCTATTAGGAGATCATCATCTCACAAGAGCTCAATGGTCGTGGTCATTTCTATAATAAAGTGAATGGTTACTCGCGAGTTTCTATTAGAAGATCATCATCTCACAAGAGCTCAATGGTCATGATCATTTCTATAATAAAGTGAGAGCGAGGAGCTAAAACATTTTTTTGTTTTGAATGATAAACAGAGTTCAAAGGCCGATGGGGGGTCGGGTTCAGAGAATCGACGAGGAGTGAGTCGCGTACGGCTAAAGCATATTCATGTTTTTTAATTTTAGCCGTCAGGCTCAAAGGAACTGTGTTTTTTTGGTCTCCAAAATCAAAATTTCTACTCGCGTTTTACGTTTTAGACCATTCTGAACAACTTTGGTTCCGTGTCTGTCTGTCTGTCTGTGTGTGCGTGTTTGTCGTGTGTCCGCAAATCCTTGGAACAAGCTTATTAGACGATTGTATCAATAATAGCTACTGCGCATTCGCCAATGTGGAATACTTGAAATGACCTAATTTTTCACAGTTTTCGTCCGATGATGATGAAATTGTCAGGGAATGCGAGGCTTAGGTTGTAAATGGTCCCGTACTTATTTCATTGTTTTCAACTCATCGGTTCATCCTGCGCTTGCACAAACGTAAATTAGATTGAGTATCATTTTTAGCGAATTTTTGAAGAAAATTAAGCTATTGCTCTCGCCTCAAAATTTGTAGAATGTGAATTTTTGAAAAAAATTTATGCAGAAATCCGTTTCAGGCTATTCTGAATCATATTCTGAAGTTTAACGCATTTTTTTATGTATGTATATATGTATGTATATATGTATGTATATATGTATGTATGTATGTATATATGTATGTATGTATATATGTATGTGTCATTCCAGACGATAACTGTCCGTAGAATTGTGCTAGAAACTTCAAACAAATTTTAAAATGTTAAGGACACAAAACGAAAGTTCAAGTTCGTTGGCCAGCATGATTGGATTACATCTTCGGGTTGAAATTTTCAAAAATGTAGTCAAAAATTTCAAAATAGCCTGTTTTTTGCGATTTTTTGTGCGAAATAATTTTTTCAGCATACTAACATGTGGTATATTCGGAATCAGTGTAAAATGTTCTTTAAGAATATGTATCAAGTTTTCAAAAATTTCAAAGTTGAAAAATCAGTCAAAAATCGAAATAATGCCGTTCGCTAGTTGTAAAAATCGGTAACATTTGCATGAAATATTGTCCAAATTTAGATTGAACTACTCTTATGGAAGTATCCCTGTATAACCAATCCTAGAACCATGCTGTTTAAAACGTAGGTAGTAGGTGCTTGTTTAATAATTTGATTCCATGTTTGTCTATCAAAATCATAAACTAAAATTTCTCTACACGATCAATAGCGACTGAAATGTCGAAGATTTCTTCAAAAATTCGCTCATGGGGTCATGCTGCATGACTGGACTTTTCTTTTCTTAATTGACCCATTATGACACTTCACGATACTTCTTGATTTACTCTTTTCCACTATGGAATTTTTTAAATCATTAGAAACTTTTCAATGATCTATGCATTCATGATAGGTAAACGATGAAGCTATTTGCCAAAACCAATTTGTCAGACGTTTTTTTATCTCACTACTAGAATCTTGTTCGGAGAAAGAAAAGGCAAATGGAAATGGAACGTGGAAATAAAAAACTTTTGTCACTGACTTTCTTTTTTTTGAAATGGGTTTCCACAAGTTCGACTAGATTGATTTTACTCGCATATGAATTGCCTTGAATTCATGTATAACAATACTTAACATGTGAACTACCTTCAAATTCAAACTTCAGCAATCAATTATCAAGTTGTACATAATCTCAACTGAGCTTCCCCTCAATTTAACTAACTCCCTCTATATAACCTAACTTCCCTCTGTATAACCAACCAATTTACATTACTAAGGTTATCCTTAGTGACGTTAAAAATATTTCCTACCAGCATTGCTGCAGTTAATTAGGCGTTTCGAATATCAATTGTTGGCCATATATCATAACGAATAAAAACTGCTTGACTCAACCAACCGGTATCGTTGAATTTGTTATCGAAAGTTCCTTAGGCGTGAACCCACCCCATCCTCATCTGATGTGAAAAGTTCGACTCATATCAGGTTTTTCCTTAATGACGAAGTAACAAACCTGGGAGACATCGTTAGAGAAAGCCGAGTTCTCGATAAAGGAGTGATGCTGGAGGATTGTAATACAGCCTATTTGTTATCCAGGGACCCTAAGAATGTCCTTGCACAATTCCAGCTCAATAGGACCAGTAGTTTCTACGTAATTAAGTAACCCATACAGACACCATTACATTTTTATACAGCAGTATACATTATTATTTTTGGTAAAATGTATGCACAAATTTTGTTAGACTTACTTCGTCCAAACAATAGCAAGAATCCACTCCCGCTTTTGATCAATTTCATAGGACTCCAGAGGCAAAGGTAGCACCTACCAACGAAATTAAAACATTCGTTCGTTCGGAACGACCATTTACAAACAACACAATAACCACACATTTTTAGTATATTTTCGAAAATAAATATATTTTATAATGATACGTAATGACATAAATAATCTATTCAGCCAAAAAACATTGTAGGAGCCGACCAAAACAAAAATAACATCAAGTTCAAATGTTTTCATACCCAAAGCTTCTCGATGTACACAAATTTCCTTTGAAATGACTAGCGTTCATACGAACTAAATCACTCGCGACGAAGTTGTGGAAACCCATTTAAGAACGGAAGTTAGTGAAAAACGTTGTCTATTTCCACGAAAAATAAAAAGCTACACTGTTAAATCGAGTTCGACGGTTAGGCCATCATCAGTAGGTTACAAACAATAACAATTGTTTGTAACAAAGTAACAAACAAATAGATATTGTTGGCCTAACCGTCGAACTCGATTTAACAGTGTTACTCTTCATTTTTCGTGGAAATAGACAACGTTTTTCACCAACTTCCGTTTTTACTAGCGTTCATGCTGTTTTTCGAATATACGAATATCAATCTATACATACTTTCAGGACAGACGTTATACATTGTCGATAGGAAGAGTTCAGAAGGTACCGCCCCATTCCCCCAGGTGCCCTTGTTCCCAGTTACGCCCGAAGCTAACGCCAGCCGCCACCGCTATCGGTAGATTCGATATGCTCGAGGCCTATAGGCGATGTTCTCAAGACGTAAACACTACCGCATCCTTACATCCAAGCAAGGGTGAAAACCTAATTTTCGAAGTTATTTCAAAGTGTTGTCATGGTTACGAGTAAACTACACGAAAAAGCACCATTAGGAGTCACCACCTAGGTACATGCTTACTTATCTTACGGTTCAGTATTTACCTAGTTCCTTGTTTAGTATATTTTATTATGCCAGGTAATATAAATGTTATGCAAATTATATTATGCTGTCTGAAACGTTATGAACGCAAGATTAGTTTCTGCAGTCGAGTTCTCAATGAAATTTGTGTTGGGGAGTTGACAAACAAGTACTAGAAGTTGCTGACATCAGCAGCGAAAATGTTGTGTAATTTTCGCAATACTACGAATGTATCTGTGTGTGCGTGTGTGTGTGTGTGTGTGTGTGAGTTTGTGTGTGTGTGTGTGTGTGTGTGTGTGTGTGAGTAGACGGAGATATACTTTGCAGGATCAACCGCCAAGAATACTGTCTCATAAACACACCAATATGCATTCACCGCTGGCTTTAGCGTTACCCGAAGTACACCATGTGGAGGTAGCTCGGTCGGATAACTAAGGCTTCAAGAGTTTTTTCCACTCAACCTTTTCTGTTCAGAATTGCCCAAAGAACCAATATACGAAGTTTCAGCGAATTTCACAGTCACATTTTTTCCCATGTTAATGGTACGGGGTCCTTTGCGTACCTAACTGCAAAACTCGCGTAATGAATGCACTGACAATGTCTTTATGAAGTCGAACCTTCAGAAGAATGAATTTCAAGATTTTTTCCTTACAGCTGGTGTATAATTCATGTTGCACATTTCCTGATTCGATATTGGACAAACTTTTTGACATGCAGTTGTATTCGTTGGCAGAGCAACAGCCTACCTGCTTAGTATAATTTTAACCAACAGCGAAATTGGTAGGCTGTAAGTACCACTCGACGGTAGCCGTACACCGGCCCGTGGTTCCCTCCTCCGCCGCGCAGCAGCGCTAATCCCCCTTTTATCAGTCTGGGCTTGTATAATCGCTCCGACCGGTAACTCTACGGATTTATCCGTATCCCAAGAAAAATAGATTTATTGGTGAGGAGATTGTGTACCAGTCAATCCCTCACAAAAAATGAAGATTAGTTGGGCATATAGGTCAGAATGATGTGTATAGTTTGGTGGTCTGGATGCTCGCAAGCTCGCATCTCAAAAATACATAACATCAAGTAGTAAATCCCTTAGTAAAAATTCAAATTAGTTGGACATGCAGGTCAGAATGACGTTTTAGAAGTATATTTCGGGAGTTTTACGAGGGGAAAAAAAAAGACATATTTACAGGGAGTTTGAACCCACGACCATCATCTCACGAGACCGATATAGTAACCTATGTGCTACGATTCATCTGTCGTTTTAGGAGACAATCACAGTACTTCACCATTCAATAGGAGGGAGATAAAAAGGGAGAATAGCGCCGCCGCGCGGCGGAGGAGGGAACCACGGGCTGGTGTATGGCTACCGTCGAGTGTAAGTACCTACGTAGTTTCGTTTGTTGGTGGAGCACCAACCTGCCTTGTTTACTTCAAGGAACTAATCACTCTATCCTTTCATGCATTCAATAACAAGTAAAGCTGTCTCAGTTATAGTAATAAAATAAGAACATGTCTGAAACTGCCTGGGTAATAGCTATGTAGGTACCTACACTGCACTACAGAGATCTGAGGAATTTCAAATTATTTATTCTCCATTATTTTTCAGGTTATTTATTCTCAGTCTAAACGAATGAAGTTCTTTAGTTTTCGGACACTGATTAACCATAATAGTTAGTCCCTAGTCCAAATAGAAACTCGTTCACCACTAGATCGGTATCGTTGTCTACAACCAAAATCGTGCTGGCAGGTGTGGTGAAATCCACCCCCTCTTGTCAACAGCCCTTTTCAGGGCTACCAAAAAGAGGTAGGCACACCACAAAAATATTTACAAGACGTCGAGTTACAACTCCGTCAAACAAAATATTTCACCAGAGAGAAAATACTAAATTCTCTCCCAAAAGTGAAATATTAAAGATTAACACGCAAGGCGACCTCCCCAAACATTTACTGGGCGAGAGAGATACGACAAACATCTCGAGACAAGTCGCCTTGAACGAGAACACGCAAGGCGACCTCCCCAAACATTTACTGGGCGAGATAGATGCGACAAAAAGTTCGAAACAAGTCGCCTTGAATGAGAAACCTCAAACAGGAAAACTCAAGGTCGTTCAGCCACCCCCGGGGACCCCGTCAAAGCAACGGACGCAGGGAAACCACCTCGAAAAACCAACTCAGCTATCATATGCACAGATACTGAGAAAACACTGTGCGAACCAATGAGATTGCACAGTCGAATTTATGAAATTAAGCGGACCAACCAGGAGGCGGCAGGAGGCGGCCACCTCCCTATAAATACCCCGCTGGGAGCCCTCCGATTTTCATTCCACTCTCCGCTCTCGACGACGACACCTCCGAAGTACGAAGAATTCTACACGCTCTACGCTGACGAACCTTCTGCATTACGAGTTCATCTCAAGAACGGCTTCCTACTGCTTTCTACAAGCCAGACCTTCTCTCCACACAGATTTCGCATTGGCATCTACGAGTCCAGTGATTATTCATCCTGCTCATTGCCCAACGTAGTTCATCTGTTAGGACGCCACCCGGTACTTCTATCGATATTCTCTTTAGACAGTACGCCCGAGGGACGTTCCGAGCCGTGTCACCCGGATTACATAGCCTTAAGCTCGTAGTCGACCGCTGGGGCACGCCGGTAAATTACTCAGCTCCTCCGCTCTAATTTACCGTCTACGGAAGTCTTTATCAAGACTGCGAGGTAGGACCCTGCCATCTGAGCATTGGAAAGACGCTCTGGCAAGCGAGTCCACTTCCAAAACCCTCTATTTTTCACACGTAGAGGCATCGAAACGAGCAAAAACTCGATCATTTCGATGGAACGTCAGCCTTCTTACTTCCCCTTGCAAGGGAAGGAGGAAGGCGGCAAGGCCGGGCCGAGTGACCAACGTAGTGCGCCCTACCGGCCACACGGTGAGTCCGCTGAACCAAACATCAGCGCAAGGCGCGACCCTCACGTCCGGATCGCCTTCTCGCCCGACGTATTCGTTCGAGAAACTTTCGAACAAGACTCACCTATACAAAAGATCGAGCAAACCTTTCAGACTCGCTCTGAAGCCGATCTTTACGATTCGACCAAGCTGTCCGACTACCCACGATATCCGACGCAGGGTCACACGGTCGATCCGAGTGTCAAATACACTCCAAATGCACAAAAAGCAGAGGATACTTTTCAGTACCTCAACCAAGCTCAATATATTCCCCTTTCAGATGTAAATCTAAGGCCGGAATATTACAAAACGGCTCAGTACGAAACTGATCGAACCCAGCACTTGGTACACGAGCCTAGCGCTCCGCGCGGCTGCGACACGGACTATCCACCCTTCCAGCCCGCGAAATCAGTTGACCTTGGCGGCTCCGCCCGCATTCCTCGCGGGGGTGGCCTAGAAACCAACCCGCATAACCGGGATATAAATGTCCGACTTGGTCTACCAACGTCAAGTCAAACCTATATAAATCCACTACAAATGGTGACCCCGCCTTTGAACAGGCTCAACACGGAGCATTTCGTTCCCTCTTATGAAGCTAGTGGATTTCAGGGAACCACTGCGGGCGTGCGACCCCCGCCGGGCCTCTACGCCCCACATCTCACGCAACATCCCTCTACACAAGGTGGTTTTCAAGCACTTTTAGAGGAGATGGGAGATTATCAAAAACCAGTCTTCCAAAAGAAGAATATTGATCGTGCACTCGCCGAGTTCGATCAATACTGCGTGAGAAAACACATGAGAACGCAAAACGAATGCTTCTCAGCTATATACAAGTGGGTACCAGAAGAAATGCGGGAAGCTATCGACTCAGCTTACCTCACGGCACCCCACGCACCCTACGAAGAGGCCAAACAGCGCCTCCAACGAGAATATGGGTTGTCCTTACAGGACAGGCTCCTCGCACTCGAGGACCCCGCATCTCTCGCCAAAAAACCCAGCACCAAGTACCACGAGATGTACTCGAAAGCTGTACATTTATAAAGATAAAATGAAGTGCTATGCCGATCAAAAAATAGCTGCAGTCATGAACAAGAAGTTCACTGACGAACAAATTGCAGCTACTATCCCTCATCGTGACAATACACCTCAACCAGAGGACGTGCAAATCACGGAGGACGAAAACATTCGCTCTATCATTAACAGATACAATGATAAAATGAGCAAAATTCATGGTAAATGGAAGAACAACGGGGTTTACCACCGTATAACCACGGAAGGAACACCAGTACACTTCCGAGCAAGGCCCATGGCAGGCGAAAAACGGACTCAAGTCAAAAAGACTTTTGACGAAATGCTCTCAGAAGGCATAATTGCACCATCGGATTCCGAATGGGCATCTCCGTTACACTGTGTGCCAAAAAAAGACGGGTCATGGAGAATCACCGGCGATTACCGTTTCCTCAACGCGAAAACGAAGAAAGACGCCTACCCTCCTCCTCACATTCGCTCTTTCCAAGCGAATTTACATGATACGCAAGTCTATTCAACAATAGATTTAAAATCAGCGTATTATCATATTCCGATGCACCCAGATGACGCTCATAAAACTGCGATTATTACACCTTTCGGTCTTTATGAGTTTAAGAAAATGAGCATGGGTTTGGCCGGAGCGGCTCAAACATGGCAAAGATACATGGACAGCATCATGCGAAAATTTGATTTCGCATTTGTCTATCTAGATGACATCCTGGTGGCTTCGAAGAATTATAACGAACACATGAACCACCTACAACAAAATATTTCACCAGAGAGAACACCTATCGAATGGACATCAGAGAGAGAAAAAGCTTTCAACAGCTTAAAGCAAGCAATGATCAAAGCAACATTGCATAACATTGCTCACCCACACCCTACGGCGGAGTGGAGATTAGTCTGTGACGCGTCCGACACACACATCGGAGCGGCACTAGAACAAGAAATTACAGACAAACATGGCTCGAAATCGTACCAACCATTGGGATTTTTCAGTAAAGAAATTCCAGAACAATGGAAGAACAAAGCATCGTTCGACAAGGAAATGTTCGCCGTTTACCAAGCGTGCATTCACTGGCACAACGACTTGGACGGCAGATCTTTCCATATTTGTTCGGATCACAAGCCTCTGCTAGGCACGATGCTTAAGAAGAATGCACATTTTTCTAAAATGAGACTAAGATGGCTAACGTACATCTCTCAAATGACGAGTGACATTCGTCATATTTCCGGAGAGAGCAACGTCGTCGCCGACGCACTCTCCAGACCCTTCGATCCGGTTGAAATTCAAACGAAATCGATTTCAACCCAGACGGACGAGGGTCCACCCATAGCCGAAATTTCGAAAATTACGGCTGCAATAGAATGCAATCTTCTACTGCACATTTCAAATTCACAAATTCGTTCTCCCCCTACCGCGGAGGACAAATTGAAACTCACACGAGTTGAATTCTCTCAAGGAGAAATTTGGTGTAACCTAGACCTAGGACACCCTAGACCTTATATTCCAAACGAAATAAGGGAAGAAATAATAAGCCAAATTCACAATTTGGGACACCCAGGTATACACTCTACAGTGTATAAAGTTAAACAACGATATTTTTGGCACGGACTCCGTGCAGATGTCTCAAACTGGGTCCGAGCGTGCGAAACTTGCCAACGAGCAAAAATCACGCGCTCCGTGAAGCTCCCTTACTCCGAATTTGAAACGGCAAACAAATTTTCACACGTACACGTTGATATTACCGGACCCTTACCTTTAGCTAAAGGAGGGAAACGTTACATTTTGATGATGGTTGATAGAGCAACGGGTTGGCTAGAGGCAGTCCCTCTTAGCAACATCGAAACAACCACAATCACAAATGCCTTTATCAATATTTGGGTAGCTTCAAAAGGCGTACCTAAATACATCACAAGTGATCAAGGCACTCAATTTGAATCAGATCTGTTCAATTCCATTATGGAACGTCTCGGAGTAAAACATACTCACACGTTACCATACAAACCATCAACAAACGGAATGGTAGAACGCAGAAATAGATCTTTGAAAGAGGCTCTCAAAGCTCAAAACGAAAATTGGCTCGACGCACTTCCCAAAGTTCTACTCGCCATGCGTACGGCAGTAGACCCGACGACCGAAACTACGCCTTTCCAAAAAGTTTACGGAATTGACGTACCACTCCCAGGAGACATTTTCGTAACCTCTTTTCTTCCGGCCTACGCATATTAAACATAATAATACGAAATATGCCGTAAACATGCCCAAAAATTTGGATACATGTACTCATGTCTATATCAGAGTGCCCACACAGCTCACCTCTCTGCAATGTCCTTACACGGGACCATTCAAAGTGGTTAAAAGAGATAAGTTTTCGGTTACAGTGCAAATTGGCGAACATACTAAAAAAGTTCCCAAACAGCAAATCAAACCAGCTTATACTCTACACTCGGAAGAAGCTGTTTCACAAGGACAATCTGTGTCACAAAATCAGACAGAAAGTAAGGAGAAAACTACAACTCCGTCAAACAAAATATTTCACCAGAGAGAAAATACTAAATTCTCTCCCAAAAGTGAAATATTAAAGATTAACACGCAAGGCGACCTCCCCAACCATTTACTGGGCGAGAGAGATACGACAAACATCTCGAGACAAGTCGCCTTGAACGAGAACACGCAAGGCGACCTCCCCAAACATTTACTGGGCGAGATAGATGCGACAAAAAGTTCGAAACAAGTCGCCTTGAATGAGAAACCTCAAACAGGAAAACTCAAGGTCGTTCAGCCACCCCCGGGGACCCCGTCAAAGCAACGGACGCAGGGAAACCACCTCGAAAAACCAACTCAGCTATCATACGCACAGATACTGAGAAAACACTGAGCGAACCAATGAGATTGCACAGTCGAATTTATGAAATTAAGTGGACCAACCAGGAGGCGGCAGGAGGCGGCCACCTCCCTATAAATACCCCGCTGGGAGCCCTCCGATTTTCATTCCACTCTCCGCTCTCGACGACGACACCTCCGAAGTACGAAGAATTCTACACGCTCTACGCTGACGAACCTTCTGCATTACGAGTTCATCTCAAGAACGGCTTCCTACTGCTTTCTACAAGCCAGACCTTCTCTCCACACAGATTTCGCATTGGCATCTACGAGTCCAGTGATTATTCATCCTGCTCATTGCCCAACGTAGTTCATCTGTTAGGACGCCACCCGGTACTTCTATCGATATTCTCTTTAGACAGTACGCCCGAGGGACGTTCCGAGCCGTGTCACCCGGATTACATAGCCTTAAGCTCGTAGTCGACCGCTGGGGCACGCCGGTAAATTACTCAGCTCCTCCGCTCTAATTTACCGTCTACGGAAGTCTTTATCAAGACTGCGAGGTAGGACCCTGCCATCTGAGCATTGGAAAGACGCTCTGGCAAGCGAGTCCACTTCCAAAACCCTCTATTTTTCACACGTAGAGGCATCGAAACGAGCAAAAACTCGATCATTTCGATGGAACGTCAGCCTTCTTACTTCCCCTTGCAAGGGAAGGAGGAAGGCGGCAAGGCCGGGCCGAGTGACCAACGTAGTGCGCCCTACCGGCCACACGGTGAGTTCGCTGAACCAAACATCAGCGCAAGGCGCGACCCTCACGTCCGGATCGCCTTCTCGCCCGACGTATTCGTTCGAGAAACTTTCGAACAAGACTCACCTATACAAAAGATCGAGCAAACCTTTCAGACTCGCTCTGAAGCCGATCTTTACGATTCGACCAAGCTGTCCGACTACCCACGATATCCGACGCAGGGTCACACGGTCGATCCGAGTGTCAAATACACTCCAAATGCACAAAAAGCAGAGGATACTTTTCAGTACCTCAACCAAGCTCAATATATTCCCCTTTCAGATGTAAATCTAAGGCCGGAATATTACAAAACGGCTCAGTACGAAACTGATCGAACCCAGCACTTGGTACACGAGCCTAGCGCTCCGCGCGGCTGCGACACGGACTATCCACCCTTCCAGCCCGCGAAATCAGTTGACCTTGGCGGCTCCGCCCGCATTCCTCGCGGGGTGGACCTAGAAACCAACCCGCATAACCGGGATATAAATGTCCGACTTGGTCTACCAACGTCAAGTCAAACCTATATAAATCCACTACAGCAGGCATAATTTATTGGGGCCATTTAGTTTAGTTGAAACTTTATACTACTACAATATTACCTTTGCAAAACAAAACTGTTGAAAAATGTCGTTATAACAACGTATTAGATTGACATACGGCAAACTGGTGGTTGGAAAATAGGTCGGTTGAGTTGCGATCTAGTAACATTACCACGTCCAGGCGGACCTTGGAAGAAACAAACCTACTCCAGGCGTAACGTCACGAGAATATGGGCTATAAGAACACGGTAGTTGCTGGACCCGTGAAACATTAGCGATGATGATACACGAACTCTGTGAATATGGATATTAACTCCAGGGTTTCCCGTGTCCACATAGTAAAGAGGTCGTCGGTAACACGTTTTCGAGAGGCAAACTATGCCTTGAAAAAAGAGACGTTCTCTCTGATTTAACCACTTCACTCGTTTACAGGGAAGTGCAAATCAACAGAGCACAACACCATGGCTTTCTACTTGAACGTTCATTTTTCTTCCCAGAACATTGCAAGACTGCAACCGAATTTCCGACATGAGTCACTATAAGGGAGATATGCTGAATAACTGAACCCTGAACCCTATTTAGGTCGGTTCCAGGATTATTCTGCACTTTGATTTTTGAAGATTCTCACGTAGGTTCTACTAATTAGTAGTGTATATAAAAAATAGTGTTTATAATACCTCAGTAATAATAATTGGTATTGTAGACTGCATGCTGAAAATTTAACAAGTCAATATATAAACGTTTTATGTTGGAATAACTAATAAGGCTGTTGTAAAATAGAAATTTTGCCTGACGGAAAACAGTACCTACCAGTAAGTATATAAGTAATGAAATTATAATATCAGTTAATCTAGATTTTCTAGAAAGATGTTAATAATTTAATTCGCTGTCGACCTTGGTCAGTGCAGTTCTTAAGGAAATGTTTTGTGTAGTTTAATCGATAAAAATAATTAAATAATTATCGTGGGGGGGCTTCTTATAAACATAGTCATTATATCCAAATATAGTAGGTAAGAAAATATATACCTATTCATAAAATAATTAAATTCAGGTCTTAAAAACCAACGTTTCGATGTATTTATACATCATCATCAGGGCTACGTGTATCATCATCCAAGGTATGTAATACTATGTACATATGTATATTTATTAATAATTTTTCTATTTTTCATAATGTAACATGTCAAACAACAGCTGTTCAATTAATACACTTTTGGAATCTCATCTTATTGTAGTCCTGATGATGATGTATAAATACATTGAAACGTTGGCTTTGATGACCTGAATTTTATTATCCTGACCGACTCTCAAGATCCTAAAACGGTGCTTATTATCACATAGCGGTCAAGAAAATAAACCATATTAAAATAATTAAACATAAAATTTGTGGCTATCGATAATTTCGGATCGGTATATTGATTATTGACAGTAGAAAACCGATATATGAGCAGCACCAATTGTAGGGCGTACTTATCTTCATCGATATACCACCAGTATCCCATAGACCACCAGTATCCCATTTCTACAATGAACTGTTCATTCATAATGTGTATTTGTAAATGTGAGAAGTTCGCATTTAACTCATTGCACTACAATTGGGAATACCAAGGTGTACGATACAAACTAAAGCAAAACGCGAACGTAGTAGTCTTAGAGCATTACTAGGTTCCGTTAAAGACAAAATCAATGTTCAGGATAGAAGTGGGATTTATATAATAAAATAATCTTGCGGCTTCGAATATTGCGGTCAGACTGATAGGAAATTCATGCAAAGAATAGACGAGCATCAGAAGGATTCCAGGGAATATAAGGGTAAGTCTACATTTGCGAAACATCTTAAGGAATCCAATCATAACTACAATTTTGATTTGACCGATAGACAGTTTGTAGAATTTCTTCATTTTCGTCCGAATTGAGGTATGTTGAATTTACTTGAAAAATTCGAAATTATCAAAAATGACAGATCTGGTAAATGTTTAAATTAGGATACCCCTCAATATATTTCACCTCTGATAAGTCCATTTCTATAAAGCTTGGAATTATCCCTTCAAACTGTTGAAACCAGTAATTCTTCATCTCCTCACACTTCATCTGATTAGCTATAATCCCCCTTTACTTTGCTTGCACTTAATTGATTGTACCTCCAGCCCCCTTTCCTTTCTCTCGACCAATGGGATTCAATCACCCTTCACATGTGACTAAATAAGCTGTGTCCTTCCTAACGTATGTTCAATTCATGTTCATGTTCAACTCTTTATTTTTTCGTGGAAATAGACAACGTTTTTTACTAACTTCCGTTTTGAAGGTCTACCCCAAGCCATTTCACTTTAGTGTAGACCATAACAAAGGAGTGTCTTCTTAAAAACAATTATCATCAAAATGACATAATTTGTGTTTCTAAACTGTTGAGCCTTCAAAATCCCCGCTTATCTGATCTGAGCTTACGAGCCCTGCAAAAGAGGGAGACAAACTTTTTAAAGAGGTTCTCTTACTCCTTCAGTAATACTATGCATGGACTTCCTCAAAAACAGTCTTGGGTAAAAACACACAAAACCCTTATTTACTGCTAACAAGATTTCTTTCCGACGCGTTTCCTTCTTTTCTTTTTTCACTTTTTAAATCTTTAGTGCTTGAAAAAAAACGTTGTTAGCCTCAGAAAAACGGGCGAGCTTCGGAAAATAATACTGAAAACGAAGTTGGAGGAAACGAGAATGTTAAAAGGGACATAAAAGTTAACTCAAGAGTCCTTATCGTGTGGGAGCATATAAGGAAGTTCCTCGAGACGTGAGGTTGGTAGATCTTCGAGGTTGTTATAGGCCCCTCAGCCTAATGCCGTATACCTTCTCGCAGCTCCTGTCAATATTTGCCTATTCCTTTCCAGAGCTTTCCTTGCGGCTTTTGTTGAGCCTTTCATCGGTAAGTAATTGGATCTTTGATATACAAAAAGGTTTATGAACATTTCCTTCAATCAGTTTCCGTAATAAATAAAGCTATGTTTGCAATGGATCGACTTTATTAATAACTCGTAACGAAATATGAAAGAAAATGAAGCTATTGCTATGGAAATATATATGTAAATTATTTTAAAGAAAGAAATTTGACAGATATATAGAATGAAAGAATTTTTGTCTGATATTTCGAATAGCAATCAATCACAGCAATAGAAAACTTGGTTAGCTTGATTCCGGTTTCGTTTAATAAAATTCTTTATTTTAACAATACGGTAACGGGGGTGTATAAATTTGATAAATGGAAGGCGGGTAGTGACTTGGGGGGGGGGGGGGTCTTTGTTTCAATGTGTATGGTATCCATGGTTCGCACAGAGTAATTTTGAAGTAGTATGTTTATCGTAATCGTTCATGTTGTGCTCACGGGATCTGTTAGAGTACAAGGAAACTCATCGAGACGAAACTCTTCAAAAATCTGATGTTGAGACTTTTTGATGAGTTTCTCGTCCGGGTTGGAAATTTGTCGAAACTCCATGGACGAGAAACTCATCGAAAAACTGCGTCAAATTAATTTTTCCGCATACAATTAGTAAACGAGACGCTTCTCAAAAACTGGCTTCAAAAGTAAGAGCAGTTGGGACACTCATCGAAAAATGGTTGATGGGAAACTCGTCACCATCGTGTCAACCCTGAACTACCTGCTATTATTCAACTATGTTATGTTTATGTTGTGGCCACGGGGTCTGTTAAAGTGCTAGGAAACTCATCGAAAATCTGAACTTGAGACTTTTTGATTAGTTTCTTTCCCGGATTAGAAACTCATCAAAACTCCATGGAAGAGAAACTCATCGAAAAACTGCGCCAAATCAATTTATCCACATGCAATTAGTAATTGAGACACTCCTCGAAAACTGGCTTGAAAAGTAAGAGGAGTTGGAAAACTCATCGAAAAATGGTTGATGGGAAACTCGTCACCATCGTGTCAACCCTGAACTACCTGCTATAGTTCAACTATGTTATGTTTATGTTGCACTCCTCGAAAATTGGCTTGAAAAGTAAGAGGAGTTGGAACACTCATCGAAAAATGGTTGATGGGGAACTCGTCACCATCTTGTCAACCCTGAACTACCTGCTATTATTCAACTCAAGACCACCATCAATACCAGGCCAAAACCCTCAACTTCTATTAGACTTATATAGGTAGCTTCTTTGGGATGGCGTTCTGGTTCTTTGGAGTTCAACTACCCATTAGTCCCTAGTAGTACGAAAATCTATATGATCGGATTTGGTTGTGGTTTTCATATGTACACTTGGGTGCAGCATACGATCAACCCAATGACTGGAGTGCAAGTCATTGAGTTTGATTCTTTTTCTCATTACCTACGCTTTGAAAATATAAACTATGTTTTAAACGCTTGAGGCCCCAAAGAAGAATTCCATACAAAATTACTGAACAAATCATCCCTTAATATGCTTTGAGGAGTACACGTCGATAAAAATTTAAAGCTATACGTCTTTTCAGAAAAAGGTTCGTTGAAAGCTTTGATCCAAATTCTATTCCAACGCAAATGTGAGTTTTGAGATTATTTCATATTTTTCGCTGGTAGATATCTCAATCCAGCTCGGAAGAAATTGAATATTAGTGCGGGAGATCGTGCCGCTTCACTGCATTTCTTGTGGGAAGGTCGGCGGTTTTGGGCCAACTAGCATGGGTAATTTTTGAAGTGAGGTCTTAGCAGCGCAGGTCCCAGTATAACTCAGGTAGTAGAAGCCCTTCGAAGGTTTGGTTTGATGACTTTCCTTTTGATGACTTTCCCGTTACCAGTTTTCCATCAGTTTCCACAGGTGTCAGGAAACTTATCGAAAATCAGTTTTATCTTACCAATTTATATCCTAATGTTTGATTTCATATTTACGACTTTTCCATCCATTCAGTTTTGTCTGGTGACCCACTCCATAAGGAAACTCATCAAAGTCTCAAGTTCAGATTTTTGATGGGATTCGATGAGTTTATAGGGACCCGTCTGTTTCCATCCAGCCCCCATTTATGTGCTCTCTCGGATTGCTGAAACTGTCGATAATTTGCAGTTTTCGGCATCTTCCGAAAAACTTTGACGCCAAAGTACTCGTCAAATGACGTATCATGAAGTCACGCATGCTCCTTCACTGGAAGTGATCGAGGCTGATTCACCAAAGCCTGTGATTATTCATACGTAGGTTCAATGTGGTCGCTTTTCTTATGTAAAATGTTGGATCGTCAGCACACTTTTTGCATATAAATCGGTAGACGCACATTTTTTATTGAGCCCGTTATTTTATTATTTGTCTCATAATGTCCCAAAAAGTCTCCCAATGGAAATTCAACTTCCAAGAGTGAACGCGAGAAGAAATAGCCTACTCAGCTGATCAGGAAAGAGCCCCTGAGTTTATTCTGTTCTTTATGTCTCACGATTCCTACCTCCTTGGGTGAACGGGAGAGAATTTCATATTTACCCCCTTCCTTAAAATCCCTCACTATTTGGTCATACCGGCTCCCAAACTCCAATACGCACTTTGTCAGGTCAAATCTAGCCTATGTTTTAAATCCTTGTAACAAGCTTAATTTTCACAATATTCAATCGGTTCTTATGAAATGCTCATGGTATGTGCGAGTTAAGGTGAAGATGGTCCCCTATAAGTTTCATTGATCCCAAACCACTACTTCACTCGGCGCATGCGCAAACGTAAATTCCATCAACCATCATTTTCTCACGACCCCGTTGTCCGATCTCGCTCAAATTTGGAGGATATGTAGAAGAGGTTAATTTGAACATTCTCTTGCAATTTCAACATAATCCAATCATTAGATAGCAGCTATTGCGCATGCGCGAATATGTATTCCTTTTTAAACGAGCCTAATTTCAACAGTTTTCATCTGATTTTGATGACATTTTCAGGAAATGTTCCACATTAATTCCATACTTCTCAAATCATTACTCCATTTTGAGCATGCGCAAACGTAAATTCCTTCAAGCACCATTTTTTTACGCCCTCGTCGTCCGATCCCGCTCAAATTTGGTGCATGGTTGGGGACAATTTTTAATTATTCCATGTTAATTTCAACATGATTGCATCGATATCAGCTCCTGCGCATGCGCGAGGGACAAGGTCTAATGATGATGTAAATCACTTCAAGCATAATTGTCCCGTCTCCTAAATATCCAATTTAGTGTAATAATTGGATGAGATATTCTAAAAGTAAAGGATTACTTTATAATTGTGATTCTCATAATACGTAATAAGGTACCTATGTGGCTTATGGGTTTCTTTATTTACCTATCAAGTACTCCTGCGACGGCTATTCGGTTGATAGCTTACAATCATAAAGTTAAATGGTCCAAAGTATCTTTCACTCGGAGATGGCGCATTTCATCGAATTTTAACCATCGCTTATATGACTTTAGTTGGGTTTAGAAGAGGTCATAAATCCAGCGAAAGAAAGCCAGATCGCTGCAAGTGATGTCGAGAGCAAGCACTGTGCACCACGCCCAGTTTTGGTTTCGGGCGATTAAATCACGGTAGGCCGAAGGGCGTGTTAAGGGCCAAAGGGCTGAGAGTGTCGTCGTATCAATCATACGCAGGTCTGGAGGGACATAAATCCTACGTGAGAGTTACCCTACCCTCTAGCCTCTTGAAAGGCATTCGGCTCGCTTTATTTCGCTCGGCCTTGTTTCTGTTTCGTGTTCCAACTGAACTATAGTTTTTTCAGATTCACACGTTGCTCCGTAAATTTTTGATAATACAGGGTGCGGCAGAGCCGATTGGCGTGTTTCAAAGGGCTATAAGAAATGGAGAAAAACTTTTATTTATTCGGATCAGTAAGAAACATAGTTTTTGTACTCATGTTTTGAAAACGATATCGCTAAGATGGCGGTCGTCAGCAACGATACACTGATGTAGACGATTTGCTCCACAGGGACGTAAGTGATGGATCAAAAAAAGTTCCTGTCATGCAGCATGATCGTATGAACGAATTTTTGTACATATGTGAACAAAAATGTTTAACCCCCCCTCAAAATTTGTTGGTTTACGTTTCAAGATGCGTAGAATCCAAAAATCGAATTAAAAAAAATCCGTCCGTCCGCCGAACGCTGTCCGAAGCTTTTCTCAAAAAGTATTGGACCAAACTTTAAGAAATTTGGCTTAAAAGTCATTTATCGGCCGGGGATGTGACAGTGACATCAATATCACGATCGATCAACATTGAAGGGAAGAACCTCAGGGCTGAAATATTTGCCCAAAGAATCGAACGAAACCACCACGGTCGCTGTGCGTTTATTTGTTTGCTAACCCTAAGGGCTAATAAAGCATCGACAAGAAGAAAAAAAAAAAGAAAAAAACATCAACACGGGAGGGAATCTTTTTTTTCCCCCTTTATTTAGGCACATTCAGCCATCAAATGGTCATGTGTTCCAAACGCAATAAAAAATATTTACAATTTGTAGTATAGTGATAACTTCTTTAGGTTGTCGAAGATAGTTTGCAGATGATTTGAGTCGTTTCCCAAGAGTTCTTCCAGATTGTTGAAGGATGGCCATTCCAGTAACAAGTGGCGTATTGTGAGCTGGCATCCACAGGTTGCACAATTTTCGGGGTCTTTCTTTCTTCATGAGATGGCCATGGGTCAGTCTAGTGTGTCAGCGCAGATGTTAAGGTACGTTGAAATAGGCTCCTCTGTTGCTATTCTTGCATTTGAATCAGCAATTTCATGAAATTTTCCCGAGTTACCTATGTGTCCAGGAACCCAACAGATAATCACTGAAACATTGATGCTCGCAAGTCTTTGGACACTACACAGTATTTCTCTCACCAGTGGATGAGCGTCTACACCTTTTTCGATGGTCTGAATTGCGCTGAGGGAATCTGAACAGATAGGTAACTACTTTTCCTTCATTGAACGATACGATTGGAGTGAATCGCGATTAGTAAATCATATCATTGAAAACTACGAAAGTTGTATCAGCTGATAATATAATTCCAATGGAATTCTGACATCCCGAATTCGAGTTTATTATAACTTCTGTATCCTATTGGGCTCGTGAAGAGAAGATAGGTAATCATCTACTTCAATTATATTAATTTATTGAATAATTGACTTGTAAATACTTAGGAATTACTCTTGATTAAATTATTATTTCTATTCCAACAACAGAAGGTTAATAATTACTTCCGAGTTTACCAAGGTCAGAACGTTTTAGAGCCAATTTTCTAGGAAAATGAAGCTATTGCAATAAATCCTTTATTTACTTCATGGAAAACCGTTTTTAAATTCATTGAGTTTAACGTTTTTTTGATATGTGTATGTAGAGTTTGATCAAGACGTTCTGTTTCTTTTCAATTTGCGCGCGAACAGAGGGTCGTTGGAACTTCTCGGTGGTCAGTGTTACTCTTTCTGAGTCACCTGGTTATTTTATATTGCCGTAATATGCTCAGTCCTCGTGTTGTTTTGATCAGCTTCCGAACCTCTGAGGCTGATTTCTTTCCTTTTCAAGATGCCGTTTTACTAAGTTTTTTGTTTCGTTGTTTGGACATATTTAGAAAAAAATTTCAACATTCACCTACTATAAACCAAACAATTGTGGTGTTCAGTTTAGTACTTCAATCCTTAAATGTCACTTATAATTTGCTTTAATTAAATTAATGAGGACGTACGATATAAATTCTAGCTTCATTATAAATCGCAACACGTTTACTGACTCACTATTATTTATCTCTAACGAAAATAAAAAGCACCAGGTAACATAATTGTTTCATACCGCATAAATAAAGACCGATAAATTATTTCTATCCTGCACGATGTGTGAATGTCAATACCGTAAATGCTATGCGGAACCTCACTTTGTTGTTCAATGGGTACTACTGGCTTTGATAGCAAATTTAAATGCCATCGAAGTTGGACATTTCAAACTTATGAAGGTTAGACAGTAAGTAAAATATGCGTAGCTTCTTATGATCTTTAGATTTAATGGGATTTTGACAACTATGAAATCTAAATGCTCAGGTTCTGATGGTTGGTCAAACGATTGCAGATATCAAAGACAGCTTCAGAGCTTCCTAAACTCTGATCTGATAATAGTAATTGGCGTATCCCTCTGTAAAATAGCTGATGGTATCCAAACATTTAATATTATTTAAGGTACGATTTGACTGGGAGAAATTACGTTTGTCTATACCGATACTATAAATGTGCTGCATTTATGATAACATATACGTATACATGGTGTCAACAGAAATTATGGGACAAACGCAAGGAATCGATTCTAAAACTCATTTCTGATCAAAATTTGCTTCAAAAGATTTCTTTTTGCACGCTTTGTTTTCAAGATATTTAATTTTCAAGATTAACCATCTATAACTTCCCTAGGATCACATTAAACTCAAAACTAAGAACATCTTTGGAAAGACCATTACATTTCCTATAACCCTGATATCAAGTAAAGTTGCTTCAGTTAAATTTAATTGGTTAAAAACAGGGCCAAGTACAAAATCAGAAAAATATTTTAATATAATTATAAAAATATAAATCTGTGGGTAACAAACAAAATACAATATAAAAATCACAGTACAACTCCACACTAAAGTCTACCTTGCCCAGTAGGAATCTGAATCCTTCCCGTGGGTGATGAGCTTGATGGACCAGCAATTTGAAGTCACATGCAACACGAATATAATAGCCAATCACGTGTCCTTGACGGCCTGCGAGTGTCTTGCCATACCATATGCGAAAAACAACAGGACACATTTGAGAGTTCGGGATGGTTCTGATAGTAGGTGAGTTATTTTATTTATTAACATTTCTGTCAATTACAATAACCTACACACCTCAAAAGAATTAAGGGCACTTGGTACCCCCCCTCCCCCCCCCCCCCCCCAAATGGCGAAATTCGTGACCCATTATCTCGGCACTCGTTTGGCCGATTTTGATGATTTTTTTCTAACTGATTGGATCTTTACAAGATCTATCAAGATCTACAATCTACAAACAAGATCTAAGATCTGCTGAATCAGATTGAAAAAATAATAATTTGCCGCATTACAATATCGAAGCAAATTTCGGAATTGGTGGTGAAAATTATAGAAAGGAGGTAGGTGGGAAAATGAGCAAGGAAATGAGTAATTTAGGTTGATCTGTACCTGTGTTCCTTGAAGAGAATACCTGGGGCGCCCCAATGATGTGCAGGTCCGTTGCCGGATATGAATTTGCTGTATTTGTCGTGAAGACGTCGTTTCTCGCGATCAACTCCGAAAGGTGGGGAAGTCGCACTTGTAAAGGAAAGCGGGAATCCGAACTGATTCGATTTGCGGGGATTTGAAAGCTAGGAAAATAGCGGCGGTTTTGTGGGAAGCGGACGAGAGCGATACTCATGCGGGGATGAATGCGGTAAGCGGAATGGCGGTCGCATGGGGAACTGGGAGAGGGGTTCAAGAGGGGATGTGAGCAGTGTTGCCCGGACAAGCCGCCCGGGGTGAAACTATGTTTCGCAAAGGCTATATTTAGTTATGCAACAAGAAAAATAATCCCTCTCAAGGAAAAGAACATTCATTTGCACACAAATAGAAATAAAAATGCACTGGAGTTGAAAAGGAGTAAAAGAAAAGAAACAAAAAAAAAAGAAAAAAAACTTAAATGCGTTGATGTTGAGATTAGTTGAGTGGTGGTAGTGGGACCATAGTGTGAACTGGTCGCACATACTCGCCTGAAGAGGTTTTCACTTTGGCTACACGGGTAATGTTATCCTTTCCAGGGTACACTTCGAGGATCTTCCCGAGAGGCCAATGTAGATAAGGTGTTTGAAGCTTGCGGATGAAGACTACATCCCCAGGCCTAAGATTTTCTTTGGAGTCAGTCCATTTTTCACGGGGAATGAGAGTGGGAAGGTATTCCGTTTTCCATCTCCTCCAAAAAGATTGGGCGGCCTGCTGAATCAACTGGTAACGATTTAGGCGGTTCAGGGGAACGTCAAGAGAATCAGCTTCTGGAACAGCAAGAAGTGGGACACCCACCAGAAAATGTCCAGGTGACAAATAGTCAGTTGCTTCAAGGGGATCCGAAGACACACTACCAAGTGGTCTACTGTTGAGGACAGCTTCCACACGTACTAATAAGGTGGTAAGCTCTTCAAATGTCATTACTTGTGTTCCGAGCACCCGAATAATGTGATGTTTGGCGGACTTGATGGCGGCTTCAGCAAGACCATTGAAATGAGCAGCAGTAGGAGGTGCGAATTTCCACTCAATATGCTGATTTGCGAGATGATTTGAAATGCCGTCATGAGAAGCTGCGAGCATGTTGTAGACTTCTTCCAGTTTACGTGCCGCACCTTGGAAGTTAGTGCCGTTGTCGCTGTAGATAGAGCGACAAATACCACGGCGAGAGACAAATCGATCCAAGACACGCAAGAATGATTCTGCAGACAAGTCATGAGCAAGCTCAAGATGAACAGCCTTGACTTCAAGACAAACGAACACGGCCATGTAACACTTGGATCTAGGAGCGTTTCGGCGAAGACTCTCACGAATAATATAAGGACCACCATAGTCAATGCTAACATCTAGGAAAGCTCGTTGACCTTCAATACGTGTTGCAGGGAGATCTGACATCTTAGGTGTTACCGCTTCAGCGTGAGGGAGATAACATCGAAGACATCTATGGATCCTCGAGCGTAAGAGTTTGCGTAGAGATGGTATCCAATATTGCCTATTTAGAAGAGCGGCTGTAACACGAGGTCCACCGTGCAGTGTTATAGTATGAAAATAATCGCACAATAAGCTGGCATAATGAGATTGATGTGGTATAATAAGCGGGTGTTTGGTTGAGAAGGGGAGTTTTGCTCTCCCTATTCGACCCTCAACTCTCAACAGTTCATCCTTGTCAAGGAAGGGACTGAGGTGATGTAGTGTAGAATCTGCAGGATCGCCTTTCCGAATGGAGGCTATTTCAGCTTTGAAATGAGTCCGTTGTGTCAAGCGGATCAGAAACAAATTCGACTCGCGAATTTCTTTGGGTGTAAGAGGCCCAATGATACGCTTATCACGTTTACAGCACCAATTAAAGATAAATCGCAAGATATATGCAAAAACTCTCTGGGCGCGTGAGAGTGATGAATATTTTTGGAGTATATCAAGCAGATATTGGCGGTTAGTTGAAATGTGAAGGCTGATGGCTTGCGGTTTCAACTCCTGGAGGTATTCAGAAGAGGAAACTATGTTGTCAATGAAACTATCCTTAAAGGGTTTACGAATGAAGTCAGGACCTGTCCACCACAGCTGACAATTTACCAGCTCATCTCCCAACATTCCCCGTGAAGCTGGGTCAGCGGGATTTTTCGATGAAGAAACGTGATGCCACTGTTGAGGTGAAGTGACAGTGAGGATATCCATGACTCTATTGGCGACAAAGGTTTTCAACTTATGAGGTGGGGTTCGAAGCCATGATATAACAATAGTAGAATCTGTATAAAATTGGATTGAGGTGATGGAGGATCTCTGTATGAAGGGCTGAGCTGAAACAACAAGCTGGGAGAGGAGATGAGCTCCAGATAGCTCGAGGCGGGGAATACTGAGCGTTTTCAATGGTGAAACTCGACTCTTCGCCTTGAGTAAATGCGATGTAACTACCTTATTAATACAAGTAGTAACATATAATACAGCGCTGTAACCCTTTTCACTAGCGTCACAGAACCCAAATAACTTGTTGACTGTGGAATCAATTACAGGGATGAGACGAGGAATGCGAATGTCAGAAAGAGCAGGTAATCCGTTTACGAAGTCATTCCAGCAACCAAGAAGTCTTGGTGGCAGTATATCATCCCAATCCAGACCTTCAATCCATAGAAGTTGCATGAAGTGCTTTGCATAAAGAGAAATGGGAGTTACCCATCCAAGGGGATCATAGATGCGACCTATCTCCGATAAGACTCCTCGTTTTGTAACTCTAATAGGTCGTGGCTGGATGGAAAACGAAAATACGTCACTGGCTGGATCATATTGAATCCCCAAGATCTTGAAGGAAGGATCTGCGGTAGAAAAGGTAAGTGGTGTGTTGAGGTGATCTTCAGGAACTGCTTGAAGAAGGGACGGATGGTTACTTGACCACTTGCGAAGGGAAAAGCCACCCAAATTTAACAATTCTATCAATTCTCGCTGTAGACTTAGTGCAGATGTGACGTCATCGCATCCACTACAAATATCATCAACATAAATGTCATTCAAGACTGCATTAGATGCTAATGGGAATGATGTACCTTCATCCTTCACCAGCTGGATTAAACAGCGTTCTGCGAGAAAAGGGCTACAATTAAGGCCATAGGTTACAGTGTTGAGGGTATACTCCTCGACCTCATCATTTATAGACTTGCGGTAGAAGATGTGTTGAAAATCACGATCTGTGGGATGAACTACGACTTGACGAAACATCATTTTAATGTCAGCAAGGACAGTGACGACATAAGTACGAAAATTGCACAAAATATCTCCTATGTCCTTTTGAAGCTTAGGACCTGTCATAAGGAGAGAATTGAGACTATCGTTGTCAGGTTGAGGGCGGAATGAAGCATCAAAAACAGTGCGTAACTTTGTTGTTGAACTGTCTTGACGCAAAACGATATGATGCGGGATGACATACGTCGCGGGCTGACATGACGTTGACATGTGTTTCAAAGATATATACTCCTGCATGAAGTTATGATAGTCTGCATGGAGTGAGGGCGTACGATATAAACGTTTTTCGAGATTATGAAAACGCTTCAATGCGGATTGACGACAATCAGGTAAAGTGACAGGTTTGTTCTTGAAAGGTAGTCTGACAACATAGCGACCACAAGGCAGGCGTGAATGAGTTTTGGAAAAGTGAAGTTCACATACTTCGTCCTCAGGGTCTGCGGGTTTGGAACGTTGGATGTCCTCTATTTCCCAAAAGGTGCGAAGAGTTTTATCTAAGGATTCTAGAGATGTAATAATAAGTGAAGAAGGGGCAGTATCATTAAAATCAGTACTGACTGGAGTCTTGCCTACTAGTAACCATCCAAAACAGGTGGAAATTGCAGCTGGTTCTCCCGCAATGAAATTATGAGTTGCAGTAAGAATTTGCGGATATAATTCAGCTCCCAACAAAAAATCGATAGGACCAGGAACATCAAAGTCAGGATCTGCGAATTTGAGACCTACCAAATTCTGGCGAACTGAAGGATGCGGGATTTTCTGAGGTTGCACAGCAGCAATATGCGGCATAATGAGAGCGGTGGTACTAAATTGGGTCAGCGTTTGATCACAGGGGGAGATATTGCATTGAACATACCCGTTACTATTGCGTACTACACCGCCAAGTGCGTTCAAAGACCTAGAATTGCGATTTACTCTAAGTCCTAAGTGCTCTGCACACGATGACGTCATAATATTGACCATGGAGCCTTGATCAATCAATATGCGGATCTTTTGGGGTCGACCAGCTATGTCATTTATATGAACTACAGCAGTACTAAGCATGATAGTATATTCATTGTCAAATTTTGTGACCTCTGATGCACAGGTCAAGGTATGTGGAGCAGATGTCGCTACGCTAGTAGTACAGGCTAAATGGGAAGAAGGTGACTTCTCATTTGCGTCATCAAAATCATGTAAAAGTGAATTATGTTTAGCATGGCAATGCCTACAGTTGCGAGTGGATCTACACTTGCTTAAGCTATGTGTACCCAAACAGTTTAAACAGCGATTTAAACGTTTTACAACGTTTTGGCGTTCGTTGAGCGAAAGCTCCTTAAATTTGTTGCAATGATAAAGATATGAATGCTCAGTTGATTTGCAAAACATACAGGAAATGTTCGAATTTGAAGGCTGAGCTTCAACAGATAATAAGGAAGTTTTAGTCTTACCTGAGCTACAAGCTGAAACGGTAGGTTTGTTAATTTTATGCTTTTCCGGAACGACCTCACAGACTTTGCATTGATTCTCAACATATTTGATCAAATCCTTCAGTGCAGGACATTCCTTATCTGCTTGTAACATTTCAAATTCTTTGCGGGTACGTGCATCAAGATTACGAACTGCAATATGAAAAAGCAAGTTATCATAATTGTCACGAAGGCGGAGAGCATTCAATGCGGTAACATTTGTGTCAAAAACACGTAGAAATGCAGATAAACTTGAAGGAGTAGGTTCACTAATCGGACGAAAATCCAGAAGTGATGAAATATAATTAGAAGCTAACAATCTCTTGCGGTTGTATCTATCAAGTATTGTTTGCCAAGCAATAGCGTAATTACCTTCAGTAATAGGTAATGTTTGAATGTAAGCTAATGGTTTAGGTCCCAAGAAACTTTTCAAATATTGAAACTTTTCAACAGATGACATCTCACTATTGTGAATAAGTGACTCATATAAGGAATGAAAAGATGGCCATTTGTCGATTTCTCCATTGAAGGTTGTAATTTGAATGCGCTGCAAATGAGCATTGCTACTAGTACTTGGATGCGTTGATGAAGAACTAGAACTATTCAATGACTCACTAAGACGAGCTCTAGGGCCTAGCTTACGTAAAACAGCTTTGGAATAATGATAATATTTATCAAAAACGGCGGTAACATCTTCGACGTCCTTAACTACGTTAGCTGCACTAACCTTTGGGTTCAACTCCAGTATCTTCTCGGTCATACGTTCAAAACTTTCATAAATAGAATCTATCTTTTCCATTCGTGAAATAAACATGTGAAAACCTTTTATTTCCTCAGGATTAACATTAGCAGTGGCAGTTTGGTCAAGTTGCACTGCGAGTTCATAACAACTCTTGAGACGTCCAACTTGCTTATTACGTGTGTTCACAGCAGATTCGAGTCTTTGATCATCCATTGTAGAATTTGTAAATTAAAAGAAATAAATAATTTCAACACCAGATACAATTTATTTCTACAGAAATCGAAACTCGGAAAGAGCAAATGAATACGCAATGTCCTGAGAAAGGTTATTGATATTGAAAGAAGGTTAAAGCGTTTGCGGTTATCCGAAGCGGGTGGATGCTCAGAGGGAGTGAAAGTATCCACGGAAAGCCGGAATGGTTGTGTGGAGCGATAAGAATGAACAGGTCGAAGAATATCACCTCCCGTATCAAACTTCGCTCTCCAAACGAAAAACGATCGTGGAATCGAAACTCGGTTGAAGAACAAAGGGACTGATAGAAAGACGAATATTCAACTATTGAAAAATCAACTCTCACATCAAATTTGGCGTCGAAGACCATTGAAAATTATAGAAAGGAGGTAGGTGGTGGGAAAATGAGCAAGGAAATGAGTAATTTAGGTTGATCTGTACCTGTGTTCCTTGAAGAGAATACCTGGGGCGCCCCAATGATGTGCAGGTCCGTTGCCGGATATGAATTTGCTGTATTTGTCGTGAAGACGTCGTTTCTCGCGATCAACTCCGAAAGGTGGGGAAGTCGCACTTGTAAAGGAAAGCGGGAATCCGAACTGATTCGATTTGCGGGGATTTGAAAGCTAGGAAAATAGCGGCGGTTTTGTGGGAAGCGGACGAGAGCGATACTCATGCGGGGATGAATGCGGTAAGCGGAATGGCGGTCGCATGGGGAACTGGGAGAGGGGTTCAAGAGGGATGTGAGCAGTGTTGCCCGGACAGGTGGTATTTGAGGTAACTTCGATTATCTGTCCCGTAATTACAATAACTTATTTTGATACACTATTCCCGCAGATTTACCTATGCAGTAGGTTGAGAGGTAACTTTCTAAAGAAAGAAAAATGAATTCGGTTCAGTAGATCCTGAGATAGAGGGTCCGATGCGCAAAAATATGCTACTTTTCAGGAGAGCCATAAAACGAAAAAGTAACGAGATTCGCGCTTCTGCGACGTTTTGGTGAACTAATATGACTTGAATATGTGTGAATGAGTTAGTAACCTCAATGACTTCTCTTCACACAGTCAGAGTAGAATACCAACCAACTAGAATGATAAGATGATAACAATGATAAAATGTTCGGTTATTCTATTTTGTTTACGTTTCCACTCGTCCGTTCATCTTCCGTGTTCGGTTTGTCCGCAATTCGTTTAGTCCGTGTAGTTTTAGTGCTATACGCAATAACGAAAAGTAAAAGAATATTAAGAAGGTCAACCATATCGCGAATTTCTCCAAGAAGTTGCTTGAAGATGATTCTGCGTTCTAAATTTGCCACTTACCATCCAGCTCAAGTCTTTCACCCGGCTCTCATTCTTTGGCTTCCTATGATCCTTCCGTTCCTGGAACTTCTTTCTCTGAAACCCCTCTTTTTCCTTGCACTTCATCCGGTGACTCAAGCTAGTTATCTTCCTCCAAGAACAAATTAGGATTTGGATTAGGATTAGGATTTGTAAGTACCGGTATTTTGGATATTATCGACTTTCCCTAGCTATTTGAATTTGAAGAAGCAGGGGCAGCGGACTATGAGGCGGGCAACTTCTAAGTTAATTTGTGAGACATTTGAATTTTGTAAATATTATATGCAATATATTATCTTGTTCAGGAATGAATCTAGTTTTATTCAAGACAAAAAAAGAAAAAAGGTTGAAAAATTTTTGTTGGGGTACCAAGTGCCCTTAAGGGAATACTTTTCCTTGTAGATGACAAAAATCCATGATAAATCCGACGAAGTTCACATTATATCTCATGTTTAGGTACCTAGAGAAGATAGGATTTTGCTGATAACTTTTAATTGATGTTTATACAAAAACGAAACAATAAAGATTTTTCAACTATAATTTGATATTTTGAATTTGATTTTCATCTCTCTGAAGAAGCCTCAGTTCCTGGGTAGAAATGTTGGACATCAATTCACAAAAAAAACAATTTACGGACAGATTGGCCTTTTTTTGTACTGCTTTGTTAAGGTTTCCTACTGATGATGAAACAAGAGTCCAAATCAATCTAAAATGTTGGTATACGAACATGAAGAGGTCGGAATACTCTGCAAAATTTTATGGAACCCTCTGACGGTAACATAGACGTCAAAAATTATAAATAATAATGATACAATCGTGTTGAAATTGATATGAGGTAATCAAGTCATCTTCTTCCAACTATCATCCAAATTTAAGCGGAATCGAACGACTAGAGTGTGATAAAATGTAGCATAATAGAATCTACGTTTGTGCGTGCGCAGAATGAAGTATTGATTTGGCAACAATGAAGCTGATAGGGGACCATCTACAACCTAACCCGAGCATTCTCTGACATTTCATCGAAATCGGATGAAAACAGTGGAAATTAAGGTAGTTGCAAGTTTTACATAGGCGCATGCTCAGTAGCTATTAGTGATACTATCATGTTGAAATTGATATGGGATGATCAAATCGTCATCCTTCAACTATCATCCAAATTTGAGCGAGATCGGACGACTAGGGCGTGAAAAAATGGAGCATAATAGAATTTACATTGGCGCATGCGAGTGAAGTTGAAAAGATTCTGTGTCAAGGAAATTGACAAATTGTACCGCTGGGCTTCATTATGATTTTTTTAATCACCGAAAAAATGGGCTAAATCAAGGGTACAATTTGAAAAGTCACCAATAATAGAAAAATCAATATTTTCGTAAATCCCTGGCACAGACTGATCTTTATGTTGTATTGAAAAATGGATACGAATTTGAAATTGATAAATACTTACTTAATTCAATTAGAATCTACGGTTAGTGTGCCAAAAGAACATTACCTTTTTCAAAACTAAGAGCCAAGTGTGATTTTTTATAATTTTTCCAAATTGGTCGAATTCATCCAAATTTATGTGGGATAACTTAGAATGTGTTTTGAATACGTGGTGAATATTTTAAAGCATTGCAGCTATCGGGAGCGACGGTATGAAGTTTAGGATAAACTGACCACTGAATTGAGGTAGCGGAGAGGCCAAGTCCCTTTAATACTCGTAACATTTGCAAGGCAATCAAGTTCTAAATAATGTTCTCGTGATTTATAAAATTAGAAATAGATGTTGACAAGCGAAATCAGTCAAATTTAATATAGCTTATCAAAATAAATAGGGGACGCAAAGTGTAAGTATGAATAGGTTGTTCACATAATGATTCATTATAGAGTGTCTCCTCCTAGGTATTTTCTTCTCGGAGGGACGGTAACGAGGGCCTATCCATGGAATTCTCATTTATTGGCCAAAACTTTCTCCTTTCATATACACCCAAATTGCAGCCGGACGAACATCTTCGGAGTTTGGAAATGGGTACGGTTAGAATTACTTTCTCAACATTACATTTCAGAGTTCACATGGATAGCTAGTAGGTATGTCATCACACTGATAATACCACCAGATCTCCGTCAACCAATCAGTAGAGACTTATAATATGACTCTCCGTGAAATGTATAGTGTTCTCAGGAGTATTGATATAAATCATTTATGACCACAGGTTCATAACTTTGGCATTATCATCCACACACACTTTGAAGTAGATGTGAGCGTGAGACTTGAACCTTTGCCAACATGGTCCAGCCTTACCGACCTGATGGAGAGGAGATACAGGGAAATCGTGCGACTCGGATATACCTGCGTCATCGTTGGATGGTCGACAATTTATTATGTGAGTCTAGTTTATTGCTGGTAATATTCTATTACAAAACAAAACAATCAGGAAAGCCTATTGTTTAAAATACAAGGGGCGCTAGAATGGGCTCCACCCTGATGGAAAATGCTGATGAAATTTTCGTGTTCGTGGGTATAAAAAAGAAAAACTCATCAAGCTCAGCGCCTAATTGGCTGATCCTGATGGTTGTGTACCTTCTCATTGTAGCCCAGCAGTCCAAAAGATAATCCATTTCAATTATTGGGAGTTATCTGATTTGTAGCGATTCACTAAGTACCATCGAGGCGATTAGGGACTCATATTTTGATGATCTCCTAACGAAAAGTCTACATGGATCGCTACACCAAGCCAAGACATTGGGCTCAACCATAACTTTTATGTGGGTACCGAGCCATGTGGGTATTCATGGCAATGAGTGTGCAGATGCTCTTGCAAGAAGAGTTATTGGTGATAATTCCATTGATATGTTGCCTATACCCATAGAGGATCAAATCTTCTACATGCAACATAAAGCCAATTCCATCTGGCATGACCAATGGTAGGGTGAAGTCACTGGTCTGCGTGGTGTGATATCTGATCTCTGATATATTTTTACACATCTAGTCATCGTTTTATTTCACTTTGCTGATTGCATATTGTAGCATGTATATAGTTATTAGCCTATTTTACATCTAGTCTTAGTTGTATTAATTTATTTTTGGGTTTTTTTTATCCACTCTGGGGATTAAACAGTGGTCACCACTGTACCCCTTATTTTTCCCCCTCCGAGTTGCTAGTGGAGTCCATGGTGGCGCTTTTTTTTGGTCAAGGATGGCAACATGGCTCCCCTTAGAATCATGCCACTTCTAGTTCCTTGTTCAATGCCGCTAGTTGAGGTACGTCTTGAACCGTAAAAAAGAAAAAAAAAATCTTCATTTCAAATTGCAAAATATTACAGATAAAAGTTAGCTTCAAAGTTTACCCAACTGATGAGGGTGGCTCTGTGCCTTATCATTCTTAATCTTCCTATATTTATGAACAAATTTATTAGCTTTGGCTAACGGTACAATTCTGTCTTTCTATACATTCAAATTATGTGATCCTCTAACATAGGGAGGAAAAATAATAAAACTAAATACCTTCAGCAGTTCTCCCCTCCTAGTGGAAGCACCTCGCTTCGGACCTCCCGAAGCTCGGGGCAGTCGCTGTTGGGCAATCTCTCGTGCGGTACGTTCCCTCTCTGTACGTAGTCGTGTGTGTTTCTTTTCATATTTTAATAAATTGTATTCGGAATTAAACGATTGTTTTTTAAAAACCGATTCCCGATTAAAGGACATTTAAGTGGCGCAGTCTCGTGGACAAATCAATTAACTTTGGGCAAATCAATCAATCAAAATCGATTGCATTCTGACCCAAAGGGAACCTGCTGTTCACCAAGAAGAAAATCCATCATCTCTACTCACTCTGTGACTTCAAGAGAACATCACACGCTCCACAAGAGGAAACTACGCGAATTCGCCAAAAAACAGGACGCCCGAGCAAAGACACTTGGCTCGTTAAATAAATAGAAGTGGATTTCTGCCTGTGAAGACGGAAGAACGCCGTGCTCCTTCGCTATCTTTTCTCAGAAGCCGCTGGCCGCAACAAGACACCGAGGTACCTACTCTGTCGACCTTCACCTAAAGCCGAGATAAGAAAACTCAGATGTTTACTATCGTTGTGTTGTAAGTACCAACCCAGCTTCATCTTTTAATTCTCCAGGAGTAGCGAGATCACCGGCAAATTTTGAAGGAAGATTCAAACTTCTAATTCAACTTCATTTGATTTTTTATAATTGTTAAACCTCCCCATTTCATACCACCCGTTACCAGGTGGGAAGGAACAATTCAATTTTATTCTAATAATCGTTAAACCTCCCCATTTCATACCACCCGTTACCTGGTGGGAAGGAACGATCAAGTTTTTGTTGCAACCCCCGCGTTTTCAAGCCACCCGTCATCTGGCGCGGTATTGCAGAAAAAAAAAATAATTAACCAATTTTTATTGTCTTAATTTAAAGACACTTTATTTTATTTATATTTAATTATTGAA